>JBBGZY010000140.1:11430000-12630000 GCA_037952925.1 Lithobates clamitans
GCGGAGTTCCATCCAAAAGTGGAACTTGGGCTCATTTGTCTCCTCTCCCCCTCTGGTGCCACAATTGGCACCTTTCGTGGGGGGCAGGTATCCTGTTCCCACCTCCGTGAGTCCATGCCGCAGCCCATGATGTCACAGTGGGGCTCCCTCCTCCTCCCTCATCCTCCTCCCCCTGTCACCAGGCCAGTAGGAGAGAGGAGCGGGGCCTCGTGCATGCACAGTAGGGTTCCTGGCATGAAGCTGTAAGTCTACACTGCCAGGTTCCCTTACCCGCAATAGCGGTGGCAGCACCCAACAACTGATGGAAACATCAGCTGCGGTGCCGACATCACTGTACTCCAGGACAGGTAAGTGTCCTATTATTAAAAGCCAGCAGCTGCGGTATGTGTAGCTGTTGGCTTAGAATTTTTTTTTTGGGTGGACCTCCGATCTTACAATTAATGAGTCATCAGCTGTCACTGGGTGACACTGCCTCTTAGTTTATTTAGCGGCGGGAGGCGGTGGAGCTGTCAGATGGTGGGAGGAAGCAATGGGAGTGGAGCATTTTGGGGGTTTGGCGGTGGTGGTGGGCATCGTGAATGATGATGAATACACAAGAGGACTTTTTTTATTTTTGTTTTTTCAAAAAAGGACTTGTCAAGAACTGTCTCCTGTCTTTTTTTATCACTTCACTTTTTTTTGGTGAACGAGTAGGGGTACTATATACATAAGGCAGAGTCAAGTACTGACGTCACTTCCGGGTGTGATAGTGGTTTAGGAAGCCTGTGGAATGCAGCTGGCATGCAGGCCGCTAACGGGAACCATGGCTCTGGAGCTATCACTCTCCTGTAGATGTAGATCTTCTTTGCAGATATTTTAGCATATGGAATGCTTGTTTTTATTTATATTTTTTAAACTTTTTTAGATTTTGTTTATATATTTGTTTTTTTTTCCCGCTGGTTATTTTGAATAAAAACATTTTCCAAATGTTTGATACTACACTATGGGAGCCCTTATCTCATTTTTTTGCATGAATACCTCTATCTGCACTGGAAAGTGGTGAGAGAAAGAAGTATAGTTGGTTATTTTACCCCTGGAGATTCCACCAGCACCCAATCTGATCCAGGCGAGAGATATCCTTGGGCGATCAATGGAAGTTGGATATTGGATGTCAATGCTGGAAACACCATCTGGGCACTAAGGCTTTCCTACATGTAGGGGTAATTGGAGCTGGTGAGTGGGGACCTAAGAGGGGAGAACCAAAAGTCATCTGGATTTTTCCTGTGTTCAGAGTCACAATAGGAAGTCACCAAGCATCTAAGAATTATAAAAGACTGTTGTTTTGTTGGTCTTTGAAGGAGTTTGGATGTTACAACTTGGACTTGGTCTATCTATTTACACATATATCACATCTATTTTTTCACATATATTGGGGACTGGATTCCTTTTTGTTTTTGTGTTTTTTTGGGGTTTATTTTGAATATTTGTATATGTTTTTGAGTATCACTGTTTCTGGATATAGTTACTTGTATTTATCACTGCCATTATCACTTATGGTTAGTGTATTACACTTCTGTCACATGCTTTTTCTATGATATTAGTAGTGATATATATTACCACAGTAGCACATTTCACTACATAGACGATTTAGGCTTGTCACCTTTTTACTGCATAGCGATTTTAGCGATTTAGGCTTGTCGCTGATCACTGTTTAGTAGTGGTTACTATTTGTTATCACATTCATTAGTTGCACATTTTTATCTTTTCACTACATAGGCGATTTAGGCTTGTTGCCTTTTTACTGCATAGTGATTCTAGCGATTTAGGCTTGTCGCTGATCACTATTTTCATCGCATTCATTAGTTGCACATTTTTATCTTATCACCTAGTGGTATTTTACACCACATTAATGATATGGGTCTGTTGTTTGTTTTTTATTATTTAGCACTTTTGATATTATTCATATTGGACTGATTCCAGGATTTTTATCACATTGATTATTCATTGAGTCACGTTGTTTTATGTTCACTATCAGCACTCATTGTTTTTTCTATCATTTAGGATTTTCTATCTTATGTTAGGAGGGTCACCATACCTTCTTATCTGTACATTTAATATTTGTGAGATTGTTTTATCAAGTATCTATATATTGTAGGTATTTATGCACTCTACATGACATTGTTCTACATGTTTATTCACCTTTAAGTGTGTTTTTTTTCATCCTTACACATTTAATTTACCTCTAATAGCGCAGCACCACACATTGTAATCTTATGCAGCGTACACACGACCGGACTTTCTGGGAAACTAGGTCCAACGGTCTTCCTGACAGACTTCCGGGGGACTTTCTGAACGGACGGACTTGCCTACACACGACCGGACTTTCCAGCAGACTAGGTCCGCCGGCCTTCCGACGGAGTTACAGCGGACTTTCCGAATGAAAGGACTTGCCCACACACGGACAAATCCGTTACTTTTGAACGTGACTCAGGTGTGACGGGACTAGAAAAGGAAGTCAATCTCGCCGCTTTTATCTGCGAGATTGACACCTTGCAAGCCCCATCGCGGGGCATACCAGGCCCTTAGGTCTGGTATGGATTGTAAGGGGAACCCCCTGCGCTGAAAAAACGGCGTGGGGTCCCTCCCAACATCCATACCAGACCCCTATCCGAGCACGCAGCCCGGTCGGTCAGGAAAGAGGGTGGGGAAGAGCAAGCACCCCCCCTCCTGAGCCGTACCAGGCCGCATGCCCTCAACATGGGGGGTGGGTGCTTTGAGGGAGGGGGGCGCCCTGCGCCCTCCCACCCCAAGGCACCTTGTCCCCATCTTGATGAGGACAAGGGCCTCTTCTCGACAACCCTGGCCATTGGTTGTCAGGGTCTGTGGGTGGGGGGCTTATCGGAATCCAGGAGCCCCCTTTAATAAGGGGGCCCCCAGATCCCGGCCCCCCACCCTATGTGAATGAGTATGGGGTACATCGTACCCCTACCCATTCACCTGGGGGAAAACGTGTCAACAAAAAAACACACTACACAGGTTTTTAAAGTAATTTAAAAGCATTACTTTTCATTGGCTATGGATTTAGCTTATCAGTGTTTGCGGCTGTTATTTCTTTACTTACATATAGTTATAGTGCGGGAGCATCATATTTTATATTTTTTCATGTTGTTTACTGGTTGTAAAGGACACCAGCGGCCGCTCACTCCTTAACAACCAGTACACATTGCATAAATACTGCATGCCTTGATCACTACTTGCATGTGTACTTACAGCACCGGTCCCTCACTGACCGGACGGCACATCTACATGGTTCCTCTCAATGACCCTAAGCATTATTACTACAAAGTCTTTACTCCCTCATCTATGGATACCTGATGCTACCTTTCATTTGAGAGATCCCAGTATATGGCTGGCTGCTGTCTTCATTATACTCCAGACAACAGTGACTTCTGATCGAATTGCGATCATATGCACCTTATTATCATTAACAGTTCCTGATCTTGCCATTTTCAAATGAATCTCTAGCTCCTGAGGAAGTGTTCTGCGAAACGCGAAACATGCAGAGCAACCAGAGATTACTCACCGTGGATCACCAAACCTGCAGCAATTTGCTTGTGCTAGCTTTTTGACTACCTACTATGCAACACTTGGGGAAGTATCTCTCCTCCACCTTGACCAAGTGATTTGTTTATGTACTTATAATCTTTCCATTATTATATAAGCTTGCAGGTTAGGTTCCAAACGGTATACCAATATTAGGTCCCATGCCTAGTCTGATGTGTTTTTAAACATTTATGTTTGTCTTGTGTCTTTTTATACTTTATAAATAAAAACCCCTAAACTAACTTACCTTTTTGTAGTTTAATATTGTTGTGCCTTCAAAGTCCCATCCCTAGACTCTATTTATTCACTACTTGCATGCATTTAATTATTTATTTCCTTCTGTGAACTGATTTTAACACCAGTTCATGCGGTATTTACCGAGCATTTTCAGCGTTTTGGGGTAAATAATGCAGAACGGTATAGTGAATCGACAGTTTCAGGATCGCATGCAGTATTTAGGGAAAATGTGTCTGGACACCTACATACCGCATATGAAATGCTTTTCTGAATGGGGCCCATTGAATCTAATTATGAATTTTTAGATTTCCTGTGGAAATTTGTGAAACACTAATGTGATAGGGGTAATAACCAGTTGGTTAATTTACATTTTTTACAGGGCCACACCTGTTAGATTTCACAGTTGAGGACTAAAATTATTAATCACTAAGGTCCCATCAGAGTAAAGATAGAATGTACTGGATAATATGGGAGCCATTTGATACATTTTTAACCACCTCAATACTTTGCAC
Organism: Lithobates clamitans; assembly: GCA_037952925.1. Taxonomy (NCBI): domain Eukaryota; kingdom Metazoa; phylum Chordata; class Amphibia; order Anura; family Ranidae; genus Lithobates; species Lithobates clamitans. Next base: position 11,434,332 of record JBBGZY010000140.1, read on the forward strand.
TTTCTCTCCCTTCCTGCCCAAGCCATTTTTCAGCTTTCAGTGCTGTTGCACTTTGAATGACAATTGCGTGGTCATGTTACACTGCACCCTAATGAAATTTTTATCATTTTTTCCTCACAAATAGAGCTTTCTTTTGGTGGCATTTGATAACCTCTGCGGTTTTTATTTATTGCGCTATAAACAAAAAAAGAGGGACAAGTTTGAAAAAACACAATATTTTGTACTTTTTGCTATAATAAATATCCAATTTTTTCCCTCAGTTTAGGCTGTTACGTATTCTTATACATATTTTTGGTTAAAAAAATCGCAATAAGCGTATATTGATTGGTTTGCGCAAAAGTTATAGCATCTCCAAATAGGGGATAGCTTTATAGCATTTTTATTATTTTTTTTTTACTACTAATGGTGGAGATCTGCGATTTTTATTGTGACTGCGATATTGTGGCAGACATATCGGACACTTCTGACACATTTTTGAGACCATTCACATTTATACAGTGATCTGTGCTATAAAATGCATTGATTACTGTGTAAATGTGACTGGCAGGGAAGGGGTTAACACTAGGGAGTGATCGAGGGGTTAATGTGTGTCCTAGGGAGGTGATTCTAACTGTGGTAGGAGGGGACTGACTGGGGGAGGTGACTGATCGGTGTCCCTATGTACAAGGGACACACATCGGTCTCCTCTCTGACAGGAGGTGGATTTGTGTGTTTACATACACAGATCCATGGTCCTGCTCAGTTGCTGGGCAATCGCGGGTGCCCGGCGGACATCATGACGTGGTGTCAGTGGCTCGGGAAGGCGGCCACATCATATGACGTCCACCCAGAACGAGAGCTGCCTCGTCCCGCAGTCATATGACAGTGGGCGGACAGCTAGTGGTTAAACTTCATTTGAGTCCCCACCCAAAAGCTGTGCACTACTCATCATATTTAAGTTGATCCATGGGCAATACAGAAAATAACCCCTCCCCTTCTCCATGAAAGGAAAAAAGTTCTGAAAGGGGTTCTGAGAAGCTGAAATAACCTCCCTACAGAAAAAACATATGTCTAGTTATGCTAATAAGTTTATTGCCTCTAGTTTTAGAAAATAATTCATTAAAACATTCTTAAAATTGTAGTATTTGCATTTCCAGAGCAAGTTAATATACAAAAGTGAGCCAATGCCTAGTTATCCTATGAATATAGCAAAGTACTACATTATTTAATGTGAAACACGGCAAAATCATGCCACAATTTTATCATGATTTTGCCCCTTTTTGCAGCCGGTGGTCAAAACATTCCTATCCTGAACTTGATTCTTCCACATTCAGAAGAGAGAAGTTGAGGGAAGTTGAAGCTCCCCTAACTGCAGCAGCTTCTAAACTCTGCTAAAAGCCTATGTGTACATGAACACATAGGCTTTTAGGGAGTTACGTTTAGGAGCTTTGGCAAAACATGCCAAAAGCTCCCAAACTCAAGTTTAGGAGCTGTTGTGTACATAAAGCCTTATTGTTTAAAACAAACCTTGAAAAAAACACAATATACTCCCATAATTAGTTTGTCATGAAAGCAGAACAATATTTACCATACACTTGCTTGATCTTATTCAATTCTGGAGTATTATCCATCAAGAACTTTGTAAGTGCCACACACACATACAGTATATAGGGATTTTTAACTCTTAGTGAAAACGTCTTCGATCTAGAGATAATGAAAGAGCCTTTCAACTCAAAACTGTTATTTCAGTTTCTAACTAAATACTGGAGAAGTAAACTAATGACACTTTTTTTATACCTCTCTGTGACCCTTTTGGTAAGATATCTTTGCTTGAAGTCCTAAGTCTGCATTAAAGCTGTGGCCAATATGAGGGTTTCCCCTTGTAAATTCCTATTTTATGGAGAATGCAAGGGAAGTACGTACATATGACAGTGGGTTGGAATGTCAAAAACTGCCACGTGGCCAGGAACAGAGCCAGAAGTTATGGCAGGAAAACCTCACGGTTGAAGTATCTTTATCAAATAAGTAATTAGCGTCTCTCTACCAGGCTCAGCCTACAACTAAATAATTGGGTGGCCTGACCAAAATGTAGGATCACCTATCAAGAGTAATTGGTTTCCAAGTTAGATCTTTTTTGGATTTATACTCAGCATCAGGTATCTGTGATTGTGATATGGATCTGGTTGCTAGTGGTCTGAGGACCTTTATCCCTGCATATTACACACAAAGCTAAATTTGTTTGTTTCTTTGCATTTTTGTTCCTTCAATTTAACATCATAAATACATTTAATTAAAATGATTGAAAACAGACAAGCTAAAGCAAATCTTGTCCACAACTGTTAACCTAAAGGAACAAAAAGTACATAAAGTTATATAAGCCATAGTAAGCAAGAAATAATCAAATTATGCAAATCTTCTGAAACATTTTCAAAATAGCTATTATATCAATGGCACATTGTACACCTTGAAGTACACAGTGGTTAGAACAAGCATTCTCACTGCTATATTCATTCAGCAAAAATGTTTTGAAGTGAACTTACTAGTTACACAGTCAAAGTGGGCATATAAATATATTGCACATATCTAAGAGCAGGAAACATATTGTTGAGTAGTAAAGTGTAAACGTATGTTCAATATAAAGTTGCATTTAAATATATAAGTACAGTGTTCATTGAATTTCCACATAGGTATGTTCTTGAGAATTGTATGCAGATACAGAATATTGCTTTAACTAATGTGTATATTGAGAATCTACTAACAAAAACTATAATGTGGCAATTTCTCATTTACATTTGAAAGATGAATGTATCACACAAAGAAGCAGATCCAATATTCCCTGCATACTGTTCTGTTAAAATTACGCACCATTACGATGGGTATTTATCATTACAACATGCTTTTGCATGCAGCAGCATATTAACTCATTTGTGTGTACTAGCCATGGTCAAAGCATGCATGTGTGTGCTGGAACACTGTGGTAACCCACTAAACAGTTTGGTTTCTATACCTTTAGTGATTGTTTAAAAGCAAATGAGAAATGACTAAATTATATATGGTAATAAAACCCTAAAATAATAAAGGGAATTTTATTATGTTTCTAGTTACACCACTTAGCTAGTGTATACTTAGCTTCTGAAGCATGTACTGCTTACCAAATCACATTTGTTAGTAAATGATCATGTCTTAGTTGAATAGTATGAATCTCTGCAACCATCCTATGTGTGTGAGAGTACACTTTGGTTGTTTACCCTGGTTTGCAGACACATAAACTGTACCTTAGTAAATAAGGCCCATTGTTTTAAACTTTATGAGAGGTGTTGTCAGAAGAATTCATATTTCAGTTCTTTCAGAAGGAAACAGTTTGCCACTGTTCAACCAGTAATGAATGATTATGTGCAGAAATGTATACCCTGATTTTCAGTAAAGGTAAATACAATGTTGATTATTTAAATTTCAGTACAGAATTGAACACTTTAATATATGTATCTCCAGATTTTCCAAGCAGCTCTATTGTATTTGTTGTTTGTGGTGACTGCCCTTAAAATATAACCCATAAACAATATTTGGCTTATTTATTTAGGTAGTGCAAAATGATGATGTACAATGTGTAGCATAACCCAGTAACTTCAGTACCTCAGCCTGCCATACTACACATTTAACATTGGCTATGCTTATAAAAACAAGCCTGTATATGTAAACAATAGCTGTTGTACGTTTTGAATACCAAACTGTGCTTGCTGTTTTTTTTTTTTTTTTTTTTGAAAAATGATGCTATGAAAACTATGATCTATTAGTATGATTTTTTTTAAAACACTAATGTTGAAATTAAGAAATAAATTTACACAGTATTCATAGCTAACAGACTACTACTAAAACTAAACAAATTGATGCATATTTCAGCCTTACCATATACATGGTGGACATTTACTACAGGGTCACAGAATGTAATAAATTATTGAATCTGTTTACATTTGCTTTCCAACAAAAAGCAGCATTTGATAATATTGCTCTTTTTACACTGAAAAGTATTAAATATCACATTGAACACAGAACTTACACTGACAAAAACATCTACAGATACACAATGCTGTCTTGATCATTGCTTTATAAAAACGAAAGTCATAACCACCTCAATATTTATTATTTTTTTCTTGAACACTGAATATGTTTATTTACAAAGGACTTTGATCAGGACAAAAATATCTTGTATGGGAATGAAAAAACTAAAGTTTTTACATTGCAAGTGCTCTCTGAACTTTTGATCAATTTACTTGTCAAAAAAATCAGAGAAATTGTATTGGTACACATTTTTAAAGGCATTATGCCCTGCACAAGCATTACGCTCTGCAAAAGACAAGCAAAGCTTTTGACAATCCCAGGAATATCAGTATAGAATAATCTAACATATTTATAACAGTAGTAGGCATCCCTGCACAACTTTATTAGCATTTCTGGTCACAAAGCAAAGAGTCCATATGCATAAAAGTCCATCAAATTTCACCTTTTTTCTGAGCCACATGCTGAAAAGAAATGTGTCATTAAAAATAATATATTACCTAATTAATTTTTATATTGCACCATGAAACCTTTGAAAATTACTTCCAGTATAGTACACTTTGCTTGAATCAGGAGATAAATTCTAGTAATATAATTTTAACAGGTAGGTGTGAATGAGTAATAGCTATTCAAATCTAGCCTTAGTGCACTGTGACAAAGGTATAACATTTTATCCAAGACAGTTTTCTGCAATAATTGTGTGCATGCATAGTACATAATGGCAAAATAGCCAGCTATGCTAAACTAACCAACATACTACAGGCCCCAGCATAAAAAAAAAAATGAAATTAACTTTACTCTTCAAGCTTAATTCCAGCCAAAGTTTTTTAAGTGTTACTGCTGTCCATGACACTGTTACAGACTTTATGTAACTTTGTGTCCATGTGGCAGCCCGTTACAGCAGGATAAGAAAGGAGTGGAATAGTCATCAGGACACATGCAGTAACTACAACCCTATAACCTGACTGTTGTTCCAACCTTTCCCAGTTTTAGGGCTCTCTTACATGGGTGGCCAGGGGGCAGTAAAAAAACATGCATCAGGAGGCAGCAGTAGGGCCTCCTGAATTCCTGTGAGCCACTGCTGTACCACCCTCTGAAAAAGTGATCAACTTTTCAGAGTTCAGTAAGCTAGCAGCCTGTTTGATAGAACCTGTACTGAAAAATGAGTGTTTTGTTGCAGTTTGTGTCCATATTGGAGAGTATCCATATTGAAGAATAACACAAGTAGAAGAAGAAATAGCACAAAATGAAGGTAAGAAAAAACCTAGGTGCATTTAGAAGAAATTAGGCATATGCAGGTTTTTGGTGGTGGATATAACAGAGAGTCACCCCACTGAAATATCAGTTCTAATTAATATGTTCTGATAGATAGATAGATAGATAGATAGATAGATAGATAGATAGATAGATAGATAGACATTATTTTTTCAGTAAATCTTGTTTCTTAATAGATGAAACTTTCAGGTTAATGAGAGTGACAGACATACCAAAGTCTTCGAATTTCTAATTGCCCATATAGACTGGTGTACTATTTGATGGAGTCTGTTAGGCTGCTGTTATTTTATATAATCAAATTATAGTCCTTTCAGGTTATAACATTAAAAAGGACCTACATTTAGTGCAAAATTGTCTTTTACCACCTGTTGATTAGCTTAAATTTCAGTAGTTAGTTTATCCAGCATGGTAATAGCTAAACTAAGCTCATTAGAGTGGTATTAAACCCAAAAGTAAACATGTGTTATATGGCAGCTTACCATTTCTTTGATGTGATGGCTGCATTTTTTTAGGGGCTTTCTTTCTTCTAATTTTACCTGGTGATCCAGCCAGTAAGACTGTTGTTTTTAATAAGAACAAGCTCTAGCAGAATATATCAATTTCAGAGATGAGACAAACCATTTAACACCAGCAGGGGTGCTTAAAATTAACATATTTGAATTATTTATGTAAAACCTTTATCCCAAAAGGAAAATGAAAGCTTTGCTAAAACTGCTTACAAAGTGTGAGATGGAGTTTGGCTTCAATTTCTTAGTGTATTTAAATCTGCTAGTACACTCCACTTCCCCCCTCAGACTGACAATTCTGCTACCCGAAGGTGCCCCCTGTGCTCTTTCATCCAGAGTAGGGGCACTGTAATGCAGGAGGTGTGTTACTGGGCAGATCATCAGGTAAATACAGGGGGGAAATTAATGTAGCCACCATATCTAATGTTTGGTAAGCTGCAATATATTACATTATTGGTCTTGGGTTTATTACTGTTTTAAGATCACTTATTATATAGATTTATTCAATAACAATGATAGACCTCAGAAAAAGAGCATCAGTGCGTAAATAATGTAACAATGTATGTTTTACACAGAGTAAAAACAACACATCTTTTACTAGTCTCTTTGTTGAGCTCAAAAATGCCCTTTTGACCAAAATACAAAGCTATAATGTAGAGGAGGTGAAGAAGAAAGTGAAATAAAGCATTACTAACCAAGTATTGCTGATTGATCATGATCATTAAAGGAGAATGTAATTCAATGCAAAAATCTTGAGTAAACATACAATAATCAGGTCATATTCACCTGTTTATTCTGTATTTATGTTAAATTTAAAATCAGAAGACTTTTGGCTGCAATTTAAATCTACCAAAAGCTGAGCTGATTGCCATTGTTAGATACGGATGTGTCCACATTTTTATCAGATTGCACAGCGTTCAGTAGCTAGTTTTGTTCCTGAAAATACACAGCTATTATTAGTCTTCATTAATACATGCAAGAATATATATATATTCTTGCATGTAGATAATGTGTATAAATGTAAGTAGCAATAATAATCAGTGATTAAAAAAAATAGATGTAAGTTTGTGATAAAAATGTAGATATATTATAACTGATATTTGCAAAACTTGGCACAGATTAATCCTCAGCAGGCATTCCTGCAAATAGACAATGTTACAAAAAAGAATCATGCATACACATCTATATAAACTGCTAAACAAATGTCAAATATAATGTAAATGCTTGAAAAAGTTAAAGTACAACCTTCTTTCTCAGAATGTTATAAACATACTAATGTTGTGTTTAGTGCTTTGCATACAGATTAATGTGTGAATATTAATTCCTCCTATAACTAACTGAATATCCCTCTGTATATTATAGTGATTTGGCTATGATATTGGCACTATTTATGTTTCCTTAAATTTAGCTTTTTATTTCTAAAATGTAATCATTTATATGCTACTGCCAACAATTTGAAATACATATAATTTTTCTATTTTCTATACAAAACAGGTTAAATTGTATAAATTACAATAATATGCTTGAAATTAGGGAAACTTATTTCAGTTTAGTGCCTAAAAAGCAGGACACAAGATGCACAAAAACCCCAAAATATAATAGGGTTAGATTTAAAAAAAACATCCACCACCAAGGTGTATAAAAATAGAAAAGTACTGAATGGCTGGTTGTTGAGCAAGTGATCAAGAAAAAAACAAAACAAAAAAAAAAAAACAGTATATAGGCATATGGTGGGCTATAGGTGCGTTTAAGCAGCAATCTTACAATTTGGTTCTGGACCGAAACGCATACTGAATCTTTCCTTATTGCATAACATTTTTCATTAGTCATTGTTGATTAATCTTTTACCATTGTTTTGTAACAATAAAATGAGTTGTTTTAAAAATTAAATGTCATCATTGTAGCACCTGAAAAGTCCCCTCAAAAAATATTATTGTTTTCAAGTGCAGTATATCTTGAATGCAGACTGGATTAATGCTAGGCTCTACCCTATGCAATTAGTGCAGCTCAGCTTTGTCCATACACAGACGGCCATTCATTTGAATGGGCTGCTGTACCTGTGGGAAATGCAGGAAAAAGCTACCCGCACCTTGCATTTTCAGATGCATGAGGGGGCCATTAAAAATTAACGGCAGCCCCACAAGCCTGCTAAAAAGCAGTGTGGTTTACCTGCAGGTGTGGGAATGCTTGCAATTTACACGCATCCCCGTATCTGTATATATGTGAACCTAGCATAAAACTTATGCTATAGTCAGTGGTGGCCCATCCATTAGGGGCTCAGAGGCGCCACTTAGAGCTCGGGGTACAGAGCACTTTAATCAATATTCGCTATTGTCTTTCTGAATCTCCTCCTGGAAAATCATGAAATGGGTCCTAAGACCCCATTGGCCGTTGAGTCTTAGGACTTCTGGCAAATCGGGTCTCGGGTGTCAAGACCCACTTCCTATTTGGCCGGGAGGAGAAGCAAAGCTATGGCTCTTCCCTGGAGTGAGGAGCATCATTGGCCTCCTAAGGTAGAGCCACTGATTGCCGCCGTCTGTCTCCCACGCAGGGGGGTTACTGATTGCCACCGTCTGTACCCCACAGGGGATGGCACTGATCGTCGTCACCCATCTCCCATAAGGGGCCCTGATTGCTGCCATCTGTCTCCTGTGGGGGGGGCATGTTTGTTTGCCCCCCCCAAAATTTTGACCACCAGCCGCCACTGGCTATGATATATTTTTTTGTTTAGGTCTACAATGCCCTAAAATTGAAATTAATCAAATATTTTCCTGCTGCTGTTTCAAACAAATGCTATTTTTTATGTTAAGTACCTTCATATGGTTTTTGCAATTTGTATTTAATTTGAAGGTATGTGAACTAACCTAGTCATCTGTATTGTTCAAATATATTTTTTTTATAAATCATGATTTGTAAAACTTTTTGTTTAATAGACTATAAATGGAAAAAATAACTAGGCAGGATGATTTTATGCCTGCAACCTACAAGTGAAGGAAATGTTGGCTTAAAAGCCTTTTTATGATTTAGTGAGGACTGTTACAGTGATTGCATGTCATTTTAAGCTTGTAATCTGTCCATTTGGCTCGTAAGTGATTGAAAAAAATGAATATGGATTTTTGTCATCAGCTTTTTTAATCTCTTTTTTTTCTGACTTGCATGGCAGCAGTTATATTTCTAGTTCTATGATGGTGTACAAATGTTTGCATCATGTGGCAGGGCAGAAGCAATGTACCATGTAGTTTTTTCTGCCATCACTCTTCTATTTTTTATGTTTTTAGCTGGCTTTGGGGACATAATCCAAGCTGACACAGAATATCAAAGTATATAAAGCAATTGTGTGAAATGAGAGGGCTTTCCGGGGCTGTATTCATCTGAACTAGTTAGATCTGCTTGTAAAGTGTAATAGTAGTGTAGCTTAAAATGTCTAATCCTTTCAAAACTGTTACTTCACACTTGAATGCATACTAGCAGCTGTGCCAGTTGACAATTTGGATTCTGACAAAAGCTACAAAATAGAGTTCCCAAAATATATAAACTGGTAAATTATCTTTATCCCAACACATAACTTTAAATTTAAATATCAGTTTTAGAAAGACTAAACATTTTTCAAATGTTTTAAAATTTGAAATACATCTAAACTTGTATAAATAAATTTAAACTAAATATTTATGGAAATAGTTATCTTAGAAAATAAAACTTTTTTTCTTTAACAATCAACTGCTTACTATAACACACCAGTATTTTTTCCTAAGGTTATTAGCTATTAAATAAAAATATATTTTAGCAATAATTGTAATAAAAAGTTTCTGTGGCCTGGCTCTTCCCATTTGGCAGGTGGTTTAAAATACTGAAAGAGTAGGGTTACAGAAAAGCAAATTGCTTTACATTGATGTCCTTAAGGCATATGTAATGGTACCCAGGAAAGTGCACTGTAAATAATTTTTTTCATGCATGAAAACAAAGGTCTATGGATGAGCAATTAAGATAAATTCAGACTATCTATTACCTAAAATCTTACAGGTAGATATATAGGATTAGGAGACAGGACACTGTATGGTATAGTATCTTTGCTGTATATTGGCCCCAGTGGATGCATGCATTGACCTATGCACTAAAGGGTAAATAAAATATTTACATAATTTTACATGTGCTTTCCAACTGGTGAGATGTCAGTACTGTTATAAAAAGAGTTTCCAGCTATATTCCAGTAAATTTGTGTCAATAATATATCCATTACTGAAATGCAATGAAATATTTACATAGCAATTTAATCTGATGGTATGGCACCATAACATATTTCCATACACACTTTTGTTATGCTCATCCTTTTTAGGAATCATTATCAGTCCCTATAACATGAATACAGAGTTTGGGAATTAACCAGCTCAGTTGTCAAAATAATCCACCATTTCAGATTTCATGAGTAATACTAAATTATGGCACTCCATGAATTAAAGGAATGGATACAATTTGCATTGGTGCAATACACCAACCAAATTACTCCATAATAGAAATGATTTATGCTTTATAAGGCCTGCATGTTTCCATGGGAGATTCCGCTGTTTTTTTTAAAGGTAAAGGTAGGATACCCAATAAACCAAATTGAACAAACAGAAAGCAGTTGGGAAGAAAATTCTGGAGTAGGAGTCAAGTTTGGCAAAACGTATGTGTATCCTTCCATGTCGCCAAGCACCAGTTCGGCAATCCTCAAAACAGCAGAAGAAGCTGGCACAATCTTTTCCATCGAGACACTCATACCCATATTCTTCATCCCGTTCTTGAAGATGTGTGGCATTATTCATTTGAATTGTTGCTGATCGTGGACGAATATCAATAGTAGGTGCCTAATATATCATTGAAAAAAGCATACACAATTGTTATCACGCTATACTATATATCATTTTAAAATATATAAAATTATCATCATTTATAATAATAATAATTATCATCATCTATAATACCTGAAAGTACAATTTTTATTTATTTATTTATTTAATTCATTTTTAAGGTTATTATTAATACCTTATTAACACAAACTAGACAGAAGTGCAAAAGAACAGAATATATTAAAACCTTGTAAAATACTTTTAAAAATTTGCACGACAAAAGTCTAGGACTTTGTACTGTGTTCCATCCACATAAAATGCTCTCACCATTGTTTTTACATTTCTAAAAAGTGTTTTATAGCTTTTGTAAAACAAAAACATTGCATGAAGGTGCAAAAAGTGCATATCAAAATGAGCCTAATTTATTTTATACAGATAGCAGTTGTTTTACTAATGGCAACTAGGTTATTCACTTTGCAAGAAAATGTTCCCCAGAGCTTGGTGAATGTGGTGAAGTTTCACTTTGCCAAAAAATACCTAAATGTATTCAAGGAAAAAAAACATTTAAATGCACATAATATAATTGAATAATGTGAAAGCAAAAATACTATTTTTTAAAATTTTCTTTGCCAGTGATGGGGTATTCTTTGCAAGTCAATTTTCTCCACATTCATTAAGATACTGGAACATTTCCTTGCAAAGTGAACATCCTTTTTTGCATTTAGTATATCAACTCCATAGTGTGTAGTCTTGTTTTGGTTGACTATCAGCTGAAGTTTCTTTAAGCTATGAGCATGTTCTTAATGTCAACAAATTCCAGTGAGGGTACAGAGGAAACAATTAATTGGTGAATCAAAATGATTAGTGTAACAATGGTTAGATTACACATCGGAGCAGCAATATGCTACAGACAGGATTCTTTCAATTGGATTTTTAACTTATTTCTAAATGTAAAGGCACATTGCAATGTCATAATAACTATTTCCACACTTTAATATTATTTCCTGTAAACACAGAAAAGTCTTCTGAAAACAGAAGGTAATTGCAGATCCAAAAAATAAAAGTCTTATTCTTCATTATAGCGCAGTGAGTAAAACCATGCAAAATATTCCTTTATGCCCCTTTGTGGTCAACTGTATGTGTTTGCTTGTTCCACTATTTCCTGAAAAAAGTATGGTCCAAAATGTTAATTGCAGCTGAGGAGGTTGAACAATGTCATAGCAATTGTCCTGAAACCCACTGAGCATGTGTTAACTTTAGGAAGATGATATAAGAAGATGATATATAAGCAGACCTCTGAAAAAATACCAAATAAACTTCAAAGTATTCAATACATTCTCAACATCTATTATTATATAGAAATATCTTATTAGCCATATAGGGAAGGACTTGTCTTTCAGACTGTAGGGGGGTCACACAGGGCCAGATCTCCTACAAAACATTACTTTTTTCTATCAATGAATACTCCAAAATTATTCTGAGAAAATGTATGCTTTAGAAAGGTGTACATTAGCTACAGTATACAGTACACAAAATATGTATTCATAATTAATTTTTTATTTATTTATTTAATTTATCTGTACAAAGTTTTAAAGCAGACACTTTCTGAATAAGGCCCCTTTCACACTGGGGCGGTGGGTGCGTCAGCAGTAAAACAGCAATATTTTTAGCACCGCTTTACCGTCGTTTTAGCGGCGGTATTCGGCCGCTAGCGGTGCGGTTTTAACCCCCGCTGGTGGCTGAAAAAGGGTTAAAACTGCCCGCAAAGCGCCCCTACAGCAGCGCTATGCCGGCGGTATAGCCGCGCTGCCCCATTGATTTCAATGAGCAGGAGCAGTGAAGGAGCGGTGAATACATCGCTCCTTCACCGCTCCAAAGATGCTGTTTGCAGGAGTTTTTCTTCTCTCCTGCCAGCGCACCGCTCCAGTGTGAAAGCCTTCGGGGCTTTCACACTGGAGAGACAGTAGCGGCAGTTTTAGGTTGGCTTGCAGGCGCTATTTTTAGCGCAATAGCGCCTGCAAACCGCCCCAGTGTGAAAGGGGCCTAAGTGATATTTTTCATTTGAAATGGAAATGTCTGTTGGTTTATCATTATTCTATTTCCTAATTTATATATACTGTATTTACACCATAATCAATTATTAAATTCATGTTTCTCCTTATTAGAAACACAGTTTTTTTTTTAGCTTGCCTCAACAATAAAACAGAAATGCCGTAACATTTGCCCAAACTATTATATCACAGTTTTATAACAATTCATGTGTTCTTTATTTCAGATAACCACTACTATTAACTACTGTAGAATATTTAGAAAACTCAAGAGATAAGGATAATAAACTTAATTTGCCAGGCTCAAAAACATCCTCACCCATTAATTGCAGGTGATACAGCAAGGATACTTCATGACAATTTAGTAAAACTGAACATGATCTGCACATGGAAATGTATAAGGGTAAGTTAAAGTAGTTCAGTTTTTACTTAGCCAAATGCCAACACATTTTGTGAAGAGAAATTTAAAAAAGCTTTCCCCAGATTAATGAATTATCCCCTGGAGTGGTATGGTTCTACAGTATGTGCATGCATAATCACATATCTCCATGATAACTATTATTTATTATTTTTTTTTACATTTTTATTATTTTATTATTTTTTTTTACTAATTACTGCTAATTATTTACGCAGCGACATGTGTAGGTATACTTTCTATTCTTAAAATGAAATACACATCAAAATACCCCAATTAATTTAGGTGTATGTGTTTCACAACTCTACCTATTACATAAATATATATATTTATGTTTATATATGTTGTGATACATTATTTTGCACTTAATATATATTTTGTATGATTGTTCATATTTAAACCTACCAATTTTTTTATTTTTTAGCAGTTTAAAATATGCTTGTGTGGTCAGAAAAGGGAAGATTTAATTTCTAAAGAAATATCTAGTTTTTTGTGAAATACTGTAAAACATTAACTATGTATAGTCAATGGATCACATACTGTATTAGTAAGCATTATTCCACACTTTGCCGCATGCATGCAGATTAATAAACACCCAGAGGAGATAGCAACAGCTAAGCTGGTCCCTGAGTCATGCAGCACAGCCAGTATTCCAGTGCCAAATAGTATGTACTGTAATTAGTAGCAAATATGTGCAAACATGTGCACATGTAGTCTACAAAGTGTTTGTCCTTAGAATCAATGAGGTAATGTTCAATTGAAAAGTAATTTACTATACAAGTGTACAATTTCATATTTTGTGTATTATATATGAGTATTTAAATGATACATATTTACAAAATATTGTTAAAGTGTATCTAAATCAAAGAACAAAATTGTAATATATTGTAGCTTACCAGTCCTTAAAGGTGGTGGCTGCATTAATTTTGTTTTTTAAAGTTTTTTTTTTCTTTTTCCTGGTACACACTTTCTGTCCTAGAGTGATAACACTCATGCACTGTATTGCATCTATGGCAGACCAGTGCTGTCCCTGTAGAACAGGATTGCTAAACACTGCCCCCTCCTCATCTCCATAACACTCATAACACTGTTTGAGATAACACTGTGGCATGCACAAGAATCTATGCACTTACTGTATTTTTGGCAGGACCCATAGGTTTTTTTGCAAACAGATACAACTTTCAAAAGTATTTTTAACAGACCAAAAAGGAGAAAAAAAAGAGGAGCTCTTGTGAAGGGTTCAGATATAATGCATTTTTTATTTGCATATTGCTTTGATGTGTATTTGAAATTGTTCGATTATATTCAAAATATTGCAATTTGAACACTCAAATAGAATTATTGTGCTGTAAATTACCTAAGATATATTGTCATTTGCTTAAGTATAGTCCTAGAGATCGTCCACTAACCATAGCCATGTTCACCCACACACATGAATGCCCAAGTAAATAAGCATCATTTTGCCAGCAAGGAAGACCAAACATTGCTCACTGTGGATAGCAGTAATCTTCCCTTTTAAAATGGTTGTAAATCGTTACATATTCCCAATGAAATGAGTGGCCGTAGGTGATACACAGAGATGAAACAAATCCTCCTACATAAGTTGTACCTGTTATTCTGCAGTATTCTTTTCTCTATAGCTGTTCAATGTGCTGAATTTATACAGATTGTCTGAGAGTTGAGAATACAGGGGGCGGTGAGCTGAATTTACACTCTGCAGATCTCAGTGAGGAGAGCTCTGATTGCTGATTGGAGGGAAGGGACACTCCCACCCAACACAGATCACAGGAACAGAGAGCCATTTTTCTCTTGGTGTCAGGAAAACTTGTAAAAAGGTAACTCATAAAGATAGCAGAGGAATTCAGCAGCAGACAGAAATGACACATAGGGGGTTATTTACTAAAGGCAAATCCACTTTGCACTACAAGTGCAAACTAAAAGTGCAAAGTGCACTTGAAATGGCACTGAAAGCGCACTTGGAAGTGCAGTCACTGTAGATCCGAGGGGGACATGCAAGTAAAATAAAAAACAACATTTTAGCTTGCACATGATTGGATAATAAAATCAGCAGAGCTTCCCCTCATTTCACATCTTCCCCTCAGATTTAAAGCGACTGCACTTTCAAGTGCACTTTCAGTGCAATTTCAAGTGCACTTTGCACTTGTAGTTTGCACTTGTAGTGCAAAGTGGATTTGCCTTTCGTAAATAACCCCCTTAGTGTTCCTAATTGAGGCAAGTACACACTATAGAGGGATATGCTTTGTTCATACATTTAAGTAAATAAGGCTAAGTCTATCAATGATTTAAGCAATCAAATGTGTAAAAACAGTGGCATGGAAATAGGATTTGTAGCAGGCACAGATGAGACAGGGCCCATGTTGATTCCTCTTTTAAATATACTTATTGTGAACTCATCAAGGTGAGGGTACTGATTGAATGAGGCTGATGTACTACAGGAGTTAAGCATCTTCACTTAATACAGTGTGCGAATATTCACTCAAATCACTTGGAAAGCAAATTTATGTTCGCTTTGAATATCTAAGCATGTGCAGATGCTTTTCATGTGATTGGATAACTGGAGCAAATATACACAAATATAAATCTGTGCCAATGCGTGAGAAGCCAGAGTTACTCATTGAAGCAACAGCAGTTTATTTGCATGTTCCCTGTGCTTCATCATGTGACAGCATCCTTAACTTGGTGAGTACACAGGTATTCACAGGTAGTCAGGAGAGAACAATTTTCTAATGTTTTTTTTTTCAACTTATTAAAAACAGTATAAATGATACAACCTGCAATATATGAATAAGTAGGTAAATGTGCCAACAGTTTGTGTGTATATGCATAATAATAAAAAAAAAAAAAAAAAGATTATCTTTTTAATAAGCTTGAATTGAATTGCAAAGCAGGCATAAATTAAAAATAAAATCACAATATATTTCATTGCATACATTTTCAAAATAAAAAAATGCTATTTCTCCAACTCTACACAGTGATATTGCAAAATATGGGCGAATACATTTTTTTCATATTATGTTACAACTAACATTCCTTTTAATTTAAAATTGCTGGCAAAGCAGAAAAAAAAGGCTGGCTTTAAATTTACATACTATTACATCCAAAGTATATTAGAATAAATATATTTTGTTTTTACAAAAACAAAGTCAAAGTTGATTACTTTAAAAAAAACTTGCAAAAATTTTAAATAATGGTATTATTCCTCTCTGGTTCTCAGAATTCGCCCATATGGGTTATGAAGACATTAGAGAAAATGAAGGTAATGTACAAGGTGTACTGCAGCTCTAGTGATAACAAGCTGCCATCTGCAATAATGCCACAAATATGAATAGTTCTAAAACTAATATTCAACATGTGGCAAAAATTATGCAAATGACAGAACAAAGGCTTAAAGTTTTGCATCATTCTTTTAAAGGCATACTTATGTGGAGCAGTGAAATGGGATGATACTTTTTGTGTCCTTTAACCAATAAAAGATGAAAAGTACCATTAAATAACATTGTTTTTCAACTGTGAAGTGTGTAAATGCTGCTGAATCAACTTATTAACCTTATTGTTTTTTTCATTCTACAAATACATTCTTTACATACTGTGTTTGCTTAAAAAAATAAAATTAAAGCCAATCATAAATTAGGCTTTTATAGTTTAATTCAGCAGACACATGCAGTGAATTTCCATTCCAGAAACATTATACCTTGAATGAAAACATCCAGAGAAGCTTTTGTTGTACAGATAAGAAAGGAAAATAAGGATTTAGGAGTAAAATAATGAAAGAAAATTTTAAATTAATGGAAAAACCTTTGAAGCATTATCAAAACACATTGCTCAACTGCTAAAACAATGTAACTAAAATACAAATAAGATTAAAAGTGGTTCTAAATAATCAGGATTTATAAGTTAAAAAATGCTTAAACTTAAAGTACTTGAAACTTTGCAAAAATTATCAATATATCATTAAACTAATAAGTTAGAGTCCCAGGATTTAATTTTGTATCATAATGCTCCCAGGTTTGTCAACAGATGTTGTGACTTAAGTAACTTTCCTAAGCAGCGCTTGCATCTTAGATATCCACATAATACAACATCAGTGACAATTCTGAAAAAGAACAAATTCTGTGAATGAATGCTATTTATAGTGCTTCGATGCCTCTTACTAACTTACATTTGTGAAACAGAATACAAGAGGCACTCCTGCACAGCAGCTACAGGCATCAATTCTGGGGGAACCTAGACATAAACAGATTCTAGGATCCTAAAAAAGTGATTCTAAAAATACCCATGTATTAATTAATTAGGTATTGAAAAATGTATGTGTCAAGACCAATTGCAGCAACTGCCTTGGGACAGAAGAGTTTTCAAAAGCCTCTCAGCCACTGTCACTAAAACAAGAATGAGGCATAAAACATGTTGCTGTTGTTGGATCATTTGTAACAAATGCCCATCACTTCAGGGATATAAAAACCTTTAGTAGTCTTACCATCTGCCGAGACTTATGTATCTTGTACATTTACTTTTACACCATCACTTAAGTCAAATGTATTTTTCCTTTTTTATATTTATTTTTTAAAAGATGATTTTTCTTGGTTATAGTAAATGTATCATTTAAACAGAACCTGTCATACAAGAAATATACCCAGTATCATTCTAATACCCCTCTGTATGATGACTGTCTTTGACTATATGCATATGAGTATGCTATACAGAATCGTGGAACAATTATACAACTCAATTCATCTAACATCAAAATCTGCATATTTTTCAGTGGCTCACTAAGAAATAAAGCTGAATAGTCAGCACGATAGTAAAGAGGCTATCACCTTAAGAGAATGTTACCCATGGATTCACAATGTATATTAAAACAGGTTCCATTTTTTTTAACTGTTTATTTAGGGTATTTTCCATATTTTACAGAAAAAGGAGAGCAAGGTAAATAATATACCATACATCATAAATGTGGTAATCAAGAATAGCTAGTAGTACCATTCAAGCAGGGGGGTGAGGACATGAAGTGCAGATCCTCAGGTGCCACTCGGGGAGTATTAAAACATGTTCTTTTTACATTTTTAGGATGACTAAACATGTCTAGAAATGTCAAACTGTTGAAGCAGAGTGTTGCAATCATTTTTTTTAGTTTTTAGTAGTACTGGTAGTAATATATCATATTTAATTTTAACTGTAACATTTGAAAAAAACGAAATGTATTTAAAACAAAATACATATTATATTAATATAAAACTCCTTAAATCAAAAACAGAACTTCTGGTCAAAACTGTTTAACCATAAAATTTAAAACTGAATAAGATAATAATGTATGTGCATGTGTGTAGTATAGTATATATATATATATATATATATATATATATATATATATATATATATATATATATATATATATATATATATATATATATATATATATATATATATATATATATATTACTGTATATATATTAGTACCACCAACTCCACTACAGTTTGATACAAAACATAAGAATTGTCTCCCTGGCATTTTATGCTTGTAACTTAACAAAAAGCTTATGAAAGCTGGCTATCCATTTGAAGAGACTGCAATGGCATGATCTTGGTTTAAAATGGTTATGGTATGAGCAAATCCAAACTATTTAAACTTTAATGAGAACAACAAGTAGTTTTAATCTCATAAAAATGTTTTTCAGTGGTCTGCCTGCTCAGAACTGATAAGGCCCAATCATATTCACGGGGTTAATGCTAATTTTTTTAAAAATTAACAATAAGCTATATAGGGTTGTATAATATTGATGTAAATAATGATATTAATACAAATTCTCCCAGAATACTTACTGGATTTTTCTTCTTTTTCTCTTTGTCCTTGCTTGGCTTCCTGTTACTAACAAAATAATGGAGGGTGCCATATTCCACCAAGGCAGAGAATACAAAGATGAAGCACACTGAGACAAAAAGGTCCATTGCTGTCACATAGGAGACTTTTGGGAGAGATTTCCGGGCAATAGTACTTAGAGTGGTCATTGTGAGCACAGTTGTAATACCTGTTTGAAAAAGTAGATGCCATTTAAAAACACAAAAAAAAAATGGTTACTGTGGTTTGTAAGATGTTGTGGGTAACCTAGACATGAAAACAATAGCTAGATAACAAAGACAACATTTATATTTTACTAGTTTTGTATTAGACACGAGCCCTTATTTGTAATCATGTGTGTATGGGTGGAGAAACACATAGATTCACAGATTTTTGGATATGGCAGGTGCAATGCATGTGCAATCATTACCTTATCTATGATGTACATTTTTGTGGGTCAGAATGGCACCATTTTGAGAAAACAATGTTTCTGGCAGTGGTATTAGACTATTTATAGAACTTGCCTACTTTTGTTGTCCATTAGGTATGGAAGCAGACTGGGGGAGATTTACTACAACTGGAGCACTTAGAATCTGGTACAGTTGTGCATGGTAACCAATCAGCTTTCAATTTCAGCTTAGACAAAAACATATTGAAGCTGACTGGCTTCTATGCAGAGCTGCACCAGAGTTTGCTCTCTCTAGTTTTAGTAAATAACCACCACAGTGTTAACACCAGTTTACTAATAAAATGCCTTTCAACAAAGTCTAATGAACCAATCTATATTAGACTCTAATTAAACCTGAAGCATTAATGCGTGTTCACATAAATTTTACATATCATAAACGTTAGCTCGATACAAACACCTTAAACCTCCCTTGAGAATGGCTTCATGCACATGTGTGCAGGTCATAAGAGTATAATGAGCAGTAACCTTTTCACTGAGAAAGGTATATTCCATGTGCCATTGCTTTATCTCTCTTTGGTAGTAATCACAACAGAGGGTTAAATAAAGCACAGCCTATTACAGTTGTATTTCTATATGTAGTCAATAAAGAATAGCATTTTACAGATGACACTGAGTAGCTGGCTTGATTCTCCTACTATTTAATAAAGCACAGATTGATTTTTTTTACATCTGTGGCCATTGTGGAAATTACAAAAATGCTTTGGGTGTTTACAGCTAATCACTTCTGCAAGCTCAAAATCTCATCTCCTGTGCCAGGTCCAATTCCATCATGCGTATGGTCTCCTCTGCTGTTGTCTATTATACTATATTTTCCTGCATTCTAACTAAGGTGTCCGTTTATGAAGCAGTGATCAGTGGTGATCCCGAGGATCACCGCTGATCACAGTCCATAAACAGTTTATGAAACAGTGATAATCGGGGGAGAACATGTTTGAACTTGTTCTCCCGCCTATTATCTCTACACACGGAGAATCCTCATTGAATGACACCATAACGGCCAGTTTATGAAGCGGTGATCTCACCGCTTCACTGGCAATCTGTGTCAGAATTCATACTCCCAGGTTCACCAGCTCAGAGGTGGTGAATCGGGGAGTGAAGAGGAAATCTGGGGGGATCTGAGGGGGAAGGAGGAAGTTTTTTAACTTCCTTATGCCTCGTTCAGACCCCCCAACACTGTAAGCATGTCCCCCTGTCATATTTATGTGTATACATATTTATACATATATACATATAATGTGTATATGTATATATATATCATGTGTGTGTATATACATGTATATATAGTGTGTGTGTGTGTATACATATGTGTATAATGTAGGGGGACACATTATTTTATTAACATTAATCCACGCGCCGTTGAGCGGTGATAATTTATCACTGCTTGATAAACTGACATTTGGTACTATAATCTCATAAAGTCTCACGAGATTCCAGTATCAGGAGCCGTTCTCCACTGTTAGAAGCATTTGTAGATCGCTTCACTCCTCCAAAGGTGAAGCGATCTACAAAGCTTCATAAACTGCACACAGAGGAGAAAAATCTTCACTGTGAATGCCGGAGAACGAAGCAGTGAATAAATTTCACTGCTTCATAAACGGACACCTTAGCACGGTGAGTGAGGAGTTCACTGAACTTGAGTTTCATGTACACCAGTCTTTTTTTTTTTGCTGTGAAAGTTCATGCTCAGTTTGGTGTCAGTTGAGAGAGACATCAGGGTCTCTGTAACCCTAATCTTGAATTGTAGCACACATGATAGACATCCTATGAAAACCTATGATGTCTCTTTATTGCAAACCCTTTACCACCAGTATATTTTGTCATAAATGGGGGCTCATCAGACACGTTGTATCGATGTAATATACTTAAAACAGTAGATGAAGAAAAGTAAATTGGGATAAAGTAATTTAAAATACATAAAAACCCATTCAGATATTGAACCTGCAAAAACACCTACAAAATACATAACTACAATTAGGATGCACAGGTGTACATGGGTGCCACATTATATTATGCATCTAAGGTATACACACACACTTTAGAGGTGTAAGAATATATAGAGTTATCAGTTCATTAAAAAACACTTTTTTTAAAGTAAAGGTTTTTAGTGTAAGTAGGTCACTTAATTATAATGCACCTGTGCCCAAGCCATGGGTATTTTTTTATATAAGAACACATTTTAAATATTTGTAAGAAGCAGTAAAAAAGCTCCAAAACATGCTATCACTGATCTCTATAATTGTGTGTACGTTGAGACTGAGTTTGTGTTTTAGTTGGTTTCTAATAGCTTAAAAAAACTGATAGTGTATAGCCTAGGCACATGTTACCTTAAATACAATGTTATGCTTTATTGTTGGTCTTTAAAACATAAAATTAATTAAGACATGTTTGATTTTGCTTAATGAGTTAAAAAGGAATGTTGGAGATTATGACTGTGCTTGCATTAGCTAATTACATTTAATTTTCTTTATTTAGTGACATATTAGAAAGTAACATCAATACAAGCAAATTTAAGGAATCATACAATAAACCATCATGCATCACATATTATTGTTTACAATTCTTATGGACTATATTTTGAACAAAAAATGACAGTTTTAAAGCCAACCCTTGTGATAAAAATAATACATGCAGCTATTTATGCAGGAAAACATGTGCATTATTTTTTTTACAGCAGCATGCACAACATTGCACCTGTGATCAGTAGCTGCAGCTCTGTCGCCCGTATCTCTGTACAGGCTTTCAATTAAAGGGCTGTAAACAGTGTGAACAAACTACTAGCCATTTGCAGCAGTGGCAGACAGAACTTGTAGTTTCTTTTTATTCATAGATTCCTGTGAATGAATAATGCGGCTGTGACAGTGGGTGTAATGAGAGGAACTGTCACAGGGAAGGGAGCTCTGGTGGCAGCAGGTGGGTGCACAGCAGCATGTTACATGTTACACCCAAAATATGGGTAACATGCTTCTAAAGGTAAACCTATCCTTTAAAGACAACCAATAATATGAAGGTAGTAACTCTAATAAGCTGTATAATATTTCAACCATTCCAAATGCATGTTACTGTTATGTGTAGATTATATTGTTAATGGTGTTTCCCAGGTATGGATTCCCCTTGCTTAAAGAGTTAAAAACAAGACCAAATAGAGTAAAAATGTACATTTCCTAAAAAGAGTTGTTGACAGCAGAATTCCCATTTGTCTTCCATAATGGTGCTAAAAGTAGAGAAGGATTTATTTCAACTTTGCTATATTTTTAGATACATTGTTAGGGACATCATTCTCCACAATGTAATTGATCAAGTTATTTGACATTTGTTTAATAGGAGAGTAGGGATGAGCTTCGAGTTCGAGTCGAACTCATGTTCGACTCGAACATTGGCTGTTCGCAAGTTCGCCGAACACCGAACAATTTGGGGTGTTCGCGGCAAATTCGAATGCCGCGGAACACCCTTTAAAAGTCTATGGGAGAAATCAAAAGTGCTAATTTTAAAGGCTTATATGCAAGTTATTGTCATAAAAAGTGTTTGGGGACCCGGGTCCTGCCCCAGGGGACATGTATCAATGCAAAAAAAAGTTTTAAAAACGGACGTTTTTTCAGGAGCAGTGATTTTAATAATGCTTAAAGTCAAACAATAAAAGTGTAATATCCCTTTAAATTTCGTACCTGGGGGATGTCTATAGTATGCCTGTAAAGGGGCGCATGTTTCCCGTGTTTAGAACAGTCTGACAGCAAAATGACATTTCGAAGGAAAAAACTCATTTAAAACTACCCACGGCTATTAATGAATTGCCGGTCCGACAATACACATAAAAGTTCATTGATAAAAACGGCATGGGAATTCCCCACAGGGAAACCCCGAACCAAAATTTAAAAAAAAATGACGTGGGGGGTCCCCCTAAATTCCATACCAGGCCCTTCAGGTCTGGTATGGATATTAAGGGGAACCCCGGCCAAAATTTAAAAAAAAAATGACGTGGGGTTCCCCCTAAATTCCATACCAGACCTGAAGGGTCTGGTATGGATTTTAAGGGGAACCCCGCGCCAAAAAAAAAAAAAAAAGGCGTGGGGTTCCCCCAAAAATCCATACCAGACCCTGATCCAAGCACGCAACCTGGCAGGCCGCAGGAAAAGAGGGGGGGACGAGAGTGCGGCCCCCCCCCTCCTGAACCGTACCAGGCCACATGCCCTCAACATTGGGAGGGTGCTTTGGGGTAGCCCCCCAAAACACCTTGTCCCCATGTTGATGAGGACAAGGGCCTCATCCCCACAACCGTGGCCGGTGGTTGTGGGGGTCTGCGGGCGGGGGGCTTATCGGAATCTGGAAGCCCCCTTTAACAAGGGGACCCCCAGATCCCGGCCCCCCCTGTGTGAAATGGTAAGGGGGTACTTACCCCTACCATTTCACTAAAAAAGTGTCAAAATAGTTAAAAATGACAAGAGACAGTTTTTGACAATTCCTTTATTTAAATGCTTCTTCTATCTTCCTTCATCTTCTTCTTCTTCTGGTTCTTCTGGCTCTTCTGATTCTTCCTCCGGCGTTCTCGTCCAGCATCTCCTCCGCGGCGTCTTCTATCTTCTTCTCCTCGGGCCGCTCCGCACCCATGGCATGGGGGGAGGCTCCCGCTCTTCTCTTCATCTTCTTCTTCATCCTCTTCATCTTCTTCATCTTCATCTTCTCTTCTTAATTTTCTTCTCCGGGCCGCTCCGCATCCATGCATGGAGGGAGGCTCCCGCTGTGTGATGGCGTCTCCTCGTCTGACGGTTCTTAAATAATGGGGGGCGGGGCCACCCGGTGACCCCACCCCCCTCTGACGCATGGGACATGACGGGACTTCCCTGTGGCATTCCCCGTGACGTCACAGGGAAGTCCCGTCAAGTCACCGTGCGTCAGAGGGGGCGGGGTCACCGGGTGGCCCCGCCCCGTTATTTAAGAACCGTCAGACGAGGAGACGCCGTCACACAGCGGGAGCCTCCCTCCATGCATGGATGCGGAGCGGCCCGGAGAAGAAAATTAAGAAGAGAAGATGAAGATGAAGAAGATGAAGAAGAGAAGAGGATGAAGAAGAAGATGAAGAGAAGAGCGGGAGCCTCCCCCCATGCCATGGGTGCGGAGCGGCCCGAGGAGAAGAAGATAGAAGACGCCGCGGAGGAGATGCTGGACGAGAACGCCGGAGGAAGAACCAGAAGAGCCAGAAGAACCAGAAGAAGAAGAAGATGAAGGAAGATAGAAGAAGCATTTAAATAAAGGAATTGTCAAAAACTGTCTCTTGTCATTTTTAACTATTTTGACACTTTTTTAGTGAAATGGTAGGGGTAAGTACCCCCTTACCATTTCACACAGGGGGGGCCGGGATCTGGGGGTCCCCTTGTTAAAGGGGGCTTCCAGATTCCGATAAGCCCCCCGCCCGCAGACCCCCACAACCACCGGCCACGGTTGTGGGGATGAGGCCCTTGTCCTCATCAACATGGGGACAAGGTGTTTTGGGGGGCTACCCCAAAGCACCCTCCCAATGTTGAGGGCATGTGGCCTGGTACGGTTCAGGAGGGGGGGCGCACTCTCGTCCCCCCCTCTTTTCCTGCGGCCTGCCAGGTTGCGTGCTCGGATAAGGGTCTGGTATGGATTTTTGGGGGAACCCCACGCCGTTTTTTTTTTTTTTTTTGGCGCGGGGCTCCCCTTAAAATCCATACCAGACCTGAAGGGTCTGGTATGGAATTTAGGGGGAACCCCACGTCATTTTCTTTTAAATTTTGGCCGGGGTTCCCCTTAATATCCATACCAGACCTGAAGGGCCTGGTATGGAATTTAGGGGGACTCACACTTCATTTTTTTTTTTTTAAATTTTGGTTCGGGGTTTCCCTGTGGGGAATTCCCATGCCATTTTTATCAATGAACTTCTATGTGTATTGTCGGCAATGCAATAGCCGCGGGTAGTTTTAAATGGCTTTTTTTCCTTTGAAATGTCATTTTGCTGTCAGGCTGTTCTAAACACGGGAAACATGCGCCCCTTTACAGGCATACTATAGACACCCCCCAGGTACGAAATTTAAAGGGATATTACACTTATTATTGTTTGACTTTAAGCATTATTAAAATCACTGCTCCTGAAAAAACGGCCGTTTTTAAAACTTTTTTTTGCATTGATCCATGTCCCCTGGGGCAGGACCCAGGTCCCCAAACACTTTTTATGACAATAACTTGCATATAAGCCTTTAAAATTAGCACTTTTGATTATTCATGTTCGTGTCCCATAGACTTTAACGGTGTTCGCGTGTTCGAGCGAACTTTTTTCCTGTTCGCATGTTCTGGTGCGAACCGAACAGGGGGGTGTTCGGCTCATCCCTATAGGAGAGCTATTTCATTGCTAGGGCTTTCCATATTGTTTATAGGGTATCTTTTAAGAAAGGATTTGTGACATCTTGACCACAGATGATTCTCCCTTATACCAAAGCTTCAAGCATCATGGAATAGGACCACCCAAACACAGCATCAACTTAGCTAGGGAATTGGATTCTTGGAACTGCCTTTTAGCTAAAAGTTAGTACTGTATTTGCACAATGAGCAAATGTACATGTAAACAGTGTCATAGTTTCAGGTGTTTTTACCCATATGATCTGGCTAACAATATACGTGCCTAATGCACATGTATCAATGACATCACTCCCCAGGATCCACTAAATGATCTTCCTCATCCTTCACTTTATTTTCCACAATGTTTTCCTACAAGTGCCCAAACAGTGAGCCAGGCACAAAACTCTTTCCTCACCTTACTATATTATTGTTTTATTATTTTTATTATTACAGAATAACACTGTTCTGCGTCAGTAAGTTTTTATTAAAATTGTAAAAATTGCAAAGCAATGTCTGGATACAATGATTAAAATGGAGTTATTCAATTACAATGAAAGTTCTGAGACATTGCTACCCAAAATCACATTGTAACTAGTATAGAACATATGGAGATAAATGGATAATGGACATAATGAACTTTTTAGTTGAATGCGTAGGGTGGGGGATGAAACTTGCATGACCACACATGGGCTCAATGCATGGTTGGACCTCCCATTTATATTTATCACAGGTACTTCTAAAACGCTCTCAATTTACGTAGCACTTTACATATATATTTTATATTCACATCAGTCCCTGCCCTCAAGGAGCTTACAATCTAAGGCTCCTAACTCACATTCATATATACAGGGGCCAATTTAGACAGGATCCAATTAACCTTCCAGCATGTCTTTGGAGTGTGGAAGGAAACAGGTGTACCTTGAGGAAACCCACGCAGGCACAGGGAGAACATACAATCTCCAGCCAGGTAGTGCTGTGGTTGGGATTTGAACCAACTAGTGCTGCTAGGAAGTGCTGGGACTTAGCAACTGTTCTGGGATATCAGTATTCCAACTCTGCTGGGGTAACCCAATTGTCAAGTTATGGCCATCAAGAAAACACACCAAAATGTATGAAAGAGCATGAGCCACAGGAAAAGGAAAGAAGAAAAGAAACATAAAGAAAAGGGTGAGTAAGGTATAGGATGAGGTAAACACAAAAATGGACAATGACACTGTTTATACTTTCCCTTCTAGGAATTAGCATATGGGGCAAAGTTTGGTTTGCCAGAGGTTCATCAAACCCAGACAACTGTTCCATGGGGAACATGTATCAATGCAAAAATATATATATATATATAAAAGAAAATACCATTCAGAGAAAAAGAATTACAACAAAATGACTTAAACCCCCTAAAAATTATACTGTAGATTTTCTGAAAGCAGAGATAGAATAAAAAGATGTTAATTTTTTTGTAGAACAATATTTGCACTGTTTATTAAATCAAAATTTTCACACAAAATACAGTATAATTATTTTGTGTACACAAACACAATATAATATCCAATGCTTCTGTACAACATAAAATATGAGGTTGTGTATAGTCAGGCCTCAAAAATATGTGAACCCATAAAATGGCAAACAATTACAGTGCCCAAATTATCAATAGGGAACACTTTGAATATTTTTAAGGCTCATCAGTTTAAATGTAAGTGAGGGACCTAGAATTATTTCACTCTCTGAGTGTGGTGATGCCCAATAAGTGTTGCACAATTCAATTGTTTCATTGTTCAATTGTTCAACCTTACATAATATAACTACGTACTAACATTTAAAGGGAAAAGGGTTGATGCAGGGAATTTTCGATTGCCTCTCAGGGGATCAGGAAGGAATTTTTCCCCTGCTGTAGCAAATTGGATCATACTTTTTTTTTTTTTCACAATCAAAGTTTATTGAATGCAAATTCAGTATACATGTTATATTATAATAAACATCTATTGAAACATGTAACATTATGTCAGCGAACAACTTGTTTAGACAATAATATTTTAAGTATTATGGAAATTGGGTAGAGGGAGGGGGGGAGAGAAGAAAAAAAAAAAGGGGGAAAGGGGGGGTTAGGATGAGAAAAGAGCAATATGATACCAATTGGGTATGGTGTATTTAGACTAAAATACACATTTCTGAAGATAAATGTAATAAACTGATAATATAATAATGAAATAAATGAAAGCATCATACAAGTTAAATATTCCTATCTATTATAACCAGGGTTTATTAGTTTGGTATGATTGCCATTTTAAATTCGTCTGATAACGTAAACAGATACCAGGGTTGCCACATCTTATTAAAGTTGGTGCTGTTTTCTTTTTTCATAGCCAGAATTTCTTCCATTTTATAGGTATAATGCACTCTGTCAAACCAATCTTTAACTCCTGGAGTGTGGGTTAATTTCCAATGCAATGGAATTAAGGTTTTAGCAGCATTTAAGAGATGTCTGGTGAGGGTCTTTTTGTACTTGCTCAATGTATATGTGTTAATACAAATCAGGCAGGCTGCGGCATTTAAGTTTATTTTGTGGGGGCGTGGTCTGGACATGGCCGTGTGAAGACGTGCTTCTGAGCGGCTCCCGGTCCGTCCCGGCCTTTCCTGCCCTTAAACCAGCCATACCAGCATTTAATCAGCGGCATGTACTCTGCTGGCAGACGCAGAGGAAAGAGCAGCCGACAACATAAAAGAACACCGCCAAAAACACAGCGGAACGGCGCCATCAGACAATATCTCTCGGACCCCAGTGACCCATCCCCCGCTCCAAAGATGGCGGCGGCCATGCAGACGAACGAGCATGTGAGTACCCCACAGCACTGCTCACTGATGCAGCCCATGGCCCCCGGTGCATCTGACAGAAACATTACTACCCCTCTGCTGCTCCGGACAACAGAGCTTATGAGTACCTCACAGCACTGCTCACTAACACCGTCCATGGCACCCTGTACGTCAGATAGAGACTTCTCTACCCCTCTGCTGCTCTTGGATGTCATCCAAGACACACAGGTCTCACATAATACACCCCTGACCCTGCATGCAGATGAGGAACTGAGAGCACTGCTGAGAGCAATACCTACCAGAGCAGACTTTGAATCTCTAGCCAGCAGGCTAGAAGCCTCACACCGCAGAGACATAGAAGCAGTGCGCACCGACATCACAGCACTGTCAGATCGCATGGGTGCAGGAGAAACCACAGTAACGGAGCTTACACAGCGCCTAAAGCAAGTGGAAGATATCCAAGCAAATCAAACAAAATTACTATTGACCCAGCAACTTCACCTAGAAGAAATTGAAGATTGCAGCAGGAGGAACAATCTGCGTATAAGGGGCCTACCCAAAGCCACAGGTACAGAGGATCTCACAGCTACTGCTATAGCCATTTTCAGAGACACAGCGAGAGCGGACTTTCCTGCAACGATGTCCTTTGACCGGATTCACAGGGCGCTGGGGCCGAAATCAATGGATCCGAACCTCCCAAGAGATGTGATCTGCAGAGTACACCAGTACACCCATAAAGAGATCATCTTACGGAAAGCATGGGAGATGAGAGATGTGGAATTTGACGGTGCATCTATCCAGATCATGCCTGATCTTTCCAGATCCACCCTACAACGCAGAGCGATGTTGAAGCCAGTGCTTGAGTTGGCCCAACGCATGGGCGTCACGTATCGCTGGGGATACCCCATATCAGTGACTTTCAAGAAGAGATCACAATTTTTCACCTTACGATCCTATGCAGAACTTCCTACACTATTTGATTTTCTAGAAACCGATCCAGTAACGGTTCCAGACTGGCTTCAACTGATCCCAAGATTTGCTAACCGCCCGGGGGATCCAAATCTGAGAAGGCCAGGCTCACCAAGACCACAACGCACTCAACGCAGATCTAGGATCACGTCTCCAGCAGAAGACAGAGAAACCTAGAGTCGTCTGCTGTGGTGAGAATATGTATGTTGCCCCAGATGCTTTGACTTTTGCCTTTTTATCCACGTTTGTTTGGATTTCTTTTTTTTTTTCATGTTTTACTGTTCACCACTTAAGGCCCCATTCTTAATGTTGTGTAGTCTGAACTCCCCTAACAACAAAAGAACTGACTGTCCTCCCTTCAGAGTTGCAGATATGAGCCATCCCCCCCCCCCACTAATCTGGCTGCTTGGGACAGGATATGGTTACTGTTGTGACCAGGGAAGTTGGAGAAGGAGTCCTGGAATTGAGTCAGGTTAACACTGCACCCCCTAATGGTAGTCCCTGGAATAAGGAACTTTCTATTGATGAAGGGGTTTTGATGGTGACTCTGCCTGTGCCATACGGACGGCAGGAGTTAATTTCTCCCGACCCTGTCTCCACGCTATGCAATGGACAATCAGTATTGGGAATATTGTGTATCATTACGTCACTGCTCCCTGTGCCGGAAATGTTCTATCCTGGTTCCACACCAGTGTGTTTTCTCTGTTGGAACTATCTTGCACTAAGTTACGCACACTTTAAATATGTCTGTGTATCGCCGCAGGAAACTATTTCTCAGGAATTTGAAAACTCAGGGTTCACTGTGAGCCACGATTGCATATCAGTATTGCGGGAGGAGGGTCAACTGGGGAGGGGGGAGAGGGAAAACAGAACATTTATGTTTTGAGTAAGAGGGGTTGGCATGGAGGGAGGAGGGAAACACTAATTAGATTGTTGTAAGAAGGGCCAGTTGGAATTTGCTCAGTTATATGGCAATAGCAATGAAGGATAAGATTGGGGGCAGACAATACAAGGGATGCAGATAGATAAGAAGTTACCAATAATAGGAATATGGTTGGTGTTTTACCTTATCTGTTCATTTAATAATGTTTGTGATGTTTACAATGCTTACATGCCTATCTTATATGTAAGGGTAGGGGAGAGGGCGGGCCGGGATTAGCTCCCCTGGTCGTAGTCTAACCTCATCCCCATTAGGCCGAAACACCTTCCCGGTGATAACTGGAGTGTGTTTCATTGCAAGGAATTGCACCTAGTTGCCGACAACTAGTACGATCTTTTGGTTTGATCGTCCACCCCTTTTCATTGTTTTTGTTTTGTTTCTAGAGCTCTCTTTGCTCTTATTCTTTTTACCTTTTCCTTTTCCTCCCCCTGCTCCTTCAAGTCTTCTATTCCCTATTTCATTACTAGCCCCCCCCCCCCCCTTTTTTTTGTTTTTTGTGTAAAGAAATTTCTTTTTTACTGGCGTGAGCGCGATGGATCAAATCACTATTTATACCCTAAACACCAAAGGGCTGAATGTGCCGGAAAAGCGTTGCATGCTCCTGAATGATCTTAAAAGATCTAAAGCAGATGTGGCGTTTATCCAGGAGACTCACTTTAAGACGGGTGCACCGATGTGTTTGAAAAACCGATATTTCCCAACTACATACCACGCTACCAATCCCTCAGCCAGATCAAAGGGAGTGTCTATACCGATCTCGGGGAATGTGCCCTGGACCTGTAGAGACACCAGAATTGACACAGAGGGGAGATATGTGTTTCTCAAAGGACTGATTGGTGATGTACTGGTGACACTAGCGACTGTATACGCCCCAAATGACAGACAGGATATTTTCATATCCAAAACATTGAACAAACTGCTATCTTTTGCAGAAGGACAACTAATACTAGGCGGTGATTTTAATGTTCCTCTGTGCCCATCGGTAGACACATCAAATGGTACGTCCTCTCTTCGGAGGGGTGTACACAAAAGAATCACCAAGACACTACATGAGACCAGACTGATTGACGTATGGAGACTTTTACACGCCGGAGAGAGGGATTATACATTCTTCTCATCACCACACAAATCATATTCCCGCATCGATCTTTTTCTTTTGCCTCATAACCAACTGGAGGCAATAGACAAAGTTGACATAGGCACAATCACCTGGTCTGACCATGCTCCTATTACCCTGAAATATTCCCTCTCACGAACACCGACGACAAAATCAAGATTTTGGCGACTAAATGAAAGTTTACTTCAGGACCCCACAGTGTTAGCTGACGTCACAAAAGAACTTAAATTTTATTTTCAGACGAATGATATTGACAATGGCGACCCTGGGATACTCTGGGAAGCCCATAAGTCTGTGATCAGAGGAATCCTGATCAAACATGGTGCACATATCAAAAGGGAACGGGAGAAACAGTTATTAATTCTATTACAGAAAACCCACGATTTAGAAAAAACACATAAACAAAACCCGACCACATCCATAGAAACAGAACTCCTTACATTACGTAGACAGATGGTAGATATACTACATTACCAAGCGAAAGCAGCTTTACAAGCGTGTAGAAAACTCACCTATGAATCGGGGAATAAATGTGGGAAAATTCTTGCAAGGGCAGTTAAACAACAGAGGTTACGCGCATATATACCACAAATCATATCCCCATCAGGGCAAAAAAGGGCGACACCCACGCAAATAGCAGATGAATTTAAAAATTTTTACTCCTCCTTATATAACCTCCCGAAATCAGGAGTCACTGACACTGCAATAAGGGAATATCTTACTCTAGCTAATACCCCCAAACTATCAGCAGAAGATGCAGCTGCCCTAGAAGAACCCATCACAATGGTAGAACTACGAGGCGCAATTAAAAACATGAAACCAGGTAAAGCTCCGGGTCCGGACGGTTTGACTCTGCAGTACTACCAGACTCTGCTGCCGATTCTAGGCCCACGTATGTTGAAACTATTTAACAAGCTTACGGAAGGGGGCCACTTGCAGAGAGACACATTAAGCGCGCACATATCCCTTATACCTAAGGAAGGGAAAGATCCCGCGGCCTGTGGTAGCTACAGGCCCATATCTCTTCTAAATATAGATCTTAAACTCCTCACCAAAATCTTGGCAAATAGATTATCCCAACATATGACTAACCTAAAACACTTAGACCAGGTGGGTTTTGTCCCTACGCGTGAAGCTAGGGACAACACCACAAAAGTCCTTAATTTGATCCATAGAGCTAATATATCTAAAGCGCCTTGTACCTTTCTCAGCACAGATGCTGAGAAAGCATTTGATCGGGTGAGCTGGGAATTTATGACAGCAGTCCTCAAGCATATCGTATTAGGTAACCACATGTTGCAATGGATCTCTAATGTTTACTCTTCACCTACGGCTAGGGTCAAGGCTAATGGAATCCTATCTGCTCCTTTTAATGTCTCTAATGGTACCAGACAAGGATGCCCGCTGTCACCCCTTCTCTTTGCCCTGGTACTCGAACCCTTTCTAAACATGATACGCAGGAACCCAGATATCTCTGGGATTGCCATAGGGCACAGACAATACAAGATTTCCGCATACGCGGATGATCTTCTATTTTCCTTAACCAACCCGATTATCTCCCTCCCAAATTTAATTAAAGAATTTCAGATATACGGGAACATGTCTAACCTAAAGATTAATTTCGACAAATCAGCAGCAATGGGAATCAATATGCCGATGGAACAACTTTCCTCTCTGAAGTCCAAATTCAATTTCAAGTGGTCGGACAGTCACTTCAAGTACCTGGGCACTAACATACCCAGGGATTTGAAACGTACATTTGAACTGAACTTCCCTCCAATCCTGAGCACAGTTAAAGAGTTACTCGCAGAGTGGGGCAAAGGTCTTCACTCATGGTTTGGGAGATGCAATCTAATCAAGATGTGCATTCTCCCAAAATTTCTATACCTATTTCAAGCCTTACCTATAAGAATCCCCGGTAACTATTTTAAACAAATACATTCCCTATTCATAAAATTTGTGTGGTCACACTCTAAGCCTAGACTAAAAAGATGCTATTTGACTCTACCGAAAAACACTATGGAGGTCTCGCCCTCCCGGACGCAAAACACTATTATCAAGCTGTGCACCTAGGGAGGATCATTGACCGGAACAGACACGACAAAACTAAACTATGGATCCAAGTAGAGAACCATCAGGTTAATATACCTTTGAAGGGGGCTATCTGGTGCTACGATAAATTACCTAGGGACATGACTTCACACCCGACCATTGGTGCCACGCTGTCAGTAGGATTAAATATACTTAAAAACACTTCATTGACCTCCAAACAATCCCCCTTATTCCCTATTCTGGGGAATCCAGCGTTCGAACCAGGGCTAGACTATTCAAACTATGAGATGCTCTGGAAGGCAGGTAAAGACTGTGCATCACATTATGTGGAAGACGACCACTGGACCTCAATTCAGTCTCTCACGAATGATAACGGGGCTTTTCAATTGTCATTTTGGAAAGCGATTCGGCTACACCATTTCCTTTACTAAATACCAGAACCGATGCGATATAAGCGCGATATGACGACGCTAGAAGAATACTGTAGAGGGGAGGGCACTCTGCCTCAGGTGCTCTCCAAGACATACTCACTACTCAACACACAGACTGAACAACCAGACTTGCTATTTTTACGAAAGTGGGAACAGGATCTAAAATGTAATTTTACAGCAGCACAAACACAAAACATACTTCAACTTACACTGAAATCATCCATCTGTACAAAAATTCTGAGACAAATTACAAAATTCTGACTAGATGGTATTACACACCTCAATTATTACACAAATTTTTCCCCGGCACTTCTGATAGATGCTGGAGGTGCGGTTCTGAGGAGGGGACGCTCCTACACATTTTTTGGACCTGTTCACTAGTACAGCAGTTTTGGGTAGCAGTAGAGACAATTGTTAAAAAATTCACGAATCACATAACGCAGAGAGATCCAGCCGTTTTTCTGTTACATGCCACCTCAGCCCCAATTAAATCATATAAAAAGTCAGTGGTCAGACATCTGCTCAATGCAGCGAAGTCCTGTATTCCAGCATTGTGGAAACAGAGTACACCCCCTACGGTGGGAATGTGGCTACGTAGAGTTGAAGAAATCAAAAAGATGGAAGACCTAATACTGACTGCCCAACACAAACAAGATAAACATTCAAGAAACTGGTTATCCTGGAACATATATATTTTCTCAGATGAAGGACAAACCTTACTAAATTCTTGAGAACCCCTTGACTAGGTAGCGGCTACGGGATAGAACCTTGGCCGGATCCATCGCGCTCGCGTCTATTTATAACCCCCCCTCCCTTTCTCACCCCTTCCACTCTGCCTTTACTTCTTATATATATATATATATATTTTTCTTTTTTCTGTGCAATAAGTGGTCTATTATTTCAGTAACAGACAACTTTCCATTCACACCAATTATGATGGAATTATGTAAGAATAAGCAAATATTGGGAAGATGTCATTCCGGTTATATTGTAATACTGCATGGTGGTTGATATACCTATGGACTACAAAGACGGATTCACAAATCTAAAGAGGATAAATGATGTCATAGGCCAGTTTCCATGCAGATAGAATGGAACACTTTAATGGAAAGGATATATGATGACGGTATTTGTCAGAATGCTATTAGAAAGACCACGGATGTATTATATCGATTATGATATGCTTTTTCTTTTTTCTTATTTGTTTTTGTTTTCTCTTTTCCTTGTCAAAAATTTAATAAAAATTATATTTGAAAAAAAAAGTTTATTTTGGTCTCAGTAATGTGTTTTATCCAAAATATTATTTTTCTCCAGTAAACTTGGATTGGGGGAAATGTCCACCAGATGTGCACAAATGAGCCTGTCTCTGTACCACATCTCCAGCATGTGTCTGAGGTTGTAGGGAACCACCTACTGGCCTTTTGCTGTGTCACATACCATTGGGTTAATATTTTATATGATATTTCCTGAGCCTTCGTGCTTAGTGAACACTTATGAGCTAAGATAAGATACAAGCTTTCTCCCATTGAGCATCAATAAATTTGGTTCCCAAATCAATTTCCCACTTTTCTTTATGATTATGGCTTTCTATAGGAGTCGGCTGGGTAAGCCAGTTATATGCCATGGAAGTGGTTTTAAGAATCGGGGAACGTTTGTAGCAAATATGTTCTAGAGGTGTCATGGGAAAATAGTATGAAGCTCTATTTTTACTGTTCAGCAGGAAATTTTTTAATTGCATATAGAACCATAGGCCAGGAAATTATTCCCCGTATTCTTCTTGAAATGATTCCAAGGATCTCATCTTATTCCCAAGAAAGCAGTGGGATGTTAGAAACTTTGAGCTGTGTTTGGGTCTCGGGAGACATCTTTGAGTCATCCCAGGTGCAAAATCCGGGTTGCCCTCGATTGGTGTTAGTGGGCCAGGTATTGAGGCTATGTTATGCGTTTTAGCAATTTTGTGTAAAATGTCTATTGTGATCGTAATCAGGGGGTGTTTCGTGTTTTTGAGTGATTTAGCATGGTATGTCCATGGGAAATTTAGTCGCTGTTGTTTATTGTAAAAAAGTTCTAGTTGGACCCAGTCTTTATTGTCCCAGTGGCAATGCCAGTCTATCAGTCTGGTGATATGGGTTGCATTATGGTATTTTTTGAAGTCAGGTAGACCTATGCCGCCTTTGTTTTTGGGGGAGGTAAGTAGTCGATAATTTAATCTACGTTTTTTCCTGCCCATAGAAATCTTCTTTGTAATTCTTTAAGTTTGGCAAAAAAAGCGTTTGGAACACGTATTGGTAAGGTATTAAATATATACAATAGTCTGGGGAGAATTGTCATTTTCAGTATGGAAGCTCTGCCAAACCAAGAGAATGATTTTGTGGACCAATTTTTAAGGTCTTTCACTATTGAGAGCAGTAAGGGTTTATAGTTAGCTTCATATATGTCTTCTATGTTTGTAGTGAGATTAACCCCTAGGTATTTAAGATGTTTTTGTACCCACTTATAGCTGTAGTTCTTTTTTGTCATGGTCAATTGATTGGGGGTAGTGAGAGGTTGAGTGCCTCAGACTTGGATTGATTAATTTTAAAATTAGAAATATATCCAAATGTCTTAAATATTTTATGGAGGTTGGGAATGGAGATGTGTGGCTGCGAGATAAAAAAATAGGAGATCATCTGCATAAGCTGCTATTTTGTATTCTTTTTTATTTATTTGGAATCCCTTAATGTCTGTGGTTAAATTTATGCTTCTTATTAGTGGTTCTAATGTAAGTATGAAGAGTAGTGGTGATAAAGGGCATCCTTGGCGGGTTACGTTGTCTATGTTAATTGGTTCTGATAGTGTGTTGTTTATTTTGATTTTGGCTTTGGGGTGTTGGTATAAGGCTCCTATCCAATTTAGCATGTTGTTTCCTAGTCCAATGTGTGAGCAAGTGGAGAACATATAGTCCCAGGAAACCCTTTCGAAGGTCTTTTCTGCATCCGTGGATAACAGAAGGCTCTCGATTTTGGAACTCTTGGCATAGTGTATTCAATTTAATGCTTTGGTAGTGTTGTCTCTAGCTTCTCTACCAGGCATAAAGCCTACTTGCCCCGGGCCAATGATTTTTGATAAGAGAGAGTTCATCCGGTTTGCGAGGATTTTGGTGAAAATTTTTAGGTCTAGATTGAGTAAGGAAATGGGTCTAAAGTTGGCACAATCCGTGGGATCTTTATCTGGTTTTGGTACTACTGCGATAGAAGCCATTAAGAGGGAGTCAGAGCTATGTTCGTGTTTTGCCAGGTTGTTATAGACAGACATAAGATGTTTGGAGAGAAGTTGTGTAAAAGTTTTATAATATTGGGATGTGAGACCATCCGGATCAGGACTCTTTCCAGGTTTTAATTCTTTAAATACTTCTTGTATTTCTGTAATATTTATGGGTTCTTCTAGTTTGCTGATATTGTCAGGATCAAGGGTCGGTAATTTACTATTTTGCAGGAATTCTTTGATTGTCTCTTCTTTTGAACCTGTGATATGGGGAGGTTTGTGTTGTGTTTTTATATCATAAAGGGCAGTATAGAATTCATGGAATAGTTCGGCTATTTTTATGGGTTTGTGTTCTAAAATACCTGTTTTAGTTTTTATGGCATGTATGTGTCCCCCTTTGTGTGCTTCTTTTAGTGCTCTAGCCAAGTATTTGCCGCTTTTGTCTCCGTGTTCAT
The DNA here is from genome assembly GCA_037952925.1 of Lithobates clamitans. NCBI lineage: Eukaryota > Metazoa > Chordata > Amphibia > Anura > Ranidae > Lithobates > Lithobates clamitans. The sequence continues at coordinate 11,472,120 of JBBGZY010000140.1, forward strand.
AGAAAATATTCTTTTGGAAAAAAAGTGCCCTTCTGGTTTTAAGGTCTAATATCTGTTTAAAGGCTTGTCTGTGATTTCTAAGTTCCTCCTCTAGTTTGATGGTAATGGATTGTTTATGTTGGCTCTCGAGAGTAGCTATTTTATTGGATATGTTGGTAATTTCCCTGTCTCTTTCCTTTTTTCTTCTGGCTCCCCATTTTTAAATTTGCCTCTGATTACACTTTTGTGGGCTTCCCAATTGTTTAGGGGTTTGGTATCTGATTCTAGGTTGGTTTCAAAATATTGTTTAATGGATTCCTGTATATCGTCTTGTATAGTTTCATCAGTTTGTAGGGCCGAGTTGAGTCTCCAGTTGAAAGTAGTAGATTTGTGAGAGTTTATTTTGAGAGTGATGGTGGTAGGGGCATGATCTGAGATGGATATTATTCCAATTTCTGCTCTGGTTAGGTTGTTTAAGTTTCTTTGGGAGATGAAGATTAGGTCAATTCTGGAATATCTTTTGTACGGGGAGGAAAAGAAGGTGTAGTCTTTGTCAGAGGGATGTGTAGATCTCCAGGAGTCTACTAAAGATAAGGATTGGAGTAAGTTCTTAATACGTTTCAGTATCTTGTATGCAACATGGGTATAGCCTGAGGATGTATCTTGTTGTGGGTTCAGGGGGATACTGAAATCGCCCCCCAGAATAGTGCATCCTTCTGCAAACCATCTGAGTTCATCTACTATTTTTTGGCAGAATGTAATATAAGCTTTATTTGGGAAGTATACATTAGCTACTGGTAACTGGTGTCCCATTCCATGTACCTTTAATGAAAATATAGCGATCCGCTGGGTCGACGAGTTGTTTTCGAAGGTGAAAAGGGAGAATGTTTGCTAAGCAATATAGTGACCCCTTTAGTTTTAGCAATAGGGTTTGTGGCGTGGTAAGCTTTTGTGAAGTGGCCATTAGTGAGTTTGGGAATATTATTATTCTTAAAGTGTGTTTCTTGGAGATAAACTATTGCAGGGTTGGCTTTTTTTAGTTCCTTCAGAAGCTTTGCTCTTTTTTCAGGGGTATTGAGGCCGTTTACATTGTGTGAAATAATATTCGGGGCTTTCCCTAGGAGTAAGTAGGCCATGACAGAAGTAGGAAGAGATAAAAAAAAAAGGAGGGGGGGGAGTGAGATGGGTGGTTGGAATACGATAAGGAGGATAGGAGTAAAATAAGGTAATTCTAGAAGTTGTTACAGGGGGAAGTTTGGTTCAGTAGAACCGTATTTGAGATTGCTCAGTATTACACCGTGATGGTGTCGAGCAAGCTGGTGTTAGTTGCGGCTCACCAGTATTTACTCTGGGGGGTGAGTGGGAGGTACGGAGGTGGATGTTTAAAGTGTGTTAGTAAATGACAGTCTTGTCAGTGCTCTCGAGTATTCAGGAGCGCTGGGATTTTATATATGTAATGTTAAAGTTTGTGTTCTCTGACCATTAATTTGAACTTTAACTCATGCAGCTGTAATAGTAATATAAACTAATCCAGGGTGTCTGGAACTTAAGTAACCTTGTAGCTCATTGAGTCCTGAGAGTGGTCCAACTCTAGTACCCATCTTATCTAGGTTTCGAATTTCCCAGGTCTCAATGAGATACAGCTTAATATGTAACTCCTCTGTGGGAGGGCAACCAATAAACTGTAAACTATTAAGCTTACTAGTACACATCAATACATATAACTTATCTAGTTCTAAACCGTTTTCGTTATAATGGTGTTGGTTTCTTCATCATAACCCCAGGTTTTAGTAACTTTTAGAGGTGAATCCCATCATCTAGGATATTATGACCTGTTATGTAGAGGTGGAAAGCATGTATATGTCAACCATCTCTATACTGTGACCTACATGGTCCTATCATCCTGTCTTGGGGCTGTAGTAAGATAAGGTTTATGATGTATAGGAGTCGGTATCTCTTATCTTGTCTCAGGCCTACGATAATCAATCTGGATATCCTAAAGGTAGAGATGTTTTGGGGTCACACATCACGTGTGGATGGGACCCTTTGTCATCATTGATGTAAAAGATCTAGGATATGACTGCAACAATCATTATTCAAAAATAAAACAGAATAAGTATCAAGCCAAGTTCAGCCAGAATATTGAACCCAGTTCAGTGGGGGTATCGAAAGCTGTAATGATATAAGCGGATTCCAATGGCGTAGAAGATATTTAGGCACCATCTAGTAATTGTTAACCTGTAGACACATCCGCACCTTACACTTTAATCTTGTAATAGAAATCTTATTGTTCAGTCATTGGGAGTAGTAGTGCAAACAAAATTAGGATGACGATCTCCGTGTTACATGAATCCTTATACCCGTGAGATTACAGGCTCACTTTTGTTACCGTTGTTGAAGACAGGATTCCTATTTGAAAAAGTGCGTTGCCGTCTGGTTCAATCTGAAGAGGGTTGGTTGACAGGACATATTGTGGTAGCGGTCAAAAAATTGGAGCTATTCAGTCTTCCCATTTTCCACTACTTTTGTTCTTACTTTAATTACTGTAAACTGGAGGTTTAGGAAGGTAGAAGTTTCAGTGAAAATTTGTGGAGAATAGGGATGTCAATCATCAAAAGAAGGGGGGGAGTAAGGAAATTTGTTTACATTGCAGACATTGTGTGTACAAATCCTATGTCCTTGTTTGTCACATCAGCAGACTGTTGGACTGGTTTACTAGTAAATCTTATTGAAGGTTGCCATCTAGTGGCTGAACTCTTAATAACGGTTTTATTAAACAGGTAATGAGGAAAATTCCACATAAGGGGAAAAAGAATAATGCCGCGTACACGCGGTCGGTCTTTTCGTCTACAAAAGTCCGACAGCCTGTCCGACAGACTTTCGACTGACCTTTGTCAGACTTTTGGCGGACTTTTGGCGGACTTGCGGCAGACTTTTTTACGAACGGACTTGCCTTCATACGATCACACAAAAGTCCGACGGATTCGTACGTGATGACGTACACCGGACTAAAATAAGGGAGTTGATAGCCAGTAGCCAATAGCTTCCTTAGCGTGGGTTTTTGTCCGTCGGACTAGCACACAGACGAGTGGATTTCTGGGTCCAGCGTAGTTACGACGTAAAGATTTGAAGCATGTTTCAAAACTAAAGTCCGTCAGATTTGAGGCTGGAAAAGTCCGCTGAAAGTCCACTGAAAGTCTGGGGAAGCCCACACACGATCGGATTGTCAGCCAGCTTTAGTCCGTCGGCGTCCGTTGGACTTTTGTAGACGAAAAGTCCGACCGCGTGTACGCGGCATAAAACTTTAAACATATGTTCAACAACCCATATAGGATAAGAGTTTACTGCATTGTTTGACAGTTGTTGTCCTTGTCCTTTTATAGTTGACTATATTGTCTAGCATCTCTTGATCTGGGGCTTTTAGTTGCAGGAGAATTATAAACGAGTCTACCTGTGTTTCTGCGTTTTCCTGTTGAAAATGAGATTTTCCAGGAGACAGTCCTGAGGTGGAAGGCATATTGTTGATTGCAGGAGGGAGACGGAATTCTGCGTACCAGTCTGGAAGCTCTACTGGTGCTATTTGCAGGTTCTCACAGAAATGCAACAAGTCATCCGGGACTCTGAGCATCAACTGTTTTCCATTGTATAAGGCTTGGAGAGCAAAGGGGAATTTCCACCTATAATTAATCCCCTTTTCTCTTAGGATTCCTAGTAGGGGTTTCAAAGCTCTTCTGTTTTTCAAGGTGATAGGTGAGTGGTCTTGAAAGAGCTGTACATCCGATCCATTAAATGTAATCAGCTCATTCGTTCTAGCTTTTTGCAGGATTTCTTCTTTAAGGCAGAAATTAGGAAGACAGCAGATTATGTCTCTAGGTGGTGTATTGTCAGGGGCTCTGGGTCTTAGGGCTCTGTGTGCCCTGTCGAATTCAATGGGAGAAGCTTCAGGTCTCTCAATTAGATTATTGAAAATGGAGGTTAATGCAGGTTTGATTTGTTCAGGGGTGACAGATTCAGGGACACCCCTCACCCTTATATTATGTCTTCTCCCCCTGTTATCGAGGTCTTCGATCTGTCTATTCATGTCAATCATATGCTGAGAGTGAGTAGCTGTAATATCTGACTAATCCCTGACTAAAGCCCTGTCCCTCCATTTTCCTGCTCTCTCATTTACTGCCATCTGTTCTGTCAGCCTCAGTAAATCAGGCTTTAAATCAGTGATAGCTGCTGAGAGTGAGTTCTTAATGTCTGCAGCTATCTCTGTCATATCTGCAAAGTTAGTGGGTGGTCAGCAGACACTTTACCTCTGGCAGAGTCTTCAGATGCAGGGAGGGAGATTTCATCATTGTGAGCCGGCGCCATCTTGGGACCGTCACTGCCGCTGCTGGAGCGATAGTTGCTGAGCTTTGCCTGTGAGTTCCTGCTTTTGGGGGTTCCCAATTGTAACGAGCCCCTTGCTCGCTCGCTTCCACTCTCCCAACACTCCTCTGCAGCTATAGAATCAGACTGCAGATCGCAAAATCTGATTGCTCAGTCATCCAATGCTCCGGAATTAGAACTACAGCTATGTGCCGTTCTAACCCAGTTGTGATAGCTCAGAACAAACACCAGGCAGGCTGTATGTAAGTTCAACCAGGAATCTCTTTTATTGCAATATACAGGCTCTTTTATACACTAACAGTGGAGGTGCAGACCTCCTGCTCATATTACTCTAACAATACAGCTGTAACCTAATTAACCTAATTACCATGAGCTAATTAACTAATCCCTTTAGACCGCCTAGATGACTCAGACATGACCTTTAGGCCAGACTGGCCATTTTGTAGTTCAGAAAATCCAATCAACATTATCACAATAGCAGAGTTAATTAAACACAAACAACAATGGGGATCTAATGACTCTTAGATCCCATACTAGAGACTTATTTACAATACACATTTTAGCAGACAACAGACAGGTAGCTGAAATTGATGACATTAGCATTTAACAGTAGGAGTCCCAACGGTATGAATCAGTCACTATTCCAATATGGCAAATCCAGGGTCCCCAGAGTCGGTGTGTCCTGGGGGACCAGGACCCGAATCCACAGTAAAAATGTAAAAAGTCTCTCTCATGGCTAGGTCTGTCAAACCAATGATCACATAGAATGATTGTGTGAACCCTTCCTCAGTATAGTGGACATTTTTGGCCAGAGAACGGATCGCTTACAGGTCCCAGCGCTCTCTGGATATCGGAGCTCTCTCACACTGCTTCCATCCACGCTGCATGCCAAGCTACGCCCCAATTGGATCATACTTTGCTGAAGTTCTTCACCTTTCTCTGGATCAACTGTGGTTATAGGATTGGGTTTATGGGATTGTATGATTTTTTTCCTTTTATTGGTTGAATTAGATGGACTTGTGTCTTTTTTTAACCTGAATAACCATGTAACTATGTTTACATACATATGCGTGCCCTATGAATGCACTTGTGTTTAGATGCCTGTGTGCAGTGTGATGGGGTGCTTTAATATTTTTTTTATTATTATTACAAAAAAATATTTAACTTTACTGCTATAACAAGGGGGATAACAACCTTCCTATGTGATAGTACTGGGCAGGTGACAGGTACTCTTTAAAAATACATCAGGCATCTATGGGACCCCTAATATCTCCATTGCCCTCTGCTCCATCTGACTAAGCACAAGACTATGCTTGATCTCCTCTTGCTTACCATCCTGATACCATTAGTTGTAGTACGGCACTCCCCAGAAAAGCAGGAAAACCCCTGGAACCACTGAGAAGGAGAAATTGCACGGGGAAGAGGAGGGGGGGGCAACTGCAAGCCCAGATCATTTTACAGAAAATCCCAGAGCCTGTTGATTAAAAATAGCTATGGTTCCTTAAGCCTGCACATGGAGTTGTGAAACAGTCTGATTTACCCCTAAAAAAGTCCAATTGTCAGGGGCGATTGGATGAAACGCTGCATTGGGAGGAGTTCTGACGTCACGACACTGCAACGTGACAACCACGGCCATCTTTGTGGTGAAACAAATGCTGCTTATACAGACAGCTGTCTTTTACATGCTCGTTTTTATCTGATGAAATGTGAGTACCCTGGATTTTTCTTTGAATAAATATGACCCTGGTTTTATAATACTACACCATGAGGAATTCCTTTTTTTATATTTTATGCATGCACCTCTGAATTTTTGGTGGAACTACAAGACCCAGCCATCTGTGATCTCCATTAATGGTTTTGTGGCTTTGTGAATTTATCATCCCTGTTTGACCACCTGTGATTAAGTGGTCTATTCTTTTTGGTAAAAGGCCTGGTGTGTTGATGTTTGGTGTAGGATAAGTCTGTATTCACCTAATTTGTATTTCTGTCTACACTGTGGGTGATTCCAGCGTTTTCTCCTGAACAAGGACTTTATTTCAAAAACTATGGACTTTTTATTTGCAATGCTACATTTATAACGCTGCATATCATTATATTTTTAATGATGGATACATGTCAAGTTCAACATAAAGTTCATAAAGCCATCATCAAGTTCATAAATGTAATGCTCAGGTGCTGATGGTGACTGCTTGTACACTGCAGAGGAACCGTTACTTTGCTGTAGCAGATAATTAAGAATTCTTGGCCAAAAGAGAGCATTGTAAAAAGACGATGGTTATGATATAGTTTTGGTTTTGAAAGGAAACTGAAAATAAAGATGAAGAGGTGGAAGTAGAGGGTAGGCCTAATTTTGGTAGTCACTGTGCTCCTATATGACATTTGATGGCATTTCACATGTATGAAATCTAAAGTTTCCAAATGTGTTCCTAGATGCCAGAACAAGGCCACCTCCACTCACCAAACTTTTAACACTTGATATTACAGTAGCATAGATGGCGATGGGAACCATAAATAAATAATGGCCGATTAAGCCTACCATTGTGCCAATGACAAATCAGTGTCTACTGATACATTTCTGATTTAAAACTTAGTAAAATGCTTTAAAAATAAAATATAGACATTCCTAAAAATAGTGTGTACCTGGGGAGGTGTGTCCTGCTGGTGCTCAGGACAGAGGCTGACTGAAGAGCTACAGCTTCACAGCCTGGGGCTTATTACAGTGACAAGGCAGCTTCCCCTTGGACTCCTAGGTACCCGATCCAGCCACTGACACTCTCCAGAATGCGGAAGTGGGGTTCCCAGTGGCTGGTACTTCAAAAGCTGACAGCTTTCTTCCCCCCGGCCAGGGAACAGTAGCCCTTCAGGTCTGGTATGGAAATTAGGGGAACCCTGTGCCAATTTCTTTTAAAAAAATGGCGTAGGAGTCCCCCCAAAATCCATACCAGGCCCTTCAGGTCTGGTATGGATTTTAAGGGGAACCCCAAGCCAAAATAAAAAAATGGCATAGGGGTCCCCCCAAAATCCATACCGGACCCTTATCTGAGCACGCAACCTGGCAGGCCGCAGGCAAAGGGGGGATGTGAGAGTGCCTCCCCACCTGAACCGTACAAGGCCACATGCCCTCAACATCGGGAGGATGCCTTGGGGTCCCCCAAAACATCTTGTCCCCATGTTGATGGGGAAAAGGGCCTCATCCCCATAACCTCTGCCCAGTGGTTGTGGGGGCCTGTGGGCAGGGGGCTTATCGGAATCTTGAAGCCCCCTTTAACAAGGTGACCCCCAGATCCCACCCCCCCATGTGAATGGGTATTGGGTAAGTGTCAAAATGTTAAAAATTACAGTAGACAATTTGAGATAAGTCCTTTATTGAAAAAATCTTCGATCACAGCGTCGGCGGACCGAGAAAAGAAAAAAACCCTGAAACTCCTCCTCCAAGGGAGGCTCCTACCGACTAAATCCTCTTCGCTATTTAGCAAGGGGGCCCCCAGATCCCGGCCCCTCACCCTATGTGAATAAGTATGGGTTACATTTTACCCCCTACCCATTCACCTAAAAAAAGTGTCAAAAGTAAAATGCAGAACACATGTTTTTAAAGTAATTTATTAGACAGCTCTGTGGTCTCTTCCGACTCCTCTCTGGTCTTCTCAGCTCTCTGCTGATGTCTTTTAGCCCTCTCCTGTTCTTCTCCCTCTGTCCGCTGTCTTCTGTCTCTGCTGGGTCTTCTCTGCTATCTTCTCGCTCCTTTGTTGAGTCTTCTCCACTGTCTTCTCCCTCTGTTCTTCGATGTTGACTCTCTCCCGCTCTAATGCCGGGTGTGCCACTACTTATATTGGCATAGGGCGGGGTCACCACGTGACATCATCCGGAGGCCCCCACACCACCCCTTATGATGTCACTGCACGGGGCATGATGGCCGGTGATGTCATAAGGGGCGGGTCTCCTGTGACCCTGCCCCATGCCTATATAAGTAGTGGCACGCTGCGCACCTGGTATTAGAGCGGGAGAGAGCATTGAGTCAACATCGGAAGAAGAACAGAGGAGTTTTCTCTGTCATCTGATAGTATAACTTCAATCAATGTTTTAAGGTGGCATTGTTGTATGCATAACCTTCATAATAATGTTCACATGACACCAAAATTACTGTCTGATCTGTTACCTCAATTTGCTGTGTTATGTATTATGTAAACCGGAGCTCATGTTTTTAAACTTGTGTCCTGTATAGTCTATGTCCAGAGCCTTTTTTCAAATAAAATTAATCATTTTGCATAAAAACTTTATTTGATTTATAATTGCTGCTGAAAAACCCCACGGGGATCTTCCATTTTTCTTTTCAAACAATTGTTTCGGGGTGTGCAGCCCTTATCAGACTCTTTAAAAGTGTCATTCCATGTTATAGTGAAGAACAGAGGGAGAAGACAGTGGAGAAGACCCAGCAAAAGATGCAGGGAGCATTTTGACCGACTTGTGTTGGACCAATTAAGACGACTCTCATAGGGAAACATTGATTTTCACACATCATGCGACATGAGCTCCCAAAGTTGGAGCGTTTATCTGACCAATAGGAAAACAGCCTTACGCAAATTAACAAAATGGTTACACTGTACCTGTTAGTGATTGCTGTGATAAGCATGCAGCCCTTCTTGTACCTTGTAGGGAAGAACTGACAGTAGGGCCCAAAAGGTGTGCTTGTGAGCGCATGTACAGTAGGACTGAGTATATCTGCCTGCTTTCAGTTTATAGAGGGTTCAGCAAATATTGTTTTAAATTTCACGTCATGCATTGTTACGAAATATATGTTTGCAAAGGTACTAATTCACTGCCACTTATCCAGATAAATGTGAATAGATAAGCTATGCCTTTTCGGCTCGGGGTCGCTGCTAACATTGTAAATGTGTTCCCACATATAATAGGAACCTAACATCAAATGAGTGTTGTGCTGCCCTGTTGTCCTCACGCAAACTGCCTAAAGTTACAGGTAAGTGTGACCACAACCCTGGTGACTGATAATGTTATAATGTTATTATTTTCTCTCCAATTTTTTTTTTTATATTTGGATCCCCCAAAAAGATAATGTTGATAGATCCTTGCTGTGGTGAGTAGCATAATGTTTAGAGATGCTCTGATTTTTGAAATCTTTAGATATAATTTGTTCCCCTATCATGTTTTAACATGGCCGTTGGGTCCTTCCTAAGTAGAGCAGTCAACATGGGCACTGCATTACATAAACCACTCCCTCTGTATTGCTCCCTCTGTATTACGTCACCGGGTGGCCCCGCCCTCAGCTATATAACAGCTGTCACCCAGAAGAAGCGTCACTCTGTGGGAGCCTCCCATGGAGGCAGAACTGTTGCAGCTTTTTTTTTCCTTTTTTTTTGGTCCGTTGGGTGGCGTGCATTTACATTGCCGGACATTTTTATTCTTTTATCTTTTAATAAAGGACTTTTCCCAAGCTGTCTCTTGTCTTTTTTACCATTTTTTACACTTTTTTGTGAAATGGTAGGGATACAATTGACCGGGGGGCCAGGATCTGGGGGTCCCCTTGTTAAAGTGGGCTTCCAGAGTCCGATAAGCCCCCTGCCTGCATACCCCCACAACCACCAGGCAAGGGTTGTGGGAAGGAGGCCCTTGTCCCCATTAACATGGAGACAAGGTGCTTTGGGGTCAGACCCCAAAGCACCCTCCCCATGTTGAGGGCATGTGGTCTGGTACGGTTCAGGAGGGGGGGCGCTCTCTTGCCCCCCCTCTTTTACTGTGGCCTGCCAGGTTGCGTGCTTGGATAAGGGCCTGGTATGAATTTTTTTTGTTTCACTTTAAGCATTAAAAAAAATCATTGCTCCCAAAAAAATGTCCGTTTTTAATTTTTTTTTTAGCATTGATACATGTCCCCTGGGTCAGGACCCAGGTCCCCAAACACTTTTCATGAGAATAACTTGCATATAAGCCTTTAAAATGAGCACTTTTGATTTTTCATGTTAGTGTCCCATAGACTTTAACGGTGTCCCGGCGGCTTTCGAATTTGCCTCAAACACCGCATATTGTTCAGTGTTCGCCGAACAACCAAAGTTCGGCCTGAACTTATGCTCGGGCCGAACCGTTTGCCCATCCCTACCAGGGAATATCCGATTGCCTCTCAGGGGATCAGGAAGTAATTGTTTCTCCTGCTGGAGCAAATTGGTTCATGTTTTGCTGGGGTTTTTTTTGCCTTCCTCTGGATCAACTATGGGTATAGGATTGTGTATATAGGATTGTATGATTTTTTTTTTATTCCCTATTATTTGGTAAACTAGATGGACTCTGGAACTATATGCATGAGATGAAACCTCTTATTCTAAAACTCCTTCATATTATGCTAGCTGTGAATTCTTCCGTCTTCTTACCTCTTGTTTTCTTGCACATGTAACATCTTTTACAAGAATAGAATCCTTTACCATTAAAGAAAGACCATTGCTTCCTATATGGCGGATCATTGTTGACAATCTTATCCCTTATCGTGGGAGCTCTACTTTATGGAAATGTAGGTAGTTCAGGCAATATTTCTTTTAAGCGCAGCACTGGGGTTGTGGCATTAATAGCCAGAACATATTTTCAGATATTGGATTCATGAGTTGCATAGTGTTATAGTAGCACTAGGGTTGTGGTAACGCTTACTGTACCTCTAACATTAGGCAGTTTGTGTGACTTGTTTTACAACAGGACAGAGCAACACTAATTTGATATTAAGTTATTGTTATAGAACAGTACTATTTTACACAGACAGTCTACGTGACAGCATACAGTGGAAGTTCATATTTGGCTTTAGCATTTATATGTTTTTTTTAGCCAGTTAGCTTGGCTTGCATACAGCAGTAGAATCCAAACTGGATTAATTTCAGTTAACAAAAAAAAAAAAAAAAAAAAATCAATTGCAAACAGGCCCACTTAGACCTGCAGATAAAAATTGGCCAGTAGTTCTCATAGGCTGTCCCCATTCTCAATAAAACAAAACTGTGTTTGTGTTCAAACATGTGGCATATCACATGGATCTGCATAGGTTAATGCATGACCTCTGTCTGCAATGTGAGAACTGACATTTTCTGAGAAAAAACTATACATCCCATAATCCCTAGTGCTCTGCAGGTGAGAGCTAAAAAGTAATTAGGTCTGAAACAGACAGACACAAACAACAGAGATCACCCATGTTAGAACAAATGTGTTTCATCACATTAATACGTCCACATTTGTGATGCAACACAGAGCAAATGGCAAGACAATCATCGAAGCTGTGTAACCCAGAACATTAGGATGTCTGCCATTCGGGACAAGCAAGCTGAATTAATACATGGACATACGTGAATCAGCCATAACACTATAACTGCAGCCACAACATGTGAGCCCATCATTACAAGGTAAGGGAAACAAACACAGGGAGTATAACTACACTATGCCCCTAATGATGTAATCTATGCAGAAAAACACATAGGGCAGAGCTAGGATGTACGACACAGAAGTTACCACGCATGCATGGCCCATCATGGCCATTTTGAGTATTGGTGACAGGAATTGTTTGCTCTGATTACATCATATATACCTGTATGCTGCTTTCATCTTCTAAGTGCAAAATGTTATATTTTATTAAACTTTTTTAAATGGAATTACACTATGGTTAGTTCCTCTGTTCCATTTATATAACTACACTATTACCTAGTTAACCACTAGAGGACCAGCCGCCACATTTATACTGTGGCAGGTTGGCTCTCCTGGACAAATCACTGTAGCTGTACGCCGGCCGCTTTAAGACCACTAGGTGGCTGCGATGTCCGCCGGGCACTCACGATTGCTGCAATGTCTGCTGGGCATCCGCGATCACTCCTGAGAGAGACAGAACCAAGATCTGTCAATGTAAACAGACAGATCTCCATTCTGTGAAAGGTGAGGAGACTGATCTGTTGTTCATACTAAGTATGAACAACAATCGGTCTCCTCCCCCAGGCAGTCCCATCCCCCCACAGTTAGAATCACTCCCTAGGACATACATTTAACCCCTTGATCGCCCCTAGTGTTAACCCCTTCCCTGCCAATGACATTTATACAGTAATCTGTGGCTATTTTTAGCTCTAATCGCTGTATAAATGTCAATGGTCCCAAAAAAGTGTCAAGAGTGTCCGATCTGTCTGCCTCAATGTCACAGTCCCAATAAAAATCGCAGATCGCCGCTATAACTAGTAAAAAAATATAATAATAAAAATGCCATAAATACTATCCCCTATTTAGTAGATGCTATAACTTTTGCGCAAACCAATCAATATACACTTATTGCTATTTCTTTTACCAAAAATATGTAGAAGAATACATATCGGCCTAAACCAAGGAAGAAATTTGTTTTTTTATATTGCTTTGGAGGGATTTACTATAGCAAAAAGTAAAAAATATTGCTTTTTTTTTCAAAATTGTTGCCTTTTTTTGTTTATAGTGCAAAAAATAAAAACTGCAGAGGTGATCAAATACCACCAAAAGAAAGCTTTATTTGTGGTAAAAAAAGGACATCAATTTTGTTTGGGTACAATGTCGCATGACTGTGCAATTGTCAGTTAAAGTGACGCAGTGCCGTATTGTAAAAAATGGCCTGGTCATTAAGGGGGCAAGTCCTCCAGGGCTTAAGTGGTTAAAACAACAACAACTTTAAAAGCATACAATGCCTTAAATGATGTAGCAGAATGCTGTTAAAAAAGGTAGATCCAACAATGGTGGTCATTACCAAATGAATGCTGTACTTTGAACACCTCAAACTGAATTTAAATTAAAACCCCAAATAATACCCCCTGAAATAAATGCACAAGAGAAGCCATGCTGCTGCAAAAAAAGTAGTTTAACCTAAAATAAAGGTACTATCAACATAAAATATAAGCCAATATATAAAAAAATATAAATAACACCTATTAGCAACTATCCCTAACCCCTCCACTACAATACCTTGGAGAGTATTTATTTACTTTACAAACCTCACCACCTCTATCAAAGGCATTTCCCTACTTTATAATTTTCTGAACCAGAAATCAATATTTTCTAAATCCCCTTCAATGAGAACGTGGGGATTAGAATTAATGACCTCCTACACTGATGAACAATGGCAAACAGCATTATCATCCACCTATAGGGCCACTAAAAGCATCAATCTATGGGAACTCTCTCAAAATATACTCCTCAGGTAGTACTTAACACCTACAAGAATGGCTGGTTTCAACCCCCAATCATCTCCGCTCTGCTGGAGACAATGTGGTAATAGAGGTTCTATATTCCATATATTCTGGACATGCCCTTCATTGCGAAACCTCTGGTCCACCATTTTCCCCACTATAGAACAAATTACCGGCACCCAACTCCACAAGAATCCAGGAACAGCCCTTCTATCCTTAGTGGTAGAAACTATTCTACCTCAATTAAGGTACATAGTCTCCCACATATTTCTAAGGGCCAGGCTCGAACTAGTTAAACGCTGGAAACACATCGAAGTTTCAACCCTTATAGAAGTACTGAGAGCTACTAACCTGCATATTTCATATGAAGTAATGTTTGCTACCTCTCAAGGAAACTATCAATCACAATACCCACTCTGGAAACCATGGTTTGACTGGTATAACCCCAATAGAGTCAGGTAAATTTTCCTATTCCTATATCAAAAGACCTCCATGTTAACTATCAACTTTTATTGATGCGTAAACTGGATCCTATGTCCATCTCCAGCTCCACCATCACATCCTAATTTCTTGTTATTAATGTTGTTTAAATATGGGTATTCCTTTGCCAGTTTATTCCCAATGCGAACCATCGCGGTAACAGTATATTGACCAGTAATTTAGCTAAGTTATAGACATATCGCATCATATTATCTGCTATGATTTTTTGTGGAGTGGTCCGGCTGCTTCCACCTTGGGACGCAGTGTGTTTCCAGACGGGCGCCTCTAAGGGGGGAGTAGCAGGAGGCTCAAACGCACAATTGGTGTATCTAAATACTACAGCCCATATTAATATATTTAGATTGCTGGTAGAAGTCAAAGATTTCACTCTCAATAGGCAATGATGTTTTATTAATATATCTATGGTCCTACAAAACTAATGAGAGATTATATGCGTACAATAAACCATTGTACAGTGTATTGTTCACGTATAACACATGTACCCATATTTGTTTTTTCCCTTTTCATTTTCTTTTCTCACTGAAAATTTTCAATAAAAACCATTGAAATTAAAGAATAAAAACAAAGAAAACCCCAAATAACACACCTGAAATAAAAAATAACTAAAATAAAGGCCTATCAAAATAAAATAAAAAATATACTCCCAAAATATATGAAAATCCTAAACTACCATTCCTGTAACAAATGCACATTTTTAGGTAAATCTTGTAGCAAAAAATAAAAAAAAGTTTTCTTTGACAGGACAGCAGCTAAAAGTAACCTCAAATCAACCTTGAAATAATCATTTAAAAAGTCTGCAAAGTGGTTGATTGTCCAAACACCTAATAAAAAAAAAGTATGTTTTCCTAACTGATTCTAATATCTCCATTTGCAGTTTCTCAGATTTCCCTACTGTAGCTTCCAATATACAGATAATATGGCTTTTCTGCACCCCCTCCCCTTTTTAAAGTAAGGAAATTTGTTTACTCAAAAGCCCCAGTATTTCGCCCATCCAAGCCTGTTGGTCATGGTTTAAAACAATTCAGCACATTATAGTTAAAAAAAACATGGTGAATGTGCGCACAAAAATTTGTAGAGACTGCAGATCTCAAACTTGCAGGATTTACCTCAAACCCATAATAGCAGCACACTTGAACCTCATCCCTTTTACACAGCAGAGGTGCATTGTAGGTCATGCAGGGTATGTTTTCGTATTCTTAACTGAAGTCCTGCAAGGCTTACCCAAAAACCTCCCAGACTACACATGATCAATCAATTTTTGCCCATATGGATGCAATACGTTTCACAAAATACACCCATATGCACCCATACAGTATGTAAGTACACTCTAGTATGTGCACAGGCTGTTTTCTGTAATCGGTTTCTATGGGCAAAAATGTGCTGTAGCTCTGGCTCCTGGGTTATACAACATCAGGCATATTTTACACTGTATGCCAAACACTGTACTATACAACCACGTGAAACAGGCCTAAACTGACCTTTTTCAAGCCTTCTAGTGTGTTAATTATACTGTCACTGATAACAACCTTTTTATACAAAAGGATTGAAAAGTGGCAAAACTTACTAAAAGTTGGAACCTTAGTAGTTAGAAAATGTAATAAACATGTCACTGTGACTAATCAAAATATATAAACCACTGTGTTTTGTATAGGTTTATATTGTGGTTGTGTAAAGCAAAATATAGTTAAACATAGCTATTAACACTGCCTGTTATGTTATATTAGTGTTTCCTATTAAAGGATTCTTTCCATGTAGTTTATTAAACTGTGATCCTTTGGGGACTTAATATTGAATTGGACATCAACAGTTTTTTTAAATGATGAATGTTATAGAATGAAATGAGTTTATATGTAAAAGACAATAAAAGTATAAAAATTCACTTGCCAGGAACTCTCCTCGTATCCATTATTTTTGTCTTTCTGTGGTGCTGTGAGGATTTCCAGATTATGTCAGAGTGACAGAGGGTGGTGAAGATTCATTATGTGGAGACTTGAGAGTGCCAGGTTAATGGTGTAGCTCTTAAAGATACAGCAGATTTCCTTGCATCTAGAGCAGTGTTTCTCAACTCCAGTCCTCAAGGCGCCCCAACAGGTCATGTTTTCAGGCTTACCATTATTTTGCACAGGTGATTTGATCAGTTTCACTGCCTTACCACAGCTGTTTCATCTGAGGGAAATCCTGAAAACATGACCTGTTGGTGCGCCTTGAGGACTGGAGTTGAGAAACACTGATCTAGAGAATGCCATATTTCTTACAATTCTGAAGTTCTCACTGAACTTTATAGTTAGTCATACAGAAAAGTGAGTGTCTGTCTTGGTGTTGGAGGGATAAAAAATTTTTTGAGTGTCACAACTTATATTTAGATGTATAAACAATGGTAAAAGGGCATGCATGGTATTGTGGCACAGTCCACCTAATGGCACAAAATCATTAAACATTTGCTGATATTGATCAAATCTGACTCCCAAATGAGTCTCATCTCAGTTCACACACTTTGGTCATTTCTACTGGGATCTGTTTGTAACTTACCCAAAGATGTCCTGGCTGGAACAGCATCCTTGTTAATCCAAAATGATACCCAGGACAAAACAACAATAAGAGTGCAAGGTATGTATGTCTGTATAGTAAAATAGCCCATTCTTCTGGCCAGATCAAAGTACACAGTCATAACTACATAGTCCCCTGTGAAAGAAAATACATTTGTCATTTATTTTAACAAAAGCAAACACAAATCATATTTAGTATATTAGCTCAGGGTATAATATAGTGACATTGAATAAACAGAAAATTAAGCTGAGGTTATGAAGGGGTATTTCCATAAAAATTTTAAAGCTATGAGCTATTTTAACCACCACCATCGCAGTTATGTGATTTACAGCAAAATATTGCTAACTGACCACTGATTTTTACATTTTATGGTGCAACAATGTCTGTCAAAACGGTTGGAATAATCCCATCTGACCAGATGAAATCCAGATTCCTTTACAGGTGTTGTTAAAAATAAAGCAGAGGTTTTTGGTTTTAGCTCTAATTTTTTGATGTGTTATTATTATATATAATAACAATAACAATAATATTCACATGGTCTTGTGAATTGTTTTTCTTGTGCAATATAAATAATAAAATCAATAAATAATCATAGTGACATTGTCTAAAATAAAGTACAGTATCTTACAAAAGTGAGTACACCCCTCACATTTTTGTAAATATTTTATTCTACCTTTTCATGTGACAACACTGAAGAAATGACACTTTGCTACAATGTAAATTAGTGAGTGTACAGCTTTTATAACTGTGTAAATTTGCTGTCCCTTCAAAATAACTCAACACACAGCCATTAATTTCTAAACCACTGGCAATAAAAGTGTGTACACCCCTAGGTGAAAATGTCCAAATTGGGCCCAAAGTGTCAATATTTTGTGTGGCCACCATTATTTCCAGCACTGCCTTAACTCTCTTGGGCATGGAGTTTACCAGAGCTTCACAGGTTGCCACTGGAGTCCTCTTCCACACCTCAATTATGACATCACGGAGCTGGTAGATGTTAGAGACCTTGCGCTCCTCCACCTTCCGCTTGAGGATGCCCCACAGATGCACAATAGGGTTTAGATCTGGAGACTTGCTTGGCCTGTACATCACTTTTACCCTCAACTTCTTTAGCAAGGTAGTGGTCATCTTGGAGGTGTGTTTAGGGTCGTTATCATGTTGGAATTCTGCCCTGCGGCCCAGTCCCCGAAGGGAGGGGATCATACTCTGCTTCAGAATGTCACAGTACATGTTGGCATTCATGGTTCCCTCAATGAAGTGTAGCTCCCCAGTGCCGGCAGCACTCACGCAGCCCAAGACCATGACACTCCCACCCCCCTGCTTGACTGTAGGCAAGACACACTTGTCTTTGTACTCCTCACCTGGTTGCTGCCACACACGCTTGACACCATCTGAACCAAATACGTTTATCTTGGTCTCATCAGACCACAGGACATGGTTCCAGTACTGTCCTTAGTCTGCTTGTCTTCAGCAAACTGTTTGCGGGCTTTCTTGTGCATCATTTTTAGAAGAGGATTCCTTCTGGGACGACAGCCATGCAGACCAATTTGATGCTGTGTGCAGCCTATGGTCTGAGCACTGACAGCACTCATACATCTAGTTCCCAAAGACAACCTCTGAATATGACGCTGAGCATGTGCACTCAACTTCTTTGGTTCACCATGGTGAGGCCTGTTCTCTGTGGAACCTGTCCTGTTAAACTGCTGTATGGTCTTGGCCACCATGCTGCAGCTCAGTTTCAGGGTCTTGGCAATCTTCTTATAGCCTAGGCCATCTTTATGTAGAGCAACAATTCTTTTTTCAGATCCTCAGAGAGTTCTTTGCTATGAGGTGCCATGTTGAACTTCCAGTGACCAGTATGAGTGAAAGCAGTAACACAAAATTTAACACAACTGCTCCCTATTCACACCTGATACTTTGTAACACTAATGAGGCACATAACACCGGGGAGGGAAAATGGCTAATTGGGCTCAATTTGGACATTTTTGCTTAGGGGTGTTGTCAGCGGTTTAGACATTAATGGCTGTGTGTTGAGTTATTTTGAGGGGACAGGAAATTTACACGGTTATACAAGCTGTACATGCGCTACTTTACATTGCAGCAAAGTATCATTTCTTCAGTGTTGTTACATGAAAAGATATAATAAAATATTTACAAAAATGTGAGAGGTGTACTCACTTTTGTGAGATACTGTATATGTGAACCCTAACCTTGTAAACCAACTCATTCAGTTGTTTTCCCGGCATAGCTAGAAAACTGACCATACTGAGATGAATGTGCATTCTTGCCAGTGAGGTCAGTTTGAAAGAGGAGAGCAGGGGGACTGGCAGGATCACCAGGTATTTCACACAAAGGAAACAATACAAACAGAACAGGATATTTTTTTAACCCCAATACAACAGACACATATCATGAATATGAAATGTTGAGGGTAACATATTCTGTAAAGCAAACCTTTGGTAATCAGGTTTCACAAAAAAATAGTCTTGAATAGTTATCTATTTTCCAGTTCATTTGTAACCTCCAACAGGTAATGAAAAGTGATTAGAAATATTGGCAGTGGCGGCCGCTCCATTAGGGGCACAGGGGCACCGCCACCTTAATCTATGCGCCCAGCCCCCACTTTATATGCAGGGTGCCAGAAGCATGGATTTCAAGGGATTTTTTTTTTTAAGCACGTGATTAGAACCTGAAAGCACTGCGCCCTGAGCCCACCCACTTGTGTGACAATAGCAAATTAATATTTGCTATTGTCTTCCGGCTTCTCCTCCCAGCCAATCAGGAAGTGGATCTTAAGACCTGATTGGCTGAGAGGAGAAGCAATCGAATTGGCAGACTGGGAGCAGAAGCAAGGGGGAAGCCTCCAAGGAGGAGACAGAGGGGGAAGCCGCTGAAGCTGCCCGTGACCTGGATGGGGTAAGTGCGGGGCTGGTGGGTGGACGGGCAGGAGGGGGTTTGTTTGCCGAGCAACTGGGGGGGTGTTTTTGTTCAATCTACTGACCGACCAAACGGGTGGTTTGTTTGCAAAATAATGGAGCACCAACTGCCACTGAATATTGGTGACAATTAGGATATAATATAATTTAATCATATTTTGAAAGATGCAAATCAGGAGTAACCAGTCAGAAATCAGACTGTGATGTATGTTTGTGGTTATTCTAAAAAAAGTTTAGGTTGGTTGAAGGGTGTTGTTGCATACCATTGCAAAAGTAAAAAAAAACAGCCCTGAGGTCTGAGGTCAGCATATAAATGTAAACCTAGCAAAGACGGGATTACAATGCAGCAATAGTTGTCAAACTACATGTATTGCTATGACTATTGAGACCAACAAGCAAGTCCACTCAGGATATATTTATAACAAAGTACAGTTGGGGATTAGTGGCAATCCAGAGAGTGAGACAGGTTGTGAAGATATACATGTATGAATGAGATTAATAAAATTTAGTGAGTATCTTGTGTAAATAGAAATCCCACAGAAAAGACATTAAAGAGGAGGTCCAGCCCTGGTGAAAATACTGTAGCTGCTGACTTGTAATATTAGGGCACGTACCTGTCCAAGGAGCCCGCAACGTCAGCACTCCAGCAAATCTTCGGATCGACTCCCGGGTGCTGCAGCCGCCATTCCTGGTAAGAGAACCCGGCAGTGAAGCCTTTCAGCTTCACAGCTGGTTCCCTACTACACATAAGTGAAGCATGCTGTGCTTTCTAATTGGCCTGGTGGAGGGGGAAGGAGGAGGGGGGCGGAACTTCTGGAAGATCAGAACGTGGCCCTTCGCCAGAAGCTGAGAAGGGGACCTGTCAAAAAGAGGTCCCCACCCCCCCCCCTGAAAGGTGTCAAATGTGGCACTGGAGGGGGGGGAGCAAATAAGCACTTTTGGGTGAAACTCTGCTTTAAACATATGCTTGAAACAGCTTAAGATGGTTCTAAAGGCGGAAAGGTTTTTTTTTAACTTGATGCATTTTCTGCATTAAGGTAAAAAGCCTTCAGTATGCAGCTCCCCCCAGCCCCCCCCCCCTATACCTGAGTCTTATGTTGATCAAGCGATGTGCACAAGAGCAGTGTTTCTTTCCCTCCTGACAGGCTCAGAGATAGAAGTGGAAGCCATTGGCTCCTGCTCTTGTCAATCACAGCCAGTGAGGTGGGAGCAGGGGTCAGGGCTGAGCAATGCTCTCTTTGTCAATGGACAAGCAGAGTGGGGCTAAGGAGCGAGCACACACGAGTGCTCCCAGTTCAAGTGGCTTGCTATGGGGCACTCGGCGGGGGGGACAGGAGCACTAGTAGGGGACCTGACAAGAGGTGGATCAGGACTGTTCTGTGCACAGACATGTACGTTTACTATGGTTGTTATTTTAATAAATAAATCTGAGAATTTACAATCACGCTAACCTGTGCACCTAAGTCTACAGTGTTATTCCTAATTACTGAAAAATAGCTAATTCTGTAACACAGTGATAACTTACTGAGATGTACCTTTATCATATATTACTCTGCTGTATATGCATATAGTATTTTGGCTATAGTGGAAATAAAAGAGTTCTTGATTCCATTTACAGTTATAAAATATGTATTCTCTGCAATACAAAAATAAAATGGTGAAAAATTTTACTAGAGAAATGTATTAGCTCAGATTGAATTTACTTACAGCGCACCATTCATATTCTGGTGCTTTCTGTATTACAAATTTTGAAAATAAAAAGACAGTATACAATTAAAGAAATGCCTTAATAACAAGATATAAAGATCAACAAGATATTATGACTAAGGATTCATGATTTTTTTTTATTTCCTTGAACTAATATTCACCTCAGATTGGGAAAATTATGACAAGCATGCGTTCATTGTAGACTGTATATTTGCTGAAAACTGAATAGCAGTTCATGGAGATTATTCTGCTCTGCAAAAGAAATCACTGATTTGGAATTGGAGCATTGCTAATGGAGCAAATATCAACATTTTAATAAGGGGGATGTATCCTTCATTTTACATGGTATACACTGTACACTGTAGTTAGAAAGATTTTGATTTTCCCCTACTTGCTGGGGTAAAAAAAAACTCTATATTGCCAGCGGGAATATATAGAGAATGCAATCTAGAGAGCCAGGAAGTTTGTCATATAGTTAATTATTAGTGAGTGGAGGATTAGAATCCTTGACATATTTTTATTGCCTTCTGTGTCCTCATTAGGAAGATCCTTCTCTCTTTCTGTGAAGAGTGGAAATTAGGAAAATCTCTCCACACAAAACATAGATATCAAGTTATAAAATATAAAAATATCAAAGCTAAAATGTTAAAACATATTTTGGGAACTCCAACTCTTAGAAATTATACACCATTTAATTCTTTTGATCCAATGCACTCATGGTAATTTGCCTTGTTGCTGTACACATTGCTGCACATTTGACTCTCTGCACTTTAGTGATTTACACTAAAGTTATAATTTCCCTTAAACTACACAGTATGGGACTCTTACCAGATCCTATTTGACCATGGAGATTTGATCCACATGCTGTGGTGTTGCCAAAAGTTACACAAATACTGGGGTGTCATCCTTGTTACGCTTAATCAAACTTTTCAAACTACCATTGTATTAGACCAAAAATAATGTGTTCTGGGTATATTGGATGATATAGTACTGGACACGCACATTAGGGAGGCTGTGCCTAGGTCATTGTTCCAGTCTAACAAGCTTATTTTGCTGCACCGGAAGAGTGCTTTACCTCCTTCTTACATAGGATGGATTGAAATTACTCTTCGCTATGAATGAGTCATATATGAACATCTGGGCTACTCCACTAATTTTGATAAAGTCTGGGGGGAGCTGGTTGGATGTTCCTGGGCCAACCCAAGTAGAGTTTTGGGGTAAATTTACTGTAATTCTACTGTTGCTTGTTCATCTTTTGCTTGGATGGGATCCCTGGCTATATGGATAACTGCATGTGTTGGTTATAATGTGGGGGGAACAGGTCTGTGGAAGGGTTCTCTGCCCTATGCCTCTGGAAATGTTTCTGATACTGTTTCCTGTTTACTGAATGTATGACTTAATATATACTCTGGAATATTTGGAATTTGTTTTGTTGTGATAAACTTTATTTCTAATTCAAAAAAAGTTATTTTCATATTCCTGCAATTATTTCCTGTACTTGGCACCAAAAAACTCTCACATTCACTTAAAGAATGTTGGCAAAGGAAGCTAAATCTAAGCAAAATGATGGAGAGTTAAACCACATTATATTGTATACCCTTATATCTCTTGGGCGCCCTATTGACAAGATGTCTGTGCTGACCACCTGATATGGTCATCATGAATGGTTCCCACTATCCGTGTTCAATTTTTTCTAAATCATTTTAATGATCTAAAATACAGCAGGAGGTGATAAAATAATCAAAGATGGATGGGAACACTTAAAACTACTAAGTGGCATGTGACACATTTAGAAACTCACTATCAGAATACCCTAGACATGGTGGACTAAGCCTTTCCTTTAAGCTATTAAACACAAGCATGGCAAAGTGATTAACAGAACTATTTTTGAGGAAACAAACTTCTTTTGATGAGATATTTTGAAAGCATTTAAAAATAACCCAGTGTTGCAGTCTTATGTAGATAATTATGCTT
The DNA here is from genome assembly GCA_037952925.1 of Lithobates clamitans. Lineage (NCBI taxonomy): Eukaryota > Metazoa > Chordata > Amphibia > Anura > Ranidae > Lithobates > Lithobates clamitans. Next base: position 11,495,314 of record JBBGZY010000140.1, read on the forward strand.
GGTGAAAAGTCACATAATACTCATCCTGTTGCTTAAACTGTTCTTGCTGATTTAAGCTGTCGTTTCTGTCATGAATTCTAAAAATAAACTGTAAAATAGCTTTTTAAAGGAGCTGTAAATATATTCCTCCAAAGCATTCTATCATATTGCTTTAGGAAATAAGAGCAAAAAAGAAGATTGTGGAATAATAATCAAAACTGCTTCTACTATATATCAGATTATATAAAAATGTATGTAATAAATGTTTAACTAAGATAATAAAAATAATTGATAAGAATAATATAAACATAAGCAGATTAAAATGTTATTAAAGAATATTTTAATTAAGGAATCATGTGATAACGCCACCACCCCACTACTCTTTTCATCATCACTTGCCTGTTACTAAATAATAACAGTATTGAAAATTATTTATAGATTAAAAGTGGCTACAATGAATATTCCCATAAAGTGGATCCATGGTATTAATTGCAAGAGCCATGTGGCATCTGTATCCTATCAAGATAAGGCAATGCATTGCAAAAAATGCAGGCCTAAGGCCCCTTTTCATACGGACCGTTCATTTCATCAGTTCAGGCACGTCAAAACGGATGAAGTATTCATCCGTTTTCATCAGTTTTTTACAAAAAAAAGTGACTGAACTGAATTTCAAACACTGTATATAGCTGGTTGTTAAGGAGGGGGCCGGGAAGCAGGCTGCCATGAAGCCAGCCGCCGCATCCTTAACAACCGATCAGTCATCAGCTGTCAGCGGGTTTCCCCGCTGACAGCTGAATGTGAAAAAAAAATTGCCGGCAAATAAAAAATTGAGAAATAAAAAATATGCCATGATGTCCCTCTTCAGGTCCATACCAGGCCCTTTGGGTCTAGTATGGATTCGGAGGGGACCCCCACACACCAAAATAAAAAAAATTGGCGTGGGGTCCCCCAAAATCCATACCAGACCCTTATTCCGAGCATGCCGCCCAGCAGGTCAGGAATGGGAGGGGAAGAACAAACGCCCCCCCCCTGAACCATACCAGGCCACATGCCCTCAACATGGGGAGTGCTTTGGGCACCTTGCCCCCATGTTGATGGAGACAAAGGCCTCTTCCCAACAACCCTGGCCGGTGGTTTTCGGGGTCTGCAGTCGGGGGGCTTATCAGAATCTGAAAGCCCCTATTAACAAGGGGGCCCCCAGATCCTGGCCACCATGGGGGGGAGTTAAGCTGGACAAACAGAAAAAAACAGCAAGAAAACACCACCAGGTATGCTCTAACCCTTCCCCACCAGGAGAGAGTGCAGCACACCCCTGGTCCCCTGCAGCACTGCCACCATGGCTGGAGGAAACATTACAACAGAGACCATGGTGGAAGTGTACAGGTTTTAAAGCAATGACTGTAGTGTTTCCTGGGAAGTGGGTGGAGCTGCGCTCTCTCGTGGTGCTGTCCTGAAAGACGAGGTGAGAAAATGGAGTTCGGATGGCGATCAGAGACACTCTCCAGTTTTAACTTAATACTTGTTTATACCATCAGCCAAACCACCTACACTCTGGTTAATGTGTATGGCCCAACACTAAGTAGCTCAGCTTCTGTAAGTGCATACACAAGAAGCTCAACGGTCTCAAAAGGGGAAGCATTATCCTGGGTGGTGACTTTAACATAGTTGGTGACCCTTCCATAGACACCTCTACAAATCATCAATGTCATAGCCCTGCCCTGAACTCTTTTCTCCAAGCATCCAATCTCTTCATGTTTGCAGATGTCAGCACAGCTTGGAGGAAGGCTTTACCTACTTTTTCCTGTATCCCAGGTATCCTATTCATGCATGGACCCTCCAAAATATTACAAAATCTGAAATTAGAATCATCTCATGGTCTGACCATGCCCCCATCCCTATAACCCTGGGTGACCAATGACCAGGAGCACCAATACTTTGGCGACGCAACTCTTCCCTTCCGGTGGTTACAGAAGTTCACCAAAAAATTGTGTCTGAACATCGCACCTAGTTTGAACTAAATGACTTACCTGACACTGATCGATTTCTCCTCTGGTCAACCTATAAGGCCTATATATTTGGGATTTTTATGAAACTGAATAATAGAGCTAAGCGCCAGAGGACCAAGCAGATTGACAAGGTTATCCTCCAAATTGCCCAACTAGAGAAAATCAACAAACATGCTCCTTCCAATTAATTGACCGGTGAGTTATTAGAGCTGAGCCAAAAACTCAGTTCCCTATTGCTATACAAGTTTGTAAAACACTCTCAAATACGCTAAAGCAAATTTTTACGCTCTAGGCAACAAAGCAGCTGCCCTCTTGGCCCTCCATGTTAAAGCACAATGCACAAAAGCTAAAATTATTTCCCTTTACCACTCTACTTCAAAACAAATTTTAATCAATCCACAAGACATTTCTAATGCATTTAGTGACTACTATTCATCATGATACTGTACATCTACAAAATGACACTTCTACTCCACAGCCAACTGACTCCCTTATTTAGAAATTCCTAGCCTCAATTGACCTACCCTCTATTTGGGTTTCCCAGCTTGAATCCTTATCCCAGCCGTTCACTATGGTGGAAATCCTCCACGAATTTTACAAACACTTTGCCATAATCCGAGCAGTTCAACTGACTGACCTCTTCAATACTGCTGGGTCCTCTGGTTCCCTACCAATTGTTATGTTATGCTCAATTATCTCTACTATCCCTAAAGCCAGGGAAGGATTCCTATTCAACCACTATCGCTTCTAAACACGGATATCAAGATATTAGCTAAAGTTATTGTCAATAGCCTACTGACATATCTCCCATCCTAAGTGCACCTGACCAAATCGGGTTTGTCCCTGGCAGACAAGCACCAGATGCTACCAGAAGGGTACTTAACTGCATCCACCATGTCATCCGCACACAAACACCTTCTCTGCTATTATCCTTAGAAGGTGTTTGATAGGGTGAATTGGAGATTCCTGAGGGCAATCCTTACTAAATTTGGTATTACTGGATGGAATCAAACTGCAATCCTTTCCCCATACTCCAAACCATCAGCTAGAGTGCTCACAGGAGCAGCCCTATCTGCACCGTTCAAAATAATCAATGGCACAAGCTAGGGCTGCCCTCTCTCCCCACTCATCTTCGCTTTATTGATGGGTTTTTTTGGCTGCCAAGATCAGAAAATATACATGTATATGGGGCACTAAATATAATTGTGTAGACCACAAAGTTAGCCTTTTTGTGGTTGATGTGATACTTATGGTCACCAAACAAGGCGATACAGGAAATTATCCACCAATTTAGCACAGTTTCCTTACAAGCTTAATGCTTTGAAATCCTTACTACTACCCTTATTTCTCACTACATGGATGAAAACCTAACTCAGGGTCAACCTACCATTTATATGCAAAAGAAATTCCATTTCCTACCTGGGGATGCAACTGCCCCCCACTAAAAACCAACTGATTAACTTAAACAACCAAGATTTCCTTTGATGATTTCTCCAACTTCTGCTCTTGTTAAGCCTCACAGGCCTTTCTAAGTTGGGTAGTATAGCTTCCCTTAAAAAGATTGTGCTACCCAAGCTCCCTTATCTATCTCGCACATTGATTATTCCATTTCCCCCAATCTTCTTTGGGATTTGAGACCACCTAGATGCACCAAATATATACTAACCAGACCTCACAATCGTGGAGGAGTTGGATTGCCTCACATTAGTAACTATTACCATGCCTCAATCTTAGATCAACTATACTACTGGTGGCACTCAACACCCGAAAAAATTTGATCACTCATAGAAACCTCATCCTCACAACATAATAATTTGACAGACTCCCTTCTCCTCACCACATCGGTCTGTCCTTAATCGACACTAGATACCTACCCTTCAATCACAGCATTCTTACTAGCTTTTAAAAAATGTATTACCACACACTCTCTTAGACACCCTACATGCACTCTCCTGATCCCCCTCAGGGCATTATCTAATCACCTGCCTGACTTGAGAGCCTTCCATTGGTGCTCCCATGGTATCACTATCATGCTCGACCCTAACACTAATCACTCTCTAAAAACTTTTGAAAACCTCCAAAATGACTTTAATCTCCCTAGCGGTATGATTATTTCAGATTTTAGGTGCTGAAAGCGGTACAATTATTTTGCACAGAAATTTGGCGTTTTATATTATAGGCCTGTAATTGTTAGGAATAATTCACTTAAATTTGTTCAAACAAGAGTCTAGTAGACATCCCGGGTATGATAAAGTTTGAAAAACGAAATAAAAAATTATAATATAATAAATAACTATAAATAATTATACAAAATAACAATATAATAATAATAAAAAATATTCAATAATGTAATCAAATCAAAAACACTGAAATTTTCTCAGTTGCAGAATTGTCGCTTTTGTTACTTTTAGTGTTTGATGACGGATTTCCCCACAAATCACTATCACTCAATTCTGCAAGTGATTCTAATTTATTATCGCTGTTTTCTACCTGGTCTAAAGCCACTTTTGATGTAAAGGGACAGTTTTGGTTGCTATGGACAATCTCCAGTTTCCAGGCAGAAAGAACAGTTTTTATAATATAAAACTGCATGCAGGACACTGGGCAGACCACTAGGGACAAATGGGATGTGTAATTATTTGATACAGTACTGTAATCTGTAAGATTACAGTATACTGTATCTGTACTGTGTGTTTCACTTTTTGAATTTGGCGCTGAACTCTGTCCCCGTGCGTCGCAACACTCGCAGGGAACGGGGCTCGGCACTGAGAATCAAGACACGGTGGCTCACAGATCACAGCGGGGAGACATCGCAGGATCCAGGGGAAAAGGTAAGTATCCTCTACATGGATCCTGCAATGCGATCCAGAGTCTGGCTCAGGGATACCGCTTTTTGTATTGAAAATCCACCCCGAGCCAGACTCGGGAATACCGCCAGGGGGGTTAAAGCGGTAGTAAACTCATCAAAATAAAAATGATTTAACCAATATTACAATCTACATATGTATTGGGAATAAAATGGGCTCTAAGAGTAATCCCAAAAATCATTCTTTCTGTAAAAAGACTGTATATTCAAAACACTTCTGCTCTGTCATAGCCGTCGCAATATCAACTGTGGTCTTCCATGTCTGTATTCTGATTTACACTGCCCACATTACATTTTCTTCTCCGTAATCCCGCACATGCGCACTAATTGCAGTATCAACTCTCTTATTAGTTTCGGGTTACTATAGAAACGAACGTCGAGCGAATCAGAAACTATCCAGTTGCTGGCATTGCGGGATGTCGGGGCTGATGTGAACAATAGGAAATGATGCAGCCCCGGCATAGACACTGCATTTTTCCAGCAGGGTCTCTGCTTACCAGAAATTTTGGACAAATGGCGCATGCGTAGGCTAAGTCATTAGCCACAATTATACAGATATCTCGCAAGGAAGGCAGGTAGGGAGACATTCTTCTAAAGCAAATGATTATAAAACCTGCAATTGTCCACATAAAGAAAAGTCATCAGAATGGGTATACAACCGCTTTAAGCGTAGAGGCCTACACATATGTGCTGTTCATCCACTTCCTTAATTCTTCTGAACTACCTTTGACAGTCGTTATCCCCGAACCCGTTTTTCAATTATACACTGTATCTTAAGAAAGGTATATCCTTGCTCTATACCATACTAGGCAACAACCGCCCTTACTCACAAATCACTACTCTAACTACATGGGCTGACAAATTGAACGGTCACATCACTCCTGATATGTGGCAACGTGCTTTTAGAATAACAATCATATAATGATCCCGTGCTACAGCAGAAATGTGCAAAAACTTATCAATAAATAAAATAGGTAAACCTTGTGTAAATATAGTTCAATAATTAAGAAATAGTAAAAGTGCAAATGTGATAAGTCTGTAAATTGGTGAATCAATCGCGGGGCATAAGATTCAGTAAAATAATCTCTTAATTACATATTCTTATAATAAATGTTCAAAAAAAGGGAATCGTGTAGAAAACAGTTCCAATAAATAGCTCAGTGGACAAGGGAGAAGTTTAGATCCAAAAAATGAGCTCACAGAACCCTCACCTTCATATCTTGATATACCAGCATATAGTAATGAATGGGGTCGATTCCATTACTCCAACTTCTACCACCAGGGGGCCCTCCGTTTCATTATATGTAAGACCTAGATAGCTTGAAGTGTCAGCATAAAACCATATACAGGAATCTGTTCCGCTGTATTAATATCCACCACCAGGGGGTCCTACGTTCCACCGAGTAGGTAACCTAAATATGTACTCCACATCCATGTCCTCATATAATCTCGTATCCTCCGCAGGGGGGGAGGGAGGGGGGGAGAGAGATGGGTAAGGATGGGAGAGAAAAAGCTCCAATAGTGTAGTATATTAAAAGTATATAGGTTTTATTCAGAAGATAAAGCTGGACTCTTACAATGAAAATTCAAAAAACAAGCATAAAACAGCTGATAAGGCGTCTGGACGCCATTCTCACATCACTTCCGGTATACATCAACCTCCGGCCACTCCCTATGTGTTACGTCATCACGTGACTTCATCAGGGGATTCGTATTGGCTGTGGCATCTATGTTTATATCTAGTGAAACCGGAAATGGAGTAGCGGCCATTTTGTTGTGGTCCGCTCTATTTAACAACCGCGGCCATTTTTTATAGTCAATCTCGTATTTTCACAGCGGCCATTCTATGGAAAGGAACACCTCTGCTGACACTTCCAAAGCAGGGTTCTTATAGATCAGCGGAAGCTGAGGATCAATGCTGAGTCTAATTGCTTTATAGCCTGTAGCTCCTAACTAGTATGACGGGCCAAGAGTATATTTGTACAGGGTATTAAAATGAATCCAGATAAAAATACTGCTAACAGTCCTAAAATGTAAAGGGGTTGTATAAAAAGAGTGTAAATGAAATAAGAGAAAAAATAAGAGTAAGTAAAAAATGAAAAATGAAAAATAAAAATAAAAATAAAATAAAAATAGAGATAAAAGATAAAGATAAATACAAAAATAATAATAAAAATAAAAATAAAATATATAGACAATGTATAGACAAAAAATTATTACGAATAAAATCAAATACAGAAATAAGTAGTGATGAACAGTAGCTAAAATAAATTCTTATAATTCCAGTTATATTTTATTATGCACCATATATATCAATATGATATATCAAAAATTGAAATTTAAAAAATTAAAAATGGAAAAATATTTTTTAAAAACTTCCAAAAAAAGGGGGGGGGTAGGATAAAAATCAACCCATAAATCTAGCTCAATAATGTAGATAAATTCAAAGAAGGTGGTAAAAATAATTGTTGTATACCGGAAATGGAGCGAGCACCGCATTCCAGATTAAAAATTGAAAACAATCATAAGACATGTATCACATAATACATTAAAAATTACTCAGAAAGCAGTTGAGGTCAAATTCAACATTTAGGCCTCCCGCCACTAAACTTTTCATAGTGTATATCCACCTTGACTCTTTCTGGCTAATCGTCCTGATCTTATGGCTACCTCTCCATGATGCATTATACTTTTCTATGCCCCAGAATTGTAGCTGGGATGGATCTCTATTATGTACTGTGGCAAAATGTTTTGAAACATGTTTGGGAAACCCATTTATAATGTTCTGCACGTGTTCTTTCACCCTGCTCTTTTTGTTCTGCCTATGTACTGTAAATTACAGCTACATTGAAGGCAGTACACTACCCCTTCAGTATGACAACCTATGAAGTCCCTTATCTCATAGGTATGACCTGTGGTGGTAGCTGTAAATTGTGACCTCTTTCTTTGAAATTTTTTAGTGAGACGACATGCGTAACAATTCCTACAAGGGAAGAAGCCCTTTCCAGAAAAAAACATAAAGTTATTCTTCGGGGGAGGCTCAACAAGATTTAACGATCATGTCTTTCAGGGTGGGAGCTCTTTTATAAACGATGTTAGGTGTATCTGGCAGAATATCTTTTAGATATTTATCATTTTTCAATACATGCCAATGTCATTTAATGAGCTTGGCTACCTCCTTGTGTTGTACATTATAATCTAATATAAGACACGGTGCTTCATCCTGATATGTCCACTTCTTCGGATTATTTTTCAACATCACAGTCCTATCCATTTCATTGACCTGTTGTATTTGATCATTGATCCATGCATCATCGTAACCCTTCTCTGTAAATCTCGTACCAATTAAATTAGCTCGTGTCCTATAATCTTCTTCGTATGTGCAATTACGCTTGATTCTAACTACTTGTCCTTTGGGAATGTTGTATAACCAAGATTTATAGTGACAACTGTTAATGGACAGATAACTATTGGTGTCCACACTCTTAAAAGGAGTTTTAGTAATCACTTTATCTTTGTGTAGGGAGATGTTGAGATCTAAAAAGTCAACTGATTTTTCATCTATTTTCCATACCAGATTTATCTTCTTATCATTCTTATTGAGCCCCTCTAGAAATTTTTCTAACGAATCCTTATTTCCATTCCAAACGATCATAATGTCGTCTATATATCTTCCATATAGAGTCAACTCGGCTGGCATATTGCTGTATATAGCTTCTTCTTCCCAATGCCATAAAAGCATTCGCTATACTGGGTGCAAACTTCGCTCCCATGGCTATGCCAGTAATTTGTCTGTAATAAAACTGGTCATGCCAAAAATAATTATGTTTTAAACAGAAATCGAGGCATTTTATTAAAAATATGCCTTCTTTTTCTGAACAGCCGGTTGAATGAAGTGATCGATATATTCACCAATTCTGGAAGTCAGTGAATCTATACCGTTCACAATCGGCCTGCCTGGTGGCTCTTCTCGATTTTTGTGAATCTTCGGGATGGTATATATTATTGGTATTCTGCATGATTCTGGTATCAAATATTTGGATTCTTTTTTATTTAGTATCTCCTTGTTAATACCTGAATTTACTACTGATTGTAATTGTTTTTTTAAAATCTCTCGTAGGGTTACTTGACAGTCTAATGTAGGTCTCTTCATCCTGTAGTTTTCGATCCAATTCCCGTAAATATTGTACCTTTGATTGTATGACCACAGCTCCTCCCTTGTCAGCTGGCCGTATCACAATATCTTGTCTTTCAGTTAATTTTTTGATCCCTTCCTTTATATGTATCGGATCAGAAACTCTCTTCGATTTCAACATTTCCAAGTCCTGTAAGACCAGTTTCTTGAAAACCTCAATATGTTGGTTGTTTGGTAATTGTGGATTAAAAATGGAATTGTTACGCAATGTACTATGTAGAGGTAGTTCTTGATTCTGTCTTTCCTCATACACAAGTTTAGGAGGATTGCCAATCAGATATTTTTTAATAATAATCTTTCTAATATACTCCTGAATTCCTATGTAGGTTTTAAATTTATAGAGATTCCTCACTGGAGCATGTTTAAGTCCTTTATCTACACCGCTAATTTGTGTGCAGTGATCGTCTTTCCGCTTAGGTTTACCACTCCTTCTCCCACTATTCTCTTTTGCGTATATATATATATATATATATATATATATATATATATATATATATATATATTCATATATAAAAGACATCAAGCACACTCTCCAACTACTAGATACGATATCAGTACTAGAAGGCAGGACTTTCCTGGCTACTGTGGATGTGTTCTCACTGTACACCATTGTTTAGCACCATGAAGCATGCACAGTGGCTAAATGGCCCCTGAGAACCTACAGTACATTAGTATGTAAACAAAGGAAATTTTTAATAAAATGCCTCGATTTCTGTTTAAAACATAATTATTTTTGGCATGACCAGTTTTATTACAGACAAATTACTGGCATAGCCATGGGGGCAAAGTTTGCACTCAGTATAGCTAATGCTTTTATGGCATATAGGGAAGAAGAAGCTATATACAGCAATATGCCAGCCCAGTTGACTCTATATGGACGATATATAGATGACATTATGATCGTTTGGAATGGAAATAAGAATTCGTTAGAAAAATTTCTAGAGGGCCTCAATAAGAATGATAAGAAGATAAATCTGGTATCGAAAATAGATGAAAAATCAGTTGACTTTTTAGATCTCAATATCTCCCTACACAAAGATAAAGTGATTACTAAAACTCATTTTAAGAGTGTGGACACCAATAGTTATCTGTCCATTAACAGTTGTCACTATAAACCTTGGTTATACAACATTCCCAAAGGACAAGTAGTTAGAATCAAGCGTAATTGCACATACGAAGAAGATTATAGGACACAAGCTGATTTAATTGGTATGAGATTTAAAGAGAAGGGTTACGATGATGCATGGATCAATAATCAAATACAACAGGTCAATGAAATGGATAGGACTGTGATGTTGCAAAATAATCTGAAGAAGAGGACATATCAGGATGAAGCACTGTGTCTTATATTAGATTATAATGTACAACACAAGGAGGTAGCCAAGCTCATTAAACGACATTGGCATGTATTGAAAAATTATAAAAATTTAAAAGATATTCTGCCAGATACACCTAACATCGTTTATAAAAGAGCTCCTACCCTGAAAGACATGATCATTACATCTATAGTTGAGCCTCCCCCGAAGAATAACTTTACGTTTTTTTCTGGAAAGGGCTTCTTCCCTTGTAGGAATTGTTACGCATGTCATCTCACTAAAAAATTTCAAAGAAAGAGGTCACAATTTACAGCTACCACCACAGGTCATACCTATGAGATCAGGGACTTCATAGGTTGTCATACTGAAGGGGTAGTGTACTGCCTTCAATGTAGCTGTAATTTACAGTACATAGGCAGAACAAAAAGAGCAGGGTGAAAGAACACGTGCAGAACATTATAAATGGGTTTCCCAAACATAATGTTTCAAAACATTTTGCCGCAGTACATAATAGAGATCCATCCCAGCTACAATTCTGGGGCATAGAAAAGTATAATGCATCATGGAGAGGTAGGCATAAGATCAGGACGATTAGCCAGAAAGAGTCAAGGTGGATATACACTATCAAAAGTTTAGTGCCGGGAGGCCTAAATGTTGAATTTGACCTCAACTGCTTTCTGAGTAATTTTTAATGTATTGTGTGATACATGTCTTGATTATTTTTAATCTGGAATGCGGTGCTTGCTCCATTTCCAGTATACAACAATTATTTTTACCACCTTCTTTGAATTTATCTACATTATTGAGCTAGATTTATGGGTTGATTTTTATCCTACCCCCCCCCCCTTTTTTGGAAGTTTTTTAAAAATATTTTTCCATTTTTAAATTTCAATTTTTGATATATCATATTGATATATATGGTGCATAATAAAATATAACTGGAATTATAAGAATTTATTTTAGCTACTGTTCATGAATACTTATTTCTGTATTTGATTTTATACTTAATAATTTTTTGTCTATACTTTGTTTTTTTTTTGTTTTTTTTGTTTTTTTTGTTGAAATTTTTTTTTTTTATTATTATATTTTTTGATTATTTGCTTTAGTTTTATTTTTATTATTATTTTTGTATTTATCTTTATCTTTTATCTCTATTTTAATTTTATTTTTATTTTAAATTTTTCATTTTTTACTTACTCTTATTTTTACTCTTATTTCATTTACACTCTTTTTATACAACCCCTTTACATTTTAGGACTGTTAGCAGTATTTTTATCTGGATTCATTTTAATACCCTGTACAAATACACTCTTGGCCCGTCATACTAGTTTTTTTCATAAGCGGTAGTGGCGACTTTCTTTGGTGTCAGCAGAGGTGTTCCTTTCCATAGAATGGCCACTGTGAAAATACGAGATTGACTATAAAAAAAATGGCTGCGGTTGTTAAATAGAGCGGACCACAACAAAATGGCCGCTACTCCATTTCTGGTTTCACTAGATATAAACACAGATGCCACAGCCAATCTGGATCCCCTGATGAAGTCACGTGGTGACGTAACGAGTAGGGAGTGGCCGGAGGTTGAAGTATACCGGAAGTGATGTGAGAACGGCGTCCAGACGCCTTATCAGCTGTTTTATGCTTGTTTTTTGAATTTTCATTGTAAGAGTCCAGCTTTATCTTCTGAATAAAACCTATATACTTTTAATATACTACACCATTGGAGCTTTTTCTCTCCCATCCTTACCCATCTCTCTCCCCCCCTTCCTCCCCTTGCAGAGGATACGAGATTATATGAGGACGTGGATGTGGAGTACATATTTAGGTTACCTACTCGGTGGAACGTAGGACCCCCTGGTGGTGGATATTAATACAGCGGAACAGATTCCTGTATATGGTTTTATGCTGACACTTCAAGCTATCTAGGTCTTACATATAATATAATGGAGGACCCCCTGATGGTAGAAGTTGGAGTAATGGAATCGACCCCCATTCATTACTATATGCTGGTATATCAAGATATGAAGGTGAGGGTTCTGTGAGCTCATTTTTTGGATCTAAACTTCTCCCCTGTCCACAGAGCTATTTATTGGAACTGTTTTCTACAGAATTCCCTTTTTTTGGACATTTATTATAAGAATATGTAATTAAGAGATTATTTTAGTGAATCTTAAGCCCCGCGATTGATTCACCGATTTACAGACTTAACACGTTTGCACTTTTACTATTTCTTAATTATTGAACTATATTTACACAAGGTTTACCTATTTTATTTATTGATAAGTTTTTGCACATTTCTGCTGTAGCACGGGATCATTATATGATTGTTATTTATTGAGAGTGGATTGTGATACACTGGAAGATTCTGCTGCAGACAGCTTTCCTCAATTTATCTGATTGTACTTTATTGCACGGCACACACTTTGGTATTTAATTGTTCATTTATTAACTTTTATATTAAGCTTCATAGTTTTATAAGAGATCACTTGGAACACATCTGAGTAGCGAGAAGGCCTCCTACATTTATAGTGCTTTTAGAATAACCTATATGGCCTCCCTCTGCTCCAATCATTAGGGTTCATTAAAAAAAAACATAGGTGGTACCTAACGCCTTATCAACTTGAAAAAATATAAATAAATAAATATATAAATAAATAAATATAAATATATAAATAAAAATATCCAGGAAACTTCGCTCATTGTTGGGGGAACTGTGGTAGCTTGGGCTCTATTTCCCATATCTTATTGTTCTGCAAATCTCTAAATTAATTTAGGAGGCAAGTATTTGTTCTGATCTCCTCCATCTTTGGGATACCCAGTGTCCCAACCCCTACCCTGGTTCTACTCCATGTTGTCATAGAGAAATATCCTCCAAGTTCCAGGTTTATTATAATACATCTACTACTTGCAGCTAAACTAAACATCACCAGATTGTTGAAGACTTCAGAAACCCCCATCCTTCTCTGCTATAGTTTAACCCCCAATGTGAAATGGATAAACTGGTAGCCAGGAAAGACATGCAGTTGGATAAGTTTGTTACTAAGTGGTAGCAATGGTTAACATATCCAAAATGTAAGGTGCATGAACTGTAATGACTATTCACTTTTATCCTGTTATTTTAATTAGTTTTGCTGGTGTCCCTCTCCTTTTCCCCTTTACTCCCCTTACGCTTACTTTAATCCCCTCTATACTTCCTTCTCTACTTGCCTAACCTTCTCCCCACTTCTGTTCCCTCCTTCTTATACAACCCTCCTTCCCCTCCACTTCTCCTCCCTTCCGTCTAGAGTTGGCTTACGGAACATGTGTGCTGCGCATATATTTTCCTGCTCACTCCGTTTGGTCCAATATAACTATACTCCAGACGGAACATCTGTTTTGTAGTTGACATGTTGTCTTACTTATTTGTATATGTAAAACCTCAATAAAGGGTTATTGAATTCTAAATGCAGATTTTCAGGGAAAAAATATAATAAAAATAATTTCCGTGCACATACATACACACACACAATATAATATGTTTTTTTTTGGTAAAATATAAAAATTATAGAATTGTTACTCTCACTCTAACGTTTGTGGTGATACATCGCACATGTGGTAGTGTAACTTTTGGTTATGGGGTTACACTGTGTCCCTGTTTCCCAATTGTTCTCCTGTATTGTCACCCTGTCATAGGTTCTCCCGACACAGGCTATAATTGACTCTGCTGGTGCATGTTACACAGGCATGGTCTTCTGTAGGCCGCATCAGGAAACGCACACTTAAAAACAACGTGCAGCACTTGTTGGAGTAAGTACATATACAGGAATTGCTTGAAGGATATCCAAAGTGATATACAGTGATTTAGCAAGCTAAATGTAATTTAGTAAGGGTTTACATCTACTTTATAGCCAATAGCTTTCATCTCTTTATTTATTCTGAGCATGCATGGCACTTTGTGCGCCGGATTTGTGTACACATTCCTTCAACGGATTTTGTTGTCGGAAAATTTTATAGCCTGCTCTCAAACTTTGTATGTCGGAAAATCCGATGGAAAATGTGTGATGGAGCCTACACACGGTCGGAATTTCCGACAACAAGGTCCCATCACACATTCTCCGTCGGAAAATCTGACAGTGTGTACGGGGCATTAGACTGCTAACAAATATAGATGTAAAATGTTAGCGCATATGTGATTTATAGCAAAGTTGCTGTCAAAAATCCCAAGTTTAAAGTGACTCTGTTGCTTAACCACTGTTGTGCCACATATGTACAATGGCCACGTGGGGAGCTTTGCTAATGCAGCTGGATGTGCCCATATATCCTCTGCCTTCAAAGGTTCATGCACAGGTTCTAGAGTGTGCGCCTGCGAGCCTGGTGATTGGTGTGTGTGTCCCAGACACAGAGGATAACATGACCAGGCACAGGATCAATGAAATTGGTTTTTACCATGTGATCACTGTGTTCAATCCCAGGAATCTTATATGTAAACAAGACATTAAAAGTAAACATTGGTTCTCTCTCCTCTCACAGCTATCATTTGTAAGAGCAGAGAGAACTGTTACAGCAGTACAGTGAGTCATTCAGTGCCTGCTACAATTTTTGTACACACACACGCGCACACAGACCAGTGCCAACCAGCCCACAGTGTCCATGTTCTGTAGCTTCCGGTGTAGTTTGAATAAACCGTACAGCCAGCCACCTGTAACCTATCGCACCTGCTACAATGTCACTAGTGCTGCTAGAACAGTGTGCCTTATCACTAGCTAGACCAGGCAGTGTTACCAGACCAGTGTCGTTAGCCATTGTCCCTGTAGACAGGAAATTAGATACATAAATTATGCTCCTAGAACACCTGAAGGTGATCCTTTGATATTGAGCCCTTCTATGTGGCTAGACTGTGAAAAAGTCTCACACATGTGGTATCACCATACTCAGAAAAAGTAGAAGAATGTGTTTTGGGGTGTCATTGTAAGTATGTCTATGCTGTATGTGAGATTCAACTTGTTAAAATGAAAACTTTGAGGGAAAAAAATATATTCACTTTCATAATTTTCTAAAGAATTTTGGCAAAAAAAACAAACTTAAAAAAACTCACCATGCTTCTTACTAAATACTTTACACTATCTACATAAAAAGGGTCATGTTGGTGGGTATTTTAGGGCTTCAAAAAATTAGATAGGCAGTCAGTGCATCAGGACTGATTAATTTACAAATACTGTATGCAGTATATCCCTTAGTTTGTAGACTCTATAGCTTTTATGCAGTCTAGGTAATTTACATCTACTTTTTTGTTCAAAGAAATGTATCAGATTAAATTTTGTCTTAAATGTATAAAGAAATATTACAGTTAATATTACAACATTACAGATGGTACTGCGCGCGATCGGGAGCGCGTTGCGCGGGCATGTCCTTTGTGGCGTGTTCCCAGGAACACTGCTTGTCACTGAGCATAGTAAACAGCAAATGGCTGGCGGCTGTTTATCACGTGATCGGCTGTGATCCATTCATAGCCGATCACAAAATGTAAACACAGACCGGTAACTAGCTGTTACCGGTTCTTCCCTCCTCACACACCATTTCCAGTGTCAGGAGAGAAGAGCCAGGATCAGTGAGTTACCGATCTATGTGTTGTAGTGTACTGCACAAACACCGCACAATAAAAAGAACCTGTCATATCGCCCCTACCCCCCCATTGCACCTGTCCCCACATCTGTGCCCATTAGTGCTTATAAAAGTGCACCTGTCACCCATCAGTGCTTATAAAAGTGTACCTGTCACCCATCAGTGCTTATAAAAGTGCACCTGTCACCATCAGAGACTGCCATCAGTGACAGTCAGCGGTGCACCTGTCACCCATCAGTGACCATTGCCTGTCACTCATCAGTCACCCGTCAGGGATCGTCATCAGTAACCCATCCGTGACCATCATCTGTCAAATATTAGTCCCATAAAGTGCACCGTTCACCAGCAGAGACTGCCATCAGTGACCGTCGCTTGTCACCTGTCACCCATCAGTGACCGTCACCTGTCAAATATCAGTTAACACCAACTGCCACCCATCTGTCACCCATCACACAGCCCATCAGTGATATAACCTGCCAACCGTCGCACAGCCCATCAGTGACAGTCACCTGCCAACCGTCGCACAGCCCATCGAATGTAGTGGATCGGCAAATGAATCAGAAAAAGAATGGGTCCCTCCTAAAAGGCCCAACACCAGTGCTGCCGCCAGCGAAAGACCTCAAAAATAAATGCCCAGGTCCAGTACCAGTGTGACTGCATCATGCCCAAGTACCATCACAGGAACTTCAAATCCCCCAACTACCAGCACTGGAGTGTCACGTCTCCCAAGAGCCAGGGCCACTACATACCTCCCAGATGGTCTTGCCAACCCAACATGACTGCGCCCTGACTCGGGATCAGCATGTATTCCCCATTTCACCGCACAGCCAGGTGTGCAGGCCAATACCCAAAATTTCACAGAAATTGATTGTTTTCATCTATTTTTGCACGACACTTTGCTGCAATTTATCATGGACCAGACCAATCTATATGCCCAGCAGCATATTGCTAACAACCCCCAATCATCATATGCCCGTTCATTTGAGTAGAGAGATTTGACTCAGGAGGAGTTCAGATTGTTTATGGGCCTCGCCATAAACATGGGGCTTACAAAAAAAGATGAAGGACATGCCTATTGGTCCACCAACCCTATCCACCACAAGCTCATTTTTTTCTGCTGCAATGTCCAGGTCCTGATATGAGATGAATATGCGCTTCCTTCATTTCAGCGACAACATCCAGTGCCCTCCCCGAAATCATCCAAATTATGATGAATTATGTAAAATTTACCCACTCATATTTTTTTTTCCCCAAAGATTTGCAGAACTCTATGCCCCCGATCAACATATATGTGTAGGTGAGTCCCTGGTACCCTTTTCAGTCCAGCTAGGAACAAAACAATATATTCCTAGCAATGGGCCAGACACAGAGTCAATTTTTTTAAGCTTTGCGAGAGAGTCACGGGATATTTGTATGCGTTCCGCATATATGAAGGAACAGATTCCCAGCTCCAGCCCCCTGGAAAAATTATGGGACCTAGCATACCCACTGATGAACAAAGGTTATCACATATACCTGGATAACTATTACACCAGCCTGCCCCTTTTCAAACGCCTATATCTTGCAAAAACCCTGGCCTGCGGAACCTCCAGAAAGAACAGGAAGGGCTCCCCACAATCTGTAGTGAATAAAAAACTGCAAAGGGCAAAAAAGCAACTTTGAGAAGCAATGAAGTGCTGGCCTTGAGGCAGAAGTATAGCAGGAATGTGTACATGTGTACATGTCCACCATTCATGATGACACTACAGTTGAAGTTCAAAGAAGATGAGGTCCCATTGAAAAGATAACATGTGTCCAAGAATACAATCTCTACATGGGGGGTGGATTTCAGTAACCAAATGCTTCAGCCCTATTTGTCAATAAGGAGCTCTCATTTCTGATACAAGAAAGTAGCAATTTATCTAATTAATTTGGCCATTTATAATACATACGTAATCTACACCAAAGCCCCATCCACTTCCTAGAATTCATTGAAGAAGTTGTCACGTCCCTCATCTATCAACAAAGACCCAACCAGAAAACCTCTGCTCTGATGCTGTTAGCGACTTCATGAGCGCCACTTCCCAGGCAACATTCCACCATCTGAAGCAGGCCGAAGATGCCAAAAAAGATGTCGCGTAAGCAGCAAAAAAAGACTTTGAAGAGATACCAGTTACCATTGTGCCCAGTGTTCCTCCCAACCCTGCCTTTACATTGGTGAATGCTTCCAACTTTATCATACATCCCTAAAATATTAGCCCATATTTTAACGATTTAACCATTATCATCTGTGCTGACCATTATCCATGCTTCCTCAAATAACTATGCCACTACCTTCCATGTGAACTGATCCTGGCCTGTTTTTCTACTAAGCCTCTGCCTACCGTTTGGACTGCTTCCACGTGAACTGACCCTGGCCTGTTTTATCAACTACGTTTCTGCCTACCACTTGGACTGCTTGCATGTGAACTGACCCTGGCCTGTTTTATCGACTATGCTTTTGCCTACCGCTTGGACTGATCTGTTGCCCTGCTACTGTGGTACACAGGGGTCTCAGATGTGAGGGGCTCCAGAATTGTTTTGTCTGAATGGAGAAAACTATTTTTTTTGTTTTCTCCGGGTTTCATACTTTCTGGAGGCTTCAAAGAGATTTCGGTGGGAGAAGCCTCTACCAACTGTGCCCCTATACCCAGGTGTTACCCGACTGAGGCCCTCAGCCTGCTGCTGACTTACTGCCATCATGCCTCTGCCTACCGCATGAATTGACCATGGAAATAATTAGCTGTAGCAAGAGGCAGTATGTTTATGAAGTGCTGGAGTGCGGTACAATAATGAGTGTATGCAGGTAAAAGTATACCAGGACCAATATTATGGCTGTGCCGGCTGTTTCTGCCTGGACAATTCCTATGGACAAATGCTTTGGCTGAGCTGACAATATCCTTGTGCTGACAATATTCCTGCCTGCTGCCTGGATAATTACTATTGTTGTCGTTAAGCACATCCCTGCCTGCTGCCTGGACCAATTCTCTCTTCTGTGGACACTATTAAAACCACAGGTAATACTTTTTTTGTTTACCCTTTCCTCAATAGAATTTATTTTGGAGTGTAATTCTTGGTATGTACATGCTACATGATAGAAATATGAAGGGCCTTCAAAAATAATAGGTTGTCAGGAAATTAGATATGTAATTTATACTCCTAGAATGCCTGAAGGTGTTATTTGAATGTTGGGCCTCTGTATGTGGCCAGGCTGTGTAAAAGTCTCAAACATGTGGTATCACCATACTCAGAAGGAGTAGGAGAATCTATTTTGGGGTGTCATTTTTGCTATGTACATGCTATGTGTTGGAAATATCTTATAAATGGACAACTTTGTGTAAAAAAAATGCGTTTTCATTTTTATTCCACATTTTCCAAAAACTTCTGGAAAAAGATGAACCATTCAAAAGACTCATTATGCCTCATAGATTATACTTTGGGGTGTTTGCTTTCCAAAATTGGGTTATTTTGTGGGCATTTCCATTGTCCTGGTGCTCCAGGGCCTTCAAAAATGTGATAGGTCCTCATGAAATTATATGTGTAATTTATGTCCCTAGAACACCTGACGGTGCTCCCTGCATGGTGGACCTCTGTATGTGGCTGGGCTGTAAAAGTCTCACACATGTGGTATTGCCATACTCAGGAGGAGTAGCAGAATGTGTTTTGGGGTGTAGTTGCAAGTATGCATATGCTATGTGAGAGAAATAACCTGTTAATATGACAATTTTGTAAAAAAATAAATAAATAAATAATAAATACATTTTATTTTACAATTACAACTTCTAAAAACTCCCCATGTGACTTACTAAATACCTTGGCATGTCTATTTTCCAAAAAGGCGTCATTTAGGGGGGTATTTGTACTTTCCTGGCTTGTTAGTGTCTCAAGAAATGAGATAGGCCTTCAGTACATCAGGTGTTATCAGATGTGATCAATTTTCAATGTTTGGCACCATAGCTTGTAGACTCTATAACTTTCACAAAGACCAAATAGGGTTATTTTTATGGAAGATATGTAGCAATAAAAATTTTGGCCAAAATTTATGAAGAAAAATTACTAATTTGCTAAATTTTACATATCTGAGTGCGGATCCCCCCTTACATCAGGGTCCCAGAGAGCCCCCCTTACATCAGGATCCCCAGAGAGCTCCCCTTACATTAGGGTCCCCAGGGGGCCCCCTTACATAGTTACATAGTAGGTGAGGTTGAAAAAAGACACAAGTCCATCAAGTCCAACCTATGTGTGTGATTATGTGTCAGTATTACATTGTATATCCCTGTATGTTGCGGTCATTCAGGTGATTATCTAAAAGTTTCTTAAAGCTATTGATGCTCCCCGCTGAGACCACCGCCTGTGAAAGGGAATTCCACATCCTTGCCGCTCTTACAGTAAAGAACCTTCTACGTAGTTTAAGGTTAAACCTCTTTTCTTCTAATTGTAATGAGTGGCCACGAGGCTTATTAAACTCTCTTCTGCGAAAAAGTTTTATCCCTATTGTGGGGTCACCAGTACAGTATTTGTAAATTGAAATTATATCCCCTCTCAAGCATCTCTTCTCCAGAGAGAATAAGTTCAGTGCTCGCAACCTTTCCTCATAACCAAGATCCTCCAGACCCTTTATTAGCTTTGTTGTCCTTCTTTGTACTCGCTCCATTTCCAGTACATCCTTCCTGAGGACTGGTGCCCAGAATGGACAGCATACTCCAGGTGCGGCCGGACCAGAGCCTTGTAGAGTGGAAGAAGTCATTGCCCCGCTTAGCTTAGTATCGTCTGCAAATACAGAGATTGAACTGTTTATCCCATCCTCCAGGTCGTTTATGAACAAATTAAATAGGACTGGTCCCAGCACAGAACCCTGGGGAACCCCACTACCCACCCCTGACCATTCTGAGTACTCCCCATTTATCACCACCCTCTGAACTTGCCCTTGTAGCCAGTTTTCAATCCATGTACTCACCCTATGGTCCATGCCAACGGACCTTATTTTGTACAGTCTGGGTCCCCAGAGAGCCTCCCTTAAATCAGGGTCCCCAGAAAGCCCCACTTACATCAGGGTCCCCAGAGAGCCTCCCTACTTACATCAGGGTCTCCGAAGAGCCTCCCCCTTACATCAGGGTCCCCAGAGCCCTATCGTTACATCTGGGTCCCCAGAGAGCCCTCCCCCTACATCGGGGTCTCCAGAGAGTCCCCCTTACATCAGGGTCCCCAAAGAGCCCCTCCTTACATCAGGGTCCCCAGAGAGCCCCCCTTACATCAAGGTCCCCAGTCAGCTGCCCCCCCTTTCAGAGGTTCCCTTGTACCTGGCTGGTCTCCGCTGAGCACCTCCAACCCCCAGCACATCTCTATACCCCCCACCTAGGGGGAGGTGGCGATCGGCAGCTCTATAGTGCCCGTGGACCTCGCCATCTCCCTGGGGCTAGAAGTTCTCCTTCCGAGTGTATACAGTGGGGAGGAGAGGGGCCTCTGACCCGGGCATGTATCAGCAACAGTGTACAAGCAGAGAGCCGACTCACTTGTACACTGGAGAGTGAAACTGATACCTGCCCAGGTCAGAGGGCCCTCCCCTCCCCTCTCTGCTGTATACACTCGGGAGGAAAATGACTAGCCCCAGGGAGATCCTGCGGGCACCAAAGAGCTGCCGATTGCAGCCTCCCACTCCCCCCACTGCATTCAAAACGGACAGCCAGAGGTGCAGGGGGAAGTCTTGGGGCCCCCCCACAGCAGCAGAACGGCAGGGCCCAGTCGCAAGTGTGACTGCTGCGACCCTGAAAGTTCCACCACTGCCCATGGCACTGTGAGGGGGTCAGCAGCATCTGCGTCCACAGGCAAAGGTGGACGTTGTGCGTCCTCGGGCAGGGCATCATTTCCTCTGTTAAGTGATGTTGCCCATGCTATCCAGTCATAGCATGCAGAGGAGGTGGTGGACTGGCTTACTAAACCATCAATATCCTCCTCATTCTCTGTCACCCAAGCAGAGACTAGTGCACAGTCCACGCAGCTGCCAGAGTGGCTTATCCTGCCTCTTTGTCCGCAGCTACTCCTGCCATAGCCCCAGCATCAGGCATGGAGGAGTCAGAGTTTTTTAACACAACATCAGCCATTTTCTCTTTGTTGACGCACAGCCATTACTTGATTTAGATCCTGGTTCTGAGGTTGTGGAAGGTAGGAACATGAGCATACAGAGAGGGGAGAACACTGGTAAATAATAAATTGGCAGTCATGTTCCCCCAGCCACAGCGTATTGCCAAGTTGGCAGTTGGATCCAGTGATGATGAGGATGGAGGGGATGATGATGATGAGGTCATTGACATGACTTGGATGCCAGATAGAGCAGAAGACGAAAGTGAGGGTGAGGAACAACCCTAACGAGGTAGCTATCATAGAAGAGTAGAGAGCAGCCACCCTATTCCACCAGATTGTGGAGCTGTTATCCCCCAGCCTACTTCCCACAGCTCAGCTGTGTGGGCCTTTTATAGCACATGTGCAGCCAATCACACTGTTGCAATTTGCAGACTTTGCCTCAAGCAGATCAAGTGTGGGTAAAACACCAGCTATTTGGGTACCACATGCTTGACAATAGGGATGAGCCGAACACCCCCCTGTTCGGTTTGCACCAGAACATGCGAACAGGAAAAACGTTCATTCGAACACCGTTAAAGTCTATTGGACACAAACATGAATAATCAAAAGTGCTAATTTTAAAGGCTTATACAGTGGCTTGCGAAAGTATTCAGCCCCCTTGAACTTTTCAACCTTTTGCCACATTTCAGGCTTCAAACATAAAGATATAAAATTTTAATTTTTTGTGAAGAATCACCAACAAGTGGGACACAATTGTGAAGTGGAATGAAATCTATTGGATATTTTAAACTTTTTTAGCAATTAAAAAACTGAAAAGGGGTGCATGCAAAATTATTCGGCCCCTTTACTTTCAGTGCAGCAAACTCACTCCAGAAGTTCAGCGAGGATCTCTGAATGATCCAATGTTGTCCTAAATGACTGATGGTGATAAATAGAATCCACCTGTGTGTAATCAAGTCTCTGTATAAATGCACCTGCTCTGTGATAGTCTCAGGGTTCTGTTGAAAGCGCAGAGAGCATCATGAAGACCAAGGAACACACCAGGCAGGTCCGTAATACTGTTGTGGAGAAGTTTAAAGCCGGATTTGGATACAAAAAGATTTCCCAAGCTTTAAACATCTCAAGGAGCACTGTGCAAGCGATCATTTTGAAATGGAAGGTGTATCAGACCACTGCAAATCTACCAAGACCTGGCTGTCCCTCTAAACTTTCAGCTAGGACAAGGCGAAGACTGATCAGAGATGCAGCCAAGAGGCCCATGATCACTCTGGATGAACTGCAGAGAACTACAGCTGAGGTGGGAGAGTCTGTCCATAGGACAACAATCAGTCGTACACTGCACAAATCTGGCCTTTATGGAAGAGTGGCAAGAAGAAAGCCATTTCTCAAAGACATCCATAAAAAGTCTTGTCTAAAGTTTGCCACAAGCCACCTGGGAGACACACCAAACATGTGGAAGAAGGTGCTCTGGTCCGATGAAACCAAAATCGAACTTTTTGGCCACAATGCAAAACGATATGTTTGGCGTAAAAGCAACACAGCTCATCGCACTCAACACACCATCCCCACTGTCAAACATGGTGGTGGCAGCATCATGGTTTGGGCCTGCTTTTCTTCAGCAAGGACAGGGAAGATGGTTAAAATTGAGGGGAAGATGGATGCAGCCAAATACAGGACCATTCTGGATGAAAACCTGTTGGAGTCTGCAAAAGACCTGAAACTGGGACGGAGATTTATCTTCCAACAAGACAATGATCCCAAACATACAGCAAAATCTACAAAGGAATGGTTCACAAATAAACGTATCCAGGTGTTAGAATGGCCAAGTCAAAGTCCAGACCTGAATCCAATCGAGAATCTGTGGAAAGAGCTGAAAACTGCTGTTCACAAACGCTCTCCATCCAACCTCACTGAGCTCGAGCTGTTTTGCAAGGAAGAATGGGCAAGAATTTCAGTCTCTCGATGTGCAAAACTGATAGAGACATACCCCAAGCGACTTGCAGCTGTAATCGCAGCAAAAGGTGGCTCTACAAAGTATTAACGCAAGGGGGCCGAATAATTTTGCACGCCCCACTTTTAATTTTTTTACTAGTTAAAAAAGTTTCAAAAATCCAAAAGATTTCGTTCCACTTCACAATTGTGTCCCACTTGTTGGTGATTCTTCACAAAAAATAAAAATTTTATATCTTCATGTTTGAAGCCTGAAATATGGCAAAAGGTTGAAAAGTTCAAGGGGGCCGAATACTTTCGCAAGCCACTGTATGCAAGTTATTGTCATAAAAAGTGTTTGGGGACCTGGGTCCTGCCCCAGGGGACATGGATCAATGCAAAAAAAAGTTTTAAAAATGGCAGTTTTTTCAGGAGCAGTGATTTTAATAATGCTTAACCACTTGCCGACCGCCTCACGCATATATACGTGAGCAGAGCGGCACGGGCAGGCAAAATCACGTACCTGGTACGTGATTGCCTTCCCGCGGGCGGGGTGCCATCGGCGGTCGGCGTTTGGTTGGAAGCGATGAGAGACGAGGGGGAGACCATCTGATCGTGGCCCCCCTCGCGATCGCTCCCAGCCAATGGGAAACATCCCCTGCCTCTGTATAGTACACGGAGGCAGAGGATGTGATGTCATCTCTCCTCGGCTGGCCAGTTTCCGTTCCAGCACCGAGGAGAGATGACAAGTAAGTGCACAAAACATACACACAACACAGTAGAACATGCCAGGCACACTAAACACCCCCGATCCCCCCCCGATCGCCCTCCGATCCCCCCCCAATCACCCCCCCCTGTCACAAACTGACACCAAGCAGGTTTTTTTTTTTTTTCCTGATTACTGCATAGTGTCAGTTTGTGACAGTTACTGTGGTAGGACAGTGAGTGTTAGCCCCCTGTAGGTCTAGGGTACCCCCCTAACCCCCCCTAATAAAGTTTTAACCCCTTGATCACCCCCTGTCGCCAGTGTCGCTAAGCAATCATTTTTCTGATCGCTGTATTAGTGTCGCTGGTGACGCTAGTTAGGAACGTAAATATTTAGGTTCGCTGTCAGCGTTTTATAGCGACAGGGACCCCCATATACTATCTAATAAATGTTTTAACCCCTTGATTGCCCCCTAGTTAACCCTTTCACCACTGATCACCGTATAACTGTTACGGGTGACGCTGGTTAGTTTGTTTATTTTTTATAGTGTCAGGGCACCCGCCGTTTATTACCGAATAAAGGTTTAGCCCCCTGATCGCCCGGCGGTGATATGCGTCGCCCCAGGCAGCGTCAGATTAGCGCCAGTATCGTGAACACCCACGCACGCACCGTACACGCACTGTACACCTCCCTTAGTGGTATAGTATCTGAACGCATCAATATCTGATCCGATCAGATCTATACTAGCGTCCCCAGCAGTTTACGGTTCCCAAAAATGCAGTGTTAGCGGGATCAGCCCAGATACCCGCTAGCACCTGCGTTTTGCCCCTCCGCCCGGCCCAGCCCAGCCCACCCAAGTGCAGTATCGATCGATCACTGTCACTTACAAAACACTAAACACATAACTGCAGCGTTCGCAGAGTCAGGCCTGATCCCTGCGATCGCTAACAGTTTTTTTGGTAGCATTTTGGTGAACTGGCAAGCACCAGCCCCAGGCAGCCTCAGATTAGCGCCAGTACCGCTAACACCCACACACGCAGCATACGCCTCCCTTAGTGGTATAGTATCTGATCGGATCAATATCTGATCCGATCAGATCTATACTAGCGTCCCCAGCAGTTTAGGGTTCCCAAAAACGCAGTGTTAGTGGGATCAGCCCAGATACCTGCTAGCACCTGTGTTTTGCCCCTCCGCCCGGCCCAGCCCAGCCCACCCAAGTGCAGTATCGATCGATCACTGTCACTTTTTTTTGTAGCGTTTTGGTGAACTGGCAAGCACCAGCGGCCTAGTACACCCCGGTCGTAGTCAAACCAGCACTGCAGTAACACTTGGTGACGTGGCGAGTCCCATAAGTGCAGTTCAAGCTGGTGAGGTGGCAAGCACAAGTAGTGTCCCGCTGCCACCAAAAAGACAAACATAGGACTGTCGTGCCCATAATGCCCTTCCTGCTGCATTTGCCAATCCCAATTTGTGAACCCACGGCTTATGCAGCGCTCGTACTTCCCCCATTCACATCCCCAACCAAATGCAGTCGGCTGCATGAGAGGCATTTATATGTCCTCCCGAGTACCCCTACCCAACGAACCCCCCCAAAAAAGATGTGTCTGCAGCAAGCGCGGATATAGACGTGACACCCGCTATTATTGTCCCTCCTGTCCTGATAATCCTGGTCTTTGCATTGGTGAATGTTTTGAACGCTACCATTCACATTCATAGTTGAGTATTAGCGTAGGGTACAGCATTGCACAGACTAGGCACACTTTCACAGGGTCTCCCAAGATGCCATCGCATTTTGAGAGACCCGAACCTGGAACCGGTTACAGTTATAAAAGTTACAGTTACAAAAAAAAGTGTAAAAAAAAACAAAACACAAACAAAAATTTAAAAAAATAGTTGTCGTTTCATTGTTCTCTCTCTCTCTATTCTCTCTCTATTGTTCTGCTCTTTTTTACTGTATTCTATTCTGCAATGTTTTATTGTTATTATGTTTTATCATGTTTGCTTTTCAGGTATGCAATTTTTTATACTTTACCGTTTACTGTGCTTTATTGTTAACCATTTTTTTGTCTTCAGGTACGCCATTCACGACTTTGAGTGGTTATACCAGAATGATACCTGCAGGTTTAGGTATCATCTTGGTATCATTCTTTTTAGCCAGCGGTCGGCTTTCATGTAAAAGCAATCCTAGCGGCTAATTAGCCTCTAGACTGCTTTTACAAGCAGTGGGAGGGAATGCCCCCCCCCACCGTCTTCCGTGTTTTTCTCTGGCTCTCCTGTCTCAACAGGGAACCTGAGAATGCAGCCGGTGATTCAGCCAGCTGACCATAGAGCTGATCAGAGACCAGAGTGGCTCCAAACATCTCTATGGCCTAAGAAACCGGAAGCTACGAGCATTTTATGACTTAGATTTCGCCGGATGTATACAGCGCCATTGGGAAATTGGGGGAGCATTTTATCACACCGATCTTGGTGTGGTCAGATGCTTTGAGGGCAGAGGAGAGATCTAGGGTCTAATAGACCCCAATGTTTTCAAAAAAGAGTACCTGTCACTACCTATTGCTATCATAGGGGATATTTACATTCCCTGAGATAACAATAAAAATGATTTAAAAAAAAATGAAAGGAACAGTTTAAAAATAAGATAAAAAAGCAAAAAAATAATAAAGAAAAAAAAAAAAAAAAAAAAAAAAGCACACCTGTCCCCCCTTCTCTCGCGCTAAGGCGAACGCAAGCGTCGGTCTGGCGTCAAATGTAAACAGCAATTGCACCATGCATGTGAGGTATCACCGCGAAGGTCAGATCGAGGGCAGTAATTTTAGCAGTAGACCTCCTCTGTAAATCTAAAGTGGTAACCTGTAAAGGCTTTTAAAGGCTTTTAAAAATGTATTAATTTTGTTGCCACTGCACGTTTGT
Organism: Lithobates clamitans; assembly: GCA_037952925.1. Lineage (NCBI taxonomy): Eukaryota > Metazoa > Chordata > Amphibia > Anura > Ranidae > Lithobates > Lithobates clamitans. The sequence continues at coordinate 11,522,921 of JBBGZY010000140.1, forward strand.
GCACAATTTTAAAGCATGTCATGTTTGGTATCCATGTACTCGGCCTAAGATCATCTTTTTTATTTCATCAAACATTTGGGCAATATAGTGTGTTTTAGTGCATTAAAATTTAAAAAAGTGTGTTTTTTCCACAAAAAATGCGTTTGAAAAATTGCTGCGCAATTACTGTGTGAAAAAAAAAATGAAACACCCACTATTTTATTCTGTAGGGCATTTGCTTTAAAATAATATATAATGTTTGGGGGTTCAAAGTAATTTTCTTGCAAAAAAAAATAATTTTTTCATGTAATCAAAAAGTGTCAGAAAGGGCTTTGTCTTCAAGTGGTTAGAAGAGTGGGTGATGTGTGACATAAGCTTCTAAATGTTGTGCATAAAATGCCAGGACAGTTCAAACCCCCCCAAATGGGTGTCTACTTTTGGAAAGTAGACACCCCAAGCTATTTGCTGAGAGGCATGTCGAGTCCATGGAATATTTTATATTGTGACACAAGTTGCGGGAAAGAGACAAATTTTTTTTTTTTTTGCACAAAGTTGTCACTAAATGTTATATTGCTCAAACATGCCATGGGGATTTGTGAAATTACACCCCAAAATAAATTCTGTTGCTTCTCCTGAGTACGGGGATACCACATGTGTGGGACTTTTTGGGAGCCTAGCCGCGCACGGGACCCCGAAAACCAAGCACCGCCTTCAGGCTTTCTAAGGCCGTAAATTTTTGATTTCACTCTTCACTGCCTATCACAGTTTCGGAGGCCATGGAATGCCCAGGTGGCACAAAACCCCCCCAAATGACCCAATTTTGGAAAGTAGACACCCCAAGCTATTTGCTGAGAGGTATAGTGAGTATTTTGCAGACCTCACTTTTTGTCACAAGGTTTTGAAAATTGAAAAAAAAAAAATATATATTTTTTTTCTGGTCTTTCTTCATTTTCAAAAACAAATGAGAGCTGCAAAATACTCACCATGCCTCTCAGCAAATAGCTTGGGGTGTCTACTTTCCAAAATGGGGTCATTTGGGGGGGTTGTGCCATATTGGCATTTTATGGCCTTCAAAACTGTGATAGGTAGTGAGGAGTGAAATCTAAAATGTATGCCCTTAGAAATCCTGAAGGTGGTGCTGGGTTTTCGGGGCCCCGTACGCGGCTAGGCTCCCAAAAAGTGCCACACATGTGGTATCCCCGTACTCAGGAGAAGCAGCTGAATGTATTTTGGGGTGCAATTCCACATAAGCCCATGGCCTATGTGAGCAATATATCATTTAGTGACAATTTTTTGTAATTTTTTTTTTTTTTTGTCATTATTCAATCACTTGGGACAAAAAAAATAAATATTCAATGGGCTCAACATGCCTCTCAGCAATTTCCTTGGGGTGTCTACTTTCCAAAATGGGGTCATTTGGGGGGGTTTGTACTGCCCTGCCATTTTAGCACCTCAAGAAATGACATAGGCAGTCATAAACTAAAAGCTGTGTAAATTCCAGAAAATGTACCCTAGTTTGTAGACGCTATAACTTTTGCGCAAACCAAAAAATATACGCTTATTGACATTTTTTTTTACCAAAGACATGTGGCCGAATACATTTTGGCCTAAATGTATGACTAAAATTTAGTTTATTGGATTTTTTTTATAACAAAAAGTAGAAAATATCATTTTTTTTCAAAATTTTCAGTCTTTTTCCGTTTATAGCGCAAAAAATAAAAGCGGCAGAGGTGATTAAATACCATCAAAAGAAAGCTCTATTTGTGGGAAGAAAAGGACGCAAATTTTGTTTGGGTAGAGCATTGCATGACCGCGCAATTAGCAGTTAAAGCGACGCAGTGCCGAATTGTAAAAAGTGCTCTGGTCAGGAAGGGGGTAAATCCTTCCGGGGCTGAAGTGGTTAAAGTCAAACAATAAAAGTGTAATATTCCTTTACATTTCATACCTGGGGGGTGTCTATAGTATGCCTGTAAAGGGGCGCATGTTTCCAGTGTTTAGAACAGTCTGACAGCAAAATGACATTTTAAAGAAAAAAAGTCATTTTTTTTTAAATTTACTTGCGGCTATTTCCAAAATGAAAAAAAAAAAACGGCGTGGGGTCCCCCCAAAAATCCATACCAGACCCTTATCCGAGCACGCAACCTGGCAGGCCGCAGGAAAAGAGGGGGGATGAGAGAGCCCCCTCTCCTGAACCGTACCAGGCCACATGTACTCAACATTGGGAGGGTACTTTGGGGTAGCCCCCCAAAACACCTTGTCCCCATGTTGATGAGGACAAGGGCCTCATCCCCACAACCCTGGCCGGTGGTTGTGGGGGTCTGCGGGCGGGGGGCTTATCGGAATCTGGACGCCCCCTTTAAGAAGGGGACCCCCAGATCCCGGCCCCCCCCTGTGTGAAATGGTAAGGGGGTACAAGAGTACCCCTTCAATTTCATTAAAAAACTGTCAAAAATGTTAAAAATGACAAGAGACAGTTTTTGACAATTCCTTTATTTATATGCTTCTTCTTTCTTCTATCTTCCTTCATCTTCTTCTTCTGGCTCTTCTGGTTCTTCCTCCGGTGTTCTCGTCCAGCATCTCCTCCGCGTCATCTTCTATCTTCTTCTCCTCGGGCCGCTCCGCACCCATGGCATGGGGGGAGGCTCCCGCTTTTCTCTTCATCTTCTTCTCTTCTTCATCTTCTTCTCTTCTTCATCTTCTTCTCCAGGCCGCTCCGCATCCATGCTGGCATGGTGGGAGGCTCCCGCTGTGTGACGCGTCTCCTTTTCTGACGGTTCTTAAATAACGGGGGGGCCACCCGGTGACCCCGCCCCCCTCTGACGCTTGGTGACTTGATGGGACTTCCCTGTGACGTCACGGGGAATGCCACAAAGAAGTCCCGTCATGTCCCTTGCATCAGAGGGGGGGCGGGGTCAACGGGTGGCCCCACCCCCCATTATTTAAGAACCATCAGAAGAGGAGACGTGTCACACAGCGGGAGCCTCCCACCATGCCAGCATGGATGCGGAGCGGCCCAGAGAAGAAGATGAAGAGAAGAAGATGAAGAAGAGAAGAAGATGAAGAGAAGAGTGGGAGCCTCCCCCATGCCATGAGTGCGGAGCGGCCCGAGGAGAAGAAGATAGAAGATGCTGCAGAGGAGATGCTGGATGAGAACACCGGAGGAAGAACCAGAAGAGCCAGAAGAACCAAAAGAAGAAGAAGAAGATGAAGGAAGATAAAAGAAAGAAGAAGCATTTAAATAAAGGAATTGTCAAAAACTGTCTCTTGTCATTTTTAACATTTTTGACAGTTTTTTAGTGAAATGGTAGGGGTACTTTTGTACCCCCTTCCCATTTCGCACAGGGGGGGCGGGATCTGGGGGTCCCCTTGTTAAAGGGGGCTTCCAGATTCCGATAAGCCTTGCGCCTGCAGACCCGCACAACCACCGGCCAGGGTTGTGGGGATGAGGCCCTTATCCTCATCAACATGGGGACAAGGTGCTTTGGGGGGCTGCCTCAAAGCACCCTCCCAATGTTGAGGGCATGTGGCCTGGTATGGTTCAGGAGGGGGGACGCTCTCTCGCCCCCCCTCTTTTCCTGTGGCCTGCCAGGTTGTGTGATCGGATAAGGGTCTGGTATGGATTTTTGGGGGGACCCCACGCCGTTTTTTTTTTTTTTGGCGCGGGGTTCCCCTTAAAATCCATACCAGACCTGAAGGGTCTGGTATGGAATTTAGGGGGACCCCACATCATTTTTTTAAAAATTTTTGGCCGGGGTTCCCCTTAATATCCATACCAGACCTGAAGGGCCTGGTATGGAATTTAGGGAGACCCCACGTCATTTTTTTTTTAATTTTGGTTCGTGGTTCCCCTGTGGGGAATTCTCATGCCGTTTTTATCAATGAACTTCTATTTGTATTGTCGGACCGGCAATGCAATAGCCGCGAGTAGTTTTAAATGACTTTTTTCCTTTGAAATGTCATTTTGCTGTCAGACTGTTCTAAACACGGGAAACATGCGCCCCTTTGCAGGCATACTATAGACACCCCCCAGCTATGAAATTTAAAGAGATATTACACTTTTATTGTTTGACTTTAAGCATTATTAAAATCACTGCTCCTGAAAAAACTGCCGTTTTTAAAACTTTTTTTTGCATTGATCTACTGTATGTCCCCTGGGGCAGGACCCAGGTCCCCAAACACTTTTTATGACAATAACTTGCATATAAGCCTTTAAAATTAGCACTTTTGATTTCTCCTATAGACTTTTAAACACCCCAAATTGTTCGCTGTTCAGCGAACTTGCGAACAGCCAACTCATGTTCGACTCGAACTCAAAGCTCATCCCTACTTGACAAGGCATTTAACCTGCCACCACTTGGCAAGAGCACCTAAAAGCTACACAAAAGGGATGCAATTCTGTTCCTCCTCACTCCTCAACTTTCAGGTCTACTACCGCTATACCTAATGACCTCTCAGCAGCCTCCACTGACAGGGATGATGGTGTCACAGGTCCTTGCAGCACATCTGCCAGTAGCACACCACCAGCTGTAGACAATAGCAGATAAATTTCTTTAGAGGAGGGCTATAGCCCAAATTCTGGGGGTCTATTAATTAACCTGATACGTCCTTTTGGATGTGGTACCTCCGCAACTAAATAGCAATGTAGAAATCAATGTAGAGGGGATCTTTTCAGGGCTCATCACCTTACAGGAGTTGCATAAGGAGAAACAAACACAGGATGTAAAAAGTAGAAAAAATGTACTTTATTGAAAAATATTCACTGATTAACAAAACGTATATTGGATAAAATAGCCCATGCATCCAGACACCAGTGATGGACAATGTTGTCACCCACACATATCACAACAGGGCCTGCACTCTCACATACATGCATATTGCATTCAGTCTCATGGTAACTGCCCAATACCAGATCTGTGGATAAGCCAGGGAGCATGGGGTTCCTACACAGTGAAAACCTAAATTAAGGTAAATGCATGGTGGGGGACACTTGGATACCACTCCACAGTCCTTTGGGTACCCAACTATCCCATAAACAGATCTCTGGACTGGGAAGCAGCCTTAATGAGATTAAGAGGACTAAACTGGGTTTAATGGTCCCATCTGAAACTTGTCAACTAGGAGGGACTGCAACACGGTGATTTGACAGTCCACTAACATGTAGCCTCCTAACTAGAGGCAATCTTGTGGCACCTCAAGTGATACACCATATATTTGTCTGCCATAGTGCTTGTGAGGGAATCACTCTGGTAAAGGCAGACCATAAGCAGTTCATTAAGCATAGCAACCAGGGTTACTGATAGATTGGCCTTGAGCCATTTATAGTACTGTACAGTTCCTCAATTGATTCCTCCTAGTTGGTTTTCATTATCCTCGTGTTGTTCCAGGTAATTAGCCCATAACTGGTATACGGTACCTTGAAAAAGTATTCATACCCTTTGAAATTTTCCACATTTTGTCATGTTACAGCCAAAAACGTAAATGTATTTTATTGGGATTTTATGTGATAGACCAACACAAAGTGGCACATAGTTGTGAAGTGAAACAAAAATGATAAATGGTTTTCAAAATTGTTTAAAAATAAATATCTGAGAAGTATGGAGTGCATTTGTATTCAGCCCCCTTTACTCTGAAACCCCTAACTAAAATATAGTGAGACCAATTGCCTTTAGAAGTCACCTAATTAGTAAATAGAGTCCACCTATGTGTAATTTAATCTCAGTATAAATACAGCTGTTATGTGAAGCCCTCGGAGGTTTGTTAGAGAACCTTAGTGAACAAACAGCATCACAAAGGCCACAGAACACACAGACAGGTCAGGGATAAAGTTGTGGAGAAGTTTAAAGCAGGGTTAGGTTATAAAAAAATATCCCAAGCTTTGAACATCTCACGGGGCACTGTTCAATCCATCATCCTAAAGTGGAAAGAGTATGGCCCAACTGCAAATCTACCAAGACATGGCTGTCCACCTAAACTGACAGGCTGGGCAAGGAGAGCATTAATCAGAGAAGCAGCCAAGAGGCCAATGGTAACTCTGGAGGAGCTGCAGAGATCCACAGCTCAGGTGGGAGAATCTGTCCACAGGACAACTATTAGTCATGAACTCTACAAATCTGGCCGTTATGGAACAGTGGCAAGAAGAAAGCCATAAGAAGTCCCATTTGCAGTTTGTGAGAAGCCATGTGGAGGACATAGCAAACATGTGGAAGAAGTGCTCTGGTCAGATGAGACCAAAATTGAACTTTTCGGTTTAAAAGCAAAACGCTATGTGTGGCGGAAAACTAACACTGCACAATACCGTGAACACACCATCCCAACCGTGAAAGTATCATGTTGTGGGGATGCTTTTCTTCAGCAGGGACAGGGAAGCTGGTCAAAGTTGATGGGAAGATGGATGGAGCCAAATACAGGGCAATCTTAAAAGAAAAGCTGTTAGTCTGCAAAAGACTAGGGCGGAGGTTCACCTTCCAGCAAGACAATGACCCTAAACATAGACCCAAGCTTCAATGGAATGGTTTAGATCAAAGCATATTCATGTTAGGCCCAGTAAAAGTCCAGACCTAAATCCAATTGATAATCTGTGGCAAGACTTGAAAATTGCTATTCACAGATGCTCTCCATCCAATCTGACAGAGCTTGAGCTAGTTTGCAAAGAAGAATGGACAAAAATGACACTCTCAAGATGTGCAAAGCTGGTAGACACATCCCCAAAAAGACTTGCTGTAATTGCAGCAAAAGGTGGTTCTACAAAGTATTGACTCAGGGGGCTGAATAAAAATGCACGCCACACTTTTCCCATATTTATTTGTGAAAATTGTGGAAAAACAGTTATCATTTTCCCTCCACTTCACAATTACGTGCCACTTTGTGTTGGTCTATCACATAAAATCCCAATAAAATACATTTACATTTTTGGTTGTAAAATGACAAAATGTGTAATATTTTAATGGGTATGCATACTTTTTCAAGGCACTGTATGTGAGCAATACTTAGCTAATATGGAATGTCAGCTTTTACCCTCGCCACCTTGTAGTAACAACTTTAGAACAGTTAAACAGCCGTGGCTTGCAAGCAGATGCAACTGTCATAGTCCTCAAACAACATCACATTTGCCAAGTATGTTGGAGACTGTGCAGATTCCATTTACCAGGACTTGCATGAGTCAATGGCTGCCCAGAGGCTCTCACCACTCCGCAGCACTCGTGCGACTCCCCGACCTTTCTGTGTCTCAGTGGGGTGTTGATACCATGCGCCAAGATTATTTGCTCACAAGTGGTGCTTAGATAACATTAGTTGCCTTATGATGCATGCCTTGTTGCACTCCGTGTTGCATATGGCTCCTCTATCCATATCCAGTGTGTAGTCCTGCTGTACAGGTCACAAATTCCAGAACTCTGGGTCCTTGGATCGCATGTTGGAACGCAGGGCCCCACTGTGCTGCCTATGTCAATGCATTTCATATACACCCATGTATGCTTTGTCAGGACAGTTGGAAGATCTGCTAAAGCAGGCCAGGAGTCTGTAGCCATTTCAGGTGGTCACACAAAGCCAGTGTTCGGTTGGCCTAAATTCAGGGAAATTCCACCTGCCTAGAAACCACCTGATTTGTGACATACCCACAAGGTGGAACTCGACTTTGGCAATGCTGCAGCAGCTTTACATGCAGCAGAGGGCCATTAATGAGTACCCGTGTGAGAATAGGCAAAATGACAGGTTCAAGCTGTCTCTGCTTTTTTTCCCCCATGCCAATGGCTGCTGATAAAGAATGCATGCACTGTACTGTCACCATTTAGGAGGCCACAAGGACGGTGAGCTGTGACAATGCATGCATCAGTGACACAATCTCTATTGTGTTTCTGCTGGAGCAGCCTCTGCATGGCATTATGGACAGGGCACTCAAAGCAGAGTAGCGGGAGGAAGAGGACTTTCCTCTCAAGGAATGGAGGGCAGCCTCCATGGTGTACTAGCGTGCACTGCTTTCTTGGTGCTGGATCCCTCTAGTGACAGCGAAAAGATGTATTCTTTCTTTTGCATAAATCAGAGACAGTGCATGGGAGAAATGGGAAAAAGAGCCCAAAAACTTAGGATTTATAATCTGGTGAACAGAGTTGGAGGTCCGAAGGAGGAAGTGCCTGAGGCTGGGGGTACCTTACATATTAATGAGGAAACCATTGATGTTCTAATACGTGATTAAGCTTATTTTGACCACCTTAACTGGGGTCAGAATCATCTGGTAAGCCACCGACTTTTATAGCACGTGGTGGAGTGACCTTTCCTAGAGAGCTTTTCAAGCTATTTTCACACTCTTCTCTCGGGTGATGTTCCCTCTTATATTAGGACTGTGGAGTAATGAATAGTTGGAAATACCATCTCTAGGTCATCTAATGGACTGTTTCTGGGCTCAACTTCTTTAGAGTTTTTTGGGGATTTTATTGTTTTGTTTACACACTGAATGATTTTTCACAGCACTGTCACACTCTATGAACTTTGCACTTTATTTGAGAATATTACAATAAATGTGGAATATTCATGAATTTATATTTCACACTGGATGCAATATTTTAGGAAAAACACTATTGTATCTGATGCACTTTGCACATTAAGTATAGCGCTACACATTTTTTATAACACTTGAGATATACTCCACCAAGGTATAGTACTAGCAGCTTAATCTTCTAACCATGACCTACAGTAGGTGACCGCGATATTGTGTCAATCTCGCCGCACTTCTCGGCGAGATTTGACACCTACGAGCCCCGTCGCAGGAGCCAGCGCCGAGATGGCTCACTCATCGGGAAAGGAAAACCATGTCTTCCTCCCGCGATGAGTGACAGGCAGCGCTGACAGCTGTCTGGTATGAATCCTGAGGCGGGAACACCGCGCCAAATTTTAAATGAAAAAACCGGCGTGGGTTCCCCCCTCGGAGGCATACCAGGCCCTTAGGTCTGGCATGGATTGTAAGGGGAACCCCCTATGCCGAAAAAATCGGCGTGGGGGTCCCCCCCAAATCCATACCAGACCCTTATCCGAGCACGCAGCCCGGCCGGCCAGGAAAGGGGGTGGGGACGAGCGAGCGCCCCCCCCCCCCCCCTCCTGAGCCGTACCAGGCCGCATGCCCTCAACATGGGGGGGGTGGGTGCCTTGGGGGAGGGGGGGCGCCCTGCGGCCCCCCCACCCCAAAGCACCTTGTCCCCATGTTGATGAGGACAAGGGCCTCTTCCCGACAACCCTGGCCGTTGGTTGTCGGGGTCTGCGGGCGGGGGGCTTATCGGAATCCGGGAGCCCCCCTTAATAAGGGGGCCCCCAGATGCCGGCCCCCCACCCTGTGTGAATGAGTTTGGGGTACATGGTACCCCTACCCATTCACCTAGGGGAAAGTGTCAATAGAAAAAAAAACACACTACACAGGTTTTAAGAGTCATTTATTAGTCAGCTCCGGGGGTCTTCTTCCGACTTCGGGGGTCTCCTTCCGACTTCTCCCGCTGTCCGGCCTCTTCTCCCGGGCCCCGCCGCTATCTTCTTCCAGCTCTATTGCCAGCGAGGGGCCCGGTGTGCTGCCGCTGTCTCGCCGCCGCCGTCCGGCCTCTTCTCCCGCTGTCCGGCCTCTTCTCCCGGGCCCCGCCGCTATCTTCTTCCAGCTCTATTGCCAGCGAGGGGCCCGGTGTGCTGCCGCTGTCTCGCCGCCGCCGTCCGGCCTCTTCTCCCGGTGTTCGGCCTCTTCTCCCGGGCCCCGCCGCTATCTTCTTCCAGCTCTATTGCTAGCGAGGGGCCCGGTCTGCTGCCGCTGTCTTGTCGCCGCTGTCTCGCCGCCGCTGTCTCTTCTTTTCTTCTTCCCCGATGTTGACACGACGCTCTCTCCGGCTCGAATGCTGTGTGCGAGCTGCGGAGCCATTTATATAGGCGGTAACCCCACCCCCTTACGACGTCATGGTCCCAGCATGCGCAGGGACTCTGGCGTCATAAGGGGGCGTGGCCCCAGAGTCCCTGCGCATGCTGGGACCATGACGTCGTAAGGGGGTGGGGTTACCGCCTATATAAATGGCTCCGCAGCTCGCACACAGCATTCGAGCCGGAGAGAGCGTCGTGTCAACATCGGGGAAGAAGAAAAGAAGAGACAGCGGCGGCGAGACAGCGGCGACAAGACAGCGGCAGCAGACCGGGCCCCTCGCTAGCAATAGAGCTGGAAGAAGATAGCGGCGGGGCCCGGGAGAAGAGGCCGAACACCGGGAGAAGAGGCCGGACGGCGGCGGCGAGACAGCGGCAGCACACCGGGCCCCTCGCTGGCAATAGAGCTGGAAGAAGATAGCGGCGGGGCCCGGGAGAAGAGGCCGGACAGCGGGAGAAGTCGGAAGGAGACCCCCGAAGTCGGAAGAAGACCCCCGGAGCTGACTAATAAATGACTCTTAAAACCTGTGTAGTGTGTTTTTTTTTCTATTGACACTTTCCCCTAGGTGAATGGGTAGGGGTACCATGTACCCCAAACTCATTCACACAGGGTGGGGGGCCGGCATCTGGGGGCCCCCTTATTAAGGGGGGCTCCCGGATTCCGATAAGCCCCCCGCCCGCAGACCCCGACAACCAACGGCCAGGGTTGTCGGGAAGAGGCCCTTGTCCTCATCAACATGGGGACAAGGTGCTTTGGGGTGGGGGGGCCGCAGGGCGCCCCCCCTCCCCCAAGGCACCCACCCCCCCCATGTTGAGGGCATGCGGCCTGGTACGGCTCAGGAGGGGGGGGGGGGGGGGCGCTCGCTCGTCCCCACCCCCTTTCCTGGCCGGCCGGGCTGCGTGCTCGGATAAGGGTCTGGTATGGATTTGGGGGGGACCCCCACGCCGATTTTTTCGGCATAGGGGGTTCCCCTTACAATCCATGCCAGACCTAAGGGCCTGGTATGCCTCCGAGGGGGGAACCCACGCCGGTTTTTTCATTTAAAATTTGGCGCGGTGTTCCCGCCTCAGGATTCATACCAGACAGCTGTCAGCGCTGCCTGTCACTCATCGCGGGAGGAAGACAAAGTTTTCCTTTCCCGATGAGCGAGCCAGCGCGACATTCACAGTACCCTGTCGCCGAGAACCAGCGCGATGCTATCGCGCTGGAAACACAATCTCGCGGTCAGGTACTGTAAGCGCAAAAAGATCTGTTTGATATACTTGCTAAGTGGCACTGATTGGCAGCAATGATTGGCAGCACTGAGAGGTGGCACTGATTGGCAGCATTGATTGGCACTGATATGCGATACTGATAAGCAACACTGATGAGCACTGATTGGCAGCACTGATTGGCACTGACAGGCATCACTGATTGACAGCACTGATAGACTGATGGGCACTGATTGGTAGTAGGGATGAGCCGAACACCCCGGGTTCGGTTTGCAGCAGAACATGCAAACATGCAAACAGGCAAAAATTTGTTTGAACACGCGAACACCGTTAAAGTCTATGGGACATGAACATGAATAATCAAAAGTGCTAATTTTAAAAGCTTATATGCAAGTTATTGTCATAAAAAGTGTTTGGGGACCTGGTTCCTGCCCTAGGGGACATGTATCAATGCAAAAAAAGTTTTAAAAACAGCCATTTTTTCGGGAGCAGTGATTTTAATAATGCTTAAAGTGAAACAATAAAAGTTAAATATTCCTTTAAATTTCATACCTGGGGGGTGTCTATAGCATGCCTGTAAAGTGGCACATGTTTCCCGTGTTTAGAACAGTCCCTGCACAAAATGACATTTCTGAAGGAAAAAAGTCATTTAAAAGTCCTCGTGGCTATAATGAATTGTCGGTCCTGGCAATACAGATAAAAGAATTCATTGAAAAAAATAGCATGGGATCCCCCTGGTCCATTACCAGTCCCTTTGGGTCTGGTATGAATATTAAGGGGAACCCCAAACCAAAATTAAAAAAAAAAAATTGCGTGGGGTCCTCCAAAATTCCATACCAGGCCCTTCAGGTCTGGTATGGATATTAAGGGGACCCCTGTGCCAAAATTAAAAAAAAAATGGCATGGGGGTTCCCCTCAAAATCCATACCATACCTGACTGGTATGGATTTTAAGGGGAACCCCGCACCAAAATAAATAAAAAAATGGTGTGGGGGTCTCCCCAAAAATCCATACCAGACCCTTATCCGAGCACCCAACCTGGCAGGCCGCAGTAAAATAGAGGGAGATGAGAGAGCGCCCCCCTCCTGAACCGTACCAGGCCACATGCCCTCAACATGGGGAGGGAGCTTTGGGGTAGCCCCCCAAAGCACCTTGTTAAGTGGTTGTGCGGGTCTGCGGGCGGGGTTATGTAAACGGGTGGCCCCACCCCCTTTGATGCCCCGGGAAAGCCATAGGGAAGTCCCTGTGCGTCAGAGGGGGGCGGGGTCACTTGGGAACATCACAGTGTAGCCCCGCCCTCAGTTATAAAAGAACTGTAAAAAAGAAGATGCGTCATATGACGGGAGCCTCCCATGGAGGCGGGGCGATGCAGATTTTTTTTTCTTCTTTTTCGGTCCAATGGTGGAACGAGAGAAGAATGGACTTCGTGGGACATTTTTTTTTTTAATAAAAGGGACGCTCTCTCATCCCTCTCTTTTCCTGAGGCCTGCCAGGTTGCATGCTAGGATGAGGGTCTGGTATGGATTTTTGGGGGGACCCCCATGCCATTTTTTAAAAAATTTTGACGCAGAGTTCCCCTGGTTTTTGAGGGGGACCCCCACTCAATTTTTTTTAAATTTTGGTTCGGGGTTCCCCTTAATATCCATACCAGACCCAAAGGGACTGGTAATGGACTGGGGGGATCCCATGCCGTTTTTTTCAATGACTTCTTTTATCTGTATTGCCGGGACCGACAATTCATTATAGCCGCGAGTACTTTTAAATGACTTTTTTTCCTTTAGGAATGTCACTTTGTGCCACTTTTCACTTTTAAACTTTTTTTTGCTTGATACATGTCCCCTGGGGCAGGACCCAGGTCCCCAAACACGTTTTATGACAATACCATGCATATAAGCCTTTAAAATTAGCACTTTTGATTTCTCCCATAGGGATGAGCTGAACACCAGAACCTGCGAACGGACCGAACATTTGCACGAACGTTAGAACCCCATTGACGTCTATGGGACTCGAACGTTCAAAATCAAAAGTGCTAATTTTAAAGGCTAATTTGCATGGTATTGTCCTAAAAAGGTTTTGGGGAGCCGGGTCCTGTCCCAGGGGACATGTATCAATGCAAAAAAAACTTTTAAAAACGGCCATTTGTTCATTAGCAGGGATTTTAATGATGCTTAAAGTAAAAAAAAAAGTGAAATATTCCTTTAAATATCGTACCTGGAGGTTGTCTATAGTATGCCTGTACAGTGGCACGTGTTTCCCGTGCTTAGAACAGTCCCTGCACAAAATGACATTTTTAAAGGAAAAAAAATAATTTAAAACTGCTTGCGGCTTTAATGTAATGTCGGGTCCTGGCAATATGGATGAAAATCAGTGAGACAAATGCCATGGGTACCCTCCAGTCCATTACCAAGCCCTTTGGGTCCTGTATGGATATTAAGGGGAACCCCGCACCCAAATTAAAAAAGGAAAGGAGTGGGGCCCCCAGGCCCTTTATACTCTGAACAGCAGTATACAGGCGGTGCAAACAAGACAGGGACTGTAGGTTTGTTGTTAAGTAGAATCTGTTTGTAATTTTGAGCTGGTACATTTTTAAAGTGTAGCTCCAGCCAAATAATCTGTTTTTAAGCTTTTTGTAAAACATAAGGAAGGGTTATCACCCCTGTGACATTTATTTTGCTGTCTGTGCTCCTCTTCAGAAGATTTCACCTCACTTTTTGTCCCAATGACAAATGTTTTTAGAAAATTTGGGGTTTTTAGTGAAACAAGGATTGGTGATAAAGCATCAGTGGAAATGAGAAAAGTTTTTCCCATATTAACTCTTACACTAGAGAATTTCCCTTCTTATGGGGTAGATTTCATCTCACTTCCTGTTGTCTCCTGTTTGCAAGTAGGAGTCGTTTGTAAGTTGGATGTTTGAAAGTTGGGGCCTGCCCTATATACTCAGCAGAAATTTGGTCCTTAGGTGTTGTTGTGGCCTCAACACTGTAAGCCCTCACAGGGCCCTGCTGTGAAATATTAGATAACGAATTGTAATTACATGCCCCTGTTGAACAGGGCCAAAAAAATTGGGCCTTTGGTGATGGTGGTGCTGGTGGCACAACACTGTAAGTCCTCACATTTACTCTTAGTGGGCGCTGGAACGGGCCCTGCTGTGAAATATTAGATCAAGAATTGTAATTACATGCCCCTGTTGAACAGGGGCTGAAAAATTGGGCCTTTGGTGGTGGTGTTGATGCTGGTGCCACAACACTGTAAGTCCTCACAGTTAATCTTGGTGAGCGTAGAAATGTGCCCTGCTGTGAAATATTCAATCAAAAATTGTAATTACATGGCCTTGTTGAACAGGGCCAGAAAAATTGGGCCTTTGGTGGTGGTGGTGCTGGTGGCACAACACTGTAAGTCCTGACAGTTAATCTTGGTGGGCAGGTGGTAGCTGGTGGTGATCCAAGACTGATTCATTTTTATGAAGGTCAGTCGATCGACCGAGTCGGTGGACAGACGCACCCTGTGATCGGTTACAAAGCCTCCAGCAGCACTGAATGTGCGTTCCGAAAGAACGCTGGATGCAGAACAGGCCAGTAGCTCAATTGCATACTGTGCAAGCTCTGGCCAATGATCCATCCTCAAGACCCAGTAACCCAGAGGATTTTTGGTGGGAAAGGGGTCCAAGTCAGATCTTGCCCCTAGTTATTCCTGCACCATGTAAAACAGACGCAGGCGATGGTTGCTGGAACCGATCATACCTTGGGGCTGCGGACTAAATAATTGTCTGAACGCATCGGTCAGACGGCCACCTTCTCCACCGCTCCTTCTTTGACTGACCGAAGCCTCAGCAACACGTTGTCCAGAAACAGGAGTTTGTAACCTTCCAGTCTCTGGGAACGCGTTGCACAGACCTTTCTGCAAGGCCTCCCGAAGATGTTTCATCCTCTGCTCCCTCTGCGATGGCAAGATAAGGTCCGCAATCTTACCCTTGTAATGTGGATCAAGGAGGGTTGCCAGCCAGTATTGGTCCTTCTCCTTGATACCATGAATACGAGGATCCTTACGCAGGCTTAGCAGGATCAGGGAGGCCATGCAGCGTAGGTTTGCTGAGGCATTCGGTCCGGAGTCCTGTGGGTCACTAAGGACGACATGGTCCGCAGCCACCTCCTCCCAGCCACGTACAAGTCCATGTGTTTATTGGGACTGATCCTTTAAAGACTGCTGCTGATGCTGAGTGCCAGGCTCTACCTCCATACTGACACAATCCTCCTCCTCTTCCTCCTCCTCCTCGTCCTCTACCTGTGTGATCGGCGGGCACGCAGGAACACTGTCTGGATAAAGGGGGCCTTGAGATCTAAGGAAGTCCTCCTCTTCCTGCCTCTGTTCTGCCTCAAGTGCCCTGTCCTATATTCCACGCAGCGTGTGCTCCAAGAGGTGGACAAGGGGGACAGTGTCACATGCATGCACTGTCACTGCTCACCATCCTCGTGGCCTCCTCAAATGGTGACAGGACAGTGCATGCATCCCTGATCATGGCCCACTGGCGTGGGGAAAAAAAACAAGCTCCCCTGACCCTGTCCTGCTGCCATAGTCACACAGGTACCCATTGATGGCCCTCTGCTGCATGTGCAGCCGCTGCAGCATGGCCAACGTTGAGTTCCACCTGGTGGGCATGTCACAGATTAGGCGGTTCTTGGGCAGGTTAAACTCCTTTTGGAGGTCTGCCAGCCGAGCACTGGCATTATATGACTGGCGGAAATGCACACAGACTTTCCTAGCCTGCCTCAGGACATCCTGTAAGCCCGGGTACCTGCCCAAGAACCACTGCACCACCAAGTTAAGGACGTGAGCCAAACAGGGTACATGGGTCAGTTGTCCCTGTCGGAGGGCGGAGAGGAGGTTGGTGCCATTGTCGCAAACCACCATTCCTGCCTTAAGTTGGCGTGGCGTCAACCACCTCTGAACTTGCCCCTGCAGAGCTGACAGAACCTCTGCCCCAGTGTGGCTCCTGTCCCCCAAGCACACCAGCTCAAGCACCGCATGGCAAGCTACAAGTTAGTGTAGTGCGTCCTCCTCACAGTGTTCGGCTTGACCATGGCATTGCTCAATAAATTTGTTCTGGTGTCGCCCCAGCTCGTTTTGCCCAAGAGGCCAATAGCGCCCATGCAGAATGAGCCAAGGGGGAACTCCTTATTCAATATTTTGTAAGCTTCCATGATTGCCTGCTTGATCAAACCGACAATCATGTTTTTCAACGCTTGTAACCCCACTCTACCACCAGAAGGTAAAATAAATAGGGCATTAGAATTCCTTTTGCCTCTGGACACCTCTAAATAATTTAGGATACAAGCCTTCACATCCAGCTAGTGGAATTATGCTTCCTTAGTATTCATTTGAGATATACAGAAGGAAGGCAGGGCAATCTCCTGTGACCTGTGGAATTTCAAAGACACTTTCAGCAAGAATCCCGGATCTGTGCACATTATCAGCCTGTCCTTGAAAATTTGTAGGTAAGGCTCCTTAATAGAAAGTGCTTGCTGTTCGCTAATGTGCCTGGCTGTAGAAATCGCCACTGAAAAGGCAGCTTTGAGAGTTTGCCACTTCAACAACAGGTCCTCCGCTGCCAAGCATTTTATCCAACTTTGTAAAACAATTGACAAATCCCACTTGGGCAGAACCCTGAAAGGTATGGGCCTAATCCTGGAAACCCCTTAAAGAACATAAAATTAAGACCTTACAGACCCCTGCCAACTCTTTGCATACCAATTTGTCAATACATGACCTGCAGAGCAACTTGTTCTAGTTATCCTTAAATTTAACTAAACAGGACGGGCACCTCTTTCTCCCCCCTCATTTATCTGGGTCTTTGGACTGAGCCTGGAAAAGGGACAAGGAAAAATTGTCAGCCAATCACCCTTCTAGGGGTGCACCTTCACCAATGCACCCATGCACCTAAGCAGAGCCCCTCTTGGATACTCAAGGCTCCATAGCCGGATCCCCCAAAAAATTAAAGGGAGGGAGATACCTGAGCTGTCCACTGCCCCTCCAACCGAGTAGGAAAAATAACCCCTGCATTTGCACCACTGCCAGTCTGTTTCGCTGCTGACTCCATGTGCTGGTCATCCTCCTGCAGCATCGCGCCAGTGCACCTTACTGCTCTTCAGGACTGCCAGCTGACAGTGGCTGGTATTTAAACAAACTGCCAATGGTTTGACATCCACGCTCCCCGTGGGACCCGGACCCAGATGTGATGTGCCCTGCCTTCCTCCTGAACTCCACCGGCCTGAACTCACCCGCCTACCACTGTGCCCTCACTGGAACTCGCAAGCCTTTGCATCCGATGGTGGGGGCATCCCTGTCCCCATCGGGAGAGCCATGTAGCAGGCATCCAGCCCTCCTTGAGCTAAAGAAGAAAAAGTTCTGGTCCACAGCCTCCATTGCAGCCTGACTGGGGGCCCAAGGTCTGCCATCTCCTGACCACAGGTACAGCAACCTCTCCAGGGAGCCTCTCAAGGCTCTGGAGGGACCCTGAGCTCCTTTTACCTACTCCTCCTTCAGTGGAGGAAACACAAAAGACAGGGGAATTCTTAGCTGCCCTTTAAAGACTTGATGGCTTGTTTCCTGTCTCTGGAGGTGGAACCTGCCTCACCTATGCTGCCCTGGACAGACAACTGGAGAAAATGCATCTTCCTTTCTGTTGCAGATTGATGACATCATCTTGGCTTGAGCAAAGTCACTAGACTGGAGCTTAAAGATTGATTTTTTAATGAAAAAAGGTACCAAATTTTTGAAAAATGTGTTGATTTTTTTATCCAGTCTGTAAAGCTACTGAAAAATCCACTTTACTAGGTTAAGTATAAGGCTTCTTATAATTTTGCATAATGTTATGAATATGTATAAATAGCTGGTGTTTTTGCTATCACAAAGGTTTAAGTGCACACTGGTGCTGATCTTAGTCAGTAGTATCTGTGCTAATACAGTGTGAATGGATGAAAGATGAATTTTAATTTAGTTTTAAGGTAAATGTAACACTATATGGTTTAATGCATACAGTATATGTGAAAGTTTTTGCTGGTTAATTATTTGTAATGTACTGTATATGCTAGACAGCATTGGTAAATGCGGTTTTACATTAGGCATTTTCATTAATTGAGTTTGGGTAACAATGGCTATGCAGAAATGTAGTAAAGAGCTTCATTATCTTTGGGCAGTGAAGTGTAAATATATTCTGGGTAACAAGTCAACATTTTAACTGTACTGTATTATCATTTGATGCCTGCATTATCATTTGAACACAATAGTCATTTTGATTTGATACTGTCCCTCTTGACTGAACTTGTTCATCAATATATTTTGAAAGCCAACACAAAGAAGCTTCATGCATGTGCATGATTTGGATTTAGTAGAATTTTGTGGACAAACTTATTTCCTAGCACACCTGCTGCAATGAGGATTTAACACATCAGTGCGCAGAACAATGTAATTTATATTCAGATTTATATTTCTGAGGCATGTTGAACTTCAAAGATGTAGCTGAATGGATTTCCAAATGAGAAGTAATAAGCCAGCATTTTTTAAAACCAATGCAGTGTTTGAAACAATATATAAAGTGGCACCAGCCCTGTCATCTTGTGCCTAGAAAGAAATATGCATCGTCAAACTTTTTCTGACTTCACTATTATCTGCGTGTTTCAAAGTCACTCTATTGTCGGCGAGCCATACATTTTGATTACTTGCTCTATTTAAGAAGAAGAGAAATGCATCAACATCACCATATTAATAGGATAAAGCCAAGTGATGGTTTCTGAAATGAGATTATCAGTCCACATAGATGAGGATGCAAATGGGCATCATGCTTCATGACTGATCAATGCATTATTCTCCTTCTAATTCCATTGGCTATGGAAATAAGTCAACGTCCTTGACAATTCTTAATAAAGCTGACAATGTATATTTGAAATACAGACACAGACTTATTGCTAGCAAAAAAATCTAACAATGCTGTGTTATTTTAAAGTCATTATCAGCACTGTGCATGTTATGTTACTTTGTACACTTTTACACAACCCCTAAAGTGAGCCTCCTACATATAAAAACAAAAAAGTCAAATAAATACATTGCAGTGATTTTTGCAACCTTGAGGCTGGGTTCACACTATCTTCGCATTCAGCTCACAGCAGGCATCTGGTGCGTCCCTGTTCACCATTTCAGGTCAGATTTCAGACCAAATTTTGGGCAGAATTTGAACCTGAAATGGACCAAAAGACACACAGGACCCATGTGCAAATTCGCACCGGAGCCGTAGCGGAAATATGTGAACTGGCTCCATAGAGAGCCGATCAAAATCTCCTGCTGTTGCGAATTGGATGCAGGGAACCCGCATCCAATTTGCAATAGTGTGAACCCAGCCTTATTGTAGAGCCATTGTTACTAAGTAGGAAGCTTTAAGGAAAGAAAGGCCTTTAAACTCATTAAGGCTGTGAAAGAGATTAAGGAGGGCAGTATTTTCAGTATGAAGCTACGATCAAACACATAACCTCAACAGAAGTAAAGTTTAAAGACTAGGAGTCTCCAATCCCAATTGATGCCTGGTAAGGGGAAATGCATTGGTTGGAGCAAGTGGTGTGATGTCAGCACGCATGAGCTGATCAAGTGTGACGGCCATGTCTGTGGGTTATAATTTTGTCTTGAATACTCCACTTATCTGTAAGTGCAATACTTTTTGTTTTTAATAAATGGATCAACAGTAATGCACTATCAGTTCTCCTCCTTGCTTTTCATTTATACATTTGTTTAAGTTGGAACACAAGCTCAATCTTATCAGGACATCCATGAACCTGCCTGGGAGTAAGCTGTGGCTTTCCCTATAGGAGATATTAACAGAGTGTTTTTGATCCCTTATGTCTTGTACACACGACCGGTTTTCCCGTCGGAAGAAACTCTCAAGGTTTTTCTGACGGAGTTCCGATGGAATTCCGCTCAACCTGTCTTGCATACACACGATCACACCAAATTCTGACCGTCCAGAACGCGGTGACGTACAACACGTACGATGGGACTGGAAAACGGAAGTTCAATAGCCAGTAGCATGCGTTGTTTTTGGTACGTCGAAACAGCATACAGATGATCTGTTTTCCCGATAGGAATTGGTTCCGTCGGAAAAATTTAGAACATGTTCTCTTTCTAGGTCTGTCAGAATTTTCGACATAAAAAGTCCGATTGGGCATACACGTGATCGGAATATACGATGAAAAGCTCCTGTCGGACTTTTTCTGTCGGACATTCCGCTTGTGTGTACAAAGTATAAGAGATAGGGATCATATGTTCTGGTAAGCAGCTTGTTTGTCTGAACCTGCACTCAGATGGAAGTGAAGCAGTAGATAAATTGGGATTTTTTCACACAGTGCACCTTTATTGCAACCAAAATAAACTTTTGGACTTTTATAACATTCTATGTTTTTATTTAGATGTTTTATTGATTGATGCATTGTTTTGATTATAATCATGTAACATGCACATATTAATAATCTTTTGTGTCACAAACACTGTTGTTTGCTTAGGACAACTATAATTGCACTTTGCACTTTACATGGTACAATTGGAATACTGTGTGATTTATTTACTCATAGTTTTTGCACAATTGCTTTTGCACTTTCAGTGGTTTACAGCATACTATTGGTGATTTTAATATCTCTAAACACTTTAAGACAGCACATTTTATTTACATTTTATGTGTTTATGTTGTTAAATATTCAGCTACATTTTGTGCAGAAGTCTTATTACTTACAGCCAAGCACGAGTCACAATATTTTTTTTTGGAAACGTTTAAAAATGAATCTTAGGAAGTATTATTTTAACCAGAGCTAAATAAATAAATCATGTGCTGCGCTATCCCCTTAATGATCTGCTGAACCTGCAGCAAAAACCTAAAAAATTGTTAACAGAAGTGATGTGCCTATAAAATCAAATCCAATGCTGAAATAATAATATATAAGCAACTAATGTTGTCATACAAAAATATAAATATTGATACAAAAGTGATCCATAAAGTGCTCGAATGCATATAAGTCCATGATACTCTGACCACCCAGGATCAGTTTTCAATGTCCTTAATACAGAGATAATAAACATAACTTGAAAGGTGACTGTGAATATAGCGTTTTAAAAGATTTTATTTACTGCAATCAAAGCCCTTTTATAGGGTAATCACATGGGTCTGGTGTGTTAGTGCACTGTTCTCTAGCATGCCTTAATAGTGCCAAGCCATGGATGAGATTTTGTGCTCCTATTCCATAAAACAGACCAGCTGCCTCTTGCGCCATGCAGTTCCCTCCCATACGCATGCCGATACAAGGGAAATATTGTATCTTCATCAGGGGGATGCTGAGCTTTTTTTTTAAAAATTTAGTGTCAGCCTCAATGTCCATGCTTTAAGATAGAATAAAGAAGCTTAAAGAGGAAGTAAACCCTGATGAGTTTTTTTTCCTTGTTTGTTCCCTACAAAGTAAAAGCATAATGTGCTTGTATGCATTACATACTACCACATTATGTGACACTTACTTGCAAACAAAGCCTGCGCTGTCCCCACTGGAGGCCGCATCCATGTTCACTGCTCTTTCTTCCAGGGGCCACAGACTCCAGCTCTGTGACTTGCCAGAGTCGCGTGATGTCACGGCACTCAATAGTGAAGAAACGGCATGGAGGGCCATCTCTTCACATCGCATGCGCTGAAAACATCATTGGCTAGGTACAAAGTAAATGTCTCCTAAATAGCACACGTTTAGGAGATATTTACTGTACCTACTGTTACCTATAGGTAAGCCTTATTATAGGTTTACCTATAGGTACAACTTGAAAATGGCGGTTTACATCCTCTTTAATGAATGTGTCTTGGCCCTACAATGGGTACAAATAACAAATATTGTACACATAAGTGGTATTGCTGCGAACATCAAAATTAGAAGAATTAGGACTATTTTGGAACAGTTTTCCTTTGATATCCTTTAATAGTAAAAAAAAAAATAGGAGATATCCATTACAATTTACCATCAAATTAAGGGGTTACTAAACCCTTATGGTTTTTTTTTTTTTTAAATAAGAAACATGTCATACTTACCTCCACTGTGCAGTTTGTTTTGCATCGAGTGGCCCCGATCCTCTTCTTCTGAGGTCCCCCGGCAGCGCTAGTAGCTCCTCCATGCATCGGGAAACCACCTGGGAGAAGCGCTCTCCTTGGGGGTACCCTGCAGGCGTGCTCCTGAGTCCAGCTTTTGCGTCCATAGACACAGAAAGCCAAACTCGGCCCGCCCCGATATTTGCATATTTGGTTGTCCTGAATAGGGATGAGTTTCGAGTTCGAGTCAAACTCATGTTCGACTCAAACATTGGCTGTTCCCCAGTTCGCCGAACAGCAAACAATTTGGGGTGTTTGCGGCAAATTTGAAAGAAGGAAGGAAGAAGGAAGAAGACTCGAAGAAGATGGAAAGAAGAAGACTTTAAATAAATTTCAAAAACTGTCTCTTGTCATTTTTAACATTTTTGAAACTTTTTTTGTGAAATGGTAGGGGTACTTTTGTACCCCATTACCATTTCACACACAGGGGCCAGGATCTGGGGGTCCCCTTGTTAAAGGGGGCTTCCAGATTCCGATAAGCCCCCCACCCGCAGACCCCCACAACCACCGGCCAAGGGTTGTGGGGATGAGGCCCTTGTCCTCATCAACATGGGAACAAGGTGCTTTAGGGTCTACCTCAAAGCACCCTCCCAATGTTGAGGGCATGTGGCCTGGTACGGTCCAGGAGGGGGGCGCTCTCTCATCCCCCCTCTTTTGCTGCGGCCTGCAAGGTTGCATGCTCAGATAAGGGTCTGGTATGGATTTTTGGGGGGAACCACAACATTTTTTTTTTAAATTTTGGTGCGGGGTTCCCCTTAACATCCACACCAGACCTGAAGGGTCTGGTATGGATTTTGAGGGGGACCCCCACGCCATTTTTAAAAAAATTTTGGCGCAGGGTTCCCCTTAATATCCATACCAGACCTGAAGGGCCTGGTATGGAATTTAGGGGGACCCCCACGCCATTTTTTTTTTAAATTTTGGTTCGGGGTTCCCCTGTGGGGAAATCACATGCCGTTTTTATCAATGAACTTTTATGTGTATTGTCGGACCGACAATTCATTAATAGCCATGAGTAGTTTTAAATTACTTTTTTTCCTTTAAAATGTCATTTTGCTGTCAGACTGTTTTAAACACGGGAAACATGCACCCCTTTACAGGCATACTATAGACACCCCCCAGGTATGAAATTTAAAGGAATATTACACTTTTATTGTTTCATTATTAAAATCACTGCTCTCAAAAAAACAGCCATTTTTAAAACTTTTTTTGCATTGATACATGTCCCCTGGGGCAGGACCCAGGTCCCCAAAAACTTTTTATGACAATAACTTGCATATAAGCCTTTAAAATTAGCACTTTTGATTATTCATGTTCGCGTCCCATAAAACGGTGTTCGCGTGTTCGAACAAGTTTTTTGCCTGTTTGCATGTTCTGGTGCGAACCGAACAGGGGGGTGTTCGGCTCATCCCTAGTCCTGAAGAGTAGCCCTGGTTTATAGACTAACGTGTCCATATACTGATTAAAACTCATATAGTTCAGTTGGGACTGCCTGAATTTTGACCAGTGTGTGGATGTCCCCGCTTGACAGAAGTTGCTCATTTGATGGACTTCTGTCAAAGGGACCTGTTTGAATATTTTTCTTGATCATCAGCTGCAGCCACTGGTTAGTGTATTGGGACAGTGGTGGATGCAGCTGTAAGAATACAATGCTGCAGTGGTGGGGATCCTCCATTCACCTCATTTGTGTGGATGACATTTTTTTTTTTTGCTTACTGTCAGAATGACAAAAAGCTGTCTATGGCCAGCTTAAGATTACCAGCAATTCTCTCTAAAACATCCCAAGAAACCCTACTACTTCATTGGACACTAATTCTCCAGGAATGAGACTTGTAGCTCATCTGCTGGTTTTATGTGGCAATTGGTATATGTGACCATGCCCTTTTTTTATCGTATGATTTGGTAATTCAGAGAGTTAACTCAATAACACCCTGAATGAATTCTAGCTATACAGGCATCTACCTGAAAAACCTTTCTAAAATCTTGACAACCCTAGCTCCACCATTACAAAGGTATGGGTTTTGGGGATTCACATCTATTATTTTTATTCTTAGTTAGATATCAAAGAAATTTTACAGCTATTTCTGTTCAAACCACCCCAAGTAAAACCTAATATTTTGTTATATGACTCAATATTCTATATATTTTTTAAAAGGAATTATTCAATTTGTTGATATCAGTCTTATAATTGTTTTTATACACACACATTTATTCTAACAATCAGTGAGGACCTAATAGGGCATACACACGGTCGGACTTTGTTCGGACATTCTGACAACAAAATCCTAGGATTTTTTTCCGACGGATGTTGGCTCAAACTTATTTTGTCTACACACGGTCGCACAAAGTTGTCAGAATTTCCGATCACCAACCACGCGGTCATGTACACCACGTACGACGAGACTAGAAAAGGCCGGTTCAGAACCAAGCGCGGCACCCTTTGGGCTCCTTTTGCTAATCTCGTGTTAGTAAAAGTTTGGTGAGAGACGATTCGCGCTTTTTCAGACTCATGGCTTTCAGATCGTTTTCTGCCGTTCAGTTTGTGCTTGTGGGTTTGTATCTGCTCTTCAGTGCGTGCAAGCAAGTTCCGCGTGACTTAGTCATTGTATTCTTGTTCGTTCGTTACTGTTTTTCAGGTCGCTCTTCACAGGCCTTGCTGTTCTTCAGTGCGTTCTGTTACTCCGTTCTGAGCAGCCGACCGTTTTCTAGCCATGTTTCGTATGCGCACTCCTCGTAGAGTTCATGCTGTGCGGGGGCTTGGTGTTGGGGTCCTGACCTTGACACAAGTCCAGTCCATGAACAGGGTGGGGAGGAGTTCATGGACCAAGAATTGGTTGCTTCAGCGTGACCAGTTCTCTCAGATGCCTTTGCTCCAAGAGATCCGTGGGAATAATACTGATGATTTCAGGAACTTTCTCCGGATGACGGACCCCGTGTTTCACCGTTTGTTGGCTTCGCTGACCCCCTATATCAGCAGGCAGGATACCTGCATGAGGCAAGCCATCACTCCGGAGCAGAGGTTGGTCGCTACCCTGCGGTATTTGGCCACAGGGAGAAGCCTGCAGGACTTGAAGTTCTCGACAGGCATCTCCCCCCAGGCTCTGGGGATCATTATCCCAGAGACCTGTTCTGCCATCATACAGGTCCTGCAGAAGGAGTATATGAAGGTAAGATTTTTATCCTTTTATATCACATTTTATTGTATTGAATGTTTGCTAATATATTGTATTTCTTTCCTCATTCCCCAATTACCATGATTGTAATATGCTGTGAATGTCCTCTTTGTCCTCATGCATGCTGGATTTTTATGTAATTATTATTTTATGTCCTTCATAGATATTTGCCCTTCACTAACCTCCCCAGCATGGTGTCTCCTGCCCTATATTCACCTCATGTAGTCACTTAACAATGTATTTTATCAGCTCCATAGTAGTGCTTTACCCCAAACACCCCCTAAAATGTTTTGAAATGTTATTTTTGATTTAAATTCAGGCAGAGTGCCAGAGGTTTTTTTTTTGTGGTGTCCCCAAATAATTTTTAGTAACCCTCCCTCCCCCAACTGCTAAGTCAGCTGATACCAATTCTCTATCCTCAATCATCTATCTGCTGACTTTGCCAAACCCATACATACTATACCCATCTCTTTAGTGGTCAGATGTATGGATGAATTCCCCAAAGCATGTAGTGCAAGGGCCTTCCTGTATACTTTCCAATGGTACTGTTTAAAGTTTTTTTATCCTATTATTATCTTGATAGGTAATAGCAGAATGTCCAAATGTCCTCAAATGTGTACAATGTGTATTTATATTTTTGTATTGTGCCTGTGATTTTGCGCAAACATAAATGCTGAGTCAAGCATAAAAATGAATAAGAATGTAAATGAACAACGTAATAATAATAATAGTTCATGCAGTGAAAGTCCGTGGCTGTAGTGCAACTCAATACA
Organism: Lithobates clamitans; assembly: GCA_037952925.1. NCBI lineage: Eukaryota > Metazoa > Chordata > Amphibia > Anura > Ranidae > Lithobates > Lithobates clamitans. The sequence goes on from JBBGZY010000140.1 coordinate 11,549,095, forward strand.
GCAGGTGGAATGAGTGAATACTCTAATTCAGTGATAAAATAAAATAAAACAAAACAAAAGGTGTAAAAGTGCGTTGATAGTAGATCTCGTGACTTTCGTGGTAATAGATACCCACTAGGGGCTCCCAGAACTCTCACCTTACTGGCATAAATATAATGCCTTTATGTATCCATTCAGGGCTGCAAATCCCGGCGGTGTAGTTGTTCTGGTGCGTCTTGTGGGGGGCTGGCGTTACCTCCGGTGTATAAACTCCATATATAGGGATAATCAAAAAAGGAGGATACTCCAATAGGGTAATAACGTTTAAAACCGAAGTTTTATTACAAAATATCTGCTTACAATTAGGTATCGTTGAATCGGCAATTCAAACAGTGTGTTTACAATCCCCGCTACGTCACTTCCGGTCCGCGCTGTTGTGTATCCGGTTACGTCCGTTACGTCCTACGCGTTACGTCATATCACATGACTTCCTCAGGGCCTTGAGGAAGTCATGTGATATGACGTAACGCGTAGGACGTAACGGACGTAACCGGATACACAACAGCGCGGACCGGAAGTGACGTAGCGGGGATTGTAAACACACTGTTTGAATTGCCGATTCAACGATACCTAATTGTAAGCAGATATTTTGTAATAAAACTTCGGTTTTAAACGTTATTACCCTATTGGAGTATCCTCCTTTTTTGATTATCCCTATATATGGAGTTTATACACCGGAGGTAACGCCAGCCCCCCACAAGACGCACCAGAACAACTACACCGCCGGGATTTGCAGCCCTGAATGGATACATAAAGGCATTATATTTATGCCAGTAAGGTGAGAGTTCTGGGAGCCCCTAGTGGGTATCTATTACCACGAAAGTCACGAGATCTACTATCAACGCACTTTTACACCTTTTGTTTTGTTTTATTTTATTTTATCACTGAATTAGAGTATTCACTCATTCCACCTGCTGTATTGAGTTGCACTACAGCCACGGACTTTCACTGCATGAACTATTATTATTATTACGTTGTTCATTTACATTCTTATTCATTTTTATGCTTGACTCAGCATTTATGTTTGCGCAAAATCACAGGCACAATTATTGATTGTGTTATTTATGTTTTATGTTAGTGAGTGGTGCACACTTTTTTGATTTTTGCGGCATTCCACATTTCATTCACTTTAGTAGCGCAGAAGCCCATTCAAATTATTGTTATATTTTTGTATTATGACACTTCTTACCTGTCCAGTGGTCTGCCAATAGTGTAACTAAGGAGGTTCTGTTCAAAGTAATATCCATTATTTTGGCATTCATCTCTCAATGAAGTGAAGAGGGTTACCTGTCCAAGATTTCCACACACCCCCTATAATGTTAGAAATGGCCCATGAGAGGGGGGGGGGAATATGATAGGTGTACCTTATACTTTGGCCTTGTTAAATTCCCCTTAGTAAATGCTATCTGGAGGTTGCCCCATAATGTTTGTGTATAATCTGCTTACCATGTTTCAGAGTAAAAATAGTAATGTTTATTGTTTTTTCCTCAACAGTTTCCTTCCACGCCACAGGAATGGCAGACTGTGGCCTCCCACTTTGCCGAGCGGTGGGACTTTCCTAACTGCGGAGGGGCAATTGATGGGAAACACGTGCACATCGTCCCACCACCCAATTCGGGGTCATACTATTATAATTACAAGGGGTTTAATAGTATAGTGATGTTGGCGGTGGTGTCGGCTAATTACGACTTCTTGTATGTGGACATGGGAAAGAATGGCCGGATGTCCGATGGTGGAGTCATCGCCCAGACGGAGTTCTACAGGTGTCTCCAGAATGGCAGCTTGGACTTGCCAGCTCCAGAGGACAATGTGGAAGGACTCCTAGTTGTGTTCGTTGCTGATGAAGCGTTTGTGCTGGGGGACCACCTGATGCGGCCATTCCCAATGAGGACCCTCACCCCGGAACAGAGGGTTTTTAATTACCGGCTGGCCAGAGCCCGAAGAGTGGTGGAGAACACATTTGGAATCCTGGCCAGCCGGTTCCGACTATTTCTGACACCCATCCATATGGCGGAGTATAAACTGAACCATATTATACTGGCGTGCAGTGTTCTCCATAACTTTTTAAGGAAACATTCGGCCAACTATGCTGGCTCAGTTGGGCCTGAGGCCTGAATCCTACATCAAACCACACTGACGGCGCTTGAAAGTGGCCGTCCTGGCTTGCCCTCCCTGAGTGCCCGTGATGTCCGGTTACGCTACCTGGAGTTCTTTGCGGGTAGGGGGGCTATCAATATGCCAGACAATCTGTGAAGCCTTTTTATAATAAAAAAAAAGAAATTCTTGGTGGACATTTACTGCTTGTGTTTGTTTTAGCTGACCCTGACAGAAATGTGTTGAGTCCAGAAAATGTTGTGATTGTGTAACCTTATACAAAGCACTGTTGGCTGTTATTTCCTAAATGCAAAAACACATTTCACTACAAGTGCACTTGCAACTGCACTGAAACTGCACTTGTAGTGCAAAGAGGATTTGCCCTTAGGAAATAACCCCCATTTTTGCTGAAAACAGCAATTACATCACCCCAAAAGTGTTGTATTGTAGTGTTGAGACAATAATCCACACATTCTTGAGTAAGCAACTTTTTTATACCTGCACAATCACATGTGCATTTACCAAAGGTTTTTAAAACAAACCAACATGTTTGTTGTATAACAATTTTTGCAGTAGCATTATCAAAAATCGAAATGTCCATTTCAGATAAAACAGGCCTGTGTAAAACTAACAAGAAAGACAAAAAACTTGAACTTACAAAGTTCACATTAGGTAAAACCTGAAGGCTATATCAGACATCAGTATTTAGGAACTGGGTTTGATATAGCGTTCAGATGGGGGGAAATCACCCCTAGAAAAGCCAAATTTGGAAGATGCACACCAATTTACGAATGTCAACATGTGCTATCTGCCATCAGGGGGGATCAAGGGACGTGTTTTGGGGGAGCAAGCCCTTCCTCAACGCTACTTTATAATTGAGGAAGGGGTTGCACCCCCAAAACGCGTCCATTGATCTCTCGTGATGGCAGATGGCACATGTTGACACACTGTGTGCATCCTCCAAATTTGGCTTTTCAAAACATTGCAAAAAGTTTGAAAAGATTGGACCACAATCCAAAAAGTGATTTTGTGGGGTTTTGATTTTTTGCTGTATGTTTTGCAGTTCTACATTACACCCCATGATCTCCCCGATCAGGATCTGGGCACTTTCTGACGTGAAACGTTCTGGATCCCTCACATCACGATCACCTAAAAAGAGAGAAATAAAACAAAAACAGGTATCAAAAATCTGCCACCATCCATCTCTTTTACCTGAGCCTGTGGTCGCAGACACTCACTTGTTGTGGTGCCAATCTCCACCACATCTTCTTCTTCCTCCTGCTCTTCTTGGGTTGGTGTTAGTTCCCCTTCTTCCAGAGGTGGGGGGTCTGTGGTCTCCTCGGATGAGGGGTGTCCTCCGAGTCTTTTCTCCCCTATGTAAAACAAAAATGGTATAATTATACACAGATATTTGATGGCAGAACTATAAATAGGAAACATTGCTTGGAAGTGGGGTACAATTGTCTATTTTAGCCGAGTTCCAAGATGTCTTTTTTTTAATGCCCTTTGTCAAGCTGCAATACTTTACCTGTTTAGTACAAGCTTCACAGATGGAGACCCCCCTATAGTATACACTGGAGCACCTGTGTGGCCCCCTACTAAAAATGGTGTTCTGGGGTCCCACACTAGTGCTCCAATGTCCAGATGTGAAAACAGCTGCTCAGTGTCCTCTCCTTACACAGAATCTAGTTTGCATTTCATTCTAGTAACAAACCCATCTACACAAACAAATATTTGGCATCCAAGTAGGCCCCAAAAAAATGTGGGAAAATGCATATGGCCTAAACAATGGTGTTTTAGAGGCCGAAAGAAAAATGTTTGATACAAACGAATAATGGGCCCATGAACATTAAAGTTGCCCTTTTAAACGTTTCAATTAATAAAAGCATATGGAGCAGCACAAATGGAATAAAGACAGAAAGAATAGGAACACAGCACAACTACTTACTTTTTTGCAGCACTCTCCGGATCTTTCGGTACTGCTCTGGCTCTCTGAATTTCAGGTCCGACCACCGCTTCCTGAGCTGATCTTTCAATCGCCGTACCCCGAAATTCTTCTGCAGGCTTTTGATCACTTTCGCCATGATCTTGGCCTTTCGGATATTGGGGTTGGGGAAAGGCCCATACTTTCCGTCATAGTCAGACTTCTTCATGATGTCGACCAACTCCAACATCTCCCCAAAGGACATATTTGTGGCCTTAAAATGTCTCCTTCTGGATCGGGACGTGTCCGGATCCGGGCTTTCCTCCTCCTCGTTCCTGCAATTAGCACGCACCTGCTGTGACTCCACCATGTGCTCTTCCCCCACTGCGCCGAACGAAAAGGGGCGGGGAATAGACTAGAAAGAACGTCAGGGGTCGGGCGGAGTTACACGCATGCGCAGTGTGTATAAAGCGTAACACGCGTGCGTATTACGTACGATCTATGGCGGAGGAAGGAGCATTGGACGCGCTGATCGTAAGAACGAAGGTAAGAGACAAACTTGTGCCTATACTACTTCTACATTGAGGCCTATATTGTAACAAGATTAGGAGAGTTTTGTCTGACATTAGGTTTTGTCTTGTGTTGTGTCTTGCAGTGAACATGGATATGCTAATGAAAGATAATGACTTCATGTCAGTATTCCTAGATATGTTAAGGGAGCTGCCCTGTCTGTGGGAGATTAAACACCCCCATTTCAAGAACCAAGCAAAGAGGAAGGCAGCACTGGTGCAATTGTGTGAAATTGTGAAGCAGGTGATCCCCACGGCAGACATCACCTATTTAAAGATCTTCATTGGTGGCCTGAGGAGCACATATCTAAGGGAGCGTAAGAAAGTCCTGGATTCACAGAGATCCGGAGCAGCAGATGACATCTATGTCCCCAGGATGTTGTACTACGACAGGCTGAATTTTCTGGCACGCCAGACTGAACCCAGGCCATCCCTCTCCAGTCTTCCTTCCACGCTTCCTTCCCCCACGGCTGAGGCTTCTGACACCCAACCTGGGCCTTCCAGGCCACATGTGGAGGAGCCCAGATTGAGCCAGGTATAGCATTCCTCTAAATATTTCTGCTTGTCCAATCAATGATGTTAACTAGATGTTATGTTATAGAAGAATAAATCCGCGCTTAGGACAGAGTAAGGGCTGCTGCCTATCTCTAATTAGTACCACTAAGGGTCTAATTATGCAATAAATAAGTAAAATGAGAACATAAATGGCGCTGCCCTTAATATCAATTGAGGATAAGATGTCACAGGGTTCACATTGAATAAAACTAACTATAATACTTAAAAAATCCAAGAGTGTGAAACCATACTAGGCTTTAGGCCAAAAAATAAACCAAATAATTGGGGATAAACAGAATTAGCAAACTCCCCAAATAATCACAAAAATAAATGTGTTCCCCCTATAGGGTATGTGTATCATCCAGAGTAGAAAAAATCCCAGGTGGCAAAATAAAAATCCTTAAGTGTAGAGAATTGGAGTAGAACAGTGCAAACCCAAAAAACCAGTTTAAGAAAAGAAAAAATAATAAAAATGGCCAAAAATGACTTTTTACCCCAAAATTTCAAAAATATTGGGACAAGATGGCGCCAGAAGATATTCAAAAGTATTGGGACAGTATTAAGAGAAGCTATAGTTGTTGTGCAAAAAAGGTTAGTGCAGTATCTATATGTCCCCTGCCATATTAATGTGGAAAATTTTACAAATAATAATATTTAACCCCAGTATTCAAAAGTATTGGGACAAAGTAAATTAGTGATGTGTCTTAATGTGATAAACAAATATGGTTGGTGCAGTATCTATATGTCCCCTTCCGTGTTAATATGCAGGAAATCTAACAAAAAATAATAATGTTTGACCCCAATATTCAAAAGTATTGGGACAGAAAAAATGTGATGTGTCCTTATATACGTGGCGTGAGTTGTCCTTCAATGTGATATACAAACAGTAATAAGCCCTCAGAAAACCCCAGAAAAGGTTTACATCGCGGTGACTTCTGTGCAATATTTCCATAAAGTGACTTGGAGTGCTCGCCCCCCTCTGCTGCCCCACTCACCAGAATTAATCACCCCTGCAGGGGTACCGAGCAACAAAGTGGGTGCCTCAGGGCGAGAGATGTTCACTTCCAGAGTACTTGCTTTTCCTTTATTATATGCGATCCTTATGGATGTTCCGGGATAGCTGTGTGCTCAGACATAACCATTCTACTCCAGCAGTGATCACCTAAAGCTGTTAAACACTCCAGGAGTCCAGAGTAAAGAGAAACACAAGGGGCTGCCTTCGTGAAGTATGTCAAAGTATTTATTCCTTAAAAGTAAATTCAATCCAAACAGTACAATCCAAATGTATGCATAAAGACCAGCGCTGTGAGCAAGGGGGAGCCAGCAGCGAGTATTCGAGCTTGCGTCCCAGCTTGCGTTCCAGCGTCCACTTCCGGGTATGACGTGTGAGCGTGACTCCGCCTTACGGACAACGTCCTATGACGAAACGCGTAAGGCGGAGTCACGCTCACACGTCATACCCGGAAGTGGACGCTGGAACGCAAGCTGGGACGCAAGCTCGAATACTCGCTGCTGGCTCCCCCTTGCTCACAGCGCTGGTCTTTATGCATACATTTGGATTGTACTGTTTGGATTGAATTTACTTTTAAGGAATAAATACTTTGACATACTTCACGAAGGCAGCCCCTTGTGTTTCTCTTTACTCTGGACTCCTGGAGTGTTTAACAGCTTTAGGTGATCACTGCTGGAGTAGAATGGTTATGTCTGAGCACACAGCTATCCCGGAACATCCATAAGGATCGCATATAATAAAGGAAAAGCAAGTACTCTGGAAGTGAACATCTCTCGCCCTGAGGCACCCACTTTGTTGCTCGGTACCCCTGCAGGGGTGATTAATTCTGGTGAGTGGGGCAGCAGAGGGGGGCGAGCACTCCAAGTCACTTTATGGAAATATTGCACAGAAGTCACCGCGATGTAAACCTTTTCTGGGGTGAAAATAACAGCACTCTCAGCTGAACTCTGTTTTTCCTACTTGGTTAACAACATTTATCTTGGTTGGATTTCACATATGAACTTCTTGTAAAATAATCACAGCATCTGACTTTTTATATGTATAATATTTTTTCTTTTGAGATTTGTTAATTCAATATTTGGAGAGGGCTTATTACTGTTTGTATATCACATTGAAGGACAACTCACGCCCCGTATATAAGGACACATCACATTTTTCTGTCCCAATACTTTTGAATATTGGGGTCAAACATTATTATTTTTTGTTAGATTTCCTGCATATTAACACGGTAGGGGACATATAGATACTGCACCAACCATATTTGTTTATCACATTAAGACACATCACTAATTTACTTTGTCCCAATACTTTTGAATACTGGGGTTAAATATTATTATTTGTAAAATTTTCCGCACATTAATATGGCAGGGGACATATAGATACTGCACTAACCTTATTTGCACAACAACTATAGCTTCTCTTAATACTGTCCCAATACTTTTGAATATCTTCTGGCGCCATCTTGTCCCAATATTTTTGAAATTTTGGGGTAAAAAGTCATTTTTGGCCATTTTTATTATTTTTTCTTTTCTTAAACTGGTTTTTTGGGTTTGCACTGTTCTACTCCAATTCTCTACACTTAAGGATTTTTATTTTGCCACCTGGGATTTTTTCTACTCTGGATGATACACATACCCTATAGGGGGAACACATTTATTTTTGTGATTATTTGGGGAGTTTGCTAATTCTGTTTATCCCCAATTATTTGGTTTTTTTTTTGGCCTAAAGCCTAGTATGGTTTCACACTCTTGGATTTTTTAAGTATTATAGTTAATTTTATTCAATGTGAACCCTGTGACATCTTATCCTCAATTGATATTAAGGGCAGCGCCATTTATGTTCTCATTTTACTTATTTATTAACTAGATGTTAGTTGGGAGTACTAATTTAGGATTGTGATTGATGATGCAAAACATTACAACCATGTCCCTTTTTCATACACAGGGAAGTCTCAGCCAGGAGGTGGCCGGGCCGAGCCGGCGGCTGATCTGCAGGTCCCTCCACCCCCCCTGGAAAGAGAAAGTGGCAGTAGGAGGAGTACCCTAGAGGAGGCTACCAGAGGACTCTTTTGGAGGGCTACAGAGGTCCTGGGAGCACCACAGACCATGGAGGAGGACATTGCTTCCGTCATTGCATATAAAATGCAGAGGATGGAGGAGGGCCAACAAGCCATGTGTGAGGCGCTCATATTGGAGGCTCTTAACAAAGGTATGAGGGGCCAAATGACAGCTCAGACACACCTTTGCGATGGTCCTCCTCCTCCTCCTGCAGGTCCTCCTCCTCGTCCTCCCTCTCCTCCATGTCCTCCCAGTCCTCCTCCAGGTCCTACTCCTCCTCCTGCCACATTTCCAACAGCACAGCCACAGCCCGGAAGGAAGCGTGAAAGGAAGACCAGAAAGTGAGGACCCTGGATCCAGCCTGGTTGGCCAAAAAATGCAGCCTCTTGTGGTACCACAGCCTGGGGACACAGATGTCATCTGCTGCTATCCTGATCTCTGCGAATTCTGGACCAGACTGCCCTCCCTTACATATGGACTCCTCAGGCCACCAATTTTGATGTTCAAGAATTGATGTCTGCCGTGGGGGTCCCAGGCTTCGCTAATTTCTCCTGTTGATCCAGTGTTGCCTTCCTCTTTGTTTGGTTCTGATCCCTTAATAAAGGATTTTTGTTTTGAATTATACTCTCCTATGTGTTTTACTTCAAAAATGACAGTTTGTTTGTGAGGATTCAGGTAGATTTCAAATATACAATGTGAAATGAACAAGGGACACCAACAACAAACAATCTCCTTGAGATTAAATAATAAAAGATATCAATGGTGTTGGGGTAACACACAAAACACACACAAAAATATTCTGGTGTAAAACTAAAAATAACATTGAACAAAGATCAGCCTTTGAAAAAATCCAAACATTAAATTAAAAAAAAGGCTTAAAATCCCCCCAAAAAAAACAATAAAAAAAAAAAAATTCTGTCAGATGTGACAACTAATAACAATATATTCAGGGAATCCCAATAAAAAAACAAAAATAAAACTTTGTGAGAAGTGTGTGTGAATATGAGCAGCAAAACTACTTAATTCTTGTCACATTATAAAGAAGAAGAGAGTGCGCTGTATTAAACCATTTTTAACATTGCAGCGTGACGAAAGTGCTGTATCCATTGCGAACGCTAAGTTTACCAGAACGAGCTGTTCCGTCTTGGAATTTCTTCTGAGCATGCGTGGCACTTTGTGCGTCGGAACAGGCCACACACGGTCGGAATTGACGCAATCGGATTTTGTTGTTGGAAAATTTTATCTCCTGCTCTCCAACTTTGTGTGTCGGAAAATCCGATAAAAAATGTCCGATGGAGCCCACACACGGTCTGAATTTCCGACAACACGCTCCGATCGGACATTTTCCATCGGAAAATCCGACCGTGTGTACGGGGCATTAGGCAAATACCCACATTTTGTGTACAAGTTATAATAAAAAACTTGTCAAACTAGCTCTGGCTGGTTCTTACTATACACGAAAATTAGATTTAAAGATTTTGGTGTTATGGGAATGTGTTATGCCCCGTACACACGATCAGAAATGCCGCCAGCAAAATTCCGATGAGAGCTTTTGGTTGGAAAATGCGACCGTGTGTATGCTCCATCAGACTTTTGCTGGCAGAATTCCAGCCAGCAAAAGATTGAGAGCAGGTTCTCTATTTTTCGGTCGGAAAAAATTCCTATCTGAAAATGCGATCGTCTGTATGCAATTCCGACGCGCCAAAAATCACGCATGTTCAGAATCAACTACGAGACGGAAGCGCTCGGTCTGGTAAAACTAGTGTTCGTAAGGGAGCTAGCACATTCGTCACGCTGCAAATTATTGGATCTTTTAATGCAGCACATTCTTTTGTTCTTTATAATGCTAGAAGAATGAAGTTGTTTTGCTGCTGATATTCACACAGAGTTCTCACAAATGTATTTCTTTATTATTTCTTGTGATCTCCTGAATAATCTTTTTTGTTTTTAAAGCCAGATCTCTATAATAATGTTTGGAATTATTTTTTATAGTCATCTTTTTTATTCTTAATCAAGATCTCCTGTTTTTTGGTTTATTTTTTAATTATTTTCTAGTGATCTCCATATTTATTTTTTTTGGTGTGTCACGTTTTCACAACAACATTATTATCTTGTATTTTTATAAAGCTCAAGGAGGTTGGTTGGTGTCCCTTGTTAATTAGACATTGTATTTTGGAAATGTACCTGCCTACTCACAAACAAACTGTCCTATTTGAAAAAAATAGGCAAGTATTTTCATATAAAAAAAAACAAACATTTATTCTGGCTCATAATAACAAAATAAAGAGGAAGGCAAAGCTGGAGAAACTGCTTGAATTTGCAAAGCCTTTGTAGATTAGGGCACACATCAACTCTTTGTAAATTAAAATTGGTAACCTGAGAAATCCATATAATAGGGAGCAGAATCTGGTCCAGGACTCCCAGAGATCATGAACAGCAGCAGATGACATATATGTCCCCAGGCTGTGGTACTACAACAGCCTGCGTCTTCTGTCAGACCAGACTGAACCCAGGCCATCACTTTCTTGTCTTCCTTGCAGCCTTCCCTCCATGCTTGCCTGTAGCCTTCCTTGGAGGCTGTGGCTCTGGAGGTGGACTTGTGGCAGGAGGAGGAGAATGGGCGAGCGCACCTAAGTGCATGTTCTCACTCATTTGGCCCCTCAACCCCTTATGAATGGCCTCAAAAATAATCTTCTCACAGCTGAGGCGTTGGCTCTCCTCCATTTGCTGCAATTTGGCAGCTACATAGCAGCCATAGACCTGTTCAACGTCGGGGGGGCTTTTCAGGGCCGCATTAGCCTCCTTAATGAGGCCCAGTGCTGCCTCCTCCATGTTACTCCCCTTCCTGGCCCTTTTTGTTGGAAGGCGGAGGGGAGGTACCTGGGACTGGGTGTGGCTACTGGGCCCCACCACCTCCTGGCTGACACTTACCCCCCCTCCTCCTGTGTCCCACATTCCAGAGCCTCGTCCTGGCTGAGGTCTTCCTGTGTATGAAAAAGGGACATAGTTTTAGTTTATTGTTCATCAATCACACACAATTTTCAGCTCATGACCATTGCAAATTGAATGTTAATAAATAGAAAAGACTATCATTCTGAGCCCAGCATTTTTCATTCTTGTCACAATAATTTTTGGCCCCTACTGTCTATTGATATGTAAAACACTTTTTGTTAAATCATTAATTTGTTATCAATAATAACATCTAGTTAAGAACAATAATTTTTCGGGCAATAAACATGTTAAAGAATATTATACCTGCCTCCAGGTGGGCTCCTCCACTTCTTCCAGGATGGAAGGCCCAGGTTGGTCCTCAGAAGCCTCAGCTGGGGTTGAGGGAAGGGTTGAGGAAAGGCTGGATGGAAGTGTAGAAAGTGATTCCCTGACTTCCATCTGGTCTTCCAGAAACCGCATCCTGGTGTAGTACAACAGACTGGGTACATACACATCCTCTGCTGCTGCTCCTGATCTCATGCTGCTGCTCATGCTGCTGCTCCTAATCTCAAGATCTCATTAAGCTTCTTTCTATATGTGCTTCTCAAGCTACCAATTTTCTTATCCACAAACTCGATGTCTGCGTTGGGGACCTGCGTCTTCACAAATTGCAGAAGTTTCTCCATGCCTTCCTAGCTGGTTTATTTCGATATAAGGGGTTTTTAACCTACCACAAATTACGCATATCCCTGTATTTGTCAATGAAATGGCCCATGAATTCAGGGTCTTTGAATTGTGGCTAATGGCTAAACTCTCCTAATCTTATCCCAATATAGGCCTCAATCTTGAATCAGTATAGGCCACTGATGTCCCAAGTTAAAATGTTACCTTCGTTAGAATGTTCGGCACTTCCGGTCCTCCTTCCTACGTACACAGAACGTAGGTATGACACACACGTGTTAACTTTTACATACACTGCGCATGCGTGAAACTCTGCCCGATTCGCTCGCCCCTGATGTTCTTTCTAAAATATTCCCCGCCCCGTCTCTTTCATTGCAGTGGGAGAGGAACAGGGCGGAGACACAGCAGGTGCGTGATAATGGCAGTAACGAGGAGGAGGAAAGCCCAGAGCCAGAAACGGCCTTTGTATGGCCTTTGTAGAGATGGTGGAGATGGTGGACATATTGAAGAGGGCCGACTATGATGGGAAGTATGGACTGTACAGTAGGTGACCGCGATATTGTGTCAATCTCAACGATTTAACACCTGTGAGCCCCGTCGCGGGAGCCAGCGCCGAGCTGGCTCGCTCATCGGGAAAGGAAAACTTTTTTTCCTTTCGCTATGAGCGACAGGCAGTGCTGACAGCTGTTTGGTATGAATCATGAGGGGGGAACGCCGCGCCAAATTTTAAATGAAAAACTGGCGTGGGTTCCCCTCAGGGGCATACCAGGCCCTTAGGTCTGGTATGGATTTTAAGGGGAACCCGCTACACCGAAAAATCGGCATGGGGTCCCCCAAAAATCCATACCAGACCCTTATCCGAGCACGCAGCCGGGCCGGTCAGGAATGGGGGTGGGGATGAGCGAGCGGTCCCCTCCTGAACCGTACCAGGCCGCATGCCCTCAACATGGGGGGGTGGGTGCTTTGGGGGAAGGGGGGCACCTTGCGGGCCCCCCCACCCCAAAGCACCTTGTCCCCATGTTGATGAGGACAAGGGCCTCTTCCCGTCAACCCTGACCGTTGGTTGTCGGGGTCTGTGGGCTGAGGGCTTATCGGAATCCAGGAGCCCCCTTTAATTGAGGGCATGCGACCTGGTACAGTTCAGAAGTGGGGGCGCTCGCTCGTCCCCACCCCTATTTCTGACCATTCATACGACGTGCTCTGATAAGGGTCTGGTATGGATTTTGGGGGGGACCCCACACCGATTTTTCGGTGTAGGGGGGTTCCCCTTAAAATCCATACCAGACCTAAGGGCCTGGTATGCCCCTGGGGGGGAACCCACGCCGTTTTTTTATTTAAAATTTGTTGCGGCATTCCCCCTCATGATTCATACCAGACAGCTGTCAGCACTGCCTGTCGCTCATCGCACAGTACCCTGTCGCCGAGAACCAGCACGTTGGAATCACGCTGGAAACACAATCTTGTGGTCAGGTAACAATACCTAAACCCAAATGTGAGAAAGGCCAAGATCATGACTAAAGTTGTGAAAAGTCTGCACGGGGGTTTTGGGGTACAACGATCCAAGGAGCAATTGAGGAAACGCTGGTCAGACCTGAAATTGAGGGAGCAGGGTCAGTACAGAAGGATCAAGAAAGCGTTTCTAAAAAGTAAGTAATTGTCGTGTGTACCGATTATTATTATTACTTGCATGCTGCGCCATGTGCTTTTCTTTACTGTTGTACAGTTTAAAATGGCAACTTTCAGGCTCGTGGGCACAATAATCGTTTGCAGTAAACATTGTTCGTTCACCAACTAAATACAATGTTTTAGGAAGATACAGGGTTAACTACATTTGGTCATGCTAATTTGTATTAAAAGAAGTTTAGGACATTGTTGTCTAGATGTGTTTGAAACTAGAAAGAATTGCAAACTTGATTCAGTGTAATGTAAGGAGAGGACACAAGAACAAACTTTTAGGGTGTCTCACACAGGTACTCCAGTGAATACTTGGGGTGTCTCCATAAGTGAAATTTGTCCAAAAAAAGTAAGTTTTTTTCTTTGTTAAGGGAATAAATAATGTCTTCAACTTGGAACTCTGCCAAAACAGACAATTGTACCCCACTTCCAAGCGATGTTTCATCATATTCCTACTTCTGGCCTCAAATATCCGTGTGCTAAGTATACCTTTTGTTTCATTTTCATATGGGGAGAAAAGACTTGGGACATCTGAGGACTCCAGGAACCACAACCTCAGGATGTGGAGGAAGGAGAGGTGGTGGAAATTGTCACAACTGGTGAGTGTCTGAGACCACAGATTCAGGTAATAGATGTATGCCTGAATATTTATAATACATGGTGTGTATTTTTTCTTTTAGGTGATGTGCATGTTGTGGAAGAACAATCTACTCATTTCACGACTGACAGTGCACAAAGACTAATCAAGGACATCATGTTTTGTAGTCTGGATTTCGACCTCATAAAGGAAAAAAACAAGGGGATTGAACAAAGAATGAAGAACATGATTGATGTACTAGGGAGAATCTAAATCCAACAAAAAATTACAACTTTTTTTTTAAAGAACATTTAAATAACCTTTTAATACATTTTAAAAGCCAAATTTGGAAGATGCACACAGTGTGTCAACATGTGCGATCTGCCATCAGGGGATATCATGTATGGGTTTTGTGGGTGCAACCCCTTCCTCACAACTCTAGTAGGTGAGAGGAAGGGGTTGCACCCCCAAAACACATCCATTGATCCCCTATGATGTGAGATAGCACATGTTGACATTAGACATGGGATCAGGAGGGAAATCCCCATTTTGACTCCCAATTTGTGTGCATCTTCTAAATTTGGCTTTTACAGGGGTGACATCATCCCATCTGATATTGCCTTCAGTTTTTCATTGTTAAGCTTTGTAAGTTCCTGAGTTGTGTATGTTATGTTTTGAAACATGCCTGTTTATGTACCAAAAAAATATTTTCAAGGTAAAAATGTATAAAACCAAGATGTTATTTTTTTTTTTACAAAAAAAAGGTTTTACAACGCACATGTGAATGTGCACTGAGTAAAAGGTTTGATACTCAACAATGTGTGGCTTCTTCTTTGAATGCTCAATACCAGTTTTTGTATTAGGTTGGTGTTTACAGTGACAATGGGTTCTATTTAAATAATAGAAAAAACACTTGGCACTACAAGTGCACTAGGAGAACCTAGGAGACAGATAAAAGAAACACAGCAGTAAATCAAATTCAAGATTTTATCATATCATTTTTTTTTAATTATTTTGAAATTATTTAAAAATAGGCTGGCATAGCAATGGCCCTCCTACCCATAATATAATCAACATATTTTTGATGCACTTCACGGGCGCTTTGGGGGGGCAAGCCAGGACAGGAATCTTCCAGGGCCGTCATTGTTGTTTCATGAAGTCTTTAAAAAGTTATGCAAGATGCAGCATGCTAACACGATGTGGTTAAGTTTGTACTCCGCCATATTTATAGCCATTAGAAATAGGCGGAACGGGCTGGCCATTATCCCAAAGGTATTCTCCACGACTCTTCTGGCTCTGGCTAGCCGGTAATTAAAAACCCTCTTCTCTGGGGTGAGTGTCCTCTGGGGGAATGGCCTCATCAGGTGATCACCCAGACCAAACGCTTCATCAGCAATAAAAACAAATGGGAGTCCTTCCACGTTCTCTTCCGCAGGTGGAAATCCCAAGCCACCACTCTGGAGATGTGTGTAGAACTCTGTCTGGGCAAAGACTCCACCATCCGACATGCAGCCATTCTTCCCCATGTCCACATAGAGAAACTTGTATGTCGCTGACACCACCGCCATTAACACAATACTATGAAACCCATTAAAGTTATAAAAGTATGACCCCAAATGGGGTGGTAGGACAATGTGGATGTGCTTCCCATCAATTGCCCCTCGTTGGAAAGTCCCAACGGTCGGTAAAATGGGATGCCACAGTCTGTCATCCCTGTGGCGTTGAAGGAAACTGTGGAGTCAAAACAAGCAAGCAGATTAGACACAAACATTCTTGGCCAACATCAGTATAACATTTATTTTTACGGAGTATTTAAAGGCAAATATATAAGGTCCCCTTATCAGATTCCTCACCCCCTCTGATGGCCTATTGTGAAAAAAATTTAGGGGGGGGCTATAAATGAGTTTGGGAGCCAAAAAAAAGCCTCTGGCACTCTGCATGAATTTAAGGAAAACAATAACATTTGGACACATTTTAGGGGGTGTTTAGGGTAAAGCACTAAAATGGACTGACAAAATGTATTGTTCAGTGACTAGGCTAGGTGTGTATGAGCCCAGGATAGCATGCTGGGGAGGATAGTGAAGGCAAATATGCATGAAGGACAAAAAAGGAGCTTTAAAAGCTTCCAGCATGCATGAGGACAAAGGGGACATTCACAGCATATTACAATCATGGTAATTAGGGAATGATGAAAGAAATACAATACATTACATACATTAAATACATAGAATGTGATGTTAAAGGAGAAAACTTACCCTAGTATAGTCCTTCTGCAGGACCTGAATGATGGCAGAACAGGTCTCTGGGATAATGATCCCCAGAGCCTGGGGGGAGATGCCTGTTGAGAACTTGTGGTGCTGTAGACTTCTCCGTCGCCAAGTACCACAACGTGGCTACTAGCCTCTGCTCAGGAGTGATGGCTTGCCGCATGCAGGTGTCCTGCTTCGTAATATAAGGGGACATATAAGAGATATAAGGGGACAGCAAAGCCAACAGATGGTAAAAAACGGGGTCCGTCATCCCGAGAAAATTCCTGAAATCATCAGGGTTATTCTCCTGGATCTCAGGCAGCAAAGGCATGTTATTGAATTGGTCATGCTGGAGCAACCAATTCTTGGTCCATGAACTCCTCCCCACCCTGTTCATGGACTGGACTTGGGTCAAAGCAATAACCCCAACACCAAGCACCCGCATAGCACAAACTCTACGTACCCGCAACATGGTTTCAAAATGGTCAGCTGGTCAGAACGAACTAACAGAACGCACTGAAAAACAGCAAGGCCTGTGAAGATTGAGCTGAAAATCAGAAACGAGCGGACAAGAACGCACTGGAAAACAGATACGAACTGACTACACGCACTGAAAACCAGATACAAACCCACAAGCACAAACTGAAGAGCAGTAATGGACTGAAAAGCACGAAAGCTGAAAAGCGTGAATCGTCTCTCACCAAACTTCTACTAACACGAGAATAACACAAGATTAGCAGAAGGAGCCCAAAGGGTGGCACACTGGCTATTGAACTTCCTTTTTTCTAGTGCCATCGTATGTCTTGTATGTCACCGCGTTCTTGACGGTCGGAATTTGATGTGACCGTGTGTATGCAAGACAAACTTGAGCGGAATCCTGTCGGAAAAGCCATCATACCTTTATCCGTCCAAAATCTTGATCATGTATACGCAGCATTAGAGTAGAATTAATTTCCCATTTAAACATCTACATAAAGTTGTTAATAGCTAATACAAGGATTAAAGCTGATGACGCTGCTAATAGTATGAATAAATGTCCCATATATTACTAAATGGTCCGATCTTCTCCATCGTCTTCTTCCCTCTTCTCTTCTGATGTTGACACAACGCTCTCTCCCGCTGTAATGCTGTGTTCATGGTGCGCAATGACTTATATAGGCATGGGGTGTGGTCACCGGGTGATGTCACCCGGTGACCCTGCCCCTTATGATGTCACAGTCCCGGGGCATGCTGGGACTGTGGCATCATAAGGGGCGGAGTCACCACCTGGTGAGCACGCCCCATGCTTATATAAGTTGTTGCACACCATGAACACAGCATTAAAGCGGGAGAGACCGTCGTGTCAACATCGGAAGAAGAGAAGAGGGAAGAAGACGATAGAGAAGACCGGGCCCCCGCTAGCAAGAGAGTGGCAAAACAGAAGAAGCGTAGAAGAGGCCAGAGAGCAGGAGAAGAACCGGACAGCGGGAGAAGAGGCCGGAGAGAGCGGAGAAGTCAGAAGAGATTCTGAAGTCGGAAGAAGACCCCCGGAGCTGCCTAATAAAGTACTTTAAAAACCTGTGTAGTGTGTTTTTTTATTGACACTTTTTTCCCCAGGTGAATGGGTAGGGGTACAATGTACCCCATACTCATTTACATAGGGCAGGGCCGGGATCTGGGGGCCCCCTTATTAAAGGGGGCTCCTGGATTCCGATAAGCCCCCCGCCTGCAGACCCCAACAACCAACAGCCAGGGTTGTCAGGAAGAGGCCCTTGCCTCATCAACATGGGACAAGGTGCTTTAGGGTGGGGGGGCCGCAGGGCGCCCCCCTTCCCCAAAGCACCCACCCCTCATGTTGAGGGCATGTGGCCTGGTACGGTTCAGGAGGGGGAGCGCTCGCTCATCCCCACCCCCTTTCCTGACCAGCCGGGCTGAGGGACATTGTCGCCTCTCTCGCACTCACTGATAGAATCGCACTGGAAACATTCTTGTAGGCAGGTGCTATAGCTGCCCTTGCATCGTATTTGGTCAGTCGGACCAGCCTACAGACGAACAGGCTTCCCGATAGGAACTGGGTCCGGCGGAGTTCCGGCGGAAAGATTTGAAACATGTTTCAAATCTAAAGTCCATCGGATTTTTGACCGAAAAGGTCCGTCGGAAGTCCGATGAAGCCCACACATGGTCGGATTGTCCGACGGATTTGGTCCGTCGGACCAGTCCGGTTGAAAAGTCCGCTCATGTGTACAGGGCATAAAAGTAACAAATGTAAACTTTACACATTGAAAATACAAACATTAGAATCATTCCATATACTAATATAGCAAAGACATGTGCAAAATTAAAGTGCAAGGTACAAGAAAAATTAACAATCCACTTATACAGTGAAAAGTCCCAGTAATTAATGAAATAATTTCCTGTGATAATAAACAAAGTTCAAAATATAAGGGAAAAAAATAGTCCACTTCTATAGTGTAGAAAGTCCCAATGCTGGATTAAATAATACTCCAGTGATACCTTAGGGGGTTAAATGTGCTTCCCAAAGCTTGTGGACCCAGTCACCAAAGAGGGATTTATCCTTTTCACCCAAATCAGCTATGCACGAATTTGAGGTGTATAAGGAAAAAAATATGTTCTTGCGGAAGGTTATATTCAGATCTTGGCATCTCAATCGTAAAAATACAAATACAACAAAATCTGTGAACCAGGAAGAACAGGAAGCTCTTAACAATTTAATTTTGTTACTCCAGGAAAATTTTGATTCAGAGTCTGACTCGGAAAATATCTGAGAGCCCAGATATGAGCAATAGACAATAGGTCATTAAATCTTCCAAAATGCCTCCAATCTTCAAACACAAATGGATCAAATTGTTCCTTGATCAGGTACAAAGGGACCTTAGAAAAATAAACTGGGATTGGAAAGGATTGGATAATTTGACCAGAGAGGAAAGACATGCACTAAAATAACTTCAGGGAGCACCCAACCTAGTAATCAAAGGCAGCGATAAAGGCGGGAATATAGTACTCCTGTCTGAACAAAAATATAAAGAGGAAGTCATGCGTCAACTACGGGACACCTCAACATATATTAAACTCGCTGAGAATCCCTTCCCATGGATTGTAGGGGTCCTCAATGAGAAACTCTCATTTGCCTTTGAAAGTAACCTTGTCACCAAGAAAGAACTACATTATCTAACAGTGAGAGAATTCAACACACCAATTTTTTACATCATCCCTAAACTGCACAAATCCCTCACCAATCCACCGAGTAGGCTGTCAAGGGACCCTTGGAACGTATAGGCAAATATACGGATGCACTTATTAAGGAATTGGTCTATGAATTACCATCTTATGTCCATGACACTAGGGGTGTATTGAAGGCTATCCAGAGGGTGCATTGCCCGACTGGATCATTGCTCGTGGGGATAGATGTGGAGTCGCTCTACACATTGATTCCACACGACTATGGCCTTCATGCGGTGGCCCACTTCTTGGAGAAGAAATACCCTGCTCTAGCGGCTCAAAATGAGTTCGTTATAGAACTCCTGGAATTTATGCTGACCAACAATTGTTTCCAGTTTTTGGGCTCCTATTTCCAGCAAAAAAGAGGTACATCTATGGGAGCCCCCTGGGCCCCCTCCAATGCCTGCTTACACCTTGGTCTATGGGAGGAAGAGGTGGTTTATGGTTCGTCGTTGTACCTCAGCCACAGTATACTGTGGCTGAGGTACATAGACAATATTTTCATGATCTGGGGGGGGCACCCCCTAAGTATTGGACAAGTTCATATAAGAAATTAACACTAATGACAAAAATCTTAGATTCACGTACGTTCATGACTTCAAAACTATTTCATTTCTGGACCTAAAACTTAGTGTCCAGAATGAACAACTTGTAACCAAAACTTACCGTAAGGAGACAGCTGCTAACACCCTCTTGGAAGCGTCCAGTCACCACCCTCATTCTCTGATTCAGGGAATTCCAATTGGTCAATTCCTGAGGATCAAAAGAAATTGCTCCTCTGCGGTTGATTTCCGTGAAGAAGCTTCTGAACTTTATACATACTTCAGGGAGAGAGGCTACTCACACAAATCCATCAGGAAAGCGAAACGTAGGGCCATTAACACCAAACGAGAAGACCTCTTGAAAAATAACTCTAAAAACAATCAAAAACAAAACCTCCAGAATGCCATAAGAATTATTATTAGGTATGGCTCTCAATGGGACCAAGTTAAAGAGGTCTTATCAAAACATTGGAATATTTTGGCTGATGCCCCCATACTGGGAAAATGCTTCGGTGATCGCCCAATAATGACAGCGCGCAGATCTCGGAATCTAGGTGATATTTTAACTCATTCAGAATACCTAAGATCATCGAGCAAAAATTGGTTAACCGACCTCCCCCCCCTTAGGGGCAACTTTACCTGTGGAAAGTGTTCAGTCTGCAAATACGGGGAGAAGACTAACGCGTTCACTGATTCTGGCGGTCACAAAGAATTTAATATTAAAGATTTCATTAATTGCTCTACTACGCGAGTGATATATATGATCACCTGTCCATGTAAAAAAATCTACATAGGTAAAACTAAAAGACAGTTGAAGATCAGAATCAGTGAACACATACAAGGGATTCTAAAAAAAGATGATGAACGACCCCTTCCCTTGCATTTTCTTAACTCACATGAAGGAGACCCCTCAGATCTACGGTTTGAAGGTATCTACAGACTTAATTTGCCTTTGAGGCGGGGGGATTACGATCAAGTTTTATACCAAAAAGAAAAAATTTGGATTTATCTCCTAAATAGCCTTCAATCATCTGGCTTGAACAATGAATGTAATTTGTCAGTGTTTTTGGACTCTTAGATTCCGAGACTTGTTTGATATCTGTTTAAGATCTTTACTCCTCTATCTGCAATATGGGTTAGATCAATATTTTTACCTCCCTCTCTCCTGTTTAGAACTGTCCCTTTGATCTCATTTTATATGCATTAGAAGTCCAAAACTATATTTCACTATTATGTTCATTCTTGTATTTCTTTACTTTCAAGACTTTGATGAGAGCTCCTTTCCTTAAAAGCTTATAAGATGTGTGTTTCCTTCCATCTGTCTTGGAAGGGTGCAATGTGTGATTTAGTATATGTGTGTAAATTCCTTGAGTGTTTGGGATATATATATTTTTTGTCCTTTACACAGCTTTGAGCCCTTAGGGTTACATTTTCAAATGTGGGTAGTCTGTTAGGTCCTCCAAGTAGCCAATTAAACCAATTAACTTGGTAATTAGCCTGGTAGGACCAACAACACATCTAGCTCTGAAGAAAATCGTCTAACGTTTGAAACGCATCAGCTGGACGCCCCCACATACACAGCAACCATCTGGAAATGATTTCCTGACCATCTCCCACCTTCCAGCCATCCCCTCACCACTATTCCATGGATGTTTCTTGGTGATCACATCACTTGGACTCTGTGCTTCTCTATGTAAGTCCTTTCATAGTCTGTGTCTGAGCTAGACACATCTGCTGTGGAGATTCCACTATCCAGGATATATTTCTAGGTCAAGACTGATCCTACTTCTGCTTAGAGCCTGCCCACTGTTGTTCCGCTCCAAGTGCTGCATGGCTGCAAGGCTCAGCCGGTCCCGTTGGCAGCGTTCATTGAACAGTGTGGAGCTATTGCTCAGCGAAGTATCACAAGCTGCTTTACAATGATCAGATCTGGACACAGAGAAACGCCAGCTATATTTTCTATTTGGAAGGACATCTATTGACCCTGGATCATCCAGTGATCCCACCTTTGATGCACTGCTCATTCATGGAGCGGATGACCACGATCAGGTGAGATAAGTGGATCCTTCACTTCCATTGAGAATCTCCCTGATAGAATTGATGTGATCATCCATCTGGCTTCATACATACTATGATACAATTGTAGTCTCTCAAGAACCCTTTTTTCCTCACAGTGGTATACGCTATACTGACATCTTATCACGCTGTACATATAAGAATTATATGTTTCTCTTTATTATCTAAACGGCCGCTACATGGGAAACTTGCTACATTTTCATCACATCTACTTTTGATACATAAAGATTACTCAGGACATTTTCTATTTTTCAGCCCGGGAATAGTATTAAGACACTCCAAATTGCAACTTCCAGTGGCAACAGCTCTACCATTATAGTTGAGTCACCTCTCTCTTAGTAAAATATCAATGATCTCCCATCCAAAAAAGAACAAAACACCACCACATAGTGTAAAACCATAACAATGGAGATTTTTTTTTTTTTTAAGTCAGAACATTTATATTCAACTGGTGATAAAGCGCTTATCAATACATCTTGTAGTATGCAATGGCCTGGACAGGACTTGACCCAATGCATTCCAATAATGTTTACTTAGACATAATCTGGGGGGTCATCTTTCTACACTATATAAGTGGACTATTTTTGCTTTATATTTTGCACTTTATTTCTGCATACTGCACTTTGTTTATTATCACATGAAATTATTTAATTAATCACTGGGACTTTTGCACTATATAAGTGGATTGTTATTTTTCCTTGTACCTTGCACTTTAATTTTGCACACGTCACTTAATTGTAAATGGAATGATTCTAATGCTTGTACTTTCAATGTGTAACGTTTACAGTTGTTACTTTTGTCACATATTATTAGTGCAGGACATTTTACTATACAGTTTCTTATAAAAACATTTTGTACTTAGTGGCGCTAGCAGCTGCCAATTTTAGAGACTCACAGCACGGTATTCTTTATATAATATGTGTATATTTAATGAAGTGTAAGATATGCATTTTTCTTACCTGAGGTTGTCTTCACTTCTTCAGTTGTATTTCTTAGTCCAACAAAGGAGAACTGATAAAGTCTCCATGAGCGAATATCTCCCACCTCAACTGAGCTTCGTTTCCATTGGTAGATTATTTCTTCTTTTGGGTAACCATCTTAAATACAAATAAAAATGCATATGAATCATGGATTTATTTCTGCACTATGCAGTTTGTATGCATTCAAATGTTATGGTAATTACCATTTTAATTAAAGCCAAACTCCAGGCAGATTGGTATACAAAAGTTAAGTACAGCGCTGCGCTAGAAGTGAACAGCAGACGACACACCCGTAGACTCCGGATTAAACTAACAATGGAAATTCAAAAAGTGTGGCGCTATAAACTCCGTAAGTAAGAAATAAATGAAATGAATCTAAATAATAAAACACTCTTAAATATTAAGTGATTACAAAGCAAACATTTCAGTGTGAACCAAAAAGTGCTTACGTGAATAAATGTGACTAGTGGACAAAATAATAGCACTTAAATACATTCACTAAATCCAATGATAAGTGAAAAAACATCACAAAATGGTATTAAATACAAAGTCCATATCATAATGAGTGAGAAAAAAATATATAAGCAAAAAATCTGTGATAACGGTGCTTAAACGATGATGAACAGGTGTCTCCTGAGCATGCAGAGGGGTTGTTTAGACCCAGCAACCTGGTAGGTGAATGGACCGCAGGGAGACCAGAAGTGCACAGAAGATTGAAATCAGTGCCAGGACCGTCACCAGGAATCTTAGAGGCTTACCAGAGATAGTGGCCTGAAATAGCATATGCTAAAACAGGTCAAAAAGGCTTGATGACCGACAGGACTGAGTATTATATCTGGTCAGATGTCATCATCACACCGAAAAGGGGGGAAGGAATCAGCATGGCTTCCTCTTCAATGGATACACCATAAGCCAAGCGAATAATTTGTGTGGCATGTGAGGGATAAAAACACTCACATAGCGTGATAACGTTTTTAAACTTGGATTTATTAAAATAGCGAATAAAAACAGACTCAAATTTTTAGAAGATAAAAACAGCATGTAGATCGTGTAGCGGTCGTCATGAGAGGTCCACCCGACATGTTTCAACTAAACAGTCATCATCTGGGGTGTGGACCCCCTCATCCCACCGCTCCTTATATAAATAAATGATGACCCCCACTGGAAGTGTCTGAAACCGGAAGTACTTCGGATGGCCACCACTTCCGGTTCATAGGGGCATATAAAGAAAATATGCTAATAGTTCCTTAAAAACTAAGAAGGACTGTGTATATAGGAACCCATAATATATTTTGAGCCCCGATTTATAATAAAAACTAGCGAATACAGTTTGGCATTGGTCCGGTTGCTTAATCCGGAAACCAAGCCTCACTGTCAGTACCTAATACATAGTGAGTGGGAGCGCAGTGGCGCCGCCGCGCTCCACACTCAGTGCCAAGCCTCGTTTTCGTGTTGCGCGATGACGCCACGCGCAGGTCACAATAACATAGTGAGTGGGAGCGTAGTGGCGCCACCGCGCTCCACACTCAGTGCCAAGTCTCACTTTTGTGTTGCGCGATGACGTCACGCGCAGGTCACAATAGCAACGGCAATGCGCTCCAGGCTTCATCAGCCAAGCCTCTCTATCAGTCCGCCAACAACCCCATTTGATAGGGTCGCAGCTTTACAGGAAGTAGAGCCCGGCCTCGATAAGGGGCCGGAAGAGCCGCCAAGGTGTCACCAAAGGTGAACAAATACAGAGAGGCATGATAGTAAAATATATAAGAGCTTGGATGGTTCAGTATATATAGTGTATGCCTAAAAGCTTATAGGAAATGTCTAAATGGATTACATTTAGGCATAAAAAATATTAGATAAACATGAGTTTATATAAAATAATTTTATTAAAAAAAGGGGAGCGTACTTCACCACATTAAAGTGTAAACGCTCAAATTATAGAGCCCACCGGACACTCCCAATGAGGGGCATCAGTACAGTCCATAAAACTGCTTAGATGCCCAAAACACGTAAAGAGTGTATGGAATTAATCAAAAAACCATAATTATGATAGATGGTACAATACATAATTAGATATAAGATTAAAAAAACATATCAGTGACCGGACTGAAAATAAAATAAATGGTATGTGCCCATATAAGGTATAAAAAGAGAGAGATCAAAAATACATTACGCCTGATTGATAAACGAGTTGATGTCCCATTCAACGTTGATACCTTGTGGATAATGGGACCCCAACTCGTATATCCAATATGTCTCTAGACGGGAGACACCCCTAAGAATTGACCCCCCGCCAGGGAGCCACATATCTGTCTATGATAAGAAACTGAGTGCCCACGGGTTTTCTATCATGACATTCCCTATAATGTCTGGGAACAGTATGTTTGGTGCTGCCTGCTTTAATCAGATTGATATGCTCCGAGACACGTACAGTGAAGGATCTAATGGTACGGCCCACATATTGTTTGCCACAAGGGCAAGTTATCAAATAAACAATTCCGGTAGTTGCACATGTGCTAAATTGTTTGATTGCAATGTGCGACCAGTAACGGTAGAGGAAAACTCGTGATTAGTCCTTCTACCACAGGTATTGTACTGGCAAACCAAACATTTTTTACAAGGATCGAAACCAGTCCAATTGTGAAAAAAAGATGTTTTTTTTGGTGGGTCTATGACATTAGGAGCCAGCTTGTTCCTAAGAGATGGAACACCCCCAAAAACCACCTTAGGGGTTTCAGGTAACAATGGTTCTAATATTTTGTCCGTTTTTAGAACATCCCAGTGATGTTCAAAAATCCGTTTGATATGCCTATGCTGCGTTGAAAAGGATGTCAAAAAAGACCATTTGAATTCGTCACTGGGTTGTTTGGGTCTGTCCTGCAATAATGTCTGGCGATCCACCATACAGGCATTCTCAATTTCTTTATCTAGGTCAGACAAATTATAGCCTTTTTCCACGAACCTATCTTTCAACATCCTGGCCTGAACCATGAAGGTGTCACGATCAGTACAGTTCCTGCGCAGCCGTAGAAATTGGCTCCTAGGGACTGATTTTATCCAAGAACTGGGGTGACAACTATTGGTCGGTATGTAACCATTTCTATCGGTGGATTTGAAATGGGTACTAAATGAAAATCCACCATCCTTTCTATCAATGACCAGATCTAGGAAATGGACTGAGGTTGTACTGGCCTCAAAGGTCAAAGCACTACCCCTATTATTGTTATTTAAAGTCGTCATGAAATCAACCAAATCATCATGGCTACCCGTCCACAGGAGGAGTATCCGAAGTACTTCCGGTTTCAGACACTTCCAGTGGGGGTCACCATTTATTTATATAAGGAGCGGTGGGATGAGGAGGTCCACACCCCAGATGATGACTGTTTAGTTGAAACATGTCGGGTGGACCTCTCATGGCTACCGCTACACGATCTACATGCTGTTTTTATCTTCTAAAAATGTGAGTCTGTTTTTATTCGCTATTTTAATAAATCCAAGTTTAAAAACGTTATCACGCTATGTGAGTGTTTTTATCCCTCACATGCCACACAAATTATTCGCTTGGCTTATGGTGTATCCATTGAAGAGGAAGCCGTGCTGATTCCTTCCCCCCTTTTCTGTGTGATGATGACATCTGACCAGATATAATACTCAGACCTGTCGGTCATCAAGCCTTTTTGACCTGTTTTAGCATATGCTATTTCAGGCCACTATCTCTGGTAAGCCTCTATGATTCCTGGTGACGGTCCTGGCACTGATTTCAATCTTCTGTGCACTTCTGGTCTCCCTGCGGTCCATTCACCTACCAGGTTGCTGGGTCTAAACAACCCCTCTGCATGCTCAGGAGACACCTGTTCATCATCGTTTAAGCACCGTTATCACAGATTTTTTGCTTATATTTTTTTCTCACTCATTATTATATGGACTTTATATTTAATACCATTTTGTGATGTTTTTTCACTTATCATTGGATTTAGTGAATGTATTTAAGTGTTATTATTTTGTCCACTAGTCACATTTATTCATGTAAGCACTTTTTGGTTCACACTGAAATGTTTGCTTTGTAATCACTTAATATTTAAGAGTGTTTTATTATTTAGATTCATTTCATTTATTTCTTACTTACAGAGTTTATAGCGCCACACTTTTTGAATTTCCAAACTCCAGGCAGATTAAAAGTTATCCCTTGCAATGCGGCTGTGCCTACAGTGTAACTGCAGGGATTAATAGCTTGTTTTGTTCAAGGGAAAGAATAAACAGTTTTACTTACCTGATCCTCCACTCCCCCATCAGACGGTGATCCTCCATTGACATCCTCACGACCAGAGCAGGGCTATGGACCCTGCACTGGTCTTGATGATGTCAGGACCTTAGACTGCTAGAAGCAGAAGCTGCAGGGACTGGTCTAGCTGTGGGGAGGAGTGGAGGATTGGGTAAGACAATTTTTTATTGTTTCCCTAGGAATAAATGAGAAATTAAATCTTGCAGTGCAGGCATAGCTTCACTGCAAAGGGATCATTTTCTATTTGCTTTAGAGTGATTGCAAATGGGGCGTGGTTTGGATATGGTGGCTTGAACCTGCTTCTCTGAGAGCTCTGCCCAGATCGCATCCCCAGACAGCCAGCTCTGCCTGCCGCAAATCATGCCCAGTGACAACAAACACCCACCTACAGCCGAGAAACTGAAAGGACAGGAGATTACCCATTACTTTCTGCAACAACACACAGCTTCTTCCCCAGCCCCTTCAGCTGCTGTCCCATCTAAGATGGCATTGCCAAGAACAGGGCAGGCCAGCTCCTCCGGATTAAAGAAATCTTCCCTTATGCAGCCACTCTCCACCATGGCTGCCACCTCCTCTGTGCCTGCCCGGACTCCCCAGTTCTTACACTAGAATTACTACAGGCTGACTCCTCTGAGGGCTCCACTCCCTCACAGGTCTCAGACTCCCACTATGACAGTGATCTCAGGAAGATGATTGCAGACCTACCCATCAAGCAGGATATCCATGTCATAGCCACCTCTATTGTTAATGCTCTCTCTTGAAAGATCCACAAGCTTTGCCAACAGATTGCCTCTGTGGATGAATTGGTGACTACCCTGGAAACCTCTTCCTCCACTACAGATGCCCGGGTCCCAGCTCTGGAGGTCACCCAATTGTAATACTGCCGGCATCTCGCTGACATTCAATTGCATATTGACTGTAGGGAGAACTGGAGCAGAAGGAATAATCTACTCCTCTTGAGGGTAATAACCTCCACTCAACAGTGGCTGTCATCCTCAACCAACTCTTGGGTAAGCCACTGACTGTGGAGTTACAATTGAGTCAGGTCGACCACATGCAAGGTCCCTGAACCCCATCATTAGCCTCTATGGCCTCTGCCACAGAGTGCACTTTTATGTTATCAAGGAGGAAATTTTGCAACAGGCATGGTACAAAGGTCCCGAGGACTTTGACAGAGTGACCATCTGGATTTACCCAGACATTTTGCAACAAACACGCATCATGAGGGATATGCTCCGTTCACTCCTTCACAGTCATTAGAGAGTCGGGTGCTACTTACCGATGGGGTCACCCATTCCACCTCATTGCTTGTAAATGGGGTGTGTCCTTTTACCTCCATTCTCCTGACCAACTGCCAGTACTTTTTGACTTCCTTGCGCATCCTGCTGTTACCGTACCTAAATGGTTGGACTCACTTCTGCGATTAGCACATTGGTATTTTCAAATTCACTTCATTCAATGTCTCCGTAGCCTCAGTGTCTCTGAGAAGCACTCAAGACTCCTCTCTGATGCAAGTGGATTTTATACAGGAAGCCCATTTTAAGGTGGACCATGTCCCTAAGTTGACCAATGGGCATTTCCCACAGACCTATCACTTTACCTCACCCATTTCTAAATCAAAGGACATTAGCATTTTGCTGGCTAAATCTGTTCCTTAGTCTCTCACTTCAGTACAGCAGGATCCGCAGAGCCGGTTTGTATTTGTGAAAGGCAAAATTGGTGAGCTCTCGGTTAAAATCTAGCGGCTACTTTCCCATGTGGACAACCTCTCCTTTTTGAGCAGGTTGCTTCCGGTGTTGATAGATTTCAGGGAGAAGACCCTGGTATTTGGTGGCGACATCAATTTCACAATGGACCCCCTTATGCACATCTCCAAGGGCACATCCCATCTCTCCTATTCTCAATTCAAACGCGTTAAAGTGGGGTTGCATTTTTTATAACTTGTTGACCCATAGCGTCTATCACATCCCCAAGACAGGGACTATTCCTGTTTCTCGTCGGTACATCATTGTCAAGGCTGAGCTCAGCCCTTCCTTCTCAGAGCTGGCCACTCAGCTGTTGGCTAATTGCCAGCTCCTATCTCTCCACAGTTACAGAGCTGTTGTTGATATCTTGTTCGTCACTCCTGCCTACTTAAGCTGTTCAAGCCTTGGCCTGGGCAAACCCTCTATGGGAGACGACTGTTGTCCTGAGCTACCCTGAGTTTGTGGCTTCATTTAAAAGGGTATTTGATGTTCCCGTATGCTCCGCTTCTGCTGCCAAGTGACTCATGTCCATTGAACAGAGTACGAGAACTGCTGCAGACTACACCATTGAATTCCGTACTCTGGCAGCAGAGGTTGTGTGGAACAATGAGGCCCTCGTGGCTGCTTTTTATCATGGTATCTCAGATACCATCAAGGATGAGATAGCAGCCTGAGATATACCCACTGAGCTGGAGAAGTTGATCACGTTTGCAATCCTCATTGACTCCAGACTCAGAGAAAGGTCACTTTCTTGAAGTCTTGTGCTACCCGTCCAGGGAACACCCGAACCTTGAGGTCCTGTCACGGACAGACCTTAGGTGGCGTTGTTTCATCCCCAGTTATAAAGAAGGATAAGCCCATGGTTTTGGTCACCCTTTCTTGGGCTGAGTTGTCTGTCGAGATACAGGCTCTAATTGACTCTGGGGCTGCAGGTCTGTTCATTAATGCTGCCTTTGTAAGCACTCAATTCTGCTGCAGCTCCGTGACACTCCACTTGCCATTTAGGCTCTTGATGGGATACCTCTACAGCCTGCCCATGTGATTCATGAGACGGTTCCATTGTCCATGGCCATAGGGGCTCTTCACCATGAGATAATCCAATTCCAAGTTATTTCCTCACCTAAGTTTCTGCTGGTTATTGGTTATCCTTGGTTACACAGGCACAATCCCTGTTTTGATTGGCTCCGTGCTGAGGTTCTCTCCTGGTCACCACAATGCAGTGAGACATGCTTCCAGAAGGTAGCCAAGGTCCTGTGCACCTCTTCACTCTTCTCCCTGCTGGAGGAGTACCGCAATTTTAGCGATGTCTTTGACAAAGGTCAAGCCGGTAGTTTGCCTCCACACCGGTCATATGATTGACCTTCAACCGGGTGCCGTACCCCCTCCTGGCTGGGTTTAACCTTTGTCGGTCTTGGAGGATAAGGCAATGGAGCAGTATGTTGCAGACGCACTTTCTCAAGGTTTCATCCGCAAATCCTCGTCTCCTGCTGGTGCTGGTGGGGAACTGAGTCTTTGTATTGATTATAGGGGTTTCAATCGTTTCACGATTAAAAATGCCTATCCGATTCCTTTGATTACGGAGTTATTTGACTGCCTCAAGGGAGTAACTGTTTTCACGAAGCTTAATTTGAGAGGGGCATACAATCTTGTGAGGATTAAGGAGGGCAACGAGTGGAAAACTGCGTTTAATACCAGAACAGGCCATTATGAGTACCTCGTAATGCCTTTTGGCCTTTGTAACTCCCGGAAGTTTGCCAGGAATTTATTAATGATGTCGGGGGGCGTGGTTTGACCTCGCATGAAGATGGCTGTGCAACTGCTGAGCTCCTGCCGCTGCAGGTTGAATACACTAAACAACAGAGATAATTTCACCTCAAACCACCGGCAAATCATGGGGACGGCTTCCTGCAACTCCTCGGCATCACGTTCCCGCTCTCCCTGCGAACAGCCCGGGGTACTGAGGGCAGTATGGCGTCTTCCTGCCATAGACATCAGGCCGCATATCAGCATCTGACAGGATCCTCACCTGCTCTCCTTATGGTTGACACTGCAGGGCATGGAGAGATTGAGGTACCACCACAACCGCATCTGAACATCCAGGATCTGAGGACCATTGCCGCCAACATTAAAGACACCTTCTCAGCCGCCATCTCTAACCTACGGCTGGATATCCATGCATTAGCTGACAGGGTTTATGAGGTGGAAAAGGTCCCAGCACACCATGACCCGGTCCTCCGCAGGGCCACTCAGAGGGTCGACACCCACGCACTTCAACTCAGGGACCTCCAATGCCACATGGAGGACCTGGACAATAGAGGACGGTGCCATAACCTGAGGATCAGAGGTCTGCCCGAATCTATTGACACAGAGCAGCTCTCCCCCACTGTCACAGGCTTGTTTAATGGGCTTCTAAACAGACCACCTCAGACTGTAATTGACATGGAAAGGATTCACAGGGCCCTCAAGCCCAAAGGAAGAG
Organism: Lithobates clamitans; assembly: GCA_037952925.1. NCBI lineage: Eukaryota > Metazoa > Chordata > Amphibia > Anura > Ranidae > Lithobates > Lithobates clamitans. The sequence continues at coordinate 11,580,777 of JBBGZY010000140.1, forward strand.
ATAACAAACCCCCTAGGGACATTATCTGCTGCATAGTTGATTAAAAACTAAAAGAGGAAATACTACGACAGGCTAGAGGTAAACCGCAGCTTTTGTTTGAAGGAGCAACTATCCAGAACTTCCAAGATCTATCCAGCATTACCCTACAACACTGCAGGGACCTGAAGCCACTGCTCTATGCCCTGCGCACCAAAGGGATCAAATACAGGTGGAAGTTTCCCTTCTGGCTCTCATCTTCCACCTAGGGCCGTACTGCATTACTAAAAGTTCCCGAAGATCTGCTTCAATTTTGTGGCACCCTGGGCATCCCCTTGTTAGATGTCCCAAATTGGTATGCTGATTTCCATCGCCCTACCTCCAGAAAGGATACCACCAGAAGAGCCCATGGATGCACAAAACACCAGTTTCAGAAGGATAAGTTCCCTCTAGGGACCCAGGTATCACTTTGGCTATGAAAGGTATCGCTGCAGGTGGGTAAAGGTTGGGGTTTTCCATGGGGATGCACACTGGGATTTCCCTACGCTATCCTAATTGGAAACCGGTGCCCAATCCAATCTAACACAAAGCACTATACCATTTGTAATGGCATGGACCCTAAAGCTGCATGCAACTCGAGGGATGACAAAGACCCCCCTAGGTACCCTCTAGGCTCACAAGCCACATTATGCTTGATACATCCCTATCCCGCCCTGCATATCATCCCTCCAAAGTGTGGGAGCTCCCTGACTAGTGTGGAACCCCTGCAATACTTTCTGCTCCCGTACGGGTTACTTATGTTATATTGTCATACTATCTGCGGGGGCGTCCCCGTAGGCCGGTGGTTACAGCCTGCGGGGGGGGGATGCTGAGAGCGCTAGATGGTGCAGAGAAGCAGGAGCTGACAGCTTCATCTGCCATATTCAGCGCATTCTAGTTACACAGGGAGCCAGTACCCAGTACTCTGGAAAATTATATACCCAGCGCCCCTATGGCTGGATTTTTCTTTAAATAAGTTTATAAGTCTCTTAACGTATAAGTTTATAATTGTTGTCTCTCATTTAAGAACAATGTGCTGGTTGTTCTTTTAATACTATTACTACAGAATGTATATCCTTCCTTACTGATAACTACACAGATACCCCACACTGCCCAGAACCTGATCCCTTTGCCATAAAACCACGGTCGACAAGCAATGCTGGGGACGTTGATAAAGTGACAAGGTCCCTTTTTCTCCTCTGTAACACTAATCAATTTCACCGAGCCCAACATGGGTACTACATAACCAACTCCACGGTACCCAACCTTTGGTTGAGGACCAACACTACGATAGGAACATACCTAAATAGATTATCCTCCACCTAAGTACTCCATTGTCTTGTAGCGGCGGGATGACACACCCGTTCAGTGAATCTTCATCACCTGGTCCTTACCAACCCCCACATAGTGAGGACATACCACACTGGTTACTCATTTTGTTCGCACTGGTTACTCATTGTACCTTACCGACACTACTTACCCCTGAGAGGGGCAGATAAATCCCCCCTCGACATACCCCATAGGTTAGATACCCCCCTCCTCTCATACTTTGCTTAGGGTGACCTTCCCCTCTTACCCTAGTAACCCCACCAATTACACCTTAACCCACACCCTACCCCAAAACGGCAGACTCACTAATCTAATCACAACATGACAAGCAACGTGAAGGCGCCACATACCCTCTAGGTCAAGTTCTCTTCGCTAAATATACATGGGCTCAATACCCCAGAAAAGAGATCCCAACTACTATACACATTGCAGAAACCCAAAGCCCACATAGCCTTTATCCAAGAAACTAATTTCAGATCAGACACTATCCCCAGACTTCATAGCAACTACTTTCCCACAGTATACCATGCCTCCAATGAAAACTCAAAATCTAAAGGAGTCTCTATACTCATATCCAAACACTACCCCCTTCAAATCCTAGACATCCAACGAGATGTCAAGGGCAGGTTCATATTCATTAAGGGGAAGCTACATAACAGGCCCATCACACTAGCTAATCTATACGCCCCTAACAAATACCAGGTACCCTTTTTCGGCGAAATCATGCCATAGTTCACATCATTCCAATCCAGTATCCTGATTGCGGGTGGAGATTTTAATGTAGCTTTAACCCCAGCTCAAGACACCTCCACAGGTGGACAACTCCCTACTGACTGACATTGAAGCAATACAGAAAATAACCAAACGTCTCACACAATACTTCCAGGAAAACGACACTGTAGATTCCACTCCCACCACACTTTGGGCAGCACATAAATGCGTGATTAGAGGGGAACTCACATCGATAGCAGCTAAAGGAAATAAACACCGGAAGGCTCGTATTGAGGACCTATCCACACGTATCCATGCTCTCGAACAAGCCCACAAATTATCTGAAGCCTCCAACACTCTTTCAGACCTACTGAAAGCCAGAGAAGAACTTCTAGAGGTACTAGGGAATACACTACAACGCAAATATGTGCTCACACACAAACTACTCTATGAATTCGGCAATAAGTCTGGAAAATTATTGGCCAGGGCACTCCAACTCAAAAAAGCAGCGTCAACCATCCAGACCATTAAAGATCCCTCAGGTAATGCATTTGTCACCCCAGAGGACATAGCCGACCAATTTGTACGATATTTCTCTGAGCTCTATAATCTACACACCCCACAATCACAACGGGACAGACACTAGACCGCAAAGAGACAATTGTGAACTTCTTACAACAATATGTCCCTTCACCCATCACCACAGAGGAAGTCACGGGACTTGATAACCCTATCTCAATAGAAGAAACCTTAGCTGCCTTGAAACAACTCAAAACGGGCAAGAGCCCGGGTCCAGATGGCCTAACCGTGAGCTATTACAAGTCCTTTACGGAAATATTAATCCCCCACTATACTAAAGCTTTTTAACTCTTTACCCACTTCTCCCCAAGCCAACGCAGATATTCTGGAGGCCCACATCACACTCATACCAAAACCAGGCAAAAATACCACAATGGTATACAATTACAGACCCATATCACTCCTAAACGTGGATGTGAAACCCAAGTTGATCTCACTAGATCAGGTTGGATTCATCTATTAACATTCACCACTGGCTATCCACTATTTCCAAACCGGGTTTTTTTCCTATCCCTCGACGCAGAGAAGGCTTTCGGCAGAGTGGCTTGGGACTACATGACCGCAGCATTACAGGCTATGGGATTTCCAGATTATTTACTACAATGGATTCTTGCACTATACTCGTCTCCCACAGCCAGAATCCGAGTCAATGGTCATCTGTCTAGTGCCTTCTCCATCTCGAACGGCACACACCAGGGCTGCACCCTCTCCCCGCTCATTTTTGTACTCACCATGGAACCCCTTTTGCGCAAACTAAGAGCCAACCCAGATATTAAGGGAATTGACATCAACAATAACCAATGCAAAATTGTGGCTTACGCTGACGATATTCTCCTATTCCTCTCAGACCCCATAACCACCATACCCAATTTGCTTAAAGATTTTGATCTCTTTAAAACAATTTCCAACCTCCAAAATAATTTCACGAAATCAAAAGCCTTGAACATCCCCCTCTCCTCATCTGTAGTGACACAATGTCAAACTAATTTTTCCTTTGGCTGGGAACCCCACGCCATCACGTACCTGGGTACGCAAATCCCTGCAAAACTCTCTGAACTGTATGCTAGAAACTTCTTACCTATCCTCCAAACCATTCAGAAGGACCTCCATAAATGGAGTACAGGTCAGTTCTCATGGTTTGGATGCATTGCCATTGTAAAAATGAATATCCTACCCAGAATTTTATATCTTCTTCAGACAGTCCCAATCAAACTTCCCCCATCTTTTTCTACCACATATAAACGGCTGTGTAGGAATTTCATATGGGCCTCCAATGAACCTTGATTAAGCTGGAATAAAATGGTACTGTACTCCCCAAATTGAAGGACAGGCACGGCCTTCCTGACATTCACAAATACCACTGGTCTTGTCACCTCACCAGTATAATCGACTGGCACATCCACCAGAACATGAAAGATTGGGTCCAAATTGAGGATTCCTTTACACAGATACCTATCTCTCACCTACTCTGGATCGACTATAAATCGATCCCCAAAAAAAGCACTACACACCCGTTAATAGGCCCTACGATGCTCAACTTTAAAGCTGCTTGCAACAAACAAAACATAACCCTATTGCATGGTCCTATGACCCCACTCTACCAAAACCCCGACTTTCCTCCTGGCCTTTTGGAATGATACCCGACTGACTCACGTTACAAACCTCCACTTAGAGCACAGCACTTTTCTCAAAACGACAAACTCATTACCTTAACAACCCTCTCCACCCAATCTGGAACAAAACATTCCCTTCTTCAAATATCTACAGATCAGACACTTTCTCAACAGCGCCAAACCCCTAGCCCAGTGGCACAGAGAATACACCCCTTTTGAAGCGATCTGTAACAGCACGGAACTCCAAAGAAACCTGATCTCAACAGTATAATCTCTTTTATTTGTGGGGTGTCATCCTAAGGCAAACAACGTTAGCCAATGATGGGAGAAGGAAATATCCCTAGACATATCCAAAGAGGACTGGGAACGCATCTATCAGCACAGGAAAATAGAATAGGTTTAAACTTTACTCCAGATGGTACAGGACACCTGACAGGATCCACACATATCACCCCAGTGTCTCCCCGCTTTGCTGTAGATGTATTTCAGCCTTGGGATCTCTACTACATATCTGGTGGGACTGCCCACTCATACAGCAATTCTGGATGGAAGTTCACCGCATAACCACCCAAATTACAACATATACCCCAGACTTTACTCCGGCCTAGTACCTGCTCCATCACACATCCATACCCCACTCAATGTACAAAAAAATCCCTCACCTTACACCTCATCAATGCTGCAAAACAATGCATACCTGTCCACTGCAGAAACACTAACCCCCCTACAGTTGCCGAGTGGCTTTGTCGCATAGAAAAAATAGCAGAAATAGAGAACCTAATCCACCAAGCTAAAGAGAATCCCAAAATACCACAAAACCTGGGCCTGTTAGCTACATTTTAGGGATTCCACAGATTTTCATGATCTCCAGAATAACCCATGAAGATTTTCCTTGAGCACCTGTTAAATACCAGTACACTTAGCACCCCTGCCATCCCCACCCATCCTTTCTCCTCCTTTTTTCCCAAAACAAGTGCCAAAGCCTCACTGGCAAAACTAAATCTCAGAATTCCACAAACCACCCACTGATGGGACATAAATAGAGAACCCATTTTAAAGAGCACCTCTGATGACCTGCCCACGAACTGGCACTATCTGCACACAAAACCTCACGAACATGAAGGGGCCCAATTACACCGATTAGTAAACCAATACTGAAGGGAAACCTTTGAAAGACAAAGACTACCCTCACCCACTAACAGTATGCTCCCATTAGGGGTGTTTGGGTTCCGGGGCGGCACGCAATGGTTTACCTGCTCTCCATATACCGAGCCCCCCTAGTGCAGCACCCTCCTTCCCTTCTATATAATTGCCTATATAATTGCCTCTATAAAGTTACCATTTATATATCCTTTAGACTAACGATATAATAGCTATTCTATCTGTCAATTATTCTGTACACTGTGATATATTCTGATGCCTGTATTGCAATATGTACGAGTTATTGTAACGGTTTTGCTGATTAAGTATTTACTTGTCTTATTTGTAAACCTGAAAGATGAATAAAATCTGTGGAAAAAAAAACGATGTCCTCTGAGATTTGTTGCAGTTATGTGTGGTTGTTTTATCTCGATGATATCCTCATATTTTCCAAGTCCCTGGAGAGCCACCACCCAGATGTCTGTCGTGCGCTTCAGAAACTAAGAGAGAACAATCTCTATTGTAAACTGGAGAAGTGTGAGTTCCATCGTGAACAGGTCAAATTCCTGAGTTATGTCATTTCCACTGCTGGTTTATTGATGGACCCAGAGAAACTTTCGGCAGTTCTACAGTGGCCCCGACCCGTGGGTTTACGTCCTCTGCAGCATTTCCTGGGCTTTGCCAACTATTATCAGAGGTTTATTTGTAACTTCTTGTCTCTGAATAAGCTCCTGACTGATATGATCAGAAAGGATGATTTCTGCTCCTGTGTTGGCACATCCTGATCCTACATTAACTTTTATCCTTGAAGTTGATGCTTCTGAGACTGGTGTTGACACCCTTCTGTCTCAACGTCCTACCTCTGAGAACGCTATGCATCCTTGTGGCTACTTTTCCAAGAAATTTTCACCTGCGGAGTGCAAATTACTAGATTGGTGACAGAGAGCTGTTAGCGATCATTTTAGCCCTGAAAGAATGGAGATATCTCCTCGAAGGTACCACTGTGCTGGTTCTCATTCTTACTGACCATAAGAATCTCACATTCTTGTCTGAGGCTAAACACCCCTCTCCCAGAAGGGCACGATGAGCTCTTTTCTTGTCAAGTTTCAATTACATTGTCTCATTCTTACCCGGTACTAGGAATGTAAGGACTGATGCCTTGTCACCACAATTTTCCTCCACTTCCTAGTTGGAGTCAGTTCCAGTACCTATGATTCCTCCTGAACGTATTCTGGCTACGGTTCGCACCAGTCTCACTTCTCCTTTGGGTGACAAAATTCTTGCTGCTCAGGTCCATGCTCCTCCTGTGAAACCTTGTGACCACTGCTTTGTCAGAGAGAGTCTCCCGTACTGCCGTGCTCCAGACTTACCATTCTCCCAAGGCTGCTGGCCACCCTGGGAAGAATTAACTCTTTTGGGCCATTTCCCAACAATTCTGGTGGCCTAGTCTACGTGCTGATGTAACTGCCTTTGTAGCTGCCTGTTCCGTGTCTGCTCAGAGTAAGACTCCACAACACCTTCCAGTGGGCCTCCTACAACCCATACCCAATGGAGAGAGGCCCTGGACCCACCTGTCTATGGATTTTATTGTGGAGTTATATAACTCCCAGGGCAACACAGTTGTCCTTATGGTGGTTGACCGGTTCTCAAAGGTGTGTCATTGTATTCCACTTAAGAAGTTGCCCACTTCTAAGGAACTGGCTTCCATTTTTGCTTGGGAGATCTTTTGCTTACATGGGCTATCCAAGGTGATTGTCTTAGACAGGGGTAGTCAGTTTGTGCCCCAGTTCTGGTGAGTCTTTTGTGCACAGTTGGGAATTCAGCTTGCTTTCTCCTCTGCGTATCACCCGCAGTTTAATGGGGCCGCAGAACAAGCCAATCAGTTCTTGGAGCAATTCCTATGTTGCTATATTTCTGACCATCATAACAACTGGTCAGACCTATTACCATGGGCAGAGTTTGCTCACAACAGTGCCTTGAATTCTGCTTCCCGATTGTCCCCGTTTATGGCGAATTATGGTTTCCAACCTTCCATGTTGCCTGACTCGTTTGTTCTGCAGAGTATTCCTGCATTAGAGGAGCATCTCCGTGGTCTTCGTTCCACTTGGGCACAAGTTCAGGAGGCTTTGCAAGATGCTAATGATAGGTACAGACTCCATGCTGACCGCAGACGCCTGCACATTCCTATCATATTGGGAACAGGGTCTGGCTGTCATCTGGCAACCTTCGTCTTCGTGTTCCCTCACTGAAGTTTGCACCTTGGTTTATTGGGCCTTTCTGTATTCTATGCAGGATTAACCCAGTGGCTTACACATTAGACCTTCCTTCTAATTTTGCATATTTCAAATGTATTTCATGTCTCCTTATTAAAACCTTTGGCCTTCAACCGCTTTACCACCTCGATGCCATGTCTTCATCCTGTACAGGTTAATAAACATGAGGAGTCTAAAGTACAGTCCATTGTTGACTCCTGTAGGGTCCGTAGACGCATAGAGTAGCTGTTGCATTAGAAAGGGTACGGTCCGGAGGAACGCTCTTGGGTCTCATCCTCGGACGTACATGCCCCTGTCCCCCTCCGTGATTTCCATAGATGTTTTCCCTTCAAGCCTGGTGGTCCTCTGAGGGGGAGGGGTCGTTGAGGAGGGGGTACTGTCAAGGCTGGGCTCAGCCCTTCCTTCTCAGAGCTGGCCGCTCAGCTGTCGGCTAATTGCCAGCTCCTATCTTCCCACAGTTACTCAGCTGTTGATGGTATCCTGTTCATCACTCCTGCATACTTAAACTGTTCAGCCCAGTGGATCTCTGCCTTCGCCATGGTCAACATTACAAAAATTATTCTCCTGCGATCCTGTTTAAGACTTGCTTTGCTGACATCACTTCTGGCTCCAGATCCTGCTTGCTGATCCACTACATTGATCCCTGACTTCTGGCTTGGCTGACTATCCATTCCGGTTACTGAACTTTGGCTATGTTTTGACTATGTTTGTTCTTTTTACTTTTAATATTAAACAAGTGTGATTTAACTGTACTTCTGTCTCGGCCTGATTTTATGGTTTCTAATAATCATACATACTTGCGATTGGACTACTTTCTGGTTCCCCAGAAAGACCTGCCTAGGGTCCCGTTGACTTGATTAGGAGAGATCACCTTCTCGGATCATGCTCCCATTTATATGGACCTATGTAGCACCCTCTACCAATAGGTAGGTGCTAGTAATAGGTTTTTACTAGGGACAGGCAGCACAGGTAAATTTAGGCAGGCCTATGCTGCAAGCTAGGCCTGTCTGTTTTGATCTGGGGGCTGGGAGTGGCCAGAGTAGCAGTGGGTGTGACCACCTGTGCTCTAGTTCTGGGGGTGCCTCCCCTGCTTCCAGAAGATTCTGGAAGAGGGGCTGGGCCTGGAACTGGAGTGGCAGGCAGCTCATGTGGGAGCCCTGACCAATCCCCAATTGGTATTGGCAGGGGGCGGGCCTCCTATATAAGCTGAGGTGATATGCCACTGGAGGGAGTTGTCGGCTGAGTGAAGTGAGGAATGGAATACTAGGCAGCAGCAGGAGGACACCCCTATCTTGGGGGGTACCGATCGCAGAAGGCCCAGGGAGAGCTGTGAGGGAACTTTGCCTCTACACGGTCATTGGCAATGTCTTTGCCAGCACACGGTCGGTGGTGAGGAACTCCAGGAGCAGAGGGGCAGGTGAAGCTGTCGGAAGGTATGGTCTGGTCAAGTTCCTCATCAAGGACTCAGGAGAGTGAAAGGTCAGTGAGTGTTGCCGCAGTGGAGGGCTGGATGTGCCAGGAAGTCTGTGAGGGAACTTTGCTTCTACACGGTCATTAGCAAAGTCTTCATCAGTGACACAGTGAATGATGAGGAGTCCTGGATCAGAGAAGAGACTGTGGGGATTTGTGTCAAGTCGATGTGGCCTGAGGGCACAGGATTTGCAAGTTGGGCTGGCTGGGTGCAGTAGTCCACCACTTAAAGACGTGCTTTTAAACTACTAAACCCTACGGGGAAAGGTGCTGCAGGCCTCAGGCCTAGTAGCAGCGAGCAATCAGAGCCTGATTAGGGACTTATTCAGAGTGGGTCCTTATCTCTCAAAAGAAAAAGATGTGACATGACTTTAACTCAGTAACATTAAGTTTGTGCAGGAGGAAACAAGCTTGTGCAGGAGGGGAAAGAGTTGAAGACAAAAAAATAAGTAATACTAAGTATTACCAGGGGGGCGGACTTTAAGAAACACTGGAGAGAAAGTAACAGTATAAAAATATAAATTTATTGAAGGTTACAAATACATAAAAGTAAAAATAGATAAAGATTATAACATAAATGCATCTATGAATAATGTGCAGTGAGCCCTTATTTGTCTACGCGTTTTGCTGCTAGGCTTCCTCAGGACACAGCCAAGGTTCATCTTGTTTAAAATGCACAATCGTGTACAAACACGATACGGTGGGTGATTCCCTCAAAATTCAAAACAATATTTTAGGTATAGCTGAATATATGAGCAGGGGCATGTGAATAGTAGTCCTTATTTTGGGAGCGACCATCGGAGAGAGGAGGGCCATAGAGAGAATCCCACAGTGAATCCTGGATTTAAATTCCAGTACTGCTGATGGCTATGTTAAAGCCCAACAGCCAATCACTGTATATTTAGTTTCAGCATCACAGCATGCCCCTGCACACAGGGGAAAGAGTTCTAAAGCCGCGTACACACGAGCGGAATGTCCGACAGAAAAAGTCCGACGGAAGCTTTTCATCATCTACTCTGATCGTGTGTGTGCCTCATCAGACTTAATTTTTCAAAAATTCTGACGGGCCTAGAAAAAGAACATGTTCTAAATATTTCCGATGGAACCAATTCCTATCGGGAAAACCACTCGTCTGTATGCTGTTCCGATGGACCAAAAACGACGCTTGCTCTGAAGCAAGTACGAGACGGAAGCTACTGGCTACTGGCTATTGAACTTCCTTTTTCTAGTCCCGTTGTACATGCTGTACGTCACCGCGTTCTGGACGGTCAGACTTTGGTCGGACTTTGGGTTGACCATGTGTAGGCAAGACCGCTTGAATGGAATTCCGTCGGAGTTCCGTCTGAGAAAACTTCGGAGTTTATTCCGATGGCAAAATCGTGTGTACGCGGCATAAGACCATCATTTTTACACGGTCAAAGGTGATGTCTTCATCCTTCACACGGTGATGGGTGGAGAATGCTTAGAAGGAATAGTCTGCAGAGATTAAACAGAAAAGAAGCAACAGTCTGCATGGAGATGCAGGAGGAGATTCATACTCAGTAAAAATGCACATACAATCTTCTGGCTTTAACTAAGTGCTGTTGTGCTTAGATCTTAAAATATGATGGCAATTATAGATTCTATGGGCATCCCATATCCCTATTCCCTATCCAAGTTGTACCCCCCAATAAAACAACAAAAACAAAACCAGCAAAAGACTGCTCATTGTCTCTGAAAGTGATGTATGAAGTCTGGCAGCGGGGTGAATTGGTGGATTGTTTGATACTAGTGGCAACTACATTGCTGCACGTACAATTGGTGCCTATCATTAGCAGCCCTCCTTCATGGCACCTGAACAAGGTCCTACTCCAATCTCCGAACATCCGTGCACCCCTTGAGTGCTCCATTTCAGAATATTTCTTGCTTAAATCTGACTCAGTGGACAACCCCTTTTTGCTCTGGGAAGCCCACAAACTGGTTCCCAGGGGCTCTTTAAAGCGGGAGTCCGGTGACTAATCTTTTTTTTTTTTTTAGGTCATTGAGACACTTTGCTAACCCCAAAATAATACTCACAGTTTGGGTGTAATATTTCCACCTCTGTCTGTTTTCGTACTGAAGAATAACTTAAAAAATGTGATGCTGACTGTTTCCATCTTGCTTGTGGGCATGTGAAGCCCGCAAGCATTGATTTCCTGGATGCGGTGAATGCTGTTCATTCACAGCTTGTTCACACGCATGATCATTGTTTCCTGCACTGAATCTTGGGAAGCCTGACACTAAGCTCCCAGGAGACAGTGCGGCGCCTGGGAAAGGCAATAAACACACCTACTCCCATGGGAGGAGAGTCAGGAAGTGCCACAATAAAGTACAATATAAAGGTATATAAGGACATGGAAATGGGGCAATTGTAAATTGTATTGTAATTGTGCCGTTAAAATCCCGGGGATACAATTGCCCCATTTCCATGTCCTTATATATTTTCTAATTTTGGGATGTGGTGCTTCAGGGAAAACTGTTCTCTGTTCTCTATATACTAGATACAATATAAAGGTAATTACAGGGATAAAAAAAATTTTCGTGGGGCATTTGAACATCTATGCAATTAACTGAAAGGGGTAAGATTAAGTTAAAAATTTGAGTGGAACCCTGCTTTAATGATGATCAGCGCTAAACTCAAACAGGAGTGTTCCCTGCAGGTGCATACTCTCTTATCTCAACTATGATGTCTTGAAGGCTTCCACAAGGCCAGCCTCATAAGGGGAACCTACCTAGGACTCCTTAAGAGCTAACTTCTCTTCTGTTCCACACAGTAAAACAAAAACTGGCCTGGTCTCATCGTACCATGTATCACAGGGATCAGGCAGGCTCTGCTCACTCAGGGAGCCCCCGGGATTATACCATTCGTGTCCTCAATCTGATCCACGCAGCCTGGACCTCTAAACATCCACTCATTTTACTCTCTGTTGATGCCGAAAATACATTTGACGTAGTGAATTGTCAATTCATGCAGGAAATCGTGGCATATGACATTCGGCTGTTAAGCTCAATTAAACTTTTGCTTTAAGAAAGGTGAGGGCAACGGGATCAGAGTAAAATGATCACTCATTTTTCAGGTCAACACAAACAAGTTTGTCAAATCATGCAAAAGTATTGGTATCTCTTAATGGCTGACAGCACTATCTCTTAACATTTAAAAAACTATCCTGAGAAATCACCTTCAAAAGATCAAAATCTGTCCATAGTCACTAGATCCCAAAGTAGGAACTCAGAATAAACTAAGAGGAACTACGTTGTGTAACAAATGTAATTTTTGTAAATACATTCTCAAAGCAGAACAAAATACTCTTCCTGATGGGCATCTTTTTAGACCTCAATTTTTGGCCACTTGCCAATCAGTAAGAGTAGTATACATTGTGCTATGCAACTGTGGAGCCTACTATGTGGACAAAACTAAAAGACCCTTCTTCCATCGAATCTGTGACCATGTGTCTCTGGTGGCCAAGAAAAAAAATGGAGACACCAATCAGCTGACACATGGGTTTGTTTCACGGATTTGATTGCTCCAAAATGCATTTCTATGCTTTGGAACACATTCCATTCAATGAAAGAGGGGGAAACAATGACAAAATACTCTTGCAGCGAGAAACTCGCTGGATTCATAGCTTGTGTGCTTTAAAACATCTAGGCTTAAATGATGCACTCAGCTACAAATTCTTTTTGTAGACGAGTAAAACATCATAATGCCAATCTCCCCACACTCTTTACCGCAGCTAAAAAATATAAACATGAAATCGTAACTGCTTGCAAATATTTTATCCATTTTTCATATGATCTGTTACAATGAAGTATTGTCTGTATGCGATTATGCAATTCGTATAACAAAGATTGTTCTAAACAGTACTGCACTGAGACATAAAGATGGACCTTTATACCAGGATTAATCTTGAGTCAAAATATAATATTTTTTTACTTTATGCTCTGTATTTGTTCAAACAACACAACCTCACACGGACGCCCAGACACCTGTCATTTCTACTGTTTGATCAATTGCTAAGATCGATTGGAGCCTGATTGGTATAAGGCTAATGTTGTCCCTTTGGTTTGAGATCACAACCATTCTTTAGGGTCTTCCCTTCTACTCTCATCCAATAGTGCAGTCTGTCCCACAGCCAGACACTATTCAGTGTTTCTTCACCTTATCGTGATTGATTTGTGGGCAGCCAGTTTCCAAAATAGCGGATCCGGCAACTGTGCACTCTGCACTATGCCACTTCCACCTTTTGGTTTCAGCACATGCGCACTAGCATCCAAATTCGTGTGCGCGTTCCGGAAGTGATGTCAGACGCTTCTGGAATGGGGGGGATATATGAATGTGGCAGACGCCTCCATTCTCTGTCACAGGGCTTGTGTGAGAGAGAGAGTATATATCTCTTCTTTCCCTCCTTATTCCTCGATTCCTCTTCACAGACAGGTAAGCTTTGCTATATTGCTCTACTAGGGATTTTTACCCCATGCATATAACAATTGTATTTGGCCCACATTCATTTACTATATATTTTGATTAATGAAGCCTTTATTGCTTGAATTGTTTCATAGGCTTTATTCCAATTGATTTTGATTCTCACTTACACAAAGGTGGAGAACCCTCGGGAATATCCAGTGGAGAGATATCCTGATAGATTTTGATCTCGCCATCTAAGAGCTTTGCCAGTAACATCCTTCACTCACTCAATTATTACCATTAGACTAATCTACTCTATTGAATGACATTAAATCAATTGATCCTATTATACCAATGTGAATGAGGTAACTAATACTTCAATATCTTTATTATAGTGATAAATAGGCCATTTAAATATTCATAATAACTAAATAAAGAATTTCCCCTCTTTATGCACATATATATATATATACACTTTTCCCATAGGACATGGGGGAATTATCCACATCTCCCCTCTGTGGTCACTTTACATTCCATGAATGAGGTATTCATTTGGAACATTTATAAGCCCACTGCTTTTGCGATTTATCCTGATCCATCTGTACCTGGTAGGTCCATCTGTGTTTCAATTTGCACCATATCCAAAATATTTATGGATTGTAAAGTAGCATGTTAAACCAAAGAGAAGTGTACTTTTGTATACCCATGTTATGATAGATGCAATAGTTCTGTCTTAAACTTTATGTAATCATTCCTATTTTGTTGTTTTCTTTGTTGTTGTTTTTTAGCAACCAATTCATACAGCACTCTAGAATCTCCCGAAGAAGCTCATTCGAAGCAAAACATGTAGAGCGGTAGTATCTGTACCTGTATATGAATTGAATTAGCAATACACTAATGATAATTTTTATTGTTACAAATAAATTATATTTTTTATAATCATTTTTATCTTTCTATTTTTTGACAACTTTAAAGTCCCGCAGTTTTCTTCTTTCTATCTATTCGTCAATTAAACTAGTTCAGACTTATTTTTTCATCCCCAGTGGGAAGTTCAAGGAGTTCCCCCTTTCCTCACTAATCTTCATCTTAACATTAGAACCCTTTCTGTGCAAGGTCCATGCCAGCTTTTGCAAACCATCATTGCCGGCTTTTGCAAACCTTCTGGTGTACACAAGGTTGCGGCATTAGCTGACAACCTGATATTTTTCCTCACCGATCCACTCACCTCTTTACCTAATCTGCTGTGGGATTTGCATTAATTTTGGGTTCCTGTTGCACTTTAAAATCAATCTAGCTAAATTTTCAGCACTAAATTTCTCCTTGGACTCTAGCGTGATTTAATGTCTCGGACCCTTATCCGCTTTCCGGTTGGTGACTGATTAACCGCTTAAGGACCGCCCCACGTACATATACCGTGGCAGGACGGCACTTAAGCGCAAAATATCATACCTGTACGTGATTTCTTTCTTCAGGTCTCAGGCACGTGCACACGTTGCTGGAGACCCGCTCCCACTGTGTTTGGACACAGCAGGAGCCAATCAGCCTGAAGTCTGCCTGAACCCGCCAATCATTCCTGAGACAGACAGAACAATGGTCTGCCTATGTAAACAAGGCAGATCGCCATTCTGTCAGAGGGGAAGATGAAGATCTTATGTTCCTGCTAAGGAGTATTACAGATCTCTGTGTTCACCCAGTCAAAGCACCCCCCCCACAGTTAAAATGCACTCCAGGGAAACACATTTAACCCTTTGGTCACCCCAGATGTTGGTTTCACTGGTCCCCATAAAGTGTCACTTAGTGTCAGATTTGTCAGCCGCAATGTTGCAGTCTCGCTAAAAATTGCTGATTGCCGCCATTACTAGTAAAAAAACTAAAAAGTCAATAAATCTCTCCCATACTTTGTAGACTCCAAAACTTTTGCACAAACCAATCAATATATGCTTATTTTTTTTACTAAAAATATGTAGCAGAATACATATTGGTCTAAATTAATGAAGAAATATGATTTTTTACATTTTTTATTGGATATGTTTTATAGCAGAATGTAAGAATTTTTTTTTCCAAAATTTTTTTTTTTTTTGTTCATAGCGCAAAAAACCCCCAAAAACACAGAGGTGATCAAATACCAACAAAAGAAAGCTCTATTTGTGGGAAAAAAGGACATACATTTTATTTGGGTACATCTTCGGATGACCGCACAATTGTCAGTTAAAACAATGTAGTGCCGTATCGCAAAAAATAGCCTGGTCAAGAAGGGGGGGGGGGGGTAAACCTTCCGGAGCTGACATGATTAAATATGGTATCTGGGTACTAACATCACACCAGACCTCTCTGATCTTTACACCGCAAACTTTGGATCACTGTTGCTTAAGATTAAAGATGATCTATTACACTGGCACTCACTCACGCTGACCTGGTTCGTCACTGCAGCAGTGTAAAAATTACTTTGCTTCCTCACATTCTCTACATGCTACAGGCCCTTTGCCTATGCATTTTTTCAAAAAAATCTGTGTCCTGTTTCGAGCCTTCATTTATCAATGGTCGCCTCATGCCGAGTACACACGAGCAGAGTTTGTCCTGCGAACTTTTCGACGGACTTTACGTCGGACTTTCCGAATGAACGGACTTGCCTACACACGATCAACCAAAGTCCAACGGATTCGTATGTGATGACGTACGACCGGACTAAAACAAGGAAGTTCATAGACAGTAGCCAATAGCTGCCCTAGCGTCGGTTTTTGTCCGTCAGACTAGCATACAGACGAGCAGACTTTTCGACCGGACTCGATTCCGTCAAAAAGATTTGAAACATGTTTAATTTCTAGGTCCATCAAACTTTTGGGGAAAAAAGTCCATTGGAGCCCACACACAATCGAATTGCCCGACAGACTCCGGTCCGCCGAACCAAGTATGCCGTAAAGTCCGGTCGTGTGTACGCGGCATCACTCTTCACACTGTAACCCTACCTAAGATCCATGGGGGCGTGGGCTTACATGATATGCACTCCTAATATCGAGCAGCCCACCTTAACTTTGGTTGACTGCCATTGCCATGGTGAGGCAAAACACTGGGTTGCTATGAAACTTGAGAATTCCCAGGGCACTGCTATGAGTTGCCCTGGTTGGTCCTTCCTTTACTTAGGGACCTCAGTATGCACCCCAATCTCGGAAGAACATAAAATGTCGCTCAGGAAGTGTTTTGCAGTACTTTTATTTCCCCCGCCCCTTCCCCTTTGATTCCCATCTTGGACAACCCCGACTTTGCCTCGGGACTTCACAATACGCAATTTCACTATTTCAAAGTTAGTGGGTATACCCATTTGACAGACTTTCAGACCTCTGATGGGACCCTAACCTCAACTGACCTCCCCCGATTTGTGGAACCCCCCTCTAGATTTCTAGGGGGGCCTCCAGATCTGTTCATACCTTTGCATGCTTTCACGCTCGCCAGGTATCAGCCGTTCACTGACTGCCTTTATAGCCCTGTGTCATGAGGGTGAACCAGTTCATCGTAGTCTTTTTCTAATTTACTCATCTCTTGCTCATCCAGAGACTGGCTACTCCCCTCCTAAATACTTCTCTCTAAATGGGAATCTGAGTTGGGTGGGTCCTTCAGAACAGCACAGAGGGTGAAAATGTTACATTTTGCCCAAAAATCCTCTATGACCACCAGAGTTGAAGAGACTAACTACAAACTCCTCGCCCGCAGGTATCAGATCCCTACCAAGTACCACCACATCTCACCCCAGATCACCAGCGTTTGCTGGCACTGCGGTATTGAGAGTGGCACCTTCCTCCACATTTTCTGGCAATGCCCAAAGCTCCAGTTGTTCTGGCAAGTAGTAACTGGTATAATTAAACAACTCACTGACGACGTAGATCTGCATGATGACCCTGCAGCTTGCCTGCTGCACTTATCAAGAAGATCTATCAAGAAATATAAGGCCTCTCTCACCATTCAGCTGCTAAATGCAGCAAAGGCCTGCACTGCACTTTGCTGGAGAAGTTAATCCTCCCACTCTCTCTCTGGTTCTCCAAGGTGAACGAACTTAGGGGCATCGAGAACCTCACAGCCACTCTGCATAACAATGAAGAGACCTTCCAGGACACCTGGTGGCAATATTTTGTTTACACGGACACCTACTTGAATTAACTCACTCCTCCTCAGTGAGTTTAACTCTTTCCTGGCCCTCCTTACTCTCCTCGGGACAGGATGCTTGACCCTTGTCTGTGCTCCTGCTCATTTCTTCCTTCCTCACCTTGCCCTATTTTTCTTCTTCTCTTCCCCTTTTTTCCCTCTTTCTTCTACCCTTCATCTACTGGCATCACAGTATGCACCCTCATGCTTCTTATCTAGCCTCTTTCCTATATATTTTTCTGTCTATGTATAATTGGATAGCAGCACCCCTCTTGTTCTATTCCAGCCCACAATGTTTCAGAAAGTCGGTCTACCTCAGCTTAGGCTTCAACCCCTTTTTTTTACCTTGGGGTTACTTCTTGTAGTGTTCCCCTGCAATTTGAGTTGACGAAGTCCCGTAGAACATAACACGTACGAGAGGAGGATCCATGGCTTGTGTCATCACCTGCTGCTATCCGAAGGAGCTGAGCTGTAGCCTGGCTGTATGTACCTTTTTATGTTGAAAACAAGACGCATCTCTTGTAAGTGTTTTATGTAATAAAGTGTGACCTTTTAAAATCAAGGGAGAGCACTTAGAACTGTTTATCTTTCAAATGACCGGGGTGGATACGGACTTCGGGATTACCAGTATCATGAACACTGGTATACTGCAGTACTTATCCCCTGATTGTGGGAACAAGCTGATATTGACCTGCCTGTTGGTTCAGGGGTCAATTGTATGAGGTAAGAGAGCAATATGTGTGCTGGTGGTGGGCTCATTCACCCAGGGTGCTGCTGCATCTGAAGTCTCTCATGTGAAATATTATGCTATTTATGAATTCTTTTTATCTATCATCATTGGACTTTATACCTCTATAAATTCTATTTATCCACTTTTTGTATAAATCCCTTCTGTGTTTGTGCTGTTTGAATATTTTTCTTAATATCTTGTTTTTGTCTTAATTTGCCTTTCTTACTGGTTATGATAGTCTTTCTAATATTGTCTGTATGGCATTGCACTCTCTTATAATAATACCCAGTACTCTGCGCATATTGATAATTTGCTTGTCTCGTTTGTGCATAGTAATGGTTTAAAGGAATTACAAAAAAAGTGATTGTAAACCCTTACATAGACCCAGTGAAGTGACTAGCCTGAGGTGATACACAGAGATGAAATAAATCATCCTGCACTTGTGTATCTGCAGCAATTATGCCGCGTACACACGAGCGGACTTTACGGTGGACTTTGCCCGGCGGACTTTTCGACGTACTTTCCGACGGACTTTCTGAATGAACGGACTTGCCTACACACAATCCACCAAAGTCCGTCGAATTCGTACGTGATGACGTACGACTGGACTAAAACAAGGAAGTTCATAGCCAGTAGCCAATAGCTGCCCTAGCGTGGCTTTTTTGTCCGTCGAACTAGCATACAGACGGCGGACTTTTCGACCGGACTCGATTTCAACGGATAAATTTGAAACAAGTTTCAAATCTAAATCCGTCCAACTTTTGAGAAAACAAAGTCCGCTGGAGCCCACACACATCGAATTGTCCGACAAAATCCAGTCCGCCGGGCAAAGTCCGCCGTAAAGTCCGCTCGTGTGTACGCGGCATTATACTGTAAAGCTTTGTAAAACACACAGATCAAATAATTTTTCATAGCAGCAGAAAGCAGGAGGCAAGGATCTGATGTCACACACATTACAGAGCTAGAGCATAGAAGAATTTCTTGTAATCTTATAGCTGAGTGGAGGAAAGGGACACCTCCCTACACAGGCTCATAGAAAAACATACAGAGCTGAGGCTGTGAGTCATTAGACAGCTAAGTTACATTCTGCAAACTCAGAGTTAAAGAAAAGTATAGTTATTAGTATTATGCAGCGTACACCCGGGCGGACTTTTCGACCGGACTGGTCGGACGGTCTATCCGATGGACTTTCGGCGGACTTCCGACGGACTTTCCCAACGAACGGACTTGCCTACACACGATCACACCAAAGTCTGACGGATTCGTATCTGATGACGTACGACCGGACTAAAATAAGGAAGTCGATAGCCAGTAGCCAATAGCGTCGGTTTTTGTCCGTCGGACTAGCATACAGACAAGCGGACTTTTGGACCGGACTCGAGTCCGTCGGAAAGATTTAAAACATGTTCCAAACATGTTCCGGACTGGTCCGCCGGACTCAGTCCGTCGGACCAGTCCGGTCGAAAAGTCCACTGGTGTGTACGCGGTATTAATCTTTTTTTTGTATTGTGCACAAATATTCTATATTTGTTTTAGCCAGTAGAAGGAGATATAGGCGTATTATCACATTTTTCCATGATATCCTTTGCTTTAAAAAAGCTTTTTAAATATATGCTTATTTGTTTCATACACAAAATTTCAGTGTAAAGCAATCACACATTCTGTTTGGGGTGCACACTGATATCCTTCTCAAAGGGGACTTTTGGCAATACATTGAGTGTAACATACTTTTAAACAATATTTATAAAACAGAAATATATTTCTATATATATTTCTATATAGAGCATGCTTCAGTGATAAGCAGCAGTGACCCATAGCTGGCCTTGTAAATTTGTCCCTGTTAAAAATGTATGTAACCAGTTGATCTTGCCAGTTAGTCTATTATCTTTAACTTCCTTTAGCATACCAAACTTTCCAAAAAAGTGGCCGTTAAAGAGCTGAGACAAACCATGTAACACTGACAGGACTGCTTACAAAAATAAGCTTTTATTCATTTAGCTAAAGCCTTTATCTCAAAATGAAAAAAATGTCGCTGTTATGCCACGTTCAAACAAGCGGAATGTCCGACAGAAAAAGTCAGACGGAAGCTTTTCATCATATATTTTGATCGTGTGTATGCCCGAATCTGACTTTTTTTTTAGAAAATTCTGACGGACCTAGAAATACAACATGTTCTAAATATTTCCGACTAAACCAATTCCTATCGGGAAAACCGCTCGTCTGTATGCTGTTCCGACGGACCAAAAACAATGCATTCTCTGAAGCAAGTACAAGACGGAAGCTATTGGCTACTGGCTATTGAACTTTCCTTTCTAGTCCCGTCGTACGTGTTGTACGTCACTGTGTTCTTGACGGTCGGACTTTGGTCGGACTTTGGTTTGACCGTGTATAGGCAAGACCGCTTGAATGGAATTCCGTCGGAGAAACCTTTGGAGTTTATTCCGACGGCAAAACCGGTTGTGTGTACAGGGCATTACTGTTTAAAAAATGTTAGCTGGAGTTGGTTTTATTTGTAAGTTGCTAATATACAGTCCATCTAAAACTACTTGTCTATTTAACACAACCCTTCTCACAGGATGACAATGCTGCTATCAATGGGTGCTGCTATTCCATAGATACATTGGAAGAGTGATCATTGCCACCCTATGATAGGTGGTATGTTACTGGGTGGATAACCTGGTGAAAAATAAAGGAAAAAAATTAAAAAATAAAGGTAATCATCACAGCTAAGGATTTGTTAGCTGCAAAATATACAACTTTTGGTCTTAGCTACATTTTTAGAAAAACATGTGTAAACAGTCTTTGCACTATAGAATTTATTGTTTTTTTTTTGTTTCTTGTTGTTATAGTACATTTTTTTTATGTAAAGTAGATCTAAACCCTAAGGTTCTATTAACACCTTTCCATTATGGTGCATTGTAGTAATGCCTGCATTTCCACAGTGCATGTTAAGGCACCTTACCTGCATTGCATTAGTGTGTTGTAGTGTTATTTTTATATGCTCATTTTGAATAGCATCCCAATGCACCAAGGCAATGTAGGTCTAACTCACGTGTATTACACTGCACTACATGTTAACACACTGCATGTCTGAGCAATGTAAATCAAAATGGCCTTTTGTAGACTCCTCCAAGGTAATATGTAATGGAATAACAGTGCAGGAGCACAAATGGGATATAACTGTTACCATTAAACAAAATGTACCTGGACCCGCATGGCTGGATCACCAGATATTTAAAAAAAACTGCACATTGACAAAAACGGTTACATTTACATTAAAGTGATATTAACCACTTCCGGCACGCCGTGCGCCGATATATGTCATGGCTTTGAAGGAGGATATCATTGTTAAGACAGCAGCTAGCTGCCCTAACCCTGGTATCCTCTTGATCGGCCGGCGGTCCGCTTCAAGATAAAAATGGTCTCTGCAGTGGATTCACCACAAGTTCACTTTTATCGGCGGTGGAAAAGGGGCCCTCCCGCAGCGCACCGGTGCCCTCTGACGCTTACCAAAGCCGTCGGCAGCGGAGGAGGTGATCGGATTCTTTGACATGCTTTTTTTTTGCTCTTTTTGACCCCAGATCTCATATTTAAGAGGTCCTGTCATGCTTTTTTTTTTTTCTTCCATAAATATTTTATTAAGTATAAAGAGGTAAACATACAAAGCATCCTCACGCAACATATGTTACAGCATGTTTAGGACAAACATTAGTACCTTCAGACAAAAAAGCTGGGAAAGTAAAACTTGAGGAGGCGAGTCCAGGAGCCTGATGGGTAAACCCAGACATTAGCGACTGTGGGCAGAGGGTCACGTTATCAATTTTCACCTCCCCCCTGTTTCCTCTCCCCACATCATTAGGAAGAGGAAGACCAGTAGTAGAGCGTACCTGGGACTCAACTTAAACGTCATAAAGCGTTTGAAGGCTTGTAGGGTACTATAAATGATGAAACTCCGAGTGGAAAAAGGTGTTCAACTTAGGTGGGATCAGAAAGTGAGGGAATAAAGTATTTGTTTATAATCTCTAGTTTGCATAGAGAAACCGAACCAGGGTTAAGAAAAGAAAAGAAGAGAAGGAATAGTAGAAACGGAGAAGAAGGAAAAAGAGCGATCAAGAGACAGAGGGGGGTGGGGGGGTGGGAGTTTAGGCAGAGTTATGGAGAGGGGGGAGGGAAGTCAAGAGGCCGCCTCCACCCACCCGCCCGCCAAGTACCACCTGTTATTCAATTGCAAGGTCGAAGGGCAACCCTAACGGGTATACTGAAGGTATTTATCAGTAGATGTATAATGAATCCAACATGCCCAAGTGATTGGGAATTTGTGCATTTTGTCTTGCGAGATATATATCAACTCCTCCATGTCTTTTATTTTGGTGATTCTCGCGAACCACTCTCTGATCATTGGGGTACTGGTGGAACGCCATAGTTTGGGAATGCATAGTCTAGCTGCATTGACCATGTGCATGGCTAAGGACTTATGGTATACTTTTTTGGAGAGAGAGGTGTAATGTAGGAAGTATTGGGCTGGAGTGTAGGCTAGCTTAAACGTAGTGACCTGAGTGATGATCTCATGAACTTTCGTCCAAAATGGTTGAAGTTTCTCGCAGGCCCACCAGACATGGAGCATAGTACCCCTTTCCTTCTCACATCACCAGCAGATGTCGGGTATGTCCGACGAAAATTTATGGAGGCGAGAGGGCGTTCTATACCATCTGGTAATTACCTTATAGCAATTTTCCTGTATTGCCACATTTAGCGAGCCTTTATGGGCATATTCATGGATTGTATTCCAGTCTTCTGTTGTGAGGTGTATTTGTAAGTCTCTGTTCCAGGACTCTTGTGAGGGTACAAGTGTTTGGGTTAGGTGTTCCGATAAAAGATTGTATATGAGGGAGATCAAGTGTCTTTGCGGAGATTTACGGTGGCAGAGAGACTCAAAGGGAGTGAGGGGTCTCAACCAACATGATTGGTGAGCTTGGGTTTCTAGGAAGTGACGAATTTGTCTGTATGTCCAGAAGGGGAGCGAGGCCCTCTTGGTCTGCTCTCTGAGGTTATCTAAGGGGGTAGGTTTTCCATCTGAGTAGAATTGAAGGGCTAGGACATCCTCAAAGGGCCAGTCCTGTTGTAGAAAGTTCTCGGAGTCCCCTGGACGGAAGTCCGAGTTCCCTCTTAGTGTGGTTAGGGGGCCCGGGATAGAGGTCAAAGTTCCCTCTCGTGTGGCCTTATTACATACTAAAAGGGAGGGGAGGATAAGCGGATGGGACCTTATAGACTGTGGCCAACTTTTTTGAGGTAGCCAAGGCAGAAGGTGTAAGAGTCATGACGAAAAAATTTTTTCAAGGGATACCCACGCCTTTTTAAAGGAGTGGATATTCCAGTCAGCGATCCTTGTGAGATGGCAGGCAGCATAATAATTATATAGGTCTGGCAGGCCGATGCCTCCTCTAGACTTGGGTAGAGTGAGGCGTGAAAATTTGATGCGAGGAGCAGAGTCTCTCCATAGGAATGAAGAGCATGCTTTGCGGTATATAGAGAAAAAGCTTGGTGGTAAAAGGATCGGCACTGCTTGTATCAGGTATGGTAGGATAATCATCTTGATCAAGGCAGATCGTCCAAACCACGAAACGTTTAAACCCATCCACTCCCTGAGGTTGGTTTGCGTTTTTAGGATCGCCGCATGATGGTTCAAGGTATAGAGTTCTGATAGGGTCGAGGTTATTTTGATACCGAGGTAGGTGATCGCTTTCTTCTCCCAATGGAAGAGGAAAGCTTCTTGACAATGTGCAACTTCCTGGGTCGGTAAGGTGATGTTGAGGGCATGAGATTTGGTGTAGTTAATTTTAAGATTTGATATTTTACCGAAAAATGATAAGTCTTTGAGGAGGTTAGGTAATGAGGTCCGAGGCGATCTTAGAGAGAGTAAGATGTCGTCAGCGAAAGCAGCGACTTTAAACTCTCGCATCCCCATTGTCACCAACCGAAATGTCGGGGTTGAGCCGAATCTTTTTAAGGAGTGGTTCCAGGGTCAAAATATAAATTAAGGGTGAAAGTGGGCAACCTTGGCGCGTGCCATTACTTATGAGGAAGGTGTCCGACAGGTGCCCATTGACTTTTACAGCTGCAGATGGGCCGGAGTATAAGGACATGATGAAAGAGAGCATGCAATTCTCTAGACCGATGGCCCGGAGAGCTTCTCGCATGTAGTCCCAGGACACCCTGTCGAACGCCTTCTCGGCGTCTAGTGACAGAAAGAAGCCTTGTATTTTGGAGAGTGTAAGCCAGTGATGGAGGTTGAGCGTACGAATGGTGTTGTCCCTAGCTTCACTGCCAGGGACAAATCCCACTTGATCTAGGGAGACCAGGCCGGGCAGAATAGGGAGCAATCTGTTCGCAAGAATTTTTGCGTATATCTTGATATCCACGTTGAGAAGAGAGATCGGTCTATAGTTAGCAACCGAAGAGGGGTCTTTACCCTCCTTGGGGATCACAGTGATATGGGCAGCTAACATTCTATCCGGCCTAGTCTGGGGATCCGATAGGGTATTGAGAGTATCGAGCAATCTTGGGGAGAGGACCTCGGAAAAAGATTTATAATACTGTAGGGAAAATCCGTCAGGACCCGGACTTTTGCCCACTTTCATTTGTTTCATGGCTGACTGTAATTCTAACAAGGATAATCGGCTTTCAAGCTCAAGTGTTTGTTGGGGGGTTATGGGTTTAGAGCTATAGTTGGCCAAGAATTCTGTAATAAGGTCAAGGCGTTTATCGGGAGTAGATTGGGTGGTTTGATCAGTTCTTAGGTTATATAGCTTTGAATAGAAACTCTCGAATTCTTTGGCAATATCTTCGCTCTTGACCAGAGGGTTCCACACGGTATTGTGAATAGTATGAATAATTGAGGATTTTTTAGACGATTGTACCGTGCGTGCCAAAAGACGGCCGCACTTGTTTCCGTGTTCATAGAAAATCCTCTGGCCAAGAACGTAACGCCGTTTAGCTCGTTTATCAAGTTCCTCCAGAAGGAGAAATCTGGCCTGAATTAGATCTTGAAGGGTGGATTGTGCTTGTGTTAGTTTGTGGGATGATTCAAGGGCTTTAACCGAGGAGAGAAGCTCATGAATTCTTTCCTGTTGTAGCCTTTTTTTTTTCGCCGCTGGGGCCATGAGTTCGCCTCGGATAACACACTTATGGGCCTCCCAAAGGGATATTAGAGAAATTTCAGGACTAGAGTTTTCCGTGAAGTACTGTTGGATGCGGGTGCATATGTGGTCACTGGAGGTTGGGTCTTTAAGCAGAGAGGCGTTTAAACGCCAAAGCTTCGTTTTGGTAATAGTCCTGTCATGCTTTTTTCTATTACAAGGAATGTTTACATTCCTTGTAATAGGAATGAAAGTGACACATTTAAAAAAAAAAAAACAGTGTAAAAATAAGGTAAAATAACTAATAATAATAAAAAAAAAATTATACACGCCCCGTCCCGCCGAGCTCACATGCAGAAGCAAACGCATACGTGAGTAGCGCCCGCATATGGTAGAGTGAGAGCAATAATTCTAGCTCTAGACCTCCTCTGTAACTCAAAACATGCAACCTGTAGATTTTTTTAAATGTCGCCTATGGAGATTTTTAAGGGTAAAAGTTTGTCACCATTCCACAAGCGGGCACAATTTTGATGCGTGACAAGTTGGGTATCAATTTACTCGGTGTAACATTATCTTTCATAATATAAAAAAATTGGGCTAACATTACTGTTGTCTTATTTTTTAATTCAAAAAAGTGTATTTTTTCCAAAAAAGTGCGCTTGAAAGACCGCTGCGCAAATACGGTGTGACAGAAAGTATTGCAACGACCGCTATTTTGTTCTCTACGGTGTTTGAAATAAAATATATAATTTTTGGGGGTTCTAAGTAATTTTCTAGCAAAAAAAAAACTTTTTAACTTGTAAACACATCTAAAAAAGAGGCTCGTCCATAGGTGCTTAATAAAGGCAGCTTTATTTTTCTGAATAACAAACATGTTACACTTAGAGCCCTTTCACACTGGGGCAGGCGGCATTTTACCGTCGGTATTCGGCCGCTATCAGGGCGGTTTTACCCCCCACTAGCGGCCGAGAAATGGTTAAATACCACCGCAAAGCGCCTCTGCAGAGGCGCTTTGCTGGCGGTATAGCCGCGCCGTCCCATTGATTTCAATGGGCAGGAGCGGTAAAGGAGCGGTATACACTCCACTCCTTCACCGCTCCGAAGATGCTGCTGGCAGGACTTTTTTTACCGTCCTGCCAGCGCATCGCTCCAGTGTGAAAGCCCTCCGGGCTTTCACACTGGAATGAAAGCAGCGGCACTTTCGGGTCGGTTTGCAGGCGCTATTATTAGTGTGAAAGGGCTCTTACCTTCTCTGTGCAGTGGTTTTACACAGAGCAGCCCCGATCCTCCTCTTCTCAAGTCCCCCACCTGCGATCCTGTCCCCTCCCTCCTCCCCTCCCTCCTGCCTCCTTCCCCCACAGCAATCGGGGGCATCCAAGCAGGCTTGCTTTCAAACCACTGCTCTGCGTATCCATTCACAAATGGGGTGTGGCTGGTCCCTGCCCGCTCTCTCCTAATTGGCTCACTGGCTGTGATTGACAGTAGTGGGAGACAATGACTCTGCTGTCTCAACCAATGAGGTGGAAGTGTCAGGGTTGAGTTCACCTGCTAGTGGCACTGGGGTTCACTAGGCTGATGGCTGCAGTTCCAGTGTCCACCAGCAGGTGTCTCCCAGAAGCCAGCAGGTTCTGATCAGCCACACCTGGCTCCAGCTGCCAGGTGGATATATAAAGCTGCTCCTTCCTTTCCCCAGGGCGTCACTATCCTGTCTGATCACCTCCTTGCTACCAGATTGTGCCTGATATCTATCCTGAACCTTCCTGTGTCCTGATCCATCCTGCACCCCTTTGCCTTGCTCCCTGCTCTTGTACCAAGTCATGTTTCCCTTCCTTGCATCCCTGTTACCTTTGTCCCTTGTGTTGTAGATATTATATATAGATAGTAGTTAGGTTCATTAGTTATTTTTGTTCTTGTTTGCTGGAGTGGTTTATGTTTTCACTGGTTGCTGTGTATGTTATTGGTGTGTGTTCACTGTAAATAATATCACTTTAATGATAAATACATTGTTTGGTCTCAGTTCCATTGTGTAGCTACATGTCTGGTCTCTTTAGCCACTGATTCCTGACATAATAGTGACGCCCACTAACAACCAGATCTGCTACACCTATGAATTGAGAGCCAGTTACTTAAGTTTTTTGCCTTTCTCAGAATAATTAGAGTGAAGGTTATTTGCCATGTGCAGCTTGCGGTAGAGAATAAAGATTTGTGTTGTTCACTTTGACAGGATCTCACTGAGGAGGAGCTGTTGGGAAGCATTCTGACAGCACATGCCTTAGCTTTTGAGGGCAGATTCCCTCTTAGTAACGTGCAACCTTTGATGCAGGTCTATTCTGAGCTGCTATTTCAGTTTACCTCTCAGGGCCATGATGTTTTCACTCCCCCATTTACTATGTACCAGGCTGGATTTTTAGGATGGTTGCTGAAACATTGTGCAGGTAAATTTTTCCAGCAGTATTCAGCCTATTCACAACAGGTGGTATTGGATTGTTTTGCTGCTGTGCACTGTTTTATTGAGCAATGTGAGAAAGGAAGAGTCAAACCGACTTTAGTTCACCCTCTGCTACAAGCTTGATCAGAGATCATGTCCCTAGTACTAGATGAGTCACATAAAAGCAGATCTACTAAAGATCAAGAATCTGTTCCTCTGTTACCCTTAGCAACCTCTGCTGCTACTGAGCGTTCCTTACCTCCTGTAGATCAGTACCCTCCCACCGATAACCACACTTCCTCTGTATGTAAGCCATTGGAAGCTCCATCTGCGGTACCATTGCCTATAGCAATGTCTCAGATCTCTTCCTGTACTTTTGCTACTTATGCCTCTATTTCCCCCAGTACTGTAACTACCTTTCCATCAGCAGTACACAGCACAATGCAACTACGTGCAGGACTCCAGTATCCAAGCCCAAAAAGAAACAAAACTTTTCTGCTCTTACAACACTGCCACTATCTATGTTACCTGCTGATGGTGCCCAGTCCTCCTCAATTCTGATGACTGCTGCCGATGTGATCCAGTCCTCCTCCATTCTGATAACTGCTGCTGATGTGATCCAGTTATCCTCCATGCTGATGACTGCTGCCGATGGGGTCCATACCTCCTCCATGCTGTCGCTTGCCAATGGGGTCCATACCTCCTCCATGCTGCCTCTTGCCGATGGGGTCCATTCCTCCTCCATGTTGCCACTTGCTAATGGGGTCCATTCCTCCTCCATGCTGCCACTTGCCGATAGATCCATTCCTCCTCCATGCTGCCGCTTGCAGATGGGGTCCATTCCTCCTCCATGCTGCCGCCTGCTGATGGGGATGGGGTCCATTCCTCCTCCATGCTGCTGCCTGCCGTAGATGACCTACCATCTGCTGCCAAGCCTGCTGCCCGGCTGATGTGCTGATTCCAGGGCTACCACCCGGTCGGACTCTGCTGATTCCGGGGCTGATGCCCGACCGGACTGTGCGGATTCCAGGGCTGCCGCCCAGTCTGATGTGCCTCTGCCTGTTGCCCAGCCTGTTGATCCAGTGCCTGCTTCCCAGCCTGCCTCTGGACGTTCTGTGCCCAACAACCTGCCTGCCTCTGGACGTTCTGTGCCCAACAACCTGCCTGCCTCTGAGGGTCTACTCTTCGATGACAAGTCTACCATTGATCTTGGATAACTTCTCCCTACCACCCCACTGGGTTCTATTGACTCTATGCCAGCTGCTCAGTTGGATTGTTATGCAAAGAGTGTCCACCTCCTAATGGGTCATCTGCTGGGCCTGAGATTCATTTGATGGTTGCCTCGATTGAGCCCCACTGGCAGTGTGTTGCTCCTATGGTGTCAAGCCTGGTGGTCCAGACATACCCTTGGTAACTGGTAGCTGCATCTGCCATCATGGCCCTTGTCCTGGTAAGCACCTTGGGAATGGCAGAGTACGATCTGTGCCTTGCCATGATCCGGATGCAATTGCCACAGCTCTGGGTGTACTAGGGGACCCGGTTTAGGTAACCAGTGCCTCAGAGAGACCTAGGTGGTTTTTGATGTGCAGAACAAGTCCTGGAAACCAGGCAAGCTACAGGGTTATGATGAGACACTTTGATGTCTGGGTTCCGGTACTGTCACATGACCCCAGGGCTAAGTCTGTAGATAACCTGTGTAACCCCAGCATTGGGGTACCTGCTGTCTTGAGGGACTAACGAATACTGTACATCTCAGAGGATCTGACCAGCAGAAAACCCAGCCAGCAGAAAACCAAGCCTTTGAATGTTGGCAGTGGGGTACTCAGTTGGCTTGCAGACCCCGGTGGTAGGGCCTTATGGAGCATCCAGAGGCCGCTCCTTAAGGGGGGGAATCTTTTAGGATTGAGTTCACCTGCTAGTGGCACTGGGGTTCACTGGGCTGATGGCTGCAGTTCCAGGGTCCACCAGCAGGTGTCTCCCAGAAGCCAGCAGGTTCTGATCAGCCACACCTGGGTCCAGCTGCCGGGTGGATATATAAAGCTGCTCCTTCCTTTCCCCAGGGTGTCACTATCCTGTCTGATCGCCTCCTTGCTACCAGATTGTGCCTGATACCTATCCTGAACCTTCCTGTGTCCTAATCCGTCCTGCACCCCTCTGCCTTGCTCCCTGCTCTTGTACCCAGTTATGTTTTCCCTTCCTTGAATCCCCGTTACCTTTGTCACTTATGCTGTAGATATTATATATAGATAGTAGTTAGGTTCACTAGTTATTTTTGTTTATGTTTTCACTAGTTGCTGTGGATGTTATTGGTGTGCGTTTACTGTAAATAAATATCACTTTAATGATAGCTACATGTCTGGTCTCTTTAGCCACTGATTCCTGACAGGAAGAGAGACCCAGGAGAGCCACTGTTCTTTTGCACATTGCGATGGGGCTCGGGTACGTCTTGGGGGGGATGGGGGGGATGCTGCACCCAGAAGGTTTTTTACCTTCATGCATACAATGCCTAAAGGTAAAAAAAAACCTTCAGCGTTTACAACCACTTTAATAAATTAAATCTTATATGAGATTTTTGGGGATTATATTTGGTTATCATAAATAAACGCCCTGATGTGTCAAGTTATTCAACAGCAGAATGACTGTAACTTCCAGGAGAATTAAACTGCATCTGTAAACTCTATATTTTCACTATCCACTATACATTGCATTTTCAACTCTATCTTTCTGAAAACCATAGGCTTTGCCCTTGGATTTCAGTGTAATCTGTCATTGCAATTAACCATTGTTTTTATTTTGCATTATAACTATTCAATACATACAATAATTATGTTTCATTATTTATGTATCTTTTCCTTAAACCTTGTAAAAAAAACTTTTATTTAACATAATTGTGTTCTAAAAAACAAATAAAGCCATTTTGTCTAAAAAAGTAAATAAGAATAAATACTTACAGCTTGAAAATTCCAGAGGACAAGAATGCTCATCCATTGGAAAGTTGTGCAGCTGCAGTTGGCACTCGGCATCTATTGTAAGCCTGCAGAAAAATTATTTTAAAAGTTAATATATATTGATAATACTTATAAGATATATTTTACTTGACCTATTAAATTGTATATGGGACCACTGGTTACTCTTCTGTAAAGTATGCATATTAGCATTCACCAGAGAGTTTTGTGACTATATGAAATCAAAAGATGTACTTAGTGAATTCCCCTGCTCTTGCTAGTGTTATATTAATTAAGTGGCTGCCTTTAACTGTTGGTGTATGTGCATGAGAAATCTTCAACTGTCTTTTGCAAGTCTGGGTTTCTCATATGTGTGTACTACATTGGGAAATGGGAAAACCTATAAAATATCCCGTCTCAGTTTAATGAATGCTATGTTAGGATATATCAGCTTCTGTAGGAGCTCTCACAGATTGCAACAGGACTGGATATAGAGGAACATTGGTGCAGCAAAATATATTTGCAAATGTATCAACTGAGGCCATTTTGTAAAATTAAAAGCAGCTGCTGATTGCCAGGGAATCTTATATTGGACATGTGCAGAATGTAAAAAATGTGTTTTGTTTCGGATAGATTTGTTATGTTACAAATGTTGTTTAGTTGAATTGTTTCAGAATTTGTTTAGTTTAGTTTCATTTAATTTTGTTTTGTTTATTCATTTTCTAATGAATTCCAAATGTTCGGAATGATTCAAATTCAGATTGGTTGAAAAATGATCGATCGATTCAAATTCTGTGTTAAGAATAGCTGGTTGTTAAGAAGCAGGCCAACCGAGGACAACTGATGACAAAAGAATGTTGGCAATAGAAAATTCTGAAAAAAAAAACAGCGATGGGTCCCCCCAATCCATACCAGGTCCTGGGTCTGGTATGGATTTTGAGGTGAACCCTACCTCAAATTTTGTTTTAAAAAATGGTGTGGGGTCCCTCCCCCAAAATTCATACCAGACACTTATCCAAGCATGCAGCCCAGCAGGACAGGAAAGGGGGGGTGAACGAGCACCCAGCGCAGTATCTTGTCTCTATGTTTAATGGGGACAAGGACCTCTTCCCCATAACACTGGGCTGTGGTTGTGGGGTCTGTGGGCAGGGGGCTTATCAGAATCTGGAAAAAAAACCTCTGGCCTCATCAAAGGCTCCCCGCTGACTGCCTGCTCCTCCAACTGACATTTCTTAAATAGCTAAGGGCGGAGTCACCCATTCATGTCAGCAAGTGACCCTGACCCCTTGTTATGTCCCCAAATGGGGCATGCTGGGGTGGTGGTGTGATTGATGATGGATCCACATTGAGGGACACTGTTTTTGATTTTTGAATTGTCAAAAACCTGTGTAGTGTCTTCATTTGTATGTACCCCATGCTCATTCACATGGGCCAGGATCTGGGGCCCCCTTATGAAAGGCGGCTTCCAGATTATGATAAGTCCCTCGCCCGCAGACCCCCACAACCACAGCCCAGGGTTGTGGGGAAGAGGCCCTTGTCCCCATCAACATGGGGACAAGGTGCTTTGGGGTGGAGGGAGCAGAGGCCCCCTTGCCCCAAAGCACACTCCCATGTTGATGGCATGTGGCCTGGTATGGTTCAGGAGGGGGGGGCGCTTGCTTGGATAAATGTCCAGTATGGATTTTATAAGGGAACACACACCATTTAAAAAAAAAATTAGCTTGGGGTTCCCCTTAAGATCCATTTGCAGACCCGGAGGGCCTAGTATGGATTGGGGGGACCCCAAGCTGTTTTTTTTTCAGAATTATTTATTGCTGGCATTCTTTTGTTTACATTTCAGCTCTCAGCAGGGAAGCAAGCTGACAACTGATGAATCATTGGTTGTTAACCACTTCAGCCCCAGAAGGATTTGCCTCCTTAACCACTTGCCGCCCGCCATATAGCAGAATGATGGCAAAGTGGTTTCAATAGCCTGACTGGGCGTCATATGATGTCCTCAGGATATTAAGCCGCTGCCCCCAGAGGCACGCATCACGGCGATCGTTATTGTGGTGTGTCAGTATGACACACCGCAACTCCAATCTAGGTAAAGAGTCTCTGATGGAGACTCTTTACCACGTGATCAGCCGTGTCCAATCATGGCTGATCATGATGTACATAGGAAGAGCCGGTGATCAGCTTTTCCTCACTCGCGTCTGACAGACGCGAGTAGAGAAGAGCCCATCGGCTGCTCTCCTGACGGGGGGGGTCTGTGCTGATTGTTTATCAGCACAGCCCCCCCTCGGATCCCGCCCAGGACCACCATCATGCTGCCAAGGACCACCAGAATGGCAATCCACAATGGACCACCAGGTATGCCCCCCCTAGACCCCCAGGGAAATACTAATCTGTGCCAGGCAGCTGCCAATCAGTGCCCACTCGCAATGCCTACCACTGCCAGTGCCACCAGGGATGCCTATCAGTGCCTCATATCAGTGCCACGTATCAGTGCCCATCAGTGTTGCCTATCAGTGCCCATCAGTGCCGCCTATCAGTGCCACCCATAAAAACCCATCTTTGCAGCCTTTCAGTGCCCACCTGTGCCACCCATGAGTGCCCATCAGTGCTGCCTATCAATGCCCATCAGTGCTGTATATCAGTGCCACCCATCAGTGCCACCTACCAGTGCCCATCAGTGCAGCATATCAGTGCCCATCGTCAGTGCCCGTCAGTGCCCGTCAGTGCCCGCTAATTGGTGCCACCTCATCGGTGCCGCCTTATTAGTGCCTGTCAATGCTGCCTTATCAGTGTCCATCAGTGAAAGAGAAAACTTACTTATTTACAACATTTTATAACAGAAACAAAAGAAAAACTTTTATTTTTTTCAAAATTTTTGGTCTTTTTTTATTTGTTTAGCAAAAAATAAAAAAATAAAATACCACCAAAAGAAAGCTCTATTTGTGGGAATAAAATGATAAAAATCTAGTTTGGGTAGAGTGTTGTATGACCGCGCAATTGTCATTCAAACTGCAACAGCAATAAAAGCTGAAAATTGGTCCGGGCAGAAACATGTATAAGTGCCCTGTATTGAAGTGGTTAACGACCAGACCATTTTTTGCAATACGGCACTGCGTCGCTCTAACTGACAACTGCGCTGTTGTGCAACGTTGTACCAAAACAAAATTGATGTTTTTCCCACTAATAGAGCTTTCTTTTGGTGGTATTTGATCACCTCTGAGGTTGTTATTTTTTGCGCTATAAACAAAAAGAGAGAGAGAATTTTGAAAAAAAACAATATTTTTTACTTTTTGCTATAATAAATATCCACATTTTTTTTTTACATGTATTCATCAGTTTAGGCCAATATGTATTCTTCTCCATATTTTTGGTAAAAAAAATTTGCAATAAGTGTATATTGATTGGTTTGCGCAAAAGTTATAGCGTCTAGAAAAACAATAAATATTATTATTTTTTTTTTTGTACTAGTAATGGCTGCGATCTGTGATTTTTAGTGGGATTGCGACATCGTGGCAAACAGATCGGACACTTTTGACACTTTTTTAGGACCATCGACATTTATACAGCGATTGGTGCTATAAAAATGCACTGATTACTGTGTGAATGTTACTGGGGGGGAAGGGGTTAACACTAGGGGGCGATCAAAGGGTTAAATGTGTTCCCTCATGTGTTTTTTTTAACTGTGGGGTCAGTGTACTGACTGGAGGAGGAGACAGATCACTGTTCATAATTACTAAGAACAGACAATCTGTCTCTCCTCTTCTGTCAGAATGGGGATTTGTGTGAAATCTCGTTCTGGCTCTCGTGCCCATGATCGTGGGCGGCCAGCGGACATCGCGCCCACTGGCCATGTGCATCGGGTTCCCCGCCATGCAGTGGGCATGCGCGCGCCTGCTATGGCTCTTAAAGGAGCTGACATACAGGTATGGCGATTGGCACAGGGGAGCCAACCTGCTGCCTTATTTTTTTTTATATAAGACACCCACCTGTCCTGGGAGCCTGCAATGTCGGCACCCGAAGCCGACCCATCCCTTGGCTCCGGGTGCAGGCACCAGCATCATTACTAAGGGAAACAAGAAGTGAAGCATTACAGCTTCACAGCCTGTTTCCTACTGTGCATGGGTGAGTTGCGCTGCGCTTTCTAAATGGTCACTGCTGTCTTCTGGGACCTGTGTGTTTTCTAGAAGGCAACAGGGGGGGAAGGAGGAGCCGGACAGTGTGCGGCGATCTTTCCCGGGAAGTGGGAGCAGATACCTGGATTTGACAGGTATCTGCTCCCCCCTCCCCCCTGAAAGGTTCCAATGGCATGGCACCGGGGAGGAGGAATCTGATCAGTGGAAGTTCTATTTATGGGTGGAATCCACTTTAAGGATGCGGCGGCTGGCTTCCCAGCCCGCTCCTTAACAACCAGCTATTCTTCACACAGAATTTTAATTGGTCGATCATTTTTGACTGATCCCAATAGTTCTGAAAATTTGGAATGTGTTAGAAAAGGAATAAACAAAAGGAAATTAAATGAATTTAAACAAATTGTTACTATTTCATTTGGACCAAAACGCATTGCACATGTTTATCTTGAATTGCATTGCAATCTTATTGAATTGCATTGCAGTCTATTTATAAATGTTTTCACACAAAAATCACACCACAATCAGAATGCTTTTCTTTTAGACCCTTGAATAAAATAAATGTATACAGTACATTAATTGAGTAAAGAGATAAAGAAAAACTTCCCTAGTAAGTGATATGTCTTCATGGTAACACCAGAATTATGATCTGAATGATACCTATTTCACCCACATAAAATTCATGAACAGTCTATAAACATTTTGTAGACAGTAAAAAAAAAACTGTTGGAATGACAGCATTTGAAAGTGTGGTATCATGTACAATGGGGACGGAAAGTATTCAGATCCCCCTAAAATTTTCACTCTTTGTTATATTGCAGCCATTTGCTAAAATCATTTAAGTTCATTTTTTTTTCCTCATTAATGTACACATAGCACCCCATATTGACAGAAAAACACAGAATTCTTGACATTTTTGCAGATTTATTAAAAAAGAAAAACTGAAATATCGCATGGTCCTAAGTATTCAGACCCTTTGCTCAGTATTTAGTAGAAGCACCCTTTTGATCTAATACAAACGTTGGTGGACAGCCATTTTTAGGTCTCTCCAGAGATGCTCAATTGGGTTTAAGTCAGGGCTCTGGCTGGGCCATTCAAGAACAGTCACGGAGTTGTTGTGAAGCCACTCCTTCGTTATTTTAGCTGTGTGCTTAGGGTCATTGCCTTGTTGGAAGGTAAACCTTCAGCCCAGTCTGAGGTCCTGAGCACTCTGGAGAAGGTTATCATCCAGGATATCTCTGTACTTGGCCGCATTCATCTTTCCCTCAATTGCAACCAGTCGTCCTGTCCCTGCAGCTGAAAAACACCCCCACAGCATGATGCTGCCACCACCATGCTTCACTGCTGGGACTGTATTGGACAGGTGATGAGGAGTGCCTGATTTTCTCCACACATACCGCTTAGAATTAAGGCCAAAAAGTTCTATCTTGGTCTCATCAGACCAAAGAATCTTATTTCTTACCATCTTGGAGTCCTTCGGGTGTTTTTTATCAAACTCCATGTGGGCTTTTATGTGTCTTGCACTGAGGAGAGGCTTCCGTTGGGCCACTCTGCCATAAAGCCCCGACTGGTGGAGGGCTGCAGTGATGGTTGACTTTCTATAACTTTCTCCCATCTCCCAACTGCATCTCTGGAGCTCAGCCACAGTGATCTTTGGGTCCTTCTTTACCTCTCTCACCAAGGCTCTTCTCCCCCGATAGCTCAGTTTGGCCGGACGGCCAGCTCTAGGTAGGGTTCTGGTCATCCCAAACCTCTTCCATTTAAGGATTATGGAGGCCACTGTGCTCTTAGGAACCTTAAGAGCAGCAGAAATTTTTTGTAACCTTGGCCAGATCTGTGCCTTGCCACAATTCTGTCTCTGAGCTCTTCAGGCAGTTCCTTTGACCTCATGATTCTCATTTGCTCTGTCATGCACTGTGAGCTGTAAGGTCTTATATAGACAGACGTGTGGCTTTCCTAATCAAGTCCAATCAGTGTAATCAAACACAGCTGGACTCAAATGAAGGTGTAGAACCATCTTAATGATGATCAGAAGAAATGGACAGAACCTGAGTTAAATATATGAGTGTAACAGTAAAGGGTCTGAATACTTAGGACCATGTGATATTTCAGTTTTTCTTTTTTAATAAATCTGCAAAAATGTCAACAATTCTGTGTTTTTCTGTCATTATGGGGTGCTGTGTGTACATTAATGAGGAAAAAAATGAACTTAAATGATTTTAGCAAATAGCTGCAATATAACAAAGAGTGAAAAATTTAAGGGGGTCTGAATACTTTCCGTCCCCACTGTATATACTCTGCACTTAGCATATACTATATATTCAGTGTTTACTCTATATTTAGTCAGTGCAGGCAGTGTATGTGTATATATATATATATATATATATATATATATATATATATATATATATATATATATATATACACAGTATATATATAACTCTGCATCCAGTGTAGCCCTATGTAGCCCTATATCTACAGTGTATTCTGTGATGTACTGTGTCTAATACACTTCAGGTGGTGTACACAGTTTAAAATACAGTGCAGCTGTTGTACAGTTGCTAATACAGTGCAGGCAGTGTACACAGTATCTAATACAGTGTGTACAGTTTCTACTGCACTTCTGGTGGGTGGTGTATACACAGTACAGTTTCTAATACAGTGCAGACAATGTGTACAGTTTCTACTACACTTCTGGTGGTGTACAAAGTATACAATACAGTGCAGCCACTGTACAGTTGCTAATACAGTGCAGACGGTATACAATGTATCTAATACAATGTGTACAGTTTCTAATACACTTCAGGTGGTGTACACAGTATCTAATACACTGTAGTGTGGTGTTGCAAAACAAAACATACATCATGTCCAGAAGTCCACCAAGGAGAGGCAGACGCTCACAGGCCACTAAAAGTTGACAAGCAGCCTCTGTGTCTACAGTCAACAGTGGTTTTTTTCTGCTGCTGGCCGTGTTATTGAGCCAGAACATGCAGAAGAGTTGGTGGAGTGGATAACAAAGCCATCCTCATCCTCCTCATCCTCTGTCACCCAGGCTCAGAGTAGTTTGCCTTCCAATGCAGCTGCCAAAGTGGCCTATTCCACCGGCTCCTTGTCCACAGTCACTCCTTCTGTAGCCCCACCATCATGCACGGAGGAGTCTCCAGCAGCAATTTTAAGGCTCCGATGTTGGTTCCAAGGTTGAGGAAAGGGAGTAACGTAAGCCTAGAGATAGGGGGTGCCCAAGAAGGACAAGAAACTGGCAGTCATGTTCCCGCAGCTGCAGCATACTGCCAAGTTTGCTCCAGTGATAAGGAGGGAGGTGATGATGAGGTCACTGACTGTACTTGGGTGCCTGAGAGAAGAGAGGAGGAGGAGGCACAACTCCAACAAGGCAGGATGTCCTCTAGGGGGCAGCTTAAGGGCAGCCACCTTATTGCATCACACCACAGAGCTCCGCAGGTGCAGGGCGTTGCTGACTCCCCACTGACTTTTAAAAGTTGCTTGGTGTGGGCCTTTTTGACATGTGTGCAGCAGATTGCACCATTGCTGTTTGCAATCTATGTCTGGAGCGGACCAAGCGTGGCCAGAATACAGCTGCTTGGGCACCACATGCTTGACCAGACATATAATGACCTTCCATGCAGTCCATTGGCAACAGCACTTGAAAGACCCACATCAAAGAAAAAGGCGGACTTCTCCTTAATCCTCATCTGGAATCTCCAACCCTACTATACCTCCAGTCCTCTCAAAAAACTGCACTAGGAGGAATGAAGGTATAGCAATAGGTGTGCCAAGTACTTGGAGCCAATCTGCTAGCAGTACACCTCCATCTGATTTTAGCAGGCACATTTCCCTACCCAAGTTGCTGAACCGTAAAAAGAAATTCGGTCCCAGCCATCCACATGCTCAGCGTCTAAATGCTAGCTAAAGGTCAAATTGCTAGCACTGCAACTGCTACCTTTTCAGCTGGTAGACTCTGCCCCTTTTCGTGAATTTGTGGAATGTGCAGTACCTCAGTGGCAGGTTTCAAAACGCCATTTCTTTTCACGGAAGGCCATTCCGGCTCTCTACCGGCATGTGGAAGGCAATGTTTTGGCCTTGTTGGATAGAGCGGTCAGCAGTAAGGTTCATATTACCGCTGATTCATGGTCCAGCAGGCATGGGCAGGGACGTTACCTTTCCTTCATGGTGCACTGGGTAACTCTACTGGCAGCTGGGAAGGATGCAGGACAGGGTTCCGTATTGTTGCAGCTTGTTTCACCACCATGGCTCCAAAATGCTAGTGGTTATTCTGCCACAGTTCTCTCCTCCCCCTCCTCTTCTTCTTCCTCTATGGCCTCTTCTGCAGATTTGTCCTCTGAATGAGCAGTGCTCTGTAAGCGTTCAAGGGGCAACGCAATCAGTCAGGCTAAAAGATGCCATGCGGTGCTTGAGTTGGTCTGCTTAGGGGACAGGAGCCACACTGGGGCAGAGATTCTGTCAGCTCTGCAGGGGCAGGCTCAGAGGTGGTTGACACCACACCAGCTTCAGCCAGGAATGGTTGTATGCAACAATGGCGCCAACCTTCTCTCCACCCTCTGTCAGGGACACTTGACCCACATTCAATGTTTGGCACACATCCTGAATTTGATGGTGCAATGGTTCTCGAGCAGTTACCCAGGCTTACAGGATCTCCTGAGGCAGGCCAGAAAATTTGGTGGTCATTTCCACTGGTCATACAATGCCAGTGCTCAGCTAGCTGACATTCAAATGGAATTCAACCTGCCCACCAACCGCCTCTTTTGTGACATGCCCTCCAGGTGGAAATCAATGTTGGCAATGCTGCAGCGGCTGCACACACAGCAGAGGGCCATCAATGAGTACCTGTTCGA
Organism: Lithobates clamitans; assembly: GCA_037952925.1. Classification (NCBI taxonomy): domain Eukaryota; kingdom Metazoa; phylum Chordata; class Amphibia; order Anura; family Ranidae; genus Lithobates; species Lithobates clamitans. The sequence goes on from JBBGZY010000140.1 coordinate 11,620,701, forward strand.
GTATGGCACCAGGCCAGGGTCAGGGGAGCTTGGCTTCTTTTCGCCACGCCAGTGGCTACTGGACAAGGATGCATGCACTGTCCTGTCACCATTTGAGGAGGCCACAAGGATGGTGAGCAGGGACAATGCCTCCATCAGTGGCACTGTTCCTCTAGTCTTCCTGTTGCACCACGCGCTTCGCAGAATCTTGGATAGGGCACCTGAGGCATAACAGGGGGAGGAAGAGGAGGACTTCCTTACCTCTTCAGGCCCCCTTTATCCAGATAGCATTCCTGCAGGCCTGCCAAACACACAGGAAGAAGAAGAGGAGGATTGTGTCAGAATGGATGTAATCAGCGGAGATCAGCGGGGATTGCAAGGCTGCACTGGGGCAAGGCTGCAATGGACACTGGGGAAGGCTGCACTGACATGGCTGCAAGGCTGCACTGGGGCAAGGCTGCACTGGACACTGGGGAAGGCTGCACTGACATGGCTGCAAGGCTGCACTGGGGCAAGGCTGCAATGGACACTGGGGAAGGCTGCACTAACAAGGCTGTACTGACATGGCTGCAAGGCTGCACTGGGGCAAGGCTACAATGGACACTGGGGAAGGCTGCACTAACAAGGCTGCACTGACATGGCTGCAAGGCTGCACTGACAAGGCTGCACTGACAAGGCTTCAATGACACTGACAAGGCTACATTGATGGGCATTTAAATGTAAGTTTTTTTTCCCTTAAACTTCCCTCCTAAAAGGTTTTTCCTTAAAATTCCCTTCTAAACTTGGGGTGCGTGTTATACGGCGGCGCGTGTTATACGCCTGATAAATATGGTAATTCAATAATTTGCAGTCCACCTAGAGAATAAATAACCAGAAACAAGTCCTGAAAATAATCCCAAACAGTGTATATTTTCCTATATAAGCAATCCTTTCTTCAGATATGGAATGTCATCTTCTTTATATTAAACAAGCCAGATAATGGTAAAAAAGGGCTGCTTACCAGATGCGCAGGACCCCTATTATGGGGGTCTTCAGGGCTCAGATATGCCGGATCTTGTAGGCAGGAACAGCTGATTTTGCTTTCACACAGAGCCTTCAATCCACCTTAGATCCTTCTCGAGCGCTGTGGTCACAGTGTAGTGAACTGTACCTCTGCGGGATCACTCGTGATATGTGGGGAGAAATTACAAGAACAGGAGGTACCCCATAGTGTAGTAAATGAAAACTTCTTTTATTAAAAGACGATGGGTAGCCGACATCCAAAGGTATAGCAGAAAATACAAAACAAAACAAACAGCTCAGCCGAGGTGAAGCTAGCCAGCTGGAGTGTGGTGACGTCAGGTCCCGTAGCTCTGCCCGACGCTGCGTTTCTCCGTAAGAGTCATCGACTGGGAGAGGAGACTGGGGCAGACATCACACACCACACTATATAAGCATCTCCGCAGGAAGGTGACATCGGAAACAAGATTGAAATGATTTATCAATCAGTTCACAGTGTAACCAAATAAGTACTAGATCGGGAGCTGTTCTTTATCATGCCCAGACCAAAATATACTTCATACAAACTCTATGTAAAAGAATTGTATTAGATGGTATTAAGAATACAAATTATGTAAAAACAACTTTTATATACAAAAAAACTGTGAAAAAAACATGTAAATATACAAAAATTGTTATTACTGAGGATGATTATTGCTGATTTTTAATATAAATAAACCAGTATAATCTATCCTCAGATAGATGGATCATGCTTCCTTGCCAACTCACCCTATAATCCAAAAAAAGGGGGGACATTGAGGGCAAAAAAGAATGGCCAAATATTCTAAATTATTTAAAATAGAACAAATTTGGTACACTAAATAGGGCAACCAAAAAACAAATTACATATGACACCCTAAGAGGATTGTGCAACTAGACATACGGCTTCAATTCAAGGCGACCTCACATCGCCTTGGTACCATATCAAAAAATATCCAGGACATTTATGATCATATATGAAAAGATTTAAAAAACACTTTTAAAAAACACATTGTAACTGGAGGAAAAAAAATATCTAAAAAAGAGGAACCAATCGCATAAATATATATGTGTAATTGTGCTAGAGGGAGGGGAACAGGATTTTAGCTGTTATCAATATTGCAGTTAATGTCCCATTCAATGTTGAGGCCCATGGGCTATAACACTGCATATCGAATATCCAGCGGGTTTCACAACGCGAGATATGGCGTTTTAAATTACTGCCCCTCCAGTGGGAGGTAAATTTCTCAATAGCCATAGCTTTCAACAATGATGTATTTCGGTTGTGAAATTGGCAAAAATGCCACGAGACACTCCAATAAACCCGCGCGGGTAGTCCTACCAATATATTGAAAGCCGCATGGACAACTGAGGAGGAATATTACCCCCATAGTCCCACAGGTAAGGGTTCCACCTTTTCATCCTTTGTCACTTCAAGGGTTTATTCCATAAAAGATTTTATTACCTGTGGGACTGTGGGGGTAATATACCTCCTCAGTTGTCCATGCGGCTTTCAATATATTGGTAGGACTACCCGCGCACTTAAAATTCGGATTGACGAGCACTTGTGCAATATACGCAGGGGGTTTATTGGACATAGTGTCTCGTGGCATTTTCGCCAATTTCACAACCGAGATACATCATTGTTGAAAGTTATGGCTATTGAGAAATTTACCCCCCACTGGAGGGGCAGTAATTTAAAATGCCATATCTCGCTTCGTGAAACCCGCTGGATATTCGATATGCAGTGTTATAGCCCATTGGGATTGAATGGGACATTAACTGCTATATCGATAACAGCTAAAATCCTGTTCCCCTCCCTCTGGCACAATTACACATATATATTTATGCGATTGGTTCCTCTTTTTTAGATCATTTTTTCCTCCAGTTACAATGTGTTTTTTAAAAGTGTTTTTTAAATGCTTTTATATATGATCATACATGTCCTGGATATTTTTTGATATGGTACCAAGGCGATGTGCGGTCGCCTTGAATTTAAGTCGTTTGTTTAGTTGCACAATCCTCTTATGGTGTCATATGTAATTTGTTTTTTGGTTGCCCTATTTAGTGTACCAAATTTGTTCTATTTTAAATAATTTAGAATATTTGGACATTCTTTCTTGCCCTCAATGTCCCCCCTTTTTTTGGATAATAGGGTGAGTTGGTAAGGAAGCATGATCCATCTATCTGAGGATAGATTATACTGGTTTATTTATATTTAAAATCAGCAATAATCATCCTCAGTAATAACAATTTTTGTATATTTACATTTTTTTTCCACAGGTTTTTGTATATAAAGATCATTTTTACGTAATTTGTATTCTTAATACTATCTAATACAATTGTCTTACATAGAGTTTGTATGAAGCATATTTTGGTCTGGGCATGATAAATAACAGCTCCCGATCTAGTACTTATTTGGTTACACTGAGAACTGATTGATAAATCATTTCAATCTTCTTTCCGGTGTCACCTTCCTGCGGAGATGCTTATATAATGTGGTGTGTGACATCTGCCTCAGTCTCCTCTCCCAGTTGATGCCTCTTACGGAGAAACGCAGTGTCGGGTGGAGCTACAGGACCTGACATCACCACACTCCAGCTGGCTAGCTTCACCGCAGCTGAGCTGTTAGTTTTGTTTTGTATTTTCTGCCATACCTTTGGATGTCGGCTACCCATCGTCTTTTAATAAAAGAAGTTTTAATTTACTACACTACGGGGTACCTCCTGTTCTTGTAATTTCTCCCCACATATCACAAGTGATTCTGCAGAGGTACAGTTCACTACACTGTGACCACAGCGCTCAAGAAGGATCTAAGGCGGATTGAAGTCTCTGTGTGAAAGCAAAATCAACTGTTCCTGCCTACAAGATCCAGCATATCTGAGCCCTGAAGACCCCCATAATAGGGGTCCTGCGCATCAGGTAAGCGGTCCTTTTTTACCATTATCTGGCTTGTTTAATACAAAGAAGATGGCATTCCACATCTGAAGAAAGGATTGCTTATATAGGAAAATATACACCGTTTGGGATTATTGTCAGGACTTGTTTCTGGTTATTTATTCTCTAGGTGGACTGCACATTATTGAATTAATCAATTTATTGCTTTCATTCACGTTTAATGTTTGGACAACATGTGTACTTAATTTGGAGGTGAACCTCTCACCAGTGTTTTTTGGCATTAGTAGCGCACCTGATTTTATTCACTATTTGGCAAACCTGTTAGGTGCATGTAATTACAATTTTTGATATATTTCACAGCAGGGCCCATTCCTGCACCCAACAAGAGTATCTGTGAGGGGTTACAGTGTTGTGGCACCACCACCCAAGGCCCAATTTTTGTGGTATGTAATTTTTGATATAATATTTTAACGCAACTTTTCAACGCCCAATTTTTCTGCCCCTGTTTAACAGGGGCATGTAATTACAATTCTCGATATAATATTTCACAGCAGGGCAAGCCTGTGAGGGCTTACAGTTTTGTGGCACCACCACCACCACTAAAGGCCCAATTTTCCTGCCTCTGTTTAACAGGGGCATTTAATTACAATTTTTGATATAGTATTTCACAGCAGGGCCGTTCCTGCGCCCACCAAGAATAACTGTGAGGGCTTACAATGTTCTGGTACCACCAACGCCTAAGGCCCAATTTTCTGCAGAGTATATAGGGCAAGCCGTATAGTATATATACTGCTGTTCAGAGTATAAAGTGCCTGGAGGCCTGGGGGACCCCCATGCCATTTTTTTTTATTTGGGTGCGGGTTCCTTTTAATATCCATACCAGACCCAAAGGGCCATGGCATTTTTTTTAATTATTTCTATCTATATTGCCGAAACCCGACAATGCATTACAGCCGAGAGTAGTTTTAAATGACATTTTTTCCTTAAGAAATGTCATTTTGCTGTGGTATTGTTCTAAACACGGGAAAAATGCGCTACTTTACAGATAAACTAAGGACACCCCCCAGGCATATTTAAAGGAATATTTCATTTTTATTGTTTTACTTTAAGCATTATTATAATCACTGCTCCCAAAAAAAGTCTGTTTTGAAAACTTTTTTTTGTAATGACAAGTGTCCCCTGGGGCAGTCCCCAAACACTTTTTATGGCAATAACTTGCATATAAGCTGTTAAAATGAGCACTTTTGATTTTTCACGTTCGTGTCCCATAGACTTTAACGGTGTTCGTGTGTTCGAACAAAGTTTTTGCCTGTTCGCATTCTACTGTGAACCGGGGGGTATTCGGCTCATCCCTAGCCCTTACATAAGTGTAAACCTGCAATATTCCGCCACCATTCTTACTTTCCCTACTGTCCCTTCCCTCACTTTCTCTATTTGCCTTTAATTTTGGCATAAATAAAAAAAAAGCAACAGGAATAGACCTTATGGTTAGTATTTTAGGCATTTTTATTATCCCAACGTTGTTATTTATGTCTCTCTTTATATTTGTAATGTTATATTAATGCTTCTGACATATGTTTAATATATTATACAATATCCTATACAATTTGGTAACTTCCATCTGGGCACACATTATAAAAAAAAATTAGAATGCAGATGATCCAATAGTGTATCATTAGGCCAGTAGAAGAATTTTAATGAGCAAGGCTAGACCCAAATTAACTAGAAAAAAGCAAGGGAAGGGAGAAAACAGTGTAGACCTCTGGTGTAGTAAAAAGATCAAAGAGATTTATTAAAAACAGCATAGTTCATACTCACAAAATAAAATTAAAATGTTTGATATTTTTACTACACCAAAAGTCTGCACTGTTTTCTCCCTTTCCTTGTTTTTGTCTTCTCAAGTTGAGCTCCTCACAAGTGGAGCTCCTTCTCCCTGATAACAGCAGCACTCCTCCTAGTGTGTAGCAATTGTGTGTTTTTGTGTTGGGCTACCCGGACAGTAGTTCACATTATTTATTGATTGCTGTATTTATATTTATAATTTGAGGCCATATTTATGTCACACATAGCCTTTTGGTCTGTTATGGTCAATCCAGGGAGAGTATAGTGCTGTGAGCTGAACACCCTCCTGGTGTAAGGCTTTTGCATTGGCCAAACTAACAAGAGACTAAGAGCATAGGCAGGGCTTTAATACAAGAATTAAAACACTTCATAGGATAAAGCAGTGTAAAATAGACCTGCAGCAGCATGAGTTTAATCAGGGATAACAGGTCTAACCAATGTATGCTGTAAATGATGCACTTGAGTGCTGCAAACAAAAGTCAGCTCTGAAAACAGATGATCAGTAACAAGTGAGTAATAAGCACCCCAAACTTAAAAAAGGCCCTGTCAACATACAGTGAAAAAAACATTCCTTCAAAATAAATGCTAACCTCAAAATTATGCCCCCTAAAATAAAGCCATGTTTTTAAAGGCAACCTTGCTGAAAAAAACAGTTTGACCTAAAATGAAGGCCCTGTCAACATTAAATAAAAAGCAATACCACCCGAAAAATTGATAGCGATCAGAATTAAAGTAAAGCAAAAAAAGAACACCTGTGCTTTACACAGTACTGTTTATCTATTATATGAGAGCTTGCTGACACAAGTTGAGCACAGTGTGCTGGTGCTCATCAGCTGAACACCATTATAGCCTGGTAATTGGACAGTTAGGGAGCAACACTTCATGGAAAATGTTAACTCTCTGCTCACTCTGCTGTCACCTTCTGACAGAAACTTCCCAGTGTTAAACAACACTGTGCACAAACCAGGTGCCCTTTTTACACTAATAACAAAACTGGTTAGGTAGAAATACAATAAAACCTCTTGGAAGCATACACAATTCAAATATCTTATGTTATTCCTGAAAGTGTGCTCCCAGAAAACAGCTAAATATGCATGCAAATATATGGCCAAATTAGTTTCATCTTGTCAGATTATTATTCACCTGTATACTCATTAAACCTTTCCTGAGGGAAACCTGGAGGCTGTGATTGTTGACTTACTGAAAATAACAGTTTCCTGGCCATTATGTTGACTTCCTTTGATCAATACATATCAAGTCAGAAATCTTTATCTACCTACTTGTTCTGAGTCATCCTTCTCTGGGGATAGAAATAAAAATTTTGCAGCACAATACACAAAAGGGAAATGTATACCTGAGTGTGTAAAGTACTCTTCCATCATTCCATATCCTCAACATTCGGTTAGGCGTTGTTATCCAATGTGCATCTGCTTTTTTTGAGTTACGAAAAAATGTATCTGGTATCCAGATTTTTCCAACCATGTTACTGTTCAGTCTAAGGACTTTTATAGTACTGTTGAATTTCAGGCGCCTGTCATACCAGGTTTGTGCAAAAAATATATCAATGGTATATTCCTATAGTAATAAAGAAGGACACATTAAAATGTAGCAGTAAAGACATAAAACACATTTAACATATTTTAAAGATGACCCTCATCTCTGAATATTTACTAAAATAAGAATCAGATGTTCAGAAACACTGAAAAATATGCACAATGAGGAACAGCTAATGTGTTACTTCTCAGTAATCAATGTAATATATAATGCAATTTGTTCAGTGAGACTACCTGATAACAATGTTTTGATACTTTTTGGCTTACCAAGTTATTTGTCAATTTATTATTTCTGTTCTCTTTATTGCTAAAGAATTTAAGAATTAGTAAAATCTGTCTGTTAAAAGCATGCAAACAAGATCCCCTTATAGCCTAAGCTGAGATAAAAATGTCTGTTTTTGTATTTCTGTTTCTGGATTTCAGAAGGTCCTAGATGCGAATGTCAAATCTATTCCCTTACTTCTTGAAGATTTATATTCACTACCTGTCATGAAAATGAGGGAAAATCTCCCCAATGGAGACAAAGAAAGCAAAAAAAAAAAAAAAAAAAGTTATCCTATTTTACACTTGCCCACTGTGTCTAAAACCAAAACAAAAAGTTTGACTGTGCCTATTGTACTGCTGGGAAATACAAGTAATCTCATAAAACACCTCAAAATGAAATACAAAAGTGAGCACGGAGAATTTATAACTGTCACTAGCGCTAGAACTCAACAGCTGACACTGCAGCAAACCCTTGCAAGAAGTGAAACATTATCCATGGTTAATCCAAGGGCTATAAAAATATCTGAGGCGAGGTCGTGGTGACCGCTGCATGAGATGGCCTCATTGGAGATCAGTTTCTCTAGCTGCCAAGACTACCAAAGCCTCGCAGAGCTGACACAGCTGCCCAGGAGATCCCAGCTGATTCCTCAAGTGCAACAGCATCGCCTGCTATGCCCGCGATGCCAAAGAGAAGTCCACTTCCGCTTCCGGCGCCGCATGGAGTAGCTGAGCCTCCTCACAGCTCCCACATCATGATCCAAAAATCAGCCTACAAATACCTGCCCAATCCCCACTTGACGCCTCCGCGGGTGTTCCCTGCTCTCTTGCCGACCTCCAGAGCTCCAGAAACCGGCTTCTTACCAGGCCTCGACGACCTCACCCGGCCCGGCCGTAAATCGAGGCCCCGGTCTCGGCCTACGCGGCATCCATGTCAGGAACAGGGGCTTGAAAACAACCGCCCGACCCCCCCTCCTGCCGCCTGCAACCTAATCGGGGACCCCTCACTCCCCTAGGATCTCCAGATCGCCAGGTACCGGCCTCCGACTAGGCTGCGACGACCTCATCCGGCCCGGCCGCAAATCGAGGCCCCGGTCTCGGCCTACGCGGCATCCACGTCACGAACGGGGGCTTTAAAACAACCGCCCCACCCCCCCTCCTGTCGCCTGCAACCTAACCGGGAACCCCTCACTCCCCCAAGATCGCCAGGTACCGGCCTCCTACTAGGCCGCGACGACTTCACCCGGACCGGCCGCAAATCGAGGCCCCGGTCTCGGCCTACGCGGCATCCACGTCACGAACAGGGGCCTTAAAACAACCGCCCGACCCCCCTCCTACCGCCTGCAACCTTACCGGGGACCCCTCACTCCCCTAGGACCTCCAGATCGCCAAGGTACCGGCCTCCTACTAGGCCGCAACGATCTCACCCGGCCCGGCCGCAAATCGAGGCCCTGGTCTCGGCCTACGCTGCCTTCACGTCACGACTCTGGGCACTAAAACAACTGCCCGACCCCCCTCCTGCCGCCTGCTCCTCATCAGGGACCCCTCATTCACTAACCAAGGGAACGGCTCGGATCCACGCCAGATTCGCCTGGCCCAGCAAATATCTAGGCCTACGCAGCCCTAGCAGGACAAGAAAAGGCCCAAATACAGCCGCATGACCTCCCCCCCTGTCGCCTGACACCTCATAGGGGTTCCCACACTCCCTTACGGACCGACGTTTGGCAATCAAAAGAACAACCTACACATGCCTGGCCCAGCTGCAAATTGAAGCCTTGATCTAGGCCTTCAACAACAGGACTTCAATATCGAGTGCACACCCCCCTCCTCCTGCCAGAAGTCACACCACAGCCCCCACAAGTTACCCTATGGACCGATTTGTGGAGAAGACTGGCGCGCGCTCTTACGCGGCCGCAACGATGCAACTGGCCCGGACGCAACCCGAGACCCCGGTCCTCCCGAATTCCATGCCCGACGAACCAGGAATGGAGGTGAGCGATCCCACAGCACCCCCCTCCTCACTCCACTCTCCTCTCTCCCTGCATCCTACCTCCCCCTCCCCATACCAGGGGGATAATGATACGGATCATATAGCTCAAGCCGTCGCAGCCCTCCTATCCCCTATAATAACTTCCTCAGTGGAAAAGGCAGTGGATGCGGGAATGAGGCAAGTCAAGGCACAACTAGGAGAACATTCAACTAGACTTCACGAGGTGGAACACCACCTTTCAAACCTGGAAGAAGAAGTTTATCAGGCACAAGCTACCGAACGAGCACAGGAGAAAACCAATCAGTACATACTACAAAAACTGGACGATCTAGAAAACAGATCTAGAAGGAGCAATCTGTGATTCGTGGGGGTCCCAGAATCACTACAGTCCTCAGCTATTGCAGAATTCTGCGCCAGACGCGTCCCGGAGGCATTAGGCCTCCCCGGCCCTTTTACGGTAGAACGGGCCCACCGAGTGGGAACATTCGCTCCTGATCGCAAATCCCCTCGCCCAATCATAGCGAAGTACCTAAACTACAACGACAAGACTGTCATCCTACAAAAGTTTCGGCAAAACAGATCTCTGGAAGTTGATGGGATCAAAATCCTGATCTTCGCGGACTATTCCATAGAAGTCTCAAAAAAGAGGAAAGCATTCCAACACATCTGCACAGAGCTACATCAGCGACAGATGAAGTTCACATTGGCCTTCCCTGCAACTCTCCGCATCAAAGCTCCCAACGGAGACCAGCTTTCCTTTCAGGACACCCCTGAGGCGGAAGCCTTCTTGCGTTCATTGCGCACCGAATCTCACTCCGATTCCCCGCTCAGGGCCTCTCCAAATAATCGCCCTCTGGACCAGCGAAGCCCGAGGAAAGATTCCCCGAAATGCTTCAGATCTTCCGGACCTACCCACCGTAACACCCCCCGCTGACGAGAAGATTTGCTACCCCACCATGTTTTCTTTAGGAGCATATGTTCTGCCTGCTCCTCGGTATTAATGACTCCATTGTCTGGACACTCAGGTATATGGCTTGTTTAAGTTTGTCTGTTCTCTTTTATTATGGCACAGATTTCTTTTCCTTTTATACTACTTCACCTCCTATAGCCTCACTTTGTATGGCCTCCCCCTGATCCTGCACCTATGAGAGGTCCTCCGTCGCAGCCATTGACACTGAGCCATTCAGGGCGCACACTCAGTACAGCGACTGGATCGTTAGGGGAGCTGGCCTGCACAGTGACTCTATGCGGAAAAAAGAGAAGTTCCTCTATTGTTATGAGATGTTTTCATTCCTTACTCCTACCCCTCCTTATCCCTCCTCATTATTTGTCCCCAGCAACATCCATCTGCCACTAGACTCTCAGCCACAACTCCTTCCTCAGAGCCAGTCCACCCTAGTTAGCACTACCAGTTCAACTCCTCTCCTCAGGTCTACATATATTGTTAACAATTTACCGGCACACAACCTACCTTCGACCTTACTCACATGAAAGTCACCTCTTGGAATGTGAAAGGGCTTAGGTCCCCCGTTAAGAGACTTAAAATTCTTCGTCACCTCAAGAGACTAAAAACAGATATCGCCCTGCTCCAGGAAACCCACCTAACCACCTCTGACCTCCGCCGAATGAAAAAACTTTGGGTGGGTACTGTCCTAGGCTCAAGTGCACTCAATCGCAAAGCAGGGGTTATCATATTAATCCACAAAAACCTTCCCTGTGAGATACTATCTGTGGAAACAGACAACCAGGGTCGTTTCCTCTCCACACACATAAAACTGGGTAACAGCACTCTAGTGATCTCTAACATATATGCCCCAAATAATCCCGGCAAAAAATTTCTTAATGAATTGTCCTCCTGGATTCTACACTCTCCACACCTCCCACATATAGTTGGGGGAGATTTTAACACCATCATACACCCAATCGACGACAGATCCTCTTCCAAACGAACGCGTCCATCTCCCACTCTGTCTGATCTCACACACTTCGCATCCACTATGGAATCTCTCCACCTACATGACATCTGGTGGCTTTTCCACCCAGCAGATAGAGAATACACCTTTTACTCCAACCCTCACAACATTTTCACTAGAATCGATTACCTCTTCTGCACTGACAGTCTTATCCCCATGATCTCGAATTATGATATCCATGACATAGCCATATCAGATCACGCCCCCATCTCAATCTCGCTAGATACCCCTGACCTACATCCTACTCCTAAACTTTGGCGTTTCCCCGCTTATCTCCAAAATAACTCAGACTTTCAACACTACATGGAGAAAGCTTGGTCTGAATTCTCCGAGACTAATTCCCCACATACGGACAACCCGAACCTTTTCTGGGAAGCTGGTAAGGCCTTCCTCAGAGGCCGAATCATATCGTACGCTGCCTCTCACAAGAGAAACACTTTGGCAAATTATAAGAGGGCCAGTGCCAACCTGCGCTCGGTGCAACGCTCTCTCTACACCAGGGACTCCCCTGATAACAGGCTACACTGGCAGGTAGCAAAAAGGGATTTTGATACCTGGGCAGATACCCTTGAGCGGACATACAGGGCACATATGACAGCCACCCTTCATAAATTTGGCAACAAAGCTGGCAAACTGTTAACAAGACTCTGCAAAGGCCCTTTCCGCCCGACACACATCACCTCCCTTCGGGACACCGCAGGTGACATAAAAACCTCACAACAGGACATTAACAAAATAATGTTACAATACTACTCCTCGCTATATGCCAACGACCCTATCGACACGAACACAGCCAAACACTTCCTAGACAGGCTGTCTCTACCCACGATCTCTCCCTCCCAACTTGAAGTCCTCAACGCACCTATCTCCTTACAAGAAATATCTACTGTCATCTGGAACCTAGCTCCCTCTAAAGCCTCAGGCCCAGATGGGTTTACAGGAGAATTCTATAAGGCCCTACAAACTATTACCGAACCCACTCTCTTCGCCGTCTATAATGGTATATGGACTGGCGGCCCCTACTTACCGACTGGGAATCAGGCCATAGTCAAACTACTTTCAAAAAAAGGCAAAGACCCCCAGGAACCGGGTTCGTACCGACCCATCTCACTCCTAAATTTAGACGTTAAAATTCTCTCAAAGATAGTAGCTTCCAGACTTGCCACCATCATTCCCTCTCTGATTCACCCAGCCCAATCAGGTTTTGTGAAGGGGAGAACAGCCACTATGAACATCCGTAAGGTAATGATGGCTCTGGAACAAGCCAAAATCAGCCCAGGGGGGGACCATGCCATCATCACTTTGGACGCGGAAAAAGCCTTCTATAATGTTAGCTTCGAATGGCTATCACTGGCCCTATCAAAAATGGGCTTTACGGGCCCTTTCCAACACCTTATACATGCCATGTATGCCTCCCCCGCGGCCAGATTGGTGGCGGCAGGCGTTCTCTCGGATGAATTCCGCCTTTACAAGGGCACAAGACAAGGTTGCCCCCTATCCCCACTCCTCTTTAACATAGCCTTAGAACCCCTCTCTAGATACCTTACTCTAGAGGCCCCATTACACGGCATCAAAATAGGATCCCAAGAACTCCGCACGTCACTCTTCGCCGATGACATCCTAATTTTCTCAACCAACCCCTCCTCTGACATGTCCACCATCAAAACAATCTTTGATGAATTTAAACTCTGCTCGGGTCTCCGCATAAATTATAGCAAAAGCGAAATTCTCCCCATAGGCACTTTATCTGTCCCTCGCTGGGCACAACACTCACCCTTTCCAGTAGCCAAATCACACATAACATATCTAGGCATTAAAATAGGAAGACTGCCCCATTCTATATACCATCTAAATTATCCCCCACTGTTGAAAAAAATTTCTCAAGAATTGGATAACTGGATGGATCTACCCCTTTCGCTCCTGGGAAGATGTCACCTAATAAAAATGGTCAGTTTCGCTCGATTACTTTACCCTCTCCAAACGATACCATTACTTCTTAAACATGCAGATATCAAAAACTTAAACAAAGCCATTTCCAAATTTCTCTGGCGGAACAAAAGACCACGTATAGCCCTTGCTAAACTGTATCTTCCCAGACGTGAAGGAGGGATTAGTCTCCCAAATATCAGAACATATAACCTCTCTTGCCTACTCAGGATAAGCCTAGACTGGATATCGCAACTTTCTCGCTGCTCTAATTACTCCATGGAAGCTTCAATGGCCCAACCGTACTCCCTGGCGGCATTACTTCATTGCAGGTGGAAATCAACTCCCCCACCTATACAACACAATCTTCTCCTTAGAGACACAGCCATAGCTTGGAGGGAAGTACGGAAAGCACTGAAACTTTCACCCTTTATGTCCAGACATCTCCCGATTCAAGGAAATCCCAGCTTCCCACCGGGTTTGGAATACAAACCCTTCACTATTTGGCAACAAAAAGGCCTCACACATTTTTCCACCCTATGTGATCTGGAAACAGGACGCCCTCATAACTTCTCTGTCATTGCAGAAACTTTCTCTCTCCCTACATCTCATACTTTACACTACGCACAATGCGTCAGCTTTATAAAAGACTCATGCAGAGAGGAAAGTAAGAGATTTCAGACATCCATCACAGACTTACTACTCAACAGTGACTCTTATAAAATCTCGGACATCTATAAACCTTTCTTGATAAGGACTACTCCCCCACTTGCCTCCTCATCGGTAGCAAACTGGGGAAAGGACTTCCCTGACTCAGACATAGTGGAAAAGGTTCTTCAGGGGTACCAGAAAACGCTTAAGCTGACCCCCAATGAGGTATGGAGAGAAACTCAATTAAAGTTTATGCACCGCGCCTACATACCCTTCATCTCGGACAAGACTGTCCAAGGTGCAGCAAATTGCCCCATGTGTCGACAGCCAAAACCATCACTTTCCCACCGTTTCTGGTCATGCCCCTCCATCTCTGCTTTCTGGGACCAAATCATCTCCTACATCTTCAAAATAACGCTATTAAAAATACCTAAAGACCCCCTACTCCTCATCTTCGGTTACTGGGATGACCAACTGCTCCCGTGGTCCCCAATCACCCACCCTACATATAAGGACTGGGCCTTAATCAGTCTCTTACTGGCTAGAAGACTAATTCTACAAAACTGGACCTCCTCTCTTTACCCACAGATCTCGCGACTTAAAAGGGAGCTTCTAACCTTGCTTCACAGGGACAAACTCAATACCGACTTCAAAAAAGAACTCCCCCACACACGATTTTACTCTAGATGGTGGGCCTTCATGCAATCAACTCTGTCCCAAGAGGAACTACAAAACTTCGAAAATACTTCATTCGCTTACTATGACACTTCCATTACCACTCCTGAGGAGGAAGACACTCCCGTTCTCTCTTCTTCCTGTAATTCTATAGCTACTTAATACTTCAACCGACCGATATATGCTTACACTCCCCCCCCATTCTATCCATCTTCCCCCCCCCCTTTTTTTTTTCCTTTTTCCTTTTGTTTTTGATACCGGTAGCTCCCGCAGGACCCACCCTGTTGATCCATCCAGTTATATCGTCATGATATGTACATCTAAAAGTCACATCATATATCCCACCCTGGTTATTTTGGTTCTACACCTATATATAAATGTGCATAGACTACTGGTTTATATATATATATACATATATATAAGTAAATATATATATGTAAAATGTTCTAAACTTATATATGTAAAATGTTCAAAAATGTTGTATACCAACTAATGTGATACCCTGTATTGCAATTTCTTTCAATAAAATCTATTGGAAAAAAAAAAAGAGAAGTCCAGCCTCCCCAGAAAATGTCAGTATTCTTGCTGAGCACCTCAGACTGCACTCTGATACAGGGAATTAGGGGGATTCAAACTAAGTAAACGCCCTCTACTAGGAACCCTGCCAAAACTCAGCCATGCAGGGACTCCATGCAGATGCAGCTGATCTGTCCATGGAGGTAAGCGCCCTGAGCACCCCTCTACCTGATGCATCCACTACAGGGGATCCCATAGCTGCATTCCCTACTCAAGGCCTACTAGTCTCTGACACCACCTTAAAGGACAGCTTGCTGTCCCTTAGAGCATCACTGCAAGCAGATCTCTTCTCCTGTGTCCACAAAGTGACCACAGAAGTTCAAGTATTAGGAAAATGCCTAGGATAGGTGGAAGATGAGAGGGGAGAATTTGCTCAATATTTTAATACCTTGGTAGATGCACATGGTGAGCACAAGGAGGATATCTCCTGGTTTAAAGATAAAATTGCAGACTTAGAGGAGAGATCCAGTCGTAACAATCTTAAGATCTGCGGCATTCCAGAAACCGCTTCTTCTTCTCAAATACCGCATTCTGTTCGAGAGCTGTTTCAAAAATGTACTACCATCACTCATGTCCGCAGACCTCACTTATGAAAGAGTCCACAGGGTTCCTAAACTGTCATATCTCCCGTCCAATGTACCGCTAGAAGTGCTCCTGCGGATACAATTTTTTAAAGTGAAAGAAAGACTGCTAGCAGGTTTTTCGCAAATAAGATGGAAGATGGCCTCATGTTCTTATGCTCCTGGAGCATATTACCTGATCATATGCCACTTTCTGCATCTCAGCTCTCTCCCTCTCCAGTATCGAATGACTGGCAAGTGGTCTCCCACAAACGCTTTCACAAGAAAAGCAAACCTGAAGGCTCTGGCTCCAGCAATATTACACTATGGTCTCTCAGCTATCGGAGTGTGACCACAGTTTATCCTCTTTGTTCACAACTGCACCCCTTTCTTACCCCCAAAAGTTGTTGCAGAATTTCTGCTCCTGATTCTTTTAGAACCCTCTTTTTTACTTGGCTGCATGGTCCTCCTGATAAACCTACAGCTTCAGTTCTGTTTTGTTGTTGTTTTTGTTTTCCATGGTTTGACTGTTCTTTCCTTTCAGCTTTAAACTTTAGTCCGGAGTACCTAATTTTTAATGAGTCAGCTGCTGCATTGGTAACCTTTCTTTGGCACCACGAAAACACCATAAAGGTATACTACAGTCTCACCACTTTTGCTTCTACTTTAATGCTCCTTTTACTATTCCTGAAATTGAGAGTGTAGGGAAATCCCTACCATCAGACAAATCTCCAGGTCCTAATGGGTTTACAAATAAGTACCACAAAATCTTTTACTCCCTACAAGCCCCATATCGCCTTAACTTATATAATACAGCTCAATTGCAAGCTTACTTCCCATCAGATGCTGAGAGCGCACATTGTTACAATCCTGAAACCAGGAAAAGATCCATCTACACCTTTTAACTTCAGACCTAACTCCCTCTTAAATGCCGATATCAAGCTATATGCAAAGTTACTGGCAAATCGTCTTATGACTATTACGCCTTCCTTCATTTTAGACCTGACCAAATGGGATTCACGAAAGGGAGACAGGCCTCAGACGCCACCTGGCGTATATTGAATATCATTGATTATGCTGAGCGCACCCTAATGCCCTCTCTGCAGCTCTCTATAGACGCAGAGAAGGCATTCCACAAAGTTCACTGGGGATATATGAATCACACGCTCCAAAAATTTGGCTTCCAAGGTCCGATCCTGTCCTCCATACTAGCACTATATCCTTGTCCATCTGTGCAGGTATACACCTCAGGACTACTATCTAAAATATTCTACCTCACCAACGGGACAAAGCAGGGCTGCCCATTCTCATCCTTAATTTTTAATTTGTTAATTGAACCCCTAGCTGAATCTATTTGTTCCCACGATCTAGTCACAAGGTTTAAAATCCAAGATAAACCCCACGTCATAAATATATTTGCAGATGACGTAATCCTTCTACTAACAAATCCATGCCAATCACTAAATCATGTACATCAGCTCCTCCAACGGTTCAGCATGATTTCATGTTATAAGGTAAACTTCACTAAATCCTTCATCCTCAAGCTGGGAGTCCCTACCAATGATCAGAAATTATTATTGCAACAGTTCCCCCACTTATGGTCATCTACAGGAATACCCTATTTAGGTACAACACTTACCCCGACCATTTCAACCTTTGCTAAATCCAATTTTAAACCCCTTATAACTAAGTTAGAAACAGAACTTCGCCATCTCTCCCACTTTAAATTGTCCTGGTCAGGATGCTTGCTGCTTTTAAAATGCTCATTCTCCCACAGATTTTATACTTCTTCTGCACCCTTCCTATCCCACTTAAACCTCCCCTATTGTCCTCCTTATCTTCCCTCAAGAAGTTTATATGGCAACAGAAAATAGCAATATGTTTCTACACGCAGCTTATTAAACATAAAAAAGCTGATGACATTGGCCTGGTAAATATTGGTTCACCACATGGGTCCTCATTGAAGAGGCATGGGTTCACACACGACTTACTCCTCCTCCTCTTAGCAGACACCCTAAAATCTTTCCAGTTAAACTTCTTCCCTATTACAATTTGATCCTTGCTACTTGCTTTGAAATCCCTGATTGCCTCCACATCAGGCTTAAAAGAGGGCCAACTTATTAAATTTCCTATAGATGTCTTTAATACTCAACTACCAAACCCTAAACCAGTCATCTGGTCCCGCTGTGGCTTGAAGTGGGTAGACCAACTCCACATAGGGGATAATCTCAAAATTATGGATGCTATACAATCTGAGTATGGGCTCCCTATAGCTGATTGATTTAAAATGTTTAGTGTAAGACACCACTTTCTTCCACCCAATTTATCTCCATCCTAGAGTCTGGCAATTCTACTACCAACACTCCCAAAAAAATCAAAGGCATTTTGCTTCACTATAACCTGCTCCAGGGCAAACTGGACTTCACGAACACCCCCCCCCCCATACTTGCCTGGGAGAAGGACCTTCAACAGTTTTATACTGGCTCCTAATGGCTTTCTGCGCTGGAGAAGTTGTGGCCAAATTGGCAACCTATACCATATCCTTTGGTCATGCTACAGTATACGCAGCTTCTGGTGGATTGTGTTCCAGCTCCTCTCCTGGGTCTCTGGGTGTGCCATCAACCCAGACCCAGCATTGACAATTCTAAATCAAGGGATAGATTATTTCCCTGCAGACCTTAGAAAGAAAATCCCAGCTATACTACTAGCTGCTAAGCTTAATATCATTAGGCACTGGAAAAAGGAGCTGGTGCCCAATCCATATGAAGTCATAGCCACTATCCAAACTCATTACTCCTATGAAAGACTACTGGTGTTAAGAGCCCTTATTTGAAAAAGCATGGAAACCATGGCTTACTTGGTATAATAAGTAATCTGTTGACGTACATATCTCTTTAAATTATGGTACAAAGTTTACCTGTTGTCACAACCTATGTATCATTTTGTGTGTTATAACAAATGTACTTGCAGACTGACCTCTGTTTTATAATAGGTTGCTCAGCATGGCTACCTCTTTCTGCTTTCATATAATGCCCTTTGTTTTGTTTATTTTGTTCACCCTATAAATCTCAATAAAAACATATTGAAAACATGGTATTTTATCACCTCTGCGTTTTTTTATTTTTTGCTCTATAAACAAAAAAAGTGACAATTTAAAAAAAAGTGATATATTTTTTACATTTTACTTGAATAAAAATTCCCCCAAAAATGTAAAAAAAACAAATTTCTTCATCGGTTTAGGCCAATATGTATTATTCTTAATATTTTTGGTAAAAAAAAAATTGCAATAAGCTTATATTGATTGGTTTGTGCAAAAGTTTTAGTATCTACAAAATAGGGGATAGATTTATGGCATTTAAATTTTTTTATTTTTTTTTTTACTAGTAATGACAGCGATCAATGATTTTTAGCAGGACTGCAACATTGCGGCAGACAGATCGGACACCTAACTGACATTCTTGACACTTTGGGAACCAGTGACATTATTACAATTATCAGTGCTAAAAATATGCACTGTTATTGTACTAATGACACTGGCAGGGAAGGTTTTAACATCAGGGGCGATTAAGCGGTTAAATGTGTTCCCTCACTGTGTGTTCTAACTGAATGGCCGTGTCACTGGGGAAACACACAAATCCATCTTCCTGCATAGCAGAAAGACAGGATCTGTGTGATCTTCCCTGTCTGAATGGAGATTTGCCTTGTTTTCACAGGTAGATCCCCATTCTGTCACTGCTGGGAATGATTACGAGTCGCTGGCGGACATCGAGTCCGCCAGACCCGCTGATTGGCTCCCCTGCTTTCCAGTGGAAGCGCGCCCACAAATCGCCATGTAAGAGCTGACGTACACCTACGGTGATTTGTGGGATCGAGCTACATTGTCGCAGTATAACTGGTCCTTATAAGGTTAAAGTGATTGTAAAGGATTGTTTAAAAAAAAATAACAAACATGTCATACTTACCTGCTCTGTGCAAGGGTTTTGCACAGAGCGGCCCAGATCCTCCAGATCTACTATACCAATTTGTTGTCATCTATCTGGATGATATTCTCATCTTTTCTGAAAACCTGGTTGTACACAGAAACCATGTCCGGATTGTACCAGGTCCTAATTTTAGGGATGTTTTATCTCTAGTTTGGGTCTTTGTATGGATCCTGGAAAGGTCTCGGCCATTACTAACTGGCTTCTTCCTGCCAGCCTAAAGATGACACAATGCTTTCTTGAGTTCACAAATGATTACAAGCAGTTTATTAGGAATTAAGCCTCCATTGCTGCGCCTCTTATCGCCTTGACCAAGAAGGGTGCGAATGGCCTTCAGAAGCTGTCACTGAATTTCATGGGTTAAAACAGGCCTTTGTTTCTGGACCTAATCCTGGGGATCCATTTTTTTATTTAAGTAGACACTTCTTCGACTGGGGTGGGAACAGTGCCTCTTCAATCCTTTGAGAAAAAACGTTAACCATGTCCGTTTTTCTCCAAAAAAAATTCTCAGGCAGAGAAAAGATATGCTATTGGCGATCGGGAACTTCTTGCAATTAAATTGCCATTAATGGAGTGGTGTCATCTCTTGGAGGGTTCCCCTCACTCCATACCAATTTTCGCTTATCATAAAAACCTGCAGTACTTACAGAATGCCAAACAACTGAATCCCAGACAGGCCAGGTGGAGTCTTTTCTTTTCCTGTTTTAATTTCACTATTAAGTACAAATCTGGTTCCTGATCGGCTGATGCACTCTCTAGGCCATTTGACACTCTGGATGAGGAGCCCAGCTCTGAACCTGAGCTGATCATTCCTACCTTATGCATTCTTGCCCATTCTACCACCCTGAAGTAAAAAAAATTCCCCCTGGCAAGGCCTTCGTTCCCACTGGGCTAAGAGCTAAGATCCTTCATTGGGGACATGATTCCAAGGTGGCAGGTCATGCTGGGCTCCTCTGATCCTTCCTTCTCATCAGTCACCACTACTGCTTTCCTACTATCTGTTCACATGTCAAAGACTACATTAAGGCTTGTCATGTCTGTGCCCAGCCCAAATCCTCCATGCAAGCCCCTGCTGGTCTTCCCATGCCCTTGCCCATTCCTAAGGAGCCCTGGTCTCACATTGCCATGGACTTTATCACCAATCTTCCACTGTCTGAAAATAATACGGTCATTTGGGTGGTAAGCGTTCAGTTCTCCAAGATGGCTCATTTTATTTCTCTTTCTGGTCTCCCTTTTGCTCCTGCTTTGGTTCCCATTTTTGTTTGAGAAATCTTCCGCCTCCATGGGCTTCCATCCCATATTGTTTCTGACAAGGATGTTCAATTTACATCTCGCTTTTGGAGAGCCTTTTGCAAATCCCTCAATATTATCTTGGATTTTTCCTCTTCTTACCACCCTCAATCCAATGGACAGACTGAAACGGTTCATCAGGAGTTTCTACAACTTTCTCCCATCTTCCGACTGCATCTCTGGAGCTCAGCCACAGTGATCTTTGGGTCCTTCTTTACCTCTCTCACCAAGGCTCTTCTCCCCAGATAGCTCAATTTGGCCAGGCGGCCAGGTTTAGGAAGGGTTCTGGTCGTCCCAAACATCTTCCATTTAAGGATTATGGAGGCCACTGTGCTCTTAGGAACCTTAGGTGCAGCAGAAATAGTTTTGTAACCTTGGCCAGATCTGTATATATATACAACTCTCGTATATATATATATATATATATATATATATATATATATATATATATATCCACTGTATCCAGTTTACCTATATCTGACTGCGGGCCATTCCTGGTGTACTGTTTATAATATTCTTCAGGCGGTGTACACAGTATACAGTGCTGTGCATCCATAGTGCAATTGCTCATACTTTTCTGGTGGTCAATACAGTACACCCATAGTTGTTATTACACTTTTGGTGGTATACACAGTACCGTGCACCCCTAGTGCAGTTGCTACTACTTTCCTGGTGGTGTACACAAAACATACAGTGCACCCATAGTGCAGTTGCTACTACTTTCCTGGTGGTGTACACAATACATACAGTGCACCCATAGTTGTTATTAAACTTCTGTTGGTGTACACAGTACCATGCACCCGTAGTGCAGTTGTTACTATTTTCCTGGTGGTGTACACAGTACACAATACAGTGTAGTGTTTTTTTGCTGAACAAAATTTACAGCATGTCTGGAAGGCCACCAAGGAGAGGCAGACGCTCACAGGCCACTAAAAAGAGGGCAAGAGAGGACAATGCTGGTCGTGGACACAGTGCATCCTCAGCATGTGGCCGTGGGGCACGCTTGTCCTTTTTTCCTGCAGCTGGCCGTGTTATTAAACTCATGCAGAAGAGTTGGTGGAATGGATAACAAAGCAGTCCTCATCCTCCTCATCCACTGTCACCCAGGCTCAGAGTAGTTTGCCTACCAATGCAGCTGCCAAATCGGCCTATTCCATCGGCTCCATGTCAACAGTCACTTCTTCCCTAGCCCCACCATCATGCATGGAGGAGACCCCCGAACTATTCGACCACTGTGTCGGGTACATGCTGCAGGAGGATGCGCAGCGATTTGAAGGCTCCGTTGAGGAAGGGAGTAACATCAGCCTAAAGAGAGGGGGTGCCCAAGAAGGTCAAGAAACTGGCAGTCATGTTCCCCAGCTGCAGCATACTGCCAAGTTTTCTCCAGTGATGAGGAGGGAGGGGATGATGAGGTCACTGACTCAACCTGGGTGCCTAATAAAAGAGAGGAGGAGGAGGCACATCTCCAATGAGGTAGGATGCCCTCCAGGGGGCAGCTTAAGGGAAGCCACCCTATTGCATCACACCACAGAGCTAAGCAGGTGCAGGGCACTGCTGACTCCCACATATTTTGAAAAGTTCTTTGGTGTGGGCTTTTTTGACACGTGTGCAGCAGATCGAACCGTTGCTGTTTTCAAAATATGTCTGAAGCTTATCAAGCGTAGCCAAAACAGCAGCCGCTTGGGCACCACATGCTTGACCAGACACATGACGATCTCCCATGCAGTCTGTTGGCAACAGCACTTAAAAGACCCACATCAAAGAACAAGGCGGACCTCTCCTTGCTCCTCATCAGCTGGGTTGTCCAACCCCACTATAGTTCCAGTCCTCTCAGAAACCTGCACTGAGAAAAATGAAGGTATAGCAATAGGTGTCCTAAGTACTTGCAGCCAATCTGCTATCAGTACACCTTCATCTGATTTTAGCAGGCAAATTTCCCTACTCCAGTTGCTAAACCTTTGAAAGAAATTAGGTCCCAGCCATCCACATGCTCAGCGTCTGAATTCTAGCTTTGCCAAATTGCTAGCACTGCAACTGCTGCCTTTTCAGCTGGTAGACTCTGCCCCCTTTCGTGAATTTGTGGAATGTGTGGTACCTCAGTGGCAGGTTCCCAAACGCCATTTCTTTTCATGGAAGGCCATTCCAGCTCTCTATTAGCATGTGGAAGGCAAAGTCTTGGCCTCGTTGGACTGGGCGGTCAGTAGTAAGGTGCATATTACTGCTGACCCATGGTCCAGCAGGCATGGACAGGGCCGTTACCTTTCTTTCACGGCGCACTGGGTAACTCTGCTGGCAGCTGGGAAGGATGCAGGACAGGGTTCAGTATTGTTGGAACTTGTTCAGCCACTACGTCTCCGAAATGCTAGTGGGGATTCTGTCACAGCTCTCTCCTCCACCCCCTCCTCTTCTTCTTCCTCTATGGCCTCTTCCTCTGCAGATTTCTCCTCTGAACCAGCGGTGCTCCGTAGGTGTTCAAGGGGCTACGCAAGCACTCAGGCAAAAAGATGCCATGCAGTGCTTGAATTGGTCTGCTTAGGGGACAGGAGCCACACTGGGGCAGAGATTCTGACAGATTTGCAGGGGCAGGCTCAGAGGTGGTTGATACCACGCCAGCTTCAGCCACGAATGGTTGTATGCGACAATGGCACCAACCTCCTCTCCACCCTCCAACAGGGACACTTGACCCATGTTCCATGTTTGGCTCACATTCTGAATTTGTTGGTTCTTGAGCAGGTACCCGGGCTTACAGGATCTCCTGAGGCATGCCAGGAAAGTCTGTGGTCATTTCCGCCGGTCATATAATGCCAGTGCTCGGCTGGCTGACATTCAAAGGGAATGCAACCTGCACAAGAACCGCCTCATTTGTGACATGCCCACCAGGTGGAACTCAATGTTAGCAATGCTGCAGTGGCTGCACACGCAGCAGAGGGCCATCAATGAGTACCTGTGTGAGTATGGCACCAGGACAGGGTCAGGGAAGCTTGGCTTTTTTTCGACACGCCAGTGGCTACTGATCAAGGATACATGCACTGTCCTGTCACCATTTGAGGAGGCCACAAGGATGGTGAGCAGTGACAGTGCATGCATCAGTGATAATGTCCCTCTTGTCTTCCTGTTGGAGCACATACTTCATGGAATAATGGACAGGGCACGTCTTTACCTCTCAAGGCCCCGTTTATCCAGATACTAGTATTCCTGCAGGCCTGCCGATCACACAGGAAGAAGAAGAGGAGGGTGAGGATTGTGTCAGCATGGAGGTGGAGGATAACACAGCATCAGCTGCAGTCTTCAAGGGATCGTTTTCAGTCCCCAGAAACCCATGGAGTTGTACATGGCTGGGAGGAGGTGTCGAGGATCATGTGATCCTTAGTAACCCAGAGGACTCAGGATCAAATGCCTCTGCAAACCTACGCTGCATGGCCTCCCTGATCCTGCAAAGCCTGCAAAAGGACCCTAGGATTTGTGGTATCAAGGAGAGTTATCATCACTGGCTGGCAACCCTTCTTGATCCACGTTACAAGGGTAAGGTTGCAGAACTTATCCAGCCTTCGCAGAGGGAGCAGAGGATGAAACGTCTTTGGGAGGCTTGCAGAAAGGTTTGTGCAATGTGTTTTTCAGAGCCTGGGAGGTTACAATTTCCTGGTGCTGGACAACGTGTTGCTAAGGCTTCGTTCAGTCACAGAAAGAGCAGTGGAGAAGGTGGCCAGCTGACCGATGCCTTCAGGCACTTTTTTTGCCAGCGGTTTAGACATTAATGGATGTGTGTTGAGTTATTTTGAGAGGGCAGCACATTTGCACTGTTATACAAGCTGTAAACTCACTACTTTACATTGTAGCAAAGTGTCAATTCTTCAGTGTTGTCACATGAAAATATATAATAAAACATTTACAAAAATGTGAGGGGTGTACTCACTTTTGTGAAATATTGTAGGCTAACATGGATGGGAGTCAACAGGCAGAGAAAAAGCTCAAAACAGCTCAAACGCCTGTAGAAGCAGTTTCTTTGAGCTGCATTGTGCATGAGGCCTTAGGCTGGGTTCACACTGGTGTGATGTGGGAAACACTGCAAATCCTGTGCAGGTTCCCTCATCACACCTGATTCGCAGACGGTGCACAATATCATCTGCAAACGGCTGCAGGTGTCAATGCAAAGTTAATGACACCCCAGATCAGTTCGCAGATCACAATGTGAACTGTGAAATGGTACAGGAATCGGATTGCATGGGTGTGAACACCATCACTGAATGTAATGCAAATTCAGCCATACAAACTGTATGGCTGAATTTGCATCACACAGACATTACTTGTGCTCTGCACAGCAACGCGGCCTGTTTTAACGCCAGTGTGAACCCAGCCTTACTGCTAACAACATCCTTGGCATATCCTGGAATGAACATAATTTGTTCTGTGAAATGTGTTTCTTTCACAAATTTGTAAGAAGCTAAACTAGAAGCAAGCATATAAAAATGTTTTAACCACTTCAGCCCCAGAAGATTTTACACCCTTCCTGACCAGAGCACTTTTTGCGATTCAGCACTGCATGGTTTAACTGACAATTGCGTGGTCATGCGACATTGTACCCAAGCAAAATTGACGTCCTTTTTTTCCCACAAAATAGAGCTTTCTTTTGATGGTATTTGATCGCCTCTGCGATTTTTATTTTTTGTGCTATAAACGAAAAAGCACATTTTTTTTTACTTTTTGTTATAATAAATATCCCCCAAAAATATATAAGAAAACATTTTATTTTCCTCAGTTTAGGCCAATATGTATTCTTCTACATATTTTTTGTAAAAAAGAAAAATCCCAATAAGCGTATTGATTGGTTTGGTTGGTTTGCGCAAAATTTATAGCGTCTACAAAATAGGGGATAGTACTATGGCATTTTTATTTTTAATTTTTTTTATTAGTAATGGCGGCGATCTTCGATTTTTTATCAGGACTGCGACAATATGGCGGACACATCGGACATTTTTGACACATTTTTGGGACCATTGTCATTTATACAGCGATCAGTGCGATTAAAAATGCATTGATTACTGTGTAAATGACACTGGCAGTGAAGGGGTTAACCACTAGGAGGCAGTGAAGGGGTTAAGTGTGTCCTAGGGAGTGATTCTAACTGTGAGGGGGCTGGGCTTGAACACGCAGGACAGTGATCACTGCTCTAGATCACAGAGAGCAGTAGATCACTGTCCTGTCACTAGGCACAATGGGGAATGCTTTGTTTACATAAGCATCTCCTCGTTCTTCCTCTCTATGACACGATCGCGGGCACCTGGCAGACATCGAGTCCACAGGACCCGCGGTCTCAGGACACCGCTTGTTAATGGGGACTTACGCCCTTTTGCCTACAAGTGCCATTCTGCCGACGTACACCGGCGTGTGCTGCTCGGCAATCGGTTAAAGACGTTTATAGTTTTTTTTATAATTTCTATTGCGGTATAGTTCTTGCTCCTCATCCTTAAACATTATTTAAATAACTGTATTGCACTTGGTTGGCTGTGAACTTGTGATGTTTACATGTCATTGACATTTATATAATAATTTAAACATGTTCTGTGCAATTTGAGCCTTCACAACTGTGACAAGCAAATAAAAATGTTTTGTTTCAAGTACTCGCTGATACCAATTATCAATACCAATTTTTTGCGTCATGTGACAGTTTTTTTTAGACGAATGAAAAATTATTATTGTTTCTTTATAATTATGAATAACTGTAATGCCCCGTACACACGGTCGGATTTTCCAAAGGAAAATGTCCGATCGGAGCGTGTTGTCGGAAATTCCGACCGTGTGTGGGCTCCATCTGACATTTTCCATCGGATTTTCCGACACACAAAGTTTGAGAGCAGGATATAAAATTTTCCGACAACAAAATCGGAAATTCTGATCGTGTGTACACAAATCCGACGGACAAAGTGCCACGCATGCTCAGAATAAATAAAGAGATGAAAGCTATTGGCCACTGCCCCGTTTATAGACCCGACGTACGTGTTTTACGTCACCGCGTTCAGAATGATCGGATTTTCCGACAACTTTGTGTGACCGTGTGTATGCAAGACAAGTTTGAGCCAACATCCGTTGGAAAAAATCCTAGGATTTTGTTGTCGGAATGTCCGAACAAAGTCCGACCATGTGTACGGGGCATTACAGTTATTCATAATTATAAAGAAGCAATAATAATTTTTCATTAGTCTAAAAAAACTGTCACATGATGCAAAAAATTGGTATTGATAATTGGTTTTAGCGAGTACTTGAGGGAAAGTATCGGTACTCGTACTCGGTCTTAAAAAACTGGTATTGATGCATCCCTACTTGGTGGGTGCATGCTGGTTATGGACGTAGATATACAGTATGTGAGTGAGGAAAACTTAACTCAAAGTCAATGTAGAATTAAGACTGAACAGAAGTGATTCCATCTTTATATAAATTCATATAAGATTAACTTGAGTTAATCTGCTAGTTAGTTTAAGTTCTGTATTCTCAGACTGTGACAGACTGTAACAGTTTTTACAAGGCACATATATAAGAAAATATAGCTTACAGCAGCATCTTTGCTCTGTACCTTTCTATATAAAGCTTCTGTGGTGTAGAGCAGTCTGGGACATTTTCCTGTGTAAAGGGGAACACCAAAAGTATGACTATGAGTCATGGAAGCAGATGGCATGGTTACTATAGTTGCTATGTCAGCCATGTTTAAGGGGTTGGGCATTTGAGTATTAATGATATGTAATGATATTAAATGTACACCCCTGTATTAAATCACTCCCATTTTCCATGCAATGCTTGGTTAATGATAACATATATAAATTGTATACCCGCCCAGAATTAAATCAGATAGCTTTGAACATTTAGACTCTGCATCATCTCTTTTTGTGTTCCCCAAGAAGCTATCTCCTCAGTACTGAGAGGGTCTTGTGAGTATGATAATTGCCGTGATTATACCTAGCTGGTCTTGTCAGGTATACAGAAAAACCGCTTGATTCTCTTCAGATGGAGGCACTGCTGAGATTTTGAATTTAAGACTTGAGATAAGGCTCACCTGTGGTAAGGTTTTTCTTGCCTCAGCTCTGATAAAACCTTAGTCTCTTAAAAAAAAAAAAAGAAGGGGGACGGACCATGCCTGTTAAGAAGTGGCTTTTGGGAAAGCCTGGCTTTTGGTAAGCCTGTCCTTTGGTGGGACTGTTAAGAAGTTTTAAAACGTAATATTATGCTCCTTTTGGGAAGGAGAATAAGATAAGGGTTAATAAGGCAATTACTACTGGGACCCACAAACTTTTGCTCTATCTGGCTTTTCTTGTCTATCGCATTTTCATAAAAGCATAAGATATCTGTTGTGTGGGATATGGGGCTGTATGGGGTAAGGCAGCCCTGTTTTCACTGTGTTATATGATGTCCCACAAGGGGCAAATTAAATTAGAGTGAAGTAAATTTCCCTTGTTATGTTCAAGTATCGTGGAAGTGGTGAGTACCGTTATATACATGTTCATATAAGTTTGCCTGGTATGTATACTATGGTATAGTATATGAATAATATGACTTCTCCCCTTCCCTTTGCTAGTATTTTGGTTATGGAGCTTTAGAATTATGAGTGCTTGATTCTGCTTGAAACATGCGTAATTTGTTTGTTCATGTTTAACATGTTTTTGGTGACTCTTGGAATGGTATCAGAGTGGTATTTTGAAGTTTGCAAAGGGATGTGTTAGACGGGCTGGGGATTGTGCAAGGTAAGGGAGTATTCAGGGAACGCCCTATTTTGTGATGAGGTAAAGTAAGTGAGTTTAAATGTGTTTTTGATAAAAACATCCAACATTGTAGAAGGTAAAGCAAGTGAACTTAGAAGGTAAAGAGAGATTTGAGTTATTTATTAAAGAAGGTTTCCATCGTACAAGCCGATTTCAGAGCAGTTTTAAAGAAATGACACACAGAGAAAAATAGTGCTTTTAAAAACAGCACGTGACAGTTGGAGCTGTTTGAGATTTAAAGGGGATGTGAATGTTGGGTAATTTTTATCGGCATGGCATACCAGGCGTGGATGAATTGATTTTTAAACGTATTTTGATTGATTTGTGATTTTTTTCATGATTTGCTGTAGCAAGTGCGAGAGATTTTCATGGTCATTTATTGACTACAAAGTATATCCGAGGAAACGGTTTCAGAGGAATAGCAGAGACAGGAGGTTTTAAGCAGTTAATTAACACAGAAAGAGTTTTGTTTAAAATAAGGAAGTCAAAGTGTCAAGGGCCAGGTTTAAAATTTGGATTATCAGTGTGTTGTTAAAATAACAATTTTTGTGTAAACTTACCCTGTTTGTTTGTTTGTTGAAGTTATAATGGGTCAGTACAGGTGGGTCGGTAAAATGTGCAGATCAGTGCAGATCACTGTTCAGCAACAGGCACGGGTACAGAAGGTGGTGGGGGCTGATTCCCAGGTGGCATCAGGACATGGTGCCTGTACTGCACCAGACATATCTGATGTAGGTGAAGAGCACTGTGAGACCGAGGCTTCGGGGAAGGCACCCACACCTGCTTGTACAGGAAAAGGTTCATCCAAGGGTAAAAAGAGAGAGAGCTGGTGGGGAGGCTAGAACCCTTGTTGAAAGCACCCCACCTCCTGCAAGGAGCGGCCCCTGATGCTGGGGTCTCGTGAGACTTTGCGAGATTACAGTACCAGAGATTCACAAAAACACCGATATGTCAGTTTATTGGGCAGTGATAAAATTGTCGCTGCTCTGTACACTGACAGGGGGACAAGGTTACTGTTTTGGGGGAACTGAATGAGGTAGAGGGAAGTTAAAAATCTTCTTCCTTCCCCTTCGGATCCCCCAGATTTCTTCTTCTCTCCCCGATTCTACACTTCTGAGCTGGTGATTCTGGGGGTGTGAATTCTGACATGGATCGCCAGTGAAGCACTGAGATCGCAGCTTCATGGACTGGCTAAACCAAATAGTACACACGCTGTGCTTATCAAAATAAAAGTGCTGGGTTCTCTATGGGTTCGATCTTATATGCAGAACCCATAGAGGTTCTAAGGCGCATTCTGACCAAGCTTGATTTCAAGGTCACACGCCCTAAGGTGAGGGGCTATCACCAGGGAGGGAGCACTTATATGAGCACACAGCACTATAGTTTCTGTTCACAATAACACATGAATGGATTGTGGAAGATCTGTGGACTGTTAATTTGATCATTGCACAGCAACACAGCACTGAATTGCATAAAATCACATGGATGCAGCACCAAATCGCATGGATGCATTTTTTTGTATTTTTTAATTTTTTATTGTTTGAACATTGCACTAACACCATATTGCATAGATGCAGCACTAAACCGGACTGTTAATTTGATTATCGCACAGCAACACAGCACTGAATTGCATAGAATCACATGAATGAAGCACTGAATGGCATGGATGCGTTTTTTTTGTATTTTTTAACTTTTTATTGTTTGAACATTGCACTAACACCATATTGCATAGATGCAGCACTGAAATGCATGGATGCAACACTAAATCGCATGGATATTTGTTTTGAATTATTTATTAATGTTTGAAAATTGCTCAAGCTTTGTGGAATATTTGCAATACACAGGCTGATTGGAGCACTTTTACCTATTTATTCATTCATTGAAGTTTATTGTACATTAATGTATAGTATTAATAGATTTTGAATATTTTGTATGTTTAGCACAATATCACTTTATTAATATTTCAGTAGAAATTTCTTACATTTTATTTTGATAAGCGCAGCGTGTGTACTGTTTGGTTTTACTATTTTGCATGGTTATGAGACATGCGTAACGTTAGCAGCTGATCATTTGCAAAGATACACTATTTTGGAGACCAGATTTGGTCAATTACCTGAAGGCTCACAGGACTACAAATTAGCATTCATGGACTGGCTGTTTCAGTGTCGATCAGTGAGGATTCTCAGTGTGCGGAGATCATCGTCGGGAGAACATGTTTAAACACTTCTCCCACGATTGTCTCTGTTTCATGGACCGTTTGTGGACTGTGATCAGTGGCAATCCATGGGGTCGCCGCTGTTCACAGTTTAATAAGACAGACACCTAGGTAGAGGAAAGTTGTTGTTAATAGAGAGAAATGCTTAATTTTATGTGTATGTGAATTTTTGTCTTGTCTTGGATCTCCAATTTAGAATATAAGTTGTTTTTTCTTCTGAATGCAGATGGATTGTTGAGTAGTTGATATATGTCCTATGATCCTGCCAAGACAGAGCGCGTTGCTAAAGTGGGCAGGTGAGAGGGACAGAGTAAGGTACTCATCTGTGTGTGGTGCTTTAAGAGGATTGAATCGTGGATTTGGACGTGGACAAGTTACTATTTGAGTGATTCCTCCTGTTCAAAGTTTTGTTTAGCACAATGCATGGAGGTACATATCTGCCCACAGAGATCTGCTATTTTGCTTCAGGTGAAAGAGGGGATCAAACCACCGACCAGGCCTTCACCACCGCTTTTGTGGAGAGCATACTGCGGATTTGATTCAGAAAAGTTATCTATAAAAATACATGTTTATTGTTAAACTGTTGCAACTATTGTCAGCCTATTCATGAAATGTGTTGGGCAAATATTAAGCCCATGCCCATTGCATAGTAGATTGGGAACACTAAAAGGGGAATGTGACACGTCACTGATAAATTACATGTATGCGCTGGTACCAAATGTTTTTTTTTGAGGAATCTGATCAGATACAAATTTTTAAAAGTAGCATTTCAATTTATGAAAAACAGGGTGAACAAATACCTGTGCTAACTAAAAAAGAGAACAAGAAAAGCAGCCAGCATAGTTTGTTGATTCATCCAAACACAAATATAAAAATCCAAAATGCAGCGCTTAAGTGAAGCAAATTATATAAAAAATGTGTAATAGTCCATGGAAAATCAATACAGGATAGAGATGACGTGGAGCCTCCACCAAACTTCAATGTGCAAAGGAAAAGCACACCACACCCATGTGCCCAATCTGCTTACCAGAAAGATATGAAAACAAGCAATGTAATCATATGATGCAAGAGGTTAATAGTGGATCCGAATGGCACACTCCATACTTGATAGGCAGGTCATA
Source organism: Lithobates clamitans (assembly GCA_037952925.1). Taxonomy (NCBI): domain Eukaryota; kingdom Metazoa; phylum Chordata; class Amphibia; order Anura; family Ranidae; genus Lithobates; species Lithobates clamitans. The sequence goes on from JBBGZY010000140.1 coordinate 11,652,956, forward strand.
GAAATATCCAGGTTCATCAATATCAAAAAGACATCAGGACTCACACAGGGAGATGGATATATTGTGCAATCACCAGCGGGATATAACCCAGTAAGGAAAAAAGCAACAATAGTGAAGCTCGTAAAGGTAAAACACACGTATTTATTGTAGTCTACTTACAGGTAAAAAGGAACATCATCACATATAGAAAATACTCCGCAGCTCACAGTGTACTTGCATCGGCCAGCCTGACATGTTTCATCCTATGTGGATATCATCAGGGGCATGGCCAATGATGCAAGCATGCCCAAATCAATAGTAAACATCTCAAGCCATGCTAACCTCTGATAGGGCAGCATGACATATACAGCAACTGTTTCATTTGCAAGCTCCGGCCGCACATGCGCACTACGGCCGTGCTATCCAGGAAGCAGGAAATAGAAGACAGCATTATTCGACCGCACATGCGCAGTGCGGCTGTGCGGTTCAAGACAACAGGAAGACGGAACCAGCATAGTCACCTAATACCTGCGGTGGGTGGAACAACATGCGGAACAACGTCACCGCCAACCAAAAGTACTCCGGCTGCACATGCGCACTACGGCCGTGCTATCCAGGAAGCAGAGAATAGAAGACAACATTATTTGGCCACTCATGCGCAGTGCGGCCGTGCGGTTCAAGAGAACAGGAAGACAGAACCAGCCTAGTCACCTCTCACCTGCGGTGGGCGGAACAACGTCAACGCCGACCAGAAGTAATATTGGCATAAGAATTTGTCATTTTTTAGAACCCTCCATTGTTTAGTTAGAATCTTCTTTTCTTTCAAATTTTTCAAATTTAACTTTTTAGAATTGTTAGATACCTCTAAAATATGGAGGTCTATGTTGGGTTTTGGGTTTTGGGTTCCGTTTAATTATTTTATATTATTGCTCATTGTTCCCATTCTTTTATTGTTTATTTTAATTTGAGACACAAACATGTTGGAATGCGCCTTAGCTACGTCACTTCCGGTCTAGGTGTTTTGATTTTCACCCTCCGGTTGTTGTTATGGCATACAGGCAGCATTCTGCTGTGTTATGCCAACATCACTTCTGGTCAGCGTTGATATTGTTCCGCTCACCACAGGTGAGGGGTGACTAGGCTGCTTCTGTCTTCCTGTTCTCTTGAACCGCACTGCTCATGTGCGGCCGAATAATGTTGTCTTCTATTCCCTGCTTCCTGGATAGCACGGCCGTAGTGCGCATGTGCGGCCGGAGTACTTCTGGTTGGCGGTGACGTTGTTCCACACGTTGTTCCACCCACCGCAAGTATTAGGTGACTATGCTGGTTCCATCTTCCTGTTCTCTTGAACCGCACGGCCGCACTGCGCATGTGCAGCCGAATAATGCTGTCTTCTATTTCCTGCTTCCTGGATAGCATGGCCGTAGTGCACATGTGCGGCCGGAGCTTGGAAATGAAACAGCTGCTGTATATGTCATGCTGCCCTTTAAGAGGTCAGCATGGCTTCAGATGTTTACTATTTATTTGGGCGTGCTTGCATCATTGGCCAGGCCTCTGATGATAACCACATATGATGAAACATGTCAGGCTTGCCAAAGCAAATACGCTGTGAGCCGCGGAGTATTTTCTATATGTGATGATGTTCCTTTTTACCTGTAAGTAGACTACAATAAATACCTGTGTTTTACCTTTACGGGCTTCACTATTGCTGCTTTTTTCCTTACTGGGTTATATCCTGCTGGTGATCGCACAATATATCCATCTCCCTGTGTGAGTTCTGATGTCTTTTTGATATTGATGAACCTTGATATTTCTATGACCTGCCTATCAAGTATGGAGTGTGCCATTCGGATCCACTATTAACCTCTTGCATCATATGATTACATTGCTTGTTTTCATATCTTTCTGGTAAGCAGATTGATAACATGTGGGTGTGGTGTGCTATTCCTTTGCACATTGAAGTTTGGTGAAGGCTCCACATCATCTCTATCCTGTATTGATTTTCCATGGACTATTACACATTTTTTATATAATTTGCTTCACTTAAGTGCTGCATTTTGGATTTCTAGCATTTCAATTTATGTATAGGGTATTTTGATTATTTCGGTTAGAGGACTGTTTTAGATGCAGTTGCCTATCCTTGCATTATTGAAGTTAAAAGGTGTTTCTTTTTTTTCTGGGGGCGTGGCCTGCTGCGGACCAGGATGGCTGCCTGAAGTCCGAGCTCCGCTCCACGGCCTGGATTCCAGCAACTCCTAGCTACCATCCTTCCCGCTGCTCACACTACATCAGCGGGGAAGGACTGGGGAAACCCTCGGGCACTCCGATGCAGCGGTACAAACCGCCAAACCCCCGCCGTCTCACTGACTACTATCCGACGGCCGCCGCTATGCAGAAGGCCCAAGATGGCGCCGATGGAAGCGACGGCACCCGCTCCAACAACACAGAGGGCCTGCCTGCCACCTCCTCAACACTCCCTCTCCATGGCACTGTGACCACAGCAACAGACAGGGACAGCATGGACACACTCTCCCCTCCAGAGGATTCCCCAGGAGGACTGCAGCAAGACAGAGGTAAGAGGCTGGCTACCTCCCCTGCACATTCCCCAAACAAAGAACCACATGCAAAGAAACAGCTGTGGTCCCATATTGTTGCAGGGTCACACAGCGCCCAAAATACTCCCTCCCTGGCTGCTATACCTGTCACTGAAAACACAGTGTCTGAAGTAATGCTGAAATCTATGCTTCTCACATTGCAGCAAGATCTGCATAGAGAACTCCAAATGTCACTATCTCAGATGCATGATAAAATAGACTGCCTAGAAGAACGCACAGATGCCCTTGAAGAAAATATACAAGATTACTCTAAGGCACACAATGAACTGTTAGATGCTCATGAGCACCACGCGGAAGAAATTCACCGTATCAAAATAAAAATGGCGGATTTGGAAGACCGCTCTAGGCGGAATAACATCAAATTCCGGGGCATCCCTGAATCGGTTAAACCGAACGAAATAACCCCCTACTTGCAACAACTTATCTCAGCCCTACTCCCACGCCTCAACGCCCGCGACACTCTAATTGACCGTGCCCACAGAATTGCTAAACCGTCACACCTCCCTGACGATATCCCCAGAGACATCTTGGCACGTATACATTTCTTCCATGTGAAGGAACAAGTCCTCTCCGCCGCCAGATCCGTGACACCCCTGCCAGCCCCTTACAACAACGTCAAGTTATTCACTGACCTGTCACCGGCTACAATGGAGATGCGTAGAGCATTTGCCCCAGTGACTTCCATACTCCAACAAAGAAAAATAACCTACAAATGGGGCTTCCCTACGAAATTGCTGGTCACTCACCAACAAAAGATAGTGCCTATTCTCTCCCCGAAGGATGGCTACAAAAAACTCACCAATTGGGGCTTTCTCCCCGTTGCCCCCAGAGAAGCGGAACAACCTACTCCTTCCTACAAGCCATCTGATTCCAGAAATATGGCGAATAAAGCTCCCAAAAAGACCTAACTTTGATTCAAGCCCAGATCCCCAGATCTACGTATATCCAGCCTGGGCGTCGCATCTAGTTCTTTTCCTTACCACCCCTCAGGTTTACAGTTGTGCTACGCACAAGTTTCTTTTTTTTTTTTGTCTAAGTGTTTTTTTCTCTGTTCTTTCCTCTTGATTACAGCATAGATCAATTGACATTGAATATAATTGTTTTCTAGAACTGTAGATTGTTTGTATTTCGCAACTGACTTTGGTAAAATAATTGTACGATATACAGCATTTTAGTATCTAACTGTGTAATTACTCTCACCAACAGTAGGTGGGGTCTCTCTCCCTCTGCCCAAGCCCTCATAGCCACAATACCAACATGACACTCTCGATTACCTCCCTCAATGTTAAAGGCCTAAACTCACCATTTAAACGCAATCTCTTATGGAAAGAAGCATTACAACAGCGGGCAGACATAATTTGTGCCCAAGAAACGCACTTTGCAAAACTCAAACAACCCCAATGTAGTCACAAAAAATATCCCCATTGCTTCTTCGCAAGTGCCCCTAAAAAAAAGAGAGGAGTAATGATTGCCATAAACGCAGCAATAAATTTCAAGCTTCATCACTGTGAAAGTGACGAAGACGGCAGATTCTTAATCCTATCAGCCACATTTGACAACCGCCCCCTCACTGTAGTCAACGTATATGCCCCCAATACTGCACACAAAAGATTCTACGCCAACCTCTTTGCCAAGTTGTCCCCTTATAGATCTTCCCCACTGGTAATTTGTGGAGATTTTAATGAAGTAATTAACCCTACCCTTGATACTTCCAACCCTGCGAGAAATAGGCCCTCAGCAATATCAAATATCCTCAAAAAAGAAGATCTTTATGACATATGGAGGTGCATGCACGATGAGGAGAGAGACTATACCTACTTTTCCCCCCCACACCAATCCTACTCCCGTATCGACCTATTCATCACAGATAAACACCTATTGCAAGCTATCACAACATCTACTATAGGCACTATAACATGGTCTGATCATGCTCCAGTTACGATCAAAATAGCATCCCCCTCCCAAACCACTAGACACACGGTCTGGAGACTAAACACCTCCCTCCTCAACAACCCCTCCTTTGAGGCTCAAATACAATCCGAGATCGATAACTATTTCCAACAAAATGTCAATTCTGTAAATGACTGTGCTATTGTTTGGAATGCTCACAAAGCTTGTCTACGAGGTCTTTTCATCAAACTTGGAGCCCAGGCTAAAAAACAACACTCCTCTATAACAGAATCCCTCCTGAAACAAATCCGATCTCTTGAAACTTCAAACAAGAGATCCCCCACTAATACAACCTCCTCAGAACTAAAAAAGCTCAGATTCCAACTCAGCAGTCATCTCCACCAAAAATTTGATTATTTTATCAAACGACTACGTCTTCAGATATACTCATCGGCCAACAAATCAGGAGCATTTATGGCCAAACAATTCAAAAAACAACTTTCTAATAAAAAAATCTCATTTATCACAAACCCCCAGGGCAAGCGCTTGTCCAACCCGCTAGATATTGCCAACGAATTTGGTAATTTTTACAACAAACTTTACAACCTTACGAAAACAGACCCCCATCCCACACCCACCCAAGATGACATAAAGAACTTTTTATCTTCTATCTCCCTCCCCTCGATCTCCCCAAAACAACTAGACTCTCTCACGACTCCCTTTTCACAAACCGAAATTCAAAAAGTAATAAACAACCTACCTCTACACAAAGCGCCGGGACCCGACGGACTACCCAACGAATATTACAAAAGATTCGCCCAACATCTAGTCCCCCACCTATGCGACATGTATAACCAATTTGCTACTACAGGCATAATCCCTAGGGAATCTCTCGAGGCCCTAGTGGTTACCATCCCCAAACCAGGTAAACCCCCAGACAACCCAGCCAACTACAGACCAATTTCACTCCTCAACACAGACACCAAAATTTACGCCAAACTGTTAGCACAACGCCTCTCCACCATCATCCCCCAAATTATTCACCCTGACCAGGTAGGATTTGTACCTGGCAGGCAAGCTTCAGACGGTACCAGACGTTTCATTGACCTTATCCAGTGGACAGAGCATAGTCGAACGCCTTCTCTCTTCCTATCTTTGGACGCAGAGAAGGCGTTCGATAGAGTATACTGGCCGTATATGGAAGCAGTACTCCGAAAATTTGGACTATCGGGCACCTTCCTATCTGCAATACTAGCTCTGTACACCCACCCATCTGCGCGCATTTGGACATCAGGGGTTGTCTCCAGCCCATTCCAAATCACTAATGGCACGAGACAGGGGTGCCCACTATCCCCCCTAATTTTCGCCATGATAATGGAGCCCCTAGCACAATTTATTAGATCTGACACAGCAATTACAGGTATAACAATCGGACAGACCGATCATAAAATCGGTCTATACGCAGATGACGTGATCATTGCTCTAACAAATCCAATATTGTCCCTCCCTGCAGTCCAACTAATCCTTGACAAATTTAGCGCAGTATCAATGTACAAACTAAACCACAGTAAATCCCTAATGCTTAACCTTGGCCTTGACTCTCTAACCTTAAACTCCATTACCACTAGCTCCCCCTTTGCTTGGGCCTCCAACTCCTCTATCCCATACTTGGGTATCCAATTAACTTTCCCAAGCCGAATGTTACTGAGAATTAACTTTGAAGACCTCCTGGACAAGCTTACTCAACTAGCGAGGGACCTGGGTAGGGTTCCAGCTTCCTGGGCTGGTAGAATAGCTCAGACAAAAATGTATCTACTTCCCCATGTCCTATATTTTTTCTGTACATTACCTCTCCCTCTAACGCAAAATCAAATAAAAAAAATCCAAGGACTCATCAACGGCTTCACTTGGCAACAAAAGAGACCTAGAATAAAAAAAGGCATACTCACAACTCCAGTTCAACACGGAGGACTGGGTGTCCCAGATATTCAAGCCTACCACCGAGCAACTATCCTGGACCAGCTGAAAACTTGGTGGTCAGACAAACATCACACAACCTGGAAACAAATCGAAACCAACCTACTACCCACGGATCCTAAAAACTTCCTAGCCGCACTCTGGCTCAACCCCCATCCCAAAAGATACCCTCTTGACACTATTACATCCGCCACAAGAATTTGGACTTCAATACTACAAATCAAAGGAGGGATATCAAAGGACACTTTGACAGCAATACCCACTGAGGCATTACACCTCGTTTCCCCGGACTTACCTCTTTCAGAATGGACAAAAGTCGGCATCACCCATTTAGGTATGCTCTTTTCGTCATCAACCCTCCTCTCATTTGAGCAATTAAAGCAAAAATACGGACTATCCAAACACACGTTCTTCCTATACCCAAGGATTAGATCTAGCTTGTCAAAAATTTCCTGGACAACCTCAGACGATGTCTCACTCCCAATACTCAAATTCTACAATATAGCTATACCCACGTCCAAAGGAATCTCGTTTATGTACAAGCTTCTCACCAAACCAACTACTAACCATCTGGCATCCTCCGTACAGTACTGGTCCTCACTATCAGACCAACCGATTCCAGATACACAATGGCTAAAGGCCCTCACATTGCCCTTACGTCTGTCGCACTGCATTAATCACTGGGAAGCAACACAGAAACTTTTTCACAAATGGTACTTTACCCCAGAAAGGTTGGCGAAAATCTACCCGAACACCTCCCCGATCTGTTGGAGGGGATGTACTCACATTGGATCTCTCTCACACATATGGTGGGAATGCCAACCAGTTAAAAATTTCTGGAGACAAATACACAACCTAATTGAAGCTATGTGTGGTACATCCCAATCTTTGTCCCCGCTTGACCTACTCCTAGGACTCTCAATTCCAACGTTGCCCACCCATCAGCAAACAATACTCACACATATTCTCATTGCCGCAAGACTAACAATTGCAAGAAAATGGAAATCAACAGACCCGCCAGCTCTTAAAGATACCATCAACATACTTAACCAACACTTTCAGATGGAATTCTCTTTTGCCAAAGCCAATATGTCCATCAAGCGCTTTAACAGAAACTGGCACCCTTGGATTCTGGACTCTAGAAGCACACCACTGTCGTAATAGTCCAGCTTCTAAGAGGCCAGCTTATATACCACCCCCCCTATCTTATTACAACCTCTCGGACACTTTACTAAAACATGTTATATAGGTTACAATGTCACACCGTGATATAGGTTGTACACAGGTGTTCCCCCCACTCAATACTTAACCTATTATTACAGGAATACTTTATGCTACCATAGTTATTTGTAATATACTTGTTTACTTACTGTTCTTCGATTATTTTTGCCTTAGACCAATCAAAACTACACTTAATAAGCTCTTCTCTCACTGCCGTTTATGTACACACTAAGACGCCAGGGTATGCCCAATTGGCGATGTTTCTGTATTTTTCTTTTTCTTATTTTAAAAATACAATAAAAAACTTTAAATATAAAAAAAAAAAGGTGTTTCTTTTCTAATAACAGCAAATGTGCTATATTTGTGCAAATGGTTTTAATTGTGTTTAAGCTGTATTAACAATGATTGGGGATTTTAAAATGTTGATTTTAACCAAATTCTAAGAATGAGGAAGTTATGTATTCCAAGCGCTATGCCAGATGAATTGTGGTTGGTAAAGAAAAAAGGAAGTGACTTTAAGGTTGTGTAATCGTATGCACTAGAGAAAAATATTAAGGTTTTAAAAGGTGTTTAAAGGTGTTCAAAGGGAAAATATGAAAAAAATGCAGAGTGAATGAATTGGCCAAATGAATGTGGAATGAGAAAGTGGTTGTATTATGTTAATGAACGCACAGGGTATCATTTTGATTAGTAAAGTATTTTAAGTGTGTTTAAAATGTACACAACAAGTTGTCTCATATTGTGTTTAGGCCGACGCTGGTAACAGAAGGGTGAAATCTGGGAAAAATGTTTGAAGAGTTACTGAAATTAAGTAACAGGGATCAAAATACATTGCTGCATATATTGCGTCCATAAGGTACTAAAATGTGATGGGAAGGATTTGTTTGAAATTAGCAATCAGGGGGAGGGCGTGGAGGCATGACGTAACGTGCCGGGAGCTGGGGGAGGGTCTTGGTGTCAGAGGGATGAGAGCGGTGTGTGCGACGGCGTGTGCTGCACGTCCGTATCCCTACAGCCGGGAGTGGGAGACCGTGGCTGCCTAAGCGCTTCTCCCCTCTCCCTCCCCCCCCCCGCCGCAGAAAGGGCTTGCCGCCCCGCTGACTCGAGCGGGTGAGAGAGCCGCCCGTCGAACCCCGGAGCCGCGCCTGGATCTCGGATTCAGCAGTTGGAAGGAGCATTGGCCTCTAGCACTCTCGGTTGTCCCCCCCTGTGGGGCAATCGCCAAAGAATTCTCCGGACTCCTCTCCCTCCGCTGCACCCCCTGTGCTGAGACAGGTGATGGGACAACAGCAGTGAGACCTGGGCTGCCTGACCAAATCGGCTGGAGAGGAGAGCTGAGCCAGGTGCGGACTGATCCCCCCGCCCCCCCCTCCCCTCTATCGACACGTGGATACAGCCTCTGAAGGAGTCCCCCCCGGAGTACGCCTGGAGTCAGGTAGGATCAGCCTGGCTGATGTTAGTGCCTCTTGAACTGGAACTTGCTAGGGCAACTGCTATGGTAATCATACTGGCGGAAGGAAAGGCATGTTTACTCTGCTAAATAACTCTGAGCTGGGCACAGACAGAGGAACCAGCCTACATTACTGCTGTGTCTAGAGCGGACATTTAAAACAGGGGGAATCGCTATCTATCTGAAACAGCAAAAGGTGCTCGATTTATCCGAGCGACGTTAATACATAAGCACCCCCTTAAAGGACCTAACCTGAGTGTACTGGCTGACATTTTGGCCCCCCCCTCTAGGACAGAACTGTGACAATAGTTGGGCTGCACCAGTTAAAGTCAACTCATACAAACACATAGGGTGCTACAGCGGGCCCCCCCTTAAGTGAGGGGTGCAGGTGGGGTACCCTCCTGGTGTTAGAGTCTCCGCACGGGCAGAAGCGGAGCCTAGATTTAGCCAGTGAACTGGTGGTGGGACTAACCAGGGTCTTTAAGACTAAGTCTGCAGAAGGGGTGTGGGGTGGATCATGAAAGGGCGCCCCCAAAGAACGGCGGATTCCAATAAACCTAGAGACAGCCTGAACTCAAGCACTATTCAAAAATTCCTTAAAAGCCCTAGTGCGGACAATAAACAACAAGAGCCAATGGATACTAAGGACAGAAAAAAGGCAGTCCCCAAAAGTAAGGGAGTCCAGGGGGGGGCCGTTACCTCCGAGACATACACGGAAGGACCCTTATTGTTTAATGCAGAAACAGATCCGTCTAGAGAGGTGTTCCCTACAAAAACCGAAATTCAAGATATGTTTGTGAACTTAGAAAAAGTAATTAAAGCTGAAATCTCAAATGTGAGAACTGACATGGGACATCTTCTAGCAAGAGTGGAGGGGATGGAGAAGGAGGTGGAACAACAAGGAGGAGAAATAGCCACTTTAAAAAAACAAGTAAAAACACTACAGAGGGGACACAGAGAGCTGTTATTTAAAATGGAAGAACAAGAAAACCAAAACAGACGTCAAAACTTAAGGATCAGACTACTACCAGAACATAGAGATGAGGACTTGTTCCTAATCTGCAAAGAGCTTTTTAACCTCTTAATGGGGAAAAACCCAGATAGTGATCTGAAAATTGACCGCGTCCACAGAATTAGGAAACCCCACAATTTAAGAGGCGACACACCTAGAGATATTATCGTGAAATTTCATCAATTCGAGGACAAAGCCAACATCTGGACTAGATTAAGAGGGGCACGGCCGATTAAATTTAATAACCAAGAGATACAGATTTACTCTGATTTATCGGCCGGTACATTGGCAAGAAGGAGACAGCTGAGGCCCCTATTGGATTTACTAAGAGATGCTAACCTAAAGTACAGATGGGGGTTTCCGCTGTCCTTGACAGTAACTAAGGAAGGCAGGTCCTGCACCCTGAGACAAATGGAGGACTTACAGGACTTTTGTGGGCAACTTGAAATAGGGGTTCCTGCCATCCCTGAAAATGTCTTCCCGTAGAGTTTCCTTGAGGGGGGAGGGGGCGGGCGCAGGGGATATGGCTGGGGAGGTGGGAGGGAGGAGGAGGTATAATGAGGATGGGATCAAGCATTTGTTATAACTGGCGAAAGTAACCACCGACGTCACCTCTGTACCGAGATCCACCCCAGGGCACATGGGTCGCAGAGCGGGTGTGTATTGATGTCTACTCTGCGATCCACTTGCCTAGAAATGGCGGGGGGGGCGGGGGGGAGAGGGGAGGGGGGTGGGTGCTGGGGGGGGGTTGGGGATGCTGGGAAACGAGGGGGGGGGGGGAGGGCAAGAGGGGGGGCTATTCAGGGCAGACTTACATTTCATTGATGACCACTCCTTTTTCACATTGTTCTTAATATGGCACAAGGCCTAGGTCAAATAGATCTTTTATGCTTAACATATAACGTTAAGGGCCTAAACTCCCCTAACAAGAGACATAAACTACTAAAAGAACTACACCACCTCAGAGCTGAGGTGGTATTTTTACAAGAAACCCATCTTTCATATAACACTAATATAAAACTTTACTCAAAACATCTCCCTTCCTGGTTCTATAGTGATTCTCCAACAAAGCGAGCTAAAGGGGTGGCAATTGGTTTCGGGAAAAATGTCAATTTCTGCCTGATAGATAGGAAGAGCGACTCGGAGGGGCGTTTTCTGTTTTTAAAGATTAGGCTAGGAGCGAGAGTTCTCACCCTCGCTAGCATCTATTGCCCAAATAGAGACCCACCAAAATTTTTGATGAGGGCCCTAAACGAGCTACTGGATTTTAGAGAGGGAGAGGTGATTGTAGCAGGGGACTTTAATTTTTGTTTTGACCCATCTCTAGACAGTTCATCAAACACGCGGGGGACGAGTAAAAGCACGCTGCGAAGAGTAGGCGCTAAACTACATGACAGCCAGTTGTTAGATATGTGGAGGATTCAGCATGCGGGGGTGAGGGATTATTCCTTTTTTTCCCCCGTGCATAATACACATTCTAGACTAGACTATCTCCTGGTAGATCACAGATTGGTGGACTCAGTAGTTGAGACCAAGATTGGGATTCGAACATTATCAGACCATGCTCCCGTTATGATGAAATTAAAATTAAAAGAGATGCACAAACCCCCGTTTACGTGGCGCTTAAACGAGAACTTAATCAAAGACCCCAAAACCGTAGAAAGGATTCAGCGGGAGATAGACGATTTTTTTCTAACCAACGATACGGGCGAAATAGGGGGGATGATGGTCTGGGAAACCTTCAAAGCATATATAAGAGGGATACTGATCTCGATAGGTGCAGGGTTGAAAAAAGAAAGAACAAAAAGAAAAAAAGTACTCATTGCAGACATCTTTAGGCTAGAGCAGCTACATAAAGCTTATAGAGGCCCAGACAAGACTCTACTGATGCACCTAACCACCAAAAGAGATGAACTGAGGGACTTAATGAATCAGGAGACGCAACACATTATGAACAGATTCATAAGAGAAAGGTTCAAGTGGGGTAACAAAGCAGGAAAACATCTGGCCAAAACTCTGAGGAGAAAACGGGATATAAACTTTATAGACAAGATACAAAATAAAAATGGAGTGGTTAAATATGCTTCGGGGGATATTGGAGAAGAATTTAGGCATTACTTCAAAGCCCTATATTCAGTGAGTAAATCAGGGGGTAACAAAGGGTCCAACAATAGCGCAGAGGCCTTTCTTACAGAAGCAGGGTTGCATAGACTGTCCGAATCAGACTCAAAAGAACTCGATAGACCCATAACAGAGGAAGAAATTAGTCTTGCCCTGGGTTCCTCTCCTTCTGGGAGAAGCCCGGGACCGGACGGCTTTACAGCGGCCTTCTTTAAAACATTTGGGAAAACACTGATCCCGAGGATGTGCAGGCTGTGGAACGAATTAGGATCCCAGGGCGAGATGAGTAAGGGAGCTCTGCTGGCAGCGGTGACCCTGATCCCCAAGGAGGGCAAGGACCGCACCCTTTGCTCCAGTTATAGACCCATAGCGCTCATAAACGCCGATACTAAACTGTACGCAAAGGTGCTTGCATCCAGACTTAGGGAAAAGATGGCGTATCTGGCCCACCCGGATCAGACGGGTTTTGTCCCCGGGAGAGAAAGCAAAGACAATGGGGTGCGGTCCTTGCTCCTGATGGAGGCCTTCAAGAGCAATGGAACCCCAGGTCTATTCCTGTCAATTGACGCCGAAAAGGCCTTTGACAGGGTAGACTGGGGTTTCATGTTCAAAACGTTAGAAGCCATGGGGGTGGGAGAAAAAATGCTAAAATGGATGAAGGTTCTGTATCACCACCCCTCCGCCTTTGTCAGGGTCAACAATTCCCCCTCAGCTCAGTTTGAGATGAAAAACGGCACTAGACAGGGCTGTCCGTTGTCCCCCCTCCTGTTCGTGCTGACACTGGAACCGTTGCTAGCTGCTCTCCGTAAAAATCCTGATATTAAGGGGTGTATGGTAGGGAAAGAGGAACATAAATTGGCTGCATATGCCGACGACGTCCTCCTATACATCACAAACCCAAGGATCTCGATCCCTAACATATTAGCGATCATCAAGAAATACAGTGAGTTATCAAACTATAAGATCAATTTGGGAAAATCGGAAGCTCTGAGTGTCGGCATGAACAGGAGGGACGAGGCTTGGATCAGGGACACTTTTAACTTCCCAGTAAAGGACAATATTCAATACCTGGGGGTTAAGTTGACAAACTCTATGCAGAGGACGTATGCCCTGAATTTTCTGCCCTTGTTAGATGAAGTCCGATTAGAGACGAAGAGGATGAGTCACTGCCCCATCTCATGGATAGGGCGAATCAATGCAATAAAAATGGTGCTGGCCCCAAAGGTATTTTACAAGATGCAAATGTTGCCTATCCCATTACCTCAAATTTATTTTAAAAAGTTAACACAAATACTAAAGGGTTTCATTTGGAAAAATAAGAGACCAAGGGTAGCACACAAAGTATTATGTAGAGGGAAAGCCTACGGGGGACTGGCCCTCCCGGACTTTAAAAAATATCATTATGCAATAGCTATAGCACGAGCAGTTGACTGGGTTAGGGGAGAGACCACTAAAAGATGGGTCAACCTAGAAATAGGTTTAAGTGGAGCACGTTTGAACACAATACTTTGGAATCCCCCAGGTTGTAGAACACTAGGTCCAAATACACACACTATTACACAGCACACCTTTAAAATTTGGGACTGGATGCACACTTCAAACGGGTGGGAATACAATTCACCATTGATTTTCTTAAAAAATAATGAGCTGTTTCCTCCAGGGATGGAGGAAGTGGGGGGTAATTGGATTATAAACAACAAGACACAAGTTAAACACATTATGAAGAAAGGGAAAATAGGCACGTATGAGCACGTAAACACATATAGAGAGTTAATGAGGCTTGACCGATGGCGGTATACACAACTATCGCACTTTATTAAAAGCCTCCCGGCTCCGATACGGGAGGAGAACAATCTTTTGCCAATAGAGAAGTTATTTAATAACAATAAGCTGAAAGGTTACATTTCGGCCATATATAAAATACTACTGAGTGCGGAGGAGTTGGAAATGCCACCATTCGTTGAGAAATGGGAGAAAGACCTTGGGGTATCATTAGATGAAAACGCAAAGGGCAACATACTAAAAGCCACACACAGTACGGCTTCGGACATAAAAACAATAGAGTCAAACTATAAATGCCTATCCAGATGGTATTCAACACCCGTGCAGATTAATAAATATCAACCAGATAGGTCCCCTAATTGCTGGAGGGGATGTGGGATGCCGGGATCCATGGCTCACATTTGGTGGAGCTGCCCAGTGGTCAAAAAATTCTGGGTAAAGGTAATCCAAATAATTAAAATGATCACGGGCAGATCAATACCATGTGACCCATGGATTTGTTTGTTCCACAGTGCAGAAGGAGGTAAGAGGGAGTACAATATGTCTTTAATCCCAGTACTATTAAACTCCGCAAAAAGCGAAATCCCCAAGAATTGGCAAAATATAGAAGGTCCTAATGTCAGGGACTGGCTGCTTAAAATACAGGGACTGTACATTTTAGAGAAAGGGGAAATAGAGGGGCTCCTTAGAGATGATGCATCGAGGAGAGGTAGATGGGCAATGTGGTTGACCTTTAGGAATTCTCTTTCATATGCCGAATTAGTCTCGGAGTGAGCAGTCCCAAAGGGGTTTTCAGTAACCACTTCGGAGTAAGGGAAAAGGAATCGAGGTCTGCTGGGGGGGGAAGGGTGGATGGGTTAGGGGTTACGGGGGGTGGGTTGGGAGGGTCTACTGAGAGATTACGTTGAGATCATGGAATGTTTTTGCTAAATTTTATTACTGTATATGTTGTTGCCTCGGCGACTCTCTCAGGTTTTGTATGGTCTGTGGAAAATTTAAATAAAGATTGAAAAAAAAAAAAAAAAGAAATTAGCAATCAGAATGACCATTCTGGATATTTACCTTTTGAATTCCCAGAGTGTCAGTCATGAAGTGTTGAGGATGTAATGCTGTTTATCCATCAATGTTTTGTTTGTTGCTGATGATCAGACGTATTTGCAAAGTTGGGAGACTTCTGAGTCAGAATATGTGTTTGGGTAAAATGTTCTGTTCTAAGTCCCTCGGGTCCACTTGGGTCCCGGGAATGGAAGAAACTAAAGGGGTTTAAGTTTTGTTGAAGTTCTGCTGTAATACTGGATTTGGAAAAAAGTTTAGTTAAAAATATTGAATCTATATAATGAAAACCCTTGCTGAGCAATATTTTCTTTCCTGTATGCTTTACTTATGTTTGAGTCAATGAAGAATATTATTTTTAATACCTCCAATGGTTAAGGCCTGAATTGATCAGGTAGATTCTGTGATTACTCATGTCGAATGAGGAGTATCTGCCCAAGCCAGCCAGCATTTACCCACTATCCCGATGAAGAGATTACTACAGTTTTTACATGAAAATCTTCGTTGTTCATCTTTGTTGTTCAAATACCAGAGGAGGTGCTTAGATGACTAAAGGCGGACTCCTGTTGGAAAGTGTTCCTGGGAATGACACCTTGAGGGCAAGCCAAAATGACGCAAACCCAAGATTTACGAAATTCCAGTGAGCACCACATGAGAGAGATCCAGATGTGCCAGCCCGAAGACCCAAGTCTAGCCTAACGCATCAGTTCCAGTTTGTCTGTGAATATCAAGTTCTGTCCTTACAAAGAGGCAGTGTTTTGCGGTAGAGAATTCATGTCTGTACATATGAATGATCACAGAATTGAACCAAAGGTTTTGGGAAAATGGGAATGAGAGTTATAAAGTGGACATTTCCTTTTCCTTCCTTTTTTTGTGAATTTAATGGACATTCAGAATCCATCCAAGAGACTTTCTTTGTGTATTTCTTTGGGACTATTTTTATTTGGCCTAAAGGCTGTCATACCCTCCCACGTGCTTTTATGGACTGTCACGCCCCTTCCTCCATTTATATTCCATGGACAATTGAAATGCAGTTGAGATTACGTGTTTGTTGTTTGCTATTTTTGCATGTTGTAGGAAAGTGGTCCGGGTGAGGGTTGGGGCATATTGGGATTGTTGTTGCAGTATGCCTGGGACGTGCTCGACCACTTCAGTGTGTAGGATGGCTTGAATTTGCAGCTTTTGGATAATGTTTCAAGGGATGCTGGCATGAGCACTGTACTATATATGTATTGGTTCACATGTCATCCGCCAGCCTCTGTGTTCTGGGGGGGGGGGGCTTAAGGTTATATCACCCAACAACACCACTAATAACACACTCATTAGACATAGAGGGGATGTGTATTCAAAGTCTGAGGGAACTCCACAGTGTTTGACACCTTAGATGGTGCCCTACATCACACTATATATACCTTCATGCATACCTCTGACCCCCAAACTGAGATGGCTAGGCTACTCTCACAGCTTGCCCTTGCAGGATTCTCTGAAGGTACCCAACGTGTCCTTAGCAGACAGCCACTAGCCTTGGGCGACAGCATGTACATTTGTTGTGGAAAGACATGCCATCCATGGATTCCGAGTGATCCCAAGGGATGGTGTTACTTGGCCTCATTGGTTCCGATAATGGGAATTCTCGAGGACAGTGAGGAACATCACTTGCTCAAGGCTGGTGTTCATTCTAAATGCCCCCTCAAACGCCGTTATGCCAGGTCATTGTTTTTGGAACAGGACATGACCTGGGTATGGTTCCCCTCGGGAACCGAAGGGGGGTATTGACATGATGAAAAGTAATTACTTGAGAACTCCCTGGGTAACGTGGGATGGTTTGGTTTCAATGGAGTATTTTCCTGGATCAGGCATATTGCTGTGTGTATTGTAGTGACTTTGCTCCTGGCATTATTTCTATGTGCCTGCTTTGAGTTTGTTATGTGTGTATCACAATGCAGATAAGTCAGTCACCTTCGTTACCTTTGTGTCTGAAAGAGGGGACTGTAGTAATATGACTGAACAGAAGTGACTCCATCTTTACATAATTTCATATAAGATTAACTTGGGTTAATCTGCTAGTTAGTTTAAGTTCTGTATTCTCAGACTGTGACATACTGTAACAGTTTTTGCAAGGCACACATATAAGAAAATATAGCTTACAGTAGCATCTTTGCTCTGTACCTTTCTATATAAAGCTTCTGTGGTGTAGAGCAGTCTGGGACATTTTCCTGTGTAAAGGCGAACACCAAAGGCATGACTATGAGTCATGGAAGCAGATGGCATGGTTACTATAGTTGCTATGTCAGCCATGTTTAAGGGGTTGGGCATTTGAATATTAATGATATGTAATGGTATGAAATGTACACCCCTGTATTAAATCACTCCCTTTTTCCATGCAATGATTGCTTAATAATAACATATATAAATTGTATACCCGCACAAAATTAAATCAGATAGCTTTGAACATTTAGACTCTGCATCATCTCTTTTTGTGTTCACCAAGAAGCTATCCCCTCAGTACTGAGAGGGTCTTGTGAGTGTGGTAATTGATTATACCTAGCTGGTCTTCTCAGGTATATGGAAATACCATTTGATTATCTTCAGTCAACACCTACAATGTTTTTAAAAGGCAAAATATATTAAAGTGATTGTAAAGTCTTGTTTTTTTTTTTTTTTAATAACAAACATGTTATATGTACCTGCTCTGTGCAGTGGATTTGCACAGAGCAACCTGGATCCTCCTCTTTTTGGGTCCCTCTTCTGTGCTCCTGGCCCCTCCCTCCTGAACAAAGCATTTGGTTTCATTTTTGTTTAATTCAGTGAAGAACAGTGATAAGATACTGGCATTTAATGTAAACACACTGGAATGGCTGGAATTAACTATGATGTTGTCACCAAAGCTGATTTTGCCATTAGGCATAGTGGGCATGAGCCTGTAGGTGTTTTTTTTTCTCTTTATAATTTTTGGACTTGGCACTTTTTTCCAACATAGGAACAGACATCTGATAAAGGTGTAATGTTCCCATGCTATTTAAAGGTCAGGACCAGAAAAAGACAAGGACATGTCCAGTGTAAAAAAGGAGACTGTAGCAGAGAGGTGTTACTTAGGGCACCACAGCTTGAGTGTCTACAGGTACCAGTGATGAAAATCTAGCCCCGTTGTTAACTATAAATATATTTTCCCCTAAGCTCACTTCTTTATTATTGATAGCTAAAATTGCTATTTACAGGGCAATAGTGCCAGCCGGTAAAACTGTACAACACCATATTTGCTGAAATATAACATGTGTCCATAAACTGACAACAATTGGATATCCAATTTTTTTGGTAGAGGTGATTGTGTGTAAATTGGTTTCTGCATGCAACCACTGTAGTAGAACCTAAATTGACTTATGAATGCAAGGTCCATGAGGCAAACTTTTCCAGAGCTCAGTTTCTACACTGCATCCAAACATAGCACCACTCTGTTTACTTACACTCTAAATGACACCACAGAGCTGCAATGAATAATAATGCAGTAAAGCACATAGAAATGCAAAGATCAGCCTTGTCTTCGATAAGAATATTAGCATGATGAATACTCTTTTTTTCTGACTCTCTCTCTATATATATATATAAAATACATTTCAAAGTGAATTGCTATATTTTAACAAGCAGTAGTTGACTGTTTTGTTTGATTTGATGCAGAGAAAATTCTGTAATTTACATGGGCTCATATTAACTGTCAATGCTTCTTTTTTAAGACATGTTTATTTCTTTAAAGTAAAAGATGTGCTAAATGTCTCCGAAGCATGCATAGCTACAATGTCTTGAAATGCAGAAAATATTTCACCTAATCGTACTTTCTCCCTGGCCACATACTGTAAATAGCCATTGTCAGTAAAACATCTTATTTGCTCTGATCTGATTATCCTGATTATCAAAAATTTGGTAGCTGGGGAGACATGCTTTTCAGTCTTCAACGGTCTTCACTAGGGAATATAATTATTAGTTATTATTTCTCAGATAGGGTTGAATTGCAAAACAACCCATCTCAGTTTAAACTGATCTTTAAAAAGAAACATGTAAAAATGTGCTAAATAAATTCATAACAACAATAGAGGACGAGATTTTAAACAAACAGATCTTGATATCTTTGACTACTGATATCAATGGGCCCTTATAAAACATCATGTTTAAAAGTTGGGGGGTTTTGTCATGTGCCAGCCCTCTCCCTATAAAAGTCAGAGTTTCCAGCAGCCTTTTCTCAGTCTTTGTGGTATTTGGAGTACATAAGGACAACTGACAGAGTGCTGTTTGTAGGGAGAGATATTTTAAAGTGCTGCTAACCTGCGTTTTACAGTGCTGTGATTTTCTACATGATTACAGAAAATTGCAGTGTGGTTGGCTACATAATCTAAACTCCCCATGTTCTCTATTCTTTATTGGAAATGGAATGTCCCTGCCCATACTTGGCGTGGTTCAGTGTCATGAAGACATTATCTTCCACATACTGTAAGAGGACAGGAATAACCTTTTTGGTGAAAAAATGGTGGCTGGGCACCTGCCACTGTAGAGCAGCAAAAGCCAAAACATTGCTGAAAGGGTCAGACATCACAAGCTGGAACAGGAGAAGCTGAAAAAGCAAGCAAATATGCCAAGATGGGCAGCAGATGACACAGTAGATGCAGATAGAGGTCCATGTGGAGTGAGGGGAGAGATGGAAAGGAAGCAGCAAATGCCTTTGTGTTTGGAGAGTGATTAGATACATCTGAATGTTGTTTGCAAGTAGGGATGAGCCGAACACCCCCGGATCAGTTCGCACCAGAACCTGCGAACAGACCGAAAATTTGCACGAACGTTAGAAGTCTATCGGACACGAACGTTCGAAATCAAAAGTGCTCATTTTAAAGGCTAATTTGCATGGTATTGTCCTAAAAAGGGTTTGGGGACCCGGGTCCTGCCCCAGGGGACTTGTATCAATGCAAAAAAAAACTTTTAAAAATGGCCGTTTTTTCGGGAGCAGTGGTTTTAATGATGCTTAAAGTGAAAAAAAAAGTGAAATATTCCTTTAAATATCGTACCTGGGGGGGTGTCTATAGTATGCCTTTAAAGTGGCGCGTGTTTCCCATGCTTAGAACAGTCCCTGCACAAAATGTCATTTTTAAAGGAAAAAAAGTCATTTAAAACTGCTTGCGGCTTTAATGTAATGTCGGGTCCTGGCAATATGGATGAAAATCAGTGAGACAAACAGCATGGGTAACCCCCAGTCCATTATCAGGCCCTTTGGGTCTTGTATGGATATTAAGGGGAACCCCGCACCTAAATTAAAAAAAGGAAATAGGGCCAGAGTCAAGGCCCTATATACTCTGAACAGCAGTATACAGGCGGTGCAAACAAGACAGGGACTGTAGGTTTGTTGTGAAGCAGAATCTGTTTGTAATTTTGAACTGCTACGTTTTTTACGTGTTTAGCTCCAGCCAAAAAATTTATTTTAAGCTTTTTGGAAAACCTAGGGAAGGGTTATCACCCCCATTCGACATTTGTTTTGCTGTCTGTGCTCCTCTTCAGAAGATTTCACCTCAATTTTTGTCCCAATGACAAATGTTTTTTGAAAATTTGGGGGTTTATGTGAAACAAGGATTGGTGATAAAGCATCAGTGGAAAGGAGAAACGTTTTTCCCATATTAACTCTTACAGGAGATAATTTCCCTTCCTAGGTGTAGATTTCATCTCACTTTCTGTTGTCTCCTTCCGTTTGCAAGTAGGAGTCGTTTGTAAGTTGGATGTTTGAAAGTAGGGGCCTGCACTATATACTCAGGAGAAAATTGGGCCTTAGGTGTTGTTGTGGCCACAACACTGTAAGCCCTCACAGGGCCCTGCTGTGAAATATTAGATCAAGAATTGTAATTACATGCCCCTGTTGAACAGGGGCAGAAAAATTGGGCCTTTGATAGTGGTGGTGCTAGTGCCACAACACTGTAAGTCCTCACTCGCTCTCGGTGGGCGCAGAAACGGGCCCTGCTGTGAAATATTAAATCAAGAATTGTAATTACATACCCCTGTTGAACAGGGGCTGAAAAATTGGGCCTTAGGCACTGGTGCTGGTGCCACAACACTGCAACCCCTCACAGATACTCTAGTTGGAACGCAGAAACGAGCCCTGCTGCAAAGCATTGCATCAAAAATTGTAATTACACACCCCTGTTAAACAGGGGTTGAAAAATTGGGCCTTAGGCACTGGTGGTGGCGCCCAGAACCAAAAATGTTCTTTCAAGCTATCAGCATGATCATTTAGGGGGAAGAGGATAATTACTCAGGGATAGTCACTCGGCATCAGCATAGGCAGTCTTTGAAGGGAACAGAGATTTCAAAAAAAAATATTCAGTTACATCAGCATCAGGTGCTTGGTAGCTGGTGGTGATCCAAGACAGATTCATTTTTATGAAGGTCAGTCGATCAACCGTGTCGGTGGACAGACGCACCCTGTGATCAGTTACAAAGCCTCCAGCAGCACTGAATGTGCGTTCCAAAAGAACGCTGGATGCAGGACAGGCCAGTAGCTTAAATGCATACTGTGCAAGCTCTGGCCAGTGATCCATCCTCAAGACCCAGTAACCCAGAGGATTTTCGGTGGGAAAGGTGTCCAAGTCTGATCTTGCCCCTAGGTATTCCTGCACCATGTAAAACAGACGCTGGCGATGGTTCCTGGAACCGATCATACCTTGGGGCTGCGGACCAAAAAATTGTCAGAACGCATCGGTCAGACGGCCACCTTCTCCACCGCTCCTTCTTTGACTGACCGAAGCCTCAGCAACACGTTGTCCAGAAACAGGAGTTTGTAACCCCCCAGTCTCTGGGAACGCGTTGCACAACTTTTCTGCAAGGCCTCCCGAAGATGTTTCATCCTCTGCTCCCTCTGCGACGGCAAGATAAGGTCCGCAACCTTACCTTTGTAACGTGGATCAAGGAGGGTTGCCAGCCAGTATTGGTCCTTCTCCTTGATACCACAAATACGAGGATCCTTACGCAGGCTTTGCAGGATCAGGAAGGCACAGGTTTGCTGAGGCATTCGGTCCAGAGTCCTCTGGGTCACTAAGGATGACATGGTCCGCATCCACCTCCTCCCAGCCACGTACATGTGTTTCTTGGGACTGATCCCTTAAAGACTGCTGCTGATGCTGAGTGCCAGGCTCTACCTCCATACTGACAAAATCCTGCTCCTCATCGTCCTCGTCCTCTTCCTGTGTGATCAGCGGGCACGCAGGAACACTGTCTGGATAAAGGGGGCCTTGAGAGCTAAGGAAGTCCTCCTCTTCCTGCCTCTGTTCTGACTCAAGTGCCCTGTCTATTATTCCATGCAGCGTGTGCTCCAACAGGTGGACAAGGGGACAGTGTCACTGATGTATGCACTGTCACTGCTCACCATCCTTGTGGCCTCCTCAAATGGTGACAGGACAGTGCATGCATCCCTGATCATGGCCCACTGGCGTGGGGAAAAAAAACAAGCTCCCCTGACCCTGTCCTGGTGCCATAGTTGCACAGGTACTCATTGATGGCCCTCTGCTGCGTGTGCAGACGCTGCAGCATGGCCATTGTTGAATTCCACCTAGGCATGTCACAGATTAGGCGGTTCTTAGTCAGGTTAAACTCCTTTTGGAGGTCTGCCAGCCGAGCACTGGCATTATATGACCGGCGGAAGCACACAGACTTTCCTGGCCTGCCTCAGGACATCCTGTAAGCCCAGGTACCTGCCCAAGAACCGCTGCACCACCAAGTTAAGGACGTGAGCCAAACAGGGCACATGGGTCATTTGTCCCTCTCGGAGGGCAGAGAGAAGGTTGGTGCCATTGTCACAAACCACCATTCCTGCCTTAAGTTGGCGTGGTGTCAACCACCTCTGAACCTGCCCCTGCAGAGCTGACAGAACCTCTGCCCCAGTGTGGCTCCTGTCCCTCAAGCACACCAGCTCAAGCACCGCATGGCATCTTTTGGCCTGCATACTTGCGTAGCCCCTTAGACGGCTATGGAGCACCACTGGTTCCTGGGACAAAGCACAGCAAGAGGCCATGGAGGAAAAAGAAGAGGAGGGGGTGGAGGAGAGAGGTGTGTCACAATCAGTAGTGGCATTTTGGAGGCGTGGTGGCGGAACAACCTCCAACACTACTGCACCTTGTCCTGCATCCTTCCCAGCTGCCACCAGAGTCACCCAATGCACGGTGAAACTTAGGTAACATCCCTGTCCATGCCTGCTGGACCATGAGTCAGCGGTAATATGCAACTTACCGCTGACCGCCCTGTCCAGCAAGGCCAAGACATTGCCTTCCACATGCCGGTAGAGAGCCGGAATCGCCTTCCATGAGAAAAAGTGGCGTTTGGGTACCTGCCACTGAGGAACCGCACATTAAATAAACTCACGGAAGGGGACAGAGTCTACCAAATGAAAAGGCAGCAGTTGAAGTGCCATCAATTTTGCCAAGCTAGCATTCAACCGCTGGGTATGTGGATGGCTGGGAGCGAACTTCTTTCGGCGGTGCAGCAGCTGGGGCAGGGAATATTGCCTGGTACAATCTGACGTCGGTGTACCAAAAGCAGAATGCCCACAAGTACTTGGCTGTGACACACCTAATTCTACACCTTCATTCTTCTCAGTGCAGGTCTCAGAGAGGACTGAAGGTATAGTGGGGTTGGAGATCTCCGCTGATGAGGAGCAAGGAGAGGTCCTCTTTGTTCTTTGGTGTGGGTCTTTTAAATACGCTTGCCAACGAACTGCATGGCAGGTCAACATATGTCTGGTCAAGCATGTCGTGCCCAAGCGGGAGATGTTTGGCCACGCGAGATACGCTTGAGACTTATGTTGCAAATAGCAGCAGTACGATCTGATGCACTCGTCTCAAAAAAGGCCCACACCAAAGAACTTTTTGAATAACGCGCAGAGACTACAGCGCCCTGCACATGCGGAGCTTTGGGGTGTGATGCAGTCAGTGTGCTGCCCTTAGGCTGGCCCCTGGAGGGCATCCTGCCTCGTTGGTGATGTGCCGCCTCCTCCTTCTTTCTCCTATCAGGCACCCACGTTAAGTCAGTGATCTCATCATCCCCTCCCTCCTCATCACTGGAGCAAACCTGGCACTATGCTGCAGCAGGGGGAGCATGACTGCCAGATTGCTGTCCTTCTTGGGCACCCCCTCTGTCCGTGCTCACGTTACTGCCTTCATCTAGCTTAGTATCATCATCAGAGCCTTTCAAACGCTGGGCATCCTCCTGGAGCATGTACCCAACACTGTGGTCAAACAGTTCGAGGGACTACTCAGGAGGACATGGTGGGGCTAGGGAAGGAGTCACTGATGACATTGAGCCGAGGGAAGAGGCCGCTGCTTTGCCAGACAAAGTACCCTGAGCATGAGTGAGAGAGGATGAGGAGGATGAGGACGGCTTGGTCATCCACTCGACCAAGTCTTCCGCATGTTGCGGCTCAATGCGGCCAGCTGCTGAAAAAAAGTCCAAGCGTGTCCCACGGCCACGTGCTGATGACGATGCACCGTCTCCACGACCAGCACTGGGGCCTCTAGACACAGAGCCTGCTTGCCCTCTTTTATTGGCTTGTGACTGTCTGCCACTCCTTGTTGGCCTTCCAGACATACTAATGGCCTGTAGCGGGACTAAGCTGGGATATATATATATATATATATATATATATATATATATATATATATACTGATACTTCAGCTAGCAAAATCAACTGCCTGCCTGTAGTATGAGAACACCACCAACCTTCTACAGGTAGCTTTAGCTGAACACTGTGCAGAACTCGCCAAAAAATAACTTGTAGCCTTTTTAGCTGCCTGAGGTAGTGATAGGATCAGGAAAACACCACCAGCAGATAGCTTTAGGTGAACACTGTGCAGAGGTCGCACTACACTAACTTGTAGTTTTAGCTGAACACTGTGAGCAGGATGCACTACACTAGGGATGAGCTTCGAGTTCGAGTCAAACTCATGTTCGACTCGAACATTGGCTGTTCGCAAGTTCGCCGAACAGCAAACAATTTGGGGTGTTCGCGGCAAATTCGAATGCCGCGGAACAACCTTTAAAAGTCTATGGGAGAAATCAAAAGTGCTAATTTTAAAGGCTTATATGCAAGTTATTGTCATAAAAAGTGTTTGGGGACCTGGGTCCTGCCTCAGGGTACATGGATCAATGCAAAAAAAAGTTTTAAAAATGGCCGTTTTTTCAGGAGCAGTGATTTTAATAATGCTTAAAATCAAACAATAAAAGTGTAATATCCCTTTAAATTTCGTAGCTGGGGGGTGTCTATAGTATGCCTATAAAGGGGCGCATGTTTCCTGTGTTTAGAACAGTCTGACAGCAAAATGACATTTCAAAGGAAAAAGCCCATTTAAAACTACTCGCGGCTATTGCATTGCCGACAATACACATAGAAGTTCATTGATAAAAACGGCATGGGAATTCCCCACAGGGGAACCCCAAACAAAAATTTAAAAAAAAATGACGTGGGATTCCCCCTAAATTCTATACCAGACCCTTCAGGTCTGGTATGGATTTTAAGGGAAACCCCGCGCCAAAAAAAAAAAAAACGGCGTGGGGTCCCCCAAAAAATCCATACCAGACCCTTACCCGAGAACGCAACCTGGCAGGCTGCAGGAAAAGAGGGGGGGACGAGAGTATGTTGATGAGGACAAGGGCCTCATCCCCACAACCCTGGCCGGTGGTTGTGGGGGTCTGCGGGCGGGGGTCTTATCGGAATCTGGAAGCCCCCTTTAACAAGGGGACCCCCAGATCCCGGCCCCCCCTGTGTGAAATGGTAAGGGGGTTCTTCTGGCTCTTCTGGTTCTTCCTCCGGCGTTCTCGTCCAGCATTTCCTCAGCGGCGTCTTCTATCTTCTTCTCCTCAGGCCGCTCCGCACCCATGGCATGGGGGGAGGCTCCCGCTCTTCTCTTCATCTTCTTCTCTTCTTCCTTCTTCTCTTCTTCTCTTCTTCATTTTCTTCTCCGGGCTGCTCCGCATCCATGCTGGCATGGAGGGAGGCTCCCGGTGTGTGACGGCGTCTCCTCGTCTGACAGTTCTTAAATAACGGGGGGCGGGGCCACCCGGTGACCCCGCCCCCTCTGACACACGGGACATGAAGGGACTTCCCTGTGGCATTCCCCGTGACGTCACAGGGAAGTCCCGTCAAGTCACTGTGCGTCAGAGGGGGGTGGGATCACCGGGTGGCCCCGCCCCCATTATTTAAGAACCGTCAGACCAGGAGATGCCGTCATACAGCGGGAGCCTCCCTCCATGCCAGCATGGGTGCGGAGCGGCCCGGAGAAGAAAATGAAGAAGAGAAGAAGAGAAGAAAAGAAGAAGAGAAGAGAAGAGCGGGAGCCTCCCCCATGCCATGGGCGCGGAGCGGCCCGAAGAGAAGAAGATAGAAGATGCCGTGGAGGAGATGCTGGACGAGAACGCCGGAGGAAGAACCAGAAGAGCCAGAAGAGCCAGAAGAAGAAGATGAAGGAAGATAGAAGAAAGAAGAAGCATTTAAATAAAGGAATTGTCAAAAACTGTCTGTTGTCATTTTTAACATTTTTGACAGTTTTTTAGTGAAATGGTAAGGGTAAGTACCCCCTTACCATTTCAAACAGGGGGGGGAACTGGGGGTCCCCTTGTTAAAGGGGGCTTCCAGATTCCGATAAGCCCCCCACCCGCAGACCCCCAAAACCACCGGCCAGGGTTGTGGGGATGAGGCCCTTGTCCTCATCAACATGGGGACAAGGTGTTTTGGGGGGCTGCACTCTCATCCCCCCTCTTTTCCTGCGGCCTGCCAGGTTGCGTGCTCGGATAAGGGTCTGGTATGGAATTTAGGGGGAACCCCATGTCATTTTTTAAAAAATTTTGGCTGGGGTTCCCCTTAATATCCATACCAGACCTGAAGGGCCTGGTATGGAATTTAGGGGGACTCCCACGTCATTTTTTAAAAAAATTTTGGTTCGGGGTTCCCCTGTGGGGAATTCCCATGCCGTTTTTATCAATGAACTTCTATGTGTATTGTCGGCAATGCAATAGCCGCAAATAGTTTTAAATGGGTTTTTTCCTTCGCAATGTCATTTTGCTGTTAGACTGTTCTAAACACGGGAAACATGCGCCCCTTTACAGGCATACTATAGACATCCCACAGCTACGAAATTTAAAGGGATATTACACTTTTATTGTTTGACTTTAAGCATTATTAAAATCACTGCTCCTGAAAAAACGGCCGTTTTTAAAAATTTTTTTTGCATTGATCCATGTCCCCTGGGGCAGGACCCAGGTCCCCAAACACTTTTTATGACAATAACTTGCATATAAGCCTTTAAAATTAGCACTTTTGATTATTCATGTTCGTGTCCCATAGACTTTAACGGTGTTCGCGTGTTCGAACAAACATTTTTCCTGTTCGCATGTTCTGGTGTGAACCGAACAGGGGGGTGTTCGGCTCATCCCTACACTACACTAACTTATAGCTTTAGCTGAACACTGTGCAGAGGTCTCACTACACTAACTTGTAGTTTTAGCTGAACACTGTAAGCAGGACGCACTACACTAACTTGTAGCTTTAGCTGAACACTGTGCACAGGTCTCACTACACTAACTTGTAGTTTTAGCTGAACACTGTGAGCAGGACGCAGTACACTAACTTGTAGCTTTAGCTGAACACAGTGCAGAGGTCTCACTACACTAACTTGTAGTTTTAGCTGAACACTGTGAGCAGGACACACTACACTAACTTGTAGCTTTAGCTGAACACTGTGAGCAGGACGCACTACACTAACTTGTAGCTTTAGCTGAACACTGTGCAGAGGTCTCACTACACTAACTTGTAGTTTTAGATGAACACTGTGAGCAGGACGCTCTACAATAACTTGTAGCTTTAGCTGAACACTGTGAGCAGGACACACTACACTAACTTGTAGCTTTATCTGAACACTGTGAGCAGGACGCACTACACTAACTTGTAGCTTTAGCTGAACACTGTGCAGAGGTCTCACTACACTAACTTGTAGTTTTCGTTGAACACTGTGAGCAGGATGCACTGCACTAACTTGTAGCTTTAGATGAACACTGTGCAGAGGTCTCACTACACTAACTTGCAGTTTTTGCTGAACACTGTGAGCAGGACGCACTACACTAACTTGTAGCTTTAGCTGAACACTGTGCAGAGTTCTCACTACACTAACTTGTAGTTTTAGCTGAACACTGTGAGCAGGACACACTACACTAACTTGTAGCTTTAGCTGAACACTGTGCAGAGGTCTCAGTACACTAACTTGTAGTTTTCACTGAACACTGTGAGCAGGACGCCCTGCACTAAATTGTAGCTTTAGATGAACACTGTGCAGAGGTCTCACTACACTAACTTGTAGTTTTTGCTGAACACTGTGAGCAGGACACACTACACTAACTTGTAGCTTTAGCTGAACACTGTGCAGAGGTCTCACTACACTAACTTGTAGTTTTAGCTGTGAGCAGGACACACTACACTACACTAACTTGTACCTTAAGCTCAACACTGTGCAGGGGTCTCACTACACTAACTTGTAGTTTTAGCTGAACACTGTGAGCAGGACGCACTACACTAACTTGTAACTTTAGCTGAACACTGTGAGCAGGACGCACTACACTAACTTGTAGCTTTAGCTGAACACTGTGCAGAGGTCTCACTACACTAACTTGTAGTTTTAGCTGAACACTGTGAGCAGGACGCTCTACAATAACTTGTAGCTTTAGCTGAACACTGTGAGCAGGACGCACTACACTAACTTGTAGCTTTAGCTGAACACTGTGCAGAGGTCTCACTACACTAACTTGAAGATTTAGCTGAACACTGTGAGAAGGACACACTACAATAACTTGTAGCTTTAGCTGAACACTGTGAGCAGGACACACTACACTAACTTGTACCTTTAGCTGAACACTGTGCAGAGTTCTCACTACACTAACTTGTAGTTTTAGCTGAACACTGTGAGCAGGACACACTACACTAACTTCTAGCTTTAGCTGAACACTGTGCAGAGGTCTCAGTACACTAACTTGTAGTTTTCACTGAACACTGTGAGCAGGACGCCCTGCACTAAATTGTAGCTTTAGATGAACACTGTGCAGAGGTCTCACTACACTAACTTGTAGTTTTTGCTGAACACTGTGAGCAGGACGCACTACACTAACTTGTAGCTTTAGCTGAACACTGTGCAGAGGTCTCACTACACTAACTTGTAGTTTTAGCTGTGAGCAGGACACACTACACTACACTAACTTGTAGCTTAAGCTCAACACTGTGCAGGGGTCTCACTACACTAACTTGTAGTTTTAGCTGAACACTGTGAGCAGGACGCACTACACTAACTTGTAACTTTAGCTGAACACTGTGAGCAGGACGCACTATACTAACTTGTAGCTTTAGCTGAACACTGTGCAGAGGTCTCACTACACTAACTTGTAGTTTTAGCTGAACACTGTGAGCAGGACGCTCTACAATAACTTGTAGCTTTAGCTGAACACTGTGAGCAGGACGCACTACACTAACTTGTAGCTTTAGCTGAACACTGTGCACAGGTGTCACTACACTAACTTGTAGTTTTAGCTGAACACTGTGAGCAGGACGCACTACACTAACTTGTAGCTTTAGCTGAACACTGTGCAGAGGTCTCACTACACTAACTTGTAGTTTTAGCTGAACACTGTGAGCAGGACATACTACACTAACTTGTAGCTTTAGCTGAACACTGTGCAGAGGTCTCACTACACTAACTTGTAGTTTTAGCTGAACACTGTGAGCAGGACGCACTACACTAACTTGTAGCTTTAGCTGAAATCTGTGCAGAGGTCTCACTACATTAACTTGTAGTTTTAGCTGAACACTATGAGCAGGACGCACTACACTAACTTGTAGCTTTCACTGAACACTGTGAGCAGGACGCACTACACTAACTAGTAGCTTTAGCTGAACACTGTGCAGAGGTCTCACTACACTAACTTTTAGTTTTAGCTGAACACTGTGAGCAGGACACACTACACTAACTTGTAGCTTTAGCTGAACACTGTGCAGAGGTCTCACTACACTAACTTGTAGTTTTCGCTGAACACTGTGAGCAGGACGCACTGCACTAACTTGTAGCTTTAGATGAACACTGTGCAGAGGTCTCACTACACTAACTTGTAGTTTTTGCTGAACACTGTGAGCAGGACGCACTACACTAACTTGTAGCTTTAGCTGAACACTGTGCAGAGAACTCACTACACTAACTTGTAGTTTTAGCTGAACACTGTGAGCAGGACACATTACACTAACTTGTAGCTTAAGCTGAACACTGTGCAGGGGTCTCACTACACTAACTTGTAGTTTTAGCTGAACACTGTGAGCAGGACACACTACACTAACTTGTAGCTTTAGCTGAACACTGTGAGCAGGACGCACTACACTAACTTGTAGCTTTAGCTGAACACTGTGCAGAGGTCTAACTACACTAACTTGTAGTTTTAGATGAACACTGTGAGCAGGACGCTCTACAATAACTTGTAGCTTTAGCTGAACACTGTGAGCAGGACACACTACACTAACTTGTAGCTTTATCTGAAAACTGTGAGCAGGATGCACTACACTAACTTGTAGCTTTAGCTGAACACTGTGCAGAGGTCTCACTACACTAACTTGTAGTTTTCGTTGAACACTGTGAGCAGGATGCACTGCACTAACTTGTAGCTTTAGATGAACACTGTGCAGAGGTCTCACTACACTAACTTGCAGTTTTTGCTGAACACTGTGAGCAGGACGCACTACACTAACTTGTAGCTTTAGCTGAACACTGTGCAGAGTTCTCACTACACTAACTTGTAGTTTTAGCTGAACACTGTGAGCAGGACACACTACACTAACTTGTAGCTTTAGCTGAACACTGTGCAGAGGTCTCAGTACACTAACTTGTAGTTTTCACTGAACACTGTGAGCAGGACGCCCTGCACTAAATTGTAGCTTTAGATGAACACTGTGCAGAGGTCTCACTACACTAACTTGTAGTTTTTGCTGAACACTGTGAGCAGGACGCACTACACTAACTTGTAGCTTTAGCTGAACACTGTGCAGAGGTCTCACTACACTAACTTGTAGTTTTAGCTGTGAGCAGGACACACTACACTACACTAACTTGTACCTTAAGCTCAACACTGTGCAGGGGTCTCACTACACTAACTTGTAGTTTTAGCTGAACACTGTGAGCAGGACGCACTACACTAACTTGTAACTTTAGCTGAACACTGTGAGCAGGACGCACTACACTAACTTGTAGCTTTAGCTGAACACTGTGCAGAGGTCTCACTACACTAACTTGTAGTTTTAGCTGAACACTGTGAGCAGGACGCTCTACAATAACTTGTAGCTTTAGCTGAACACTGTGAGCAGGACGCACTACACTAACTTGTAGCTTTAGCTGAACACTGTGCAGAGGTCTCACTACACTAACTTGAAGATTTAGCTGAACACTGTGAGAAGGACACACTACAATAACTTGTAGCTTTAGCTGAACACTGTGAGCAGGACACACTACACTAACTTGTACCTTTAGCTGAACACTGTGCAGAGTTCTCACTACACTAACTTGTAGTTTTAGCTGAACACTGTGAGCAGGACACACTACACTAACTTGTAGCTTTAGCTGAACACTGTGCAGAGGTCTCAGTACACTAACTTGTAGTTTTCACTGAACACTGTGAGCAGGACGCCCTGCACTAAATTGTAGCTTTAGATGAACACTGTGCAGAGGTCTCACTACACTAACTTGTAGTTTTTGCTGAACACTGTGAGCAGGACGCACTACACTAACTTGTAGCTTTAGCTGAACACTGTGCAGAGGTCTCACTACACTAACTTGTAGTTTTAGCTGTGAGCAGGACACACTACACTACACTAACTTGTAGCTTAAGCTCAAACTGTGCAGGGGTCTCACTACACTAACTTGTAGTTTTAGCTGAACACTGTGAGCAGGACGCACTACACTAACTTGTAACTTTAGCTGACCACTGTGAGCAGGACGCACTATACTAACTTGTAGCTTTAGCTGAACACTGTGCAGAGGTCTCACTACACTAACTTGTAGTTTTAGCTGAACACTGTGAGCAGGACGCTCTACAATAACTTGTAGCTTTAGCTGAACACTGTGAGCAGGACGCACTACACTTACTTGTAGCTTTAGCTGAACACTGTGCACAGGTGTCACTACACTAACTTGTAGTTTTAGCTGAACACTGTGAGCAGGACGCACTACACTAACTTGTAGCTTTAGCTGAACACTGTGCAGAGGTCTCACTACACTAACTTGCAGTTTTAGCTGAACACTGTGAGCAGGACATACTACACTAACTTGTAGCTTTAGCTGAACACTGTGCAGAGGTCTCACTACACTAACTTGTAGTTTTAGCTGAACACTGTGAGCAGGACGCACTACACTAACTTGTAGCTTTAGCTGAAATCTGTGCAGAGGTCTCACTATATTAACTTGTAGTTTTAGCTGAACACTATGAGCAGGACGCACTACACTAACTTGTAGCTTTCACTGAACACTGTGAGCAGGACGCACTACACTAACTAGTAGCTTTAGCTGAACACTGTGCAGAGGTCTCACTACACTAACTTTTAGTTTTAGCTGAACACTGTGAGCAGGACACACTACACTAACTTGTAGCTTTAGCTGAACACTGTGCAGAGGTCTCACTACACTAACTTGTAGTTTTCGCTGAACACTGTGAGCAGGACGCACTGCACTAACTTGTAGCTTTAGATGAACACTGTGCAGAGGTCTCACTACACTAACTTGTAGTTTTTGCTGAACACTGTGAGCAGGACGCACTACACTAACTTGTAGCTTTAGCTGAACACTGTGCAGAGAACTCACTACACTAACTTGTAGTTTTAGCTGAACACTGTGAGCAGGACACATTACACTAACTTGTAGCTTAAGCTGAACACTGTGCAGGGGTCTCACTACACTAACTTGTAGTTTTAGCTGAACACTGTGAGCAGGACGCACTACACTAACTTGTAGCTTTAGCTGAACACTGTGAGCAGGACGCACTACACTAACTTGTAGCTTTAGCTGAACACTGTGCAGAGGTCTCACTACACTAACTTGTAGTTTTAGCTGAACACTGTGAGCAGGACACTCTACAATAACTTGTAGCTTTAGCTGAACACTGTGAGCAGGACACACTACACTAACTTGTAGCTTTAGCTGAACACTGTGCAGAGGTCTCACTACACTAACTTGTAGTTTTAGCTGAACACTGTGAGGAGGATGCACTACACTAACTTGTAGCTTAAGCTGAACACTGTGCAGAGGTCTCACTACACTAACTTGTAGTTTTAGCTGAACACTGTGAGCAGGACGCACTACACTAACTTGTAGCTTTAGCTGAACACTGTGCAGAGGTCTCACTACACTACCTTGTAGTTTTAGCTGAACACTGTGAGCAGGACGTACTACACTAACTTGTAGCTTTAGCTGAACACTGTGCAGAGGTCTCACTACACTAACTTGTAGTTTTAGCTGAACACTGAGAGCAGGACGCACTACACTAACTTGTAGCTTTAGCTGAACACTGTGAGCAGGACGCACTACACTAACTTGTAGCTTTAGCTGAACACTGTGCAGAGGTCTCACTACACTAACTTGTAGTTTTAGCTGAACACTGAGAGCAGGATGCAGTACACTAACTTGTAGCTTTTGATGAACACTGTGCAGAGGTCTCACTACACTAACTTGTAGTTTTAGCTGAACACCGTAAGCAGGGCGTACTACACTAACTTGTAGCTTTAGCTGAACACTGTGCAGAGGTCTCACTACACTAACTTGAAGTTTTAGCTGAACACTGTGAGCAGGACACACCACACTAACTTATAGCTTTAGCTGAACACTGTACAGAGGTCTCACTACACTAACTTGTAGTTTTAGCTGAACACTGTGAGCAGGACGCACTACACTAACTTGTAGCTTTAGCTGAACACTGTGCAGAGGTCTCACTACACTAACTTGTAGTTTTAGCTGAACACTATGAGCAGGATGCACTACACTAACTTGTAGCTTTCGCTGAACACTGTGAGCAGGACGCACTACACTAACTTGTAGCTTTAGCTGAACACTTTGCAGAGGTCTCACTACACTAACTTGTAGTTTTAGCTGTACACTGTGAGCAGGATGCAGTACACTAACTTGTGGCTTTAGCTGAACACTGTGCAGAGGTCTCACTACACTAACTTGTAGTTTTAGCTGAACACTGTGAGCAGGACGCACTACAATAACTTGTAGCTTTAGCTGAACACTGTGAGTAGGACTCACTACACTAACTTGTAGCTTTAGCTGAACACTGTGCAGAGGTCTCACTACACTAACTTGTACTTTTAGCTGAACACTGTGAGCAGGACGCACTACACTAACTTGTAGCTTTAGCTGAACACTGTGAGCAGGATGCACTACACTAACTTGTAGCTTTAGCTGAACACTGTGCAGAGGTCTCACTACACTAACTTGTAGTTTTAGCTGAACACTGTGAGCAGGACGCACTACACTAACTTGTAGCTTTAGCTGAACACTGTGCAGAGGTCTCACTACACTAACTTGTAGTTTTAGCTGAACACTGTGAGCAGGACGCACTACACTAACTTGTAGCTTTAGCTGAACACTGTGCAGAGGTCTCACTACACTAACTTGTAGTTTTAGCTAAACACTGTGAGCAGGACACACTACACTAACTTGTAGCTTAAGCTGAACACTGTGCAGGGGTCTAACTAAACTAACTTGTAGTTTTAGGTGAACACTGTGCAGAGGTCTCACTACACTAATTTGTAGTTTTAGCTGAACACTGTGAGCAGGATGCAGTACACTAACTTGTAGCTTTAGCTGAACACTGTGCAGAGGTCTCACTATACTAACTTGTAGTTTTAGCTGAACACTGTGAGCAGGACGCACTACAATAACTTGTAGCTTTAGCTGAACACTGTGAGCAGGACATACTACACTAACTTGTAGTTTTAGCTGAACACTGTGCAGAGGTCTCACTACACTAACTTGTAGTTTTAGCTGAACACTGTGAGCAGGACGCACTACACTAACTTGTAGCTTTA
The DNA here is from genome assembly GCA_037952925.1 of Lithobates clamitans. Taxonomy (NCBI): domain Eukaryota; kingdom Metazoa; phylum Chordata; class Amphibia; order Anura; family Ranidae; genus Lithobates; species Lithobates clamitans. Next base: position 11,688,169 of record JBBGZY010000140.1, read on the forward strand.
GCTGAACACTGTGCAGAGGTCTCACTACACTAACTTGTAGTTTTAGCTGAACACAGTGAGGAGGATGCACTACACTAACTTGTAGCTTTAGCTGAACACTGTGCAGAGGTCTCACTACACTAACTTGTAGTCTTCGCTGAACACTGTGAGCAGGACGCACTACACTAACTTGTAGCTTTAGCTGAACACTGTGCAGAGGTCTCACTACACTAACTTGTAGTTTTAGCTGAACACTGTGAGCAGGACGCACTACAATAACTTGTAGCTTTAGCTGAACACTGTGAGCAGGACGCACTACACTAACTTGTAGCTTTAGCTGAACACTGTGCAGAGGTCTCACTACACTAACTTGTAGTTTTAGCTGAACACTGTGAGCAGGACGCACTACACTAACTTGTATCTTTAGCTGAACACTGTGAGCAGGACGCACTACACTAACTTGTAGCTTTAGCTGAACACTGTGCAGAGGTCTCACTACACTAACTTGTAGTTTTAGCTGAACACTGTGAGTAGGATGCAGTACACTAACTTTTGGCTTTAGCTGAACACTGTGAGTAGGATGCACTACACTAACTTGTAGCTTTAGCTGAACACTGTGCAGAGGTCTCACTACACTAACTTGTAGTTTTAGCTGAACACTGTGAGCAGGACGCACTACACTAACTTGTAGCTTTAGCTGAACACTGTGCACAGGTCTCACTACACTAACTTGTAGTTTTAGCTGAACACTGTGAGCAGGACGCACTACACTAACTTGTAGCTTTAGCTGAACAGTGTGCAGAGGTCTCACTACACTAACTTGTAGTTTTAGCTGAACACTGTGAGCAGGACGCACTACACTAACTTGTAGCTTTAGCTGAACACTGTGCAGAGGTCTCACTACACTAACTTGTAGTTTTAGCTGAACACTGTGAGCAGGACGCACTACACTAACTTGTAGCTTTAGCTGAACACCGTGAGCAGGACGCACTACACTAACTTGTAGCTTTAGCTGAACACTGTGCAGAGGTCTCACTACACTATCTTGTAGTTTTAGCTGAACACTGTGAGCAGGATACAGTACACTAACTTGTAGCTTTAGATGAACATTGTGCAGAGGTCTCACTACACTAACTTGTAGTTTTAGCTGAACACTGTAAGCAGGATGCACTACACTAACTTGTAGCTTTAGCTGAACACTGTTTAGAGGTCTCACTATACTAACTTGCAGTTTTAGCTGAACACTGTAAACAGGATGCAGTACACTAACTTGTAGCTTTAGCTGAACACTGTGCAGAGGTCTCACTACACTAACTTGTAGTTTTAGCTGAACACTGTGAGCAGGACGCACTACACTAACGAGTAGCTTTAGCTGAACACTGTGCAGAGGTCTCACTACACTAACTTGTAGCTTTAGCTGAACACTGTGCAGAGGTCTCACTACACTAACTTGTAGCTTTAGCTGAACACTGTGCAGAGGTCTCACTACACTAACTTGTAGTTTTCGCTGAACACTGTGAGCAGGACGAACTACACTAACTTGTAGCTTTAGCTGAACACTGTGCAGAGGTCTCACTACACTAACTTGTAGTTTTAGCTGAACACTGTGAGCAGGACACTCTACAATAACTTGTAGCTTTAGCTGAACACTGTGAGGAGGACACACTACACTAACTGTAAATAGTCTAGCTACCTGACTGTGGTACTAATAGGATCAAAAGAACACCAGCAATTTTCTTCAGGTAGCTGTAAATACTGTAACAAGACAAGCCTGCCTGTCAGTAGGAAGATAACAGGAACGGATCTAGCTAAACTGAATACAGTGTATATATATATATATATATATATATATATATATATATATATATATATATATGCAACACCTGGGATGCATATATACACAATACACTATAAGTGCAGCTAACTCACTTACTGTCCTGCCTAATCTAGCTAACTCAAATGAAATGACACTGTCTCTCTCTATCTAAGCACGCCGGAACACACTACACAGGGCCGCCGTGAAGGCGGCCTTATATAGTGTGGGGTGTGTTCTAAACCCCTGAGCCATAATTGGCCAAAGCCACCTTGGCTTTGGCCAATTACAGCTCTCTCTACCGACGGCGCTTTGATTGGCCAAGCATGTGGGTCATAGTGCATGCTTGGCCAATCATCAGCCAGCAATGCACTGCGATGCCGCAGTGAATTATGGGCCGTGAAGCGCCACACGAATTTGCCGCGAACGGCCCATATCGTTTGCAATTCGACGAATGATTGAACAGCCGATGTTTGAGTCGAACATGGGTTTGACTCGAACACGAAGCTCATCCCTATTTGCAAGGAGTGAGAATTGCTGTTATACAGTGCTGCTAATCTGTGCTATACACAGTACTGTAAAATGCTGCTTTGTGTTAAAATATTGCAGTAAATTGCGATGTGGTGGGTGACAAAGTCTGTACTCCCCATGATACTTAACTTTGAGTTGCAGTGTGTTAGGGTTTGACCATTTGACCATGGTGCCTCCCCATGTTCTGCACCTTGGTGATGGTGACAGCTCAGTCATCTCATCCCCTTTCTCTTCAATTATCGGGTAACTTCTCAAAGCCGCTAGTCTCCCCAAGCCACCAAGAACCTATGCAACAGGACAGGTACTGTAAAACAATGCTACAAAAATGCTGCTTTGCAGCTGGTATGCCTGGGGGACAGGTGCCACACTGGGTCAGAGATTTGTTTGGAGGGGTGTGGTTTGGAAGAATATGGCCGCTTAGCCCTTGAGCTCCAGCCTACAACTGCCACAATCAAGATCCATCAGAGGCTCTAGACGATCTTTCATGCTATCTAAAATGGGGACCTCAGCCTTTACGATCAACCCACACCCACACCAGAGGTACCTCTATTTTCTATGCTCCCGGGCTCCATACACTTGCAAAAATGTACTCTACTACGATTTTTCCAATCGACAGCCAGACAACTTATACCCCTTTTTGGAAAACCACTACCACCCCTCCCCTGTCCTCCTGGTTTTTAGTGGTCAACGACATTATGCGCATGCAAGAGATGATAGCCTTAGACAATGATACCTTCAATAAATTTAAAACTCTCTGGCTCATTTGGATCAAATACTCTACCTCTGATGCCTTGAAATCCCTATTAAAAAAATCCAAAAGGAAAAGCGCCTCTTAAGTATCAGAATTTATTGTAATAAAAGAATCACATCAAAGCACTTACATGTACAAATGTAGACTTCCAAGGAGAACTGTTCCCATTGTCGCCACATCCAGGTGTAGGTTAGAATGGATGACGGCCGTGCGGATGGCCGCGGACCTCCGCTCGGAGACGCCGGCTGTTGTGCGGTGAGCGAGTGTCACTTCCGCGTTCCAACAGGGTCACGTGGTGGGTGACGTCAATCGGGCAGTTCTAATATCTGGGATCCACTACGCGTTTCTGAGCATGCGCGAAGCTCGTAACGGGCATGCGCGCTCCTTTCTCAAGTGTTACGAGCTTCGCGCATGCTCAGAAACGCGTAGTGGATCCCAGATATTAGAACTGCCCGATTGACGTCACCCACCACGTGACCCTGTTGGAACGCGGAAGTGACACTCGCTCACCGCACAACAGCCGGCGTCTCTGAGCGGAGGTCCGCGGCCATCCGCACGGCCGTCATCCATTCTAACCTACACCTGGATGTGGCGACAATGGGAACAGTTCTCCTTGGAAGTCTACATTTGTACATGTAAGTGCTTTGATGTGATTCTTTTATTACAATAAATTCTGATACTTAAGAGGCGCTTTTCCTTTTGGATTTTTTTCATATCTTTCATGGAGAGCTGACTTCGCTCAACAGGAAGCTGCCCTGGGTATTGGATATATAGAGACCCACTTGACTCCCATATCTATCAACTACACCGATGATTTACATCCATAGACTTTACATTGTTTTTTACAGTATTGGATTATCTTTTATTGGACATTGTTCCTATTTATTATTATTATTTTTTACCGGTCATTGCTTCCATTGGTCTGCTTGTCCTCACCAACTGATTTCTCTTTGATTGATTATACACACACATGTGTGTTTATATGTGTTTATATTATCCTTGAATGGACTAAGCGCTGTTACATTATATTTTATTTTGAAATCCCTATTGACCCCCCTCAACTGAACTAAATATATCCTGTGCCTCTGACCCCCCCGGCATGTTGCACCAAGGTCTGCTCACCCCCCCAGATTTTATCGGTTTACAATCAAAAGTATACCAAATATGCAGCCTGTGTTGTACTACTGCCTGTACTGAACATCCAGCTGTAATGTATATTATATTGTTTCGCTCTGTTAAACACAATAAAAATATATTTGACTCTAAAATGGGAACCTCATCCCACAGTACATCAGCTACAAGATCCTGCCCTCCTGAGATGCTAGCCGGAGCATAAGCCAGATAATCCCAGAGATATCCCGGACACATGATGGTTACATCACAGGCTTTTTTCTCCCATCTAGGCCTTAACACAGCCAGCTCGACATCTACGTGCCTGCCTCCTTCCTCCGCTGAGGAACCTCAGCATCTAAAGCAGCAACCCAGCCTAAGTGATCTACTGTATGTAACATAGCAGCGGGTATCATTCCAATATCATAGGTATCATCATACCAATATCACACCAATATCATTCCCTGCCACCATTACAGGCTCCTTCCATCACTGCTGACCTGCCACCATTACCATCTCCTGTCACATTACCATCTTGTGATACCCCTTCTGCTCTCTTTTGGTGCTCTAGCACTCATAAGGTGCTAAAGACAACTCGTCTGTGTGATTTTTTTTTTCCAGCAGAATCAATCCTGCATAGTGCCTCAAAGTTTCCCATGTGTTCTTTGTCCCCGACCCTCACCCGGACACTAACCTAAATCATGCCCTGATCTAGCTTTTTTATCTTTACTGAATAATTATTTAAAAATAAAATAAATAATAAATAATAATAATAAAATAAAATTGTTGCCAATGGCTATATGGTACAAAGTCAAGGGCTTTATCCTTATTTATTTTTAGTAAACCTTAAAAAAATTGTGGTATCTACTTCTACCACTCAACTCAGACCTATTAATGCAGGCTAAAAAAATCATTTGTCACAGCCAAAACAACTTTCTTCCAAACTATTCAGATTAGGGTGTTGCAGATGTATTTAAAGCAGAGCTTCCCCCAAAAGGGGAAGCTCTGCTTGTTTGGTTCCCCCCCTCCGCTGCCACATTTGGCACCTTCCTGGGAGGGGAGCGGATACCTGTTAAAACCAGGTACCCGCTTCCACTTCCAGGTAAGATCAACGCACAACGATTGCGGCGATCTACAAAATTTCCGGCCCCTCCTCCTTCACCCAGCTGCCTTCTGGGAGACACACAGATCCCAGAAGACAGCAGGGCCATTCAGAGAGTGCAGCGTGACTCACACATGCGCAGTAGGAAACAGGCTGTGAAGCTGCAAGGCTTCACTTCCTGTTTCCCCTAGTGAAGATGCCGGCGCTTGCACCCACAGCCGATGGACGAACCGGCTAGGGATGCCGACATCACCGGATACCTGGACAGGTAAGTGTCCTTATATTAAAAGTCAGCAGCTGCAGTATTTGTAGCTGCTGACTTTTATTTTATATTTTTCACAGGCTGGAACATCTCTGTAAGCCAAATTAAATTTCCAATTTAAAAAAATGTATTACACATGCAAAATATGGGATGTCAGAATATGGTTTTGCTGACACATTTTGTGGAAATTGTACTGTTCCATCTCCACCTATGGCTTGCAGCTCCCAAACAAGTTTTTAAAAAAAATGTGTTTTTTTTCCATGTTGCTCTCAAAGTTCCATAAAGAGGAGGAACCTCTCTCAGCTGAAATATATTTTTTTGTATGTATTGTTACATGTCCCACATGGCAGTACCCATCTCCCAGTGCCCTTTGTTTGACAATGTCTTGCCTATTAGACCTTGAAATTGCCTAGAATTGATTTTCAAGATTCACCCCTCCGCATTGACTTCAATGAGGTTCAGATTAAAATTTGCACTTTTCAGAATTTGCAATGAGAATTAGGAAAGCCTGCAAATTAAACCTAGGTCAACTCACTCATTCATAATTTTAGTATTAGATACTGTACAATGCATGTATTTATTTTGTATTGTAATCTTTATGTACAATTACTATATGTAATATTACATAATAACTAAATTACATATTAACCCTCTATCCCACAACCTCCACATTCTATTCTAATATAATGATACAGATTTCAAAATTAAGAACAACTAATCTCCTGCAATGACCCAGAAGCTCTGTGACCACTCATGACAGGCTGACTATAGATAAACATGTAAATTTTTACCATCTACCACATATAGCCATTATGCTCTCTGGCTAAGAAACTTTGACTTGTCACAGACCTGCCAGAACTCTTTGCTATTTAAACACTACCTGGTTCTGGACAGGCTATAGTAATTTGTGTGACTGCATTTTTAGTTTACAATTTGTTGAGAAAAAAATGTGGAGGTTAACCAAGGATATTTTAAATTAACAGCTAGTCTTAATTAATAACCCATTAACCCTATTAATATAACTGCTACACAATGTATAATAATAGCACAATGTGTGATAAAACCTTCAATGAAAAAAGACAGCTCTACCCCATGTATCTACCCCATCTCAGGCTTGGATGGACTGGGTTAAATCCCTATCCTATATATTATGGAAAATGTATTAATAATATTTTGTAGCAGTAGTTTATATATTCTCAGGAAAGTGTGACGCCATGGATTGGTTTTATAGTGGCTGGTTGGATGGAACTGGGATAGCAGGTGGATATATCTTACCACTTTAGTCCCTAAATGTTATGAGAATCTGGAGCTTGGGTGGAATTTACATTTAATGGGCCTTTTGCTAAATGGCACCAAATACGATTTTTAAGACAATAAAACTGTTCATAATTAAAATGAAATATAATAGATAAACATGCTTCACTCACCATATTGATAGCATTTACTGGTCCAATGCTGTTAACATACATGTCTGTATGAATTACTGTTGGTTTTACTGCAATTTAAAAGAATATGAAGATTAGCAGTCACATTTAGATTCACATGATGACAAATCTGTTAATACATTATTATCCTTTAAAAAGTACCACATGCATGCTATACTGTACTAAATGTTAATGTTGCCACTTTTTCCTACAATTAGTAAAACTTTAAATAAATACTTATTTTACAATTAGGAATAAGTGAACTGGATCAGACACACAAAGTGTACTGTGTACCAACAGATTATATTCAGATAATAAAGGACACATTCAGGTATCTCCTCACATCCTTAGATGATCTTCGCTCTATCCTAGGATCCCTCAGTTTGAGCTGAAATTAGCATGCAGACTTCTGGCTTCACTTCAGGTTTACTCCCCAATGGAACCTTTAGGCCAGTGAGGCCACCTGTCACATTTGGTAGCTAATTGTAACTGGGTTTTTAGTATTCTGATAAGCATCGATAATCATCTAAAGGCACCTGAAATGCTTGTTTTGAAGTGTCTCTGTCCCAACAACAAAAACAGTGCCCAAAAATTACTCCGTAAAAGAAGACTTTTATACTCCTCTGTTCTGTCACTCATTCCTCTGATCTTAACTTTGTTCATAAGCCCCCACATCTGGCAGAATCTTCACATCCATCACACTTTTAAATGTTTCAGATGACTGATCCTCCATTGCATGCTGTGGTGCCATCCATCAGCCTCTATATCTCTACATGTCATAGAATCACTTTGCTCAGTGGGAAATTTTAGCAGATAACACTCTCAAAAGAGTCAGTTGCGAAGATTCTGCTGGAGCTTGTAGTTCTCCAAGAGATCAAGAATCCAGGGAATCAGTATCAGAAAAAGTGTGTATTAATAGTTTTCTCTTGCAGTCACTTTAAGAATTTAGAGTTGTTTTGGGAGGGAAGAAACCCCACAGGTTCCTTTTAACCACTTCAGCCCCGGAAGGTTTTACCCCCTTCCTGACCAGAGCACTTTTTACAATTCGGCACTGCGTCGCTTTAACTGCTAATTGCGCGGTCATGCAATGCTGTACCCAAACTAAATTTGCGTCCTTTTCTTCCCACAAATAGAGATTTCTTTTGATGGTATTTGATCACCTCTGCCGTTTTTATTTTTTGCGCTATACACGGAAAAAGACCGAAAATTTTGAAAAAAAATGATATTTTCTACTTTTTGTTCTAAAAAAAATCCAATAAACTCAATTTTAGTCATACATTTAGGCCAAAATGTATTCGGCCACATGTCTTTGGTAAAAAAAATGTCAATAAGTGTATATTTATTGGTTTGCGCAAAAGTTATAGCGTCTACAAACTAGGGTACATTTTCTGGAATTTACACAGCCTTTAATTTATGACTGCCTATGTCGTTTCTTGAGGTGCTAAAATGGCAGGGCAGTACAAAACCCCCACAAATGACCCCATTTTGGAAAGTAGACACCCCAAGGAATTTGCTGAGAGGCATGTTGAGCCCATTGAATATTCATTTTTTTTGTCCCAAGTGATTGAATAATGACAAAAAAAAAAAAAAATTACAAAAAGTTGTCACTAAATGATATATTGCTCACACAGGCCATGGGCATATGTGGAATTGCACCCCAAAATACATTTAGCTGCTTCTCCTGAGTATGGGAATACCACATGTGTGGGACTTTTTGGGAGCCTAGCCGCGTACGGGGCCCCGAAAACCAAGCACCGCCTTCAGGATTTCTAAGGGCGTACATTTTTGATTTTACTCCTCACTACCTATCACAGTTTTGAAGGCCATAAAATGCCCAGATGACATAAAACCCCCCCAAATGACCCCATTTTGGAAAGTAGACACCCCAAGCTATTTGCTTTGAGGCATGTTGAGTCCATGGAATGTTTTATATTTTGACACAAGTTGCGGGAAAGTGACAAATTTTTTTTTTTTTTTTTTTTTTTTTTTGCACAAAGTTGTCACTAAATGATATATTGCTCACACAGGCCATGGGCATATGTGGAATTGCACCCCAAAATACATTTAGCTGCTTCTCCTGAGTATGGGGATACCACATGTGTGGGACTTTTTGGGAGCCTAGCCGCGTACGGGACCCCGAAAACCAATCACTGCCTTCAGGATTTCTAAGGGCGTACATTTTTGATTTTACTCCTCACTGCTAGGGATGAGCCGAACACCCCCCTGTTCGGTTCGCACCAGAACATGCGAACAGGAAAAAAATTCGTTCGAACACGCGAACGCCGTTAAAGTCTATGGGACACGAACATGAATAATCAAAAGTGCTAATTTTAAAGGCTAATATGCAAGTTATTGTAATAAAAAGTGTTTGGGGACCCGGGTCCTCCCCCAGGGGACATGAATCAATGCAAAAAAAAGTTTTAAAAACGGCCGTTTTTTCAGGAGCAGTGATTTTAATAATGCTTAAAGTCAAACAATAAAAGTGTAATATCCCTTTAAATTTCATACCTGGGGGGTGTCTATAGTATGCCTGTAAAGGGGTGCATGTTTCCCGTGTTTAGAACAGTCTGACAGCAAAGTGACATTTTGAAGGAAAAAACACATTTAAAACTACCGCGGCTATTGCATTGCCGACAATACACATAGAAGTTCATTGATAAAAACGGCATGGGAATTCCCCACAGGGCAACCCCGAACCAAAATTTAAAAAAAAAAATGATGTGGGAGTCCCCCTAAATTCCATACAAGGCCCTTCAGGTCTGGTATGGATATTAAGGGGAACCCCAGCCAAAATTTAAAAAAAAAATTGACGTGGGGTTCCCCCTAAATTCCATACCAGACCCTTCAGGTCTGGTATGGATTTTAAGGGGAACCCCGCGCCAAAAAAAAAAAAAAAAACGGCGTGGGGTCCCCCTAAAAATCCATACCAGACCCTTATCCGAGCACGCAACCTGGTAGGCCGCAGGAAAAGAGGGGGGACGAGAGTGCGGCCCCCCCCCTCCTGAACTGTACCAGGCCACATGCCCTCAACATTGGGAGGGTGCTTTGGGGTAGCCCCCCAAAACACCTTGTCCCCATGTTGATGAAGACAAGGGCCTCATCCCCACAACCCTGGCCGGTGGTTGTGGGGGTCTGCGGGCGGGGGGCTTATCGGAATCTGGAAGCCCCCTTTAACAAGGGGACCCCCAGATCCCGGCCCCCCCCCTGTGTGAAATGGTAAGGGGGTACTTACCCCTACCATTTCACTAAAAAACTGTCAAAAATGTTAAAAATGACAAGAGACAGTTTTTGACAATTCCTTTATTTAAATGCTTCTTCTTTCTTCTTTCTTCCTTCATCTTCTTCTTCTTCTGGTTCTTCTGGCTCTTCTGGTTCTTCCTCCGGCGTTCTCGTCCAGCATCTTCTCCGCGGCGTCTTCTATCTTCTTCTCCTCGGGCCGCTCCGCACCCATGGCATGAGGGGGGAGGCTCCCGCTCTTCTCTTCATCTTCTTCTCTTCTTCATCTTCTTCTTCATCTTCTTCTTCATCTTCTTCTTCTTCTTCTTCTTCTTCTTCTTCCTTCTTCTCTTCTTCTCTTCTTCCTGTCTTCTCCGGGCCGCTCCGCAGCCATGCTGTGGCATGGAGGGAGGCTCCCGCTGTGTGACGGCGTCTCTTCGTCTGACGGTTCTTAAATAACGGGGGGCGGGGCCACCCGGTGACCCCGCCCCCCTCTGATGCACGGTGACATGACGGGACTTCCCTGTGGCATTCCCCATGACGTCACAGGGAAGTCCCTCAAGTCACCGTGCGTCAGAGGGGGGCGGGGTCACCGGATGGCCCCGCCCCCCGTTATTTAAGAACCGTCAGACGAAGAGACGCCGTCACACAGCGGGAGCCTCCCTCCATGCCACAGCATGGCTGCGGAGCGGCCCGGAGAAGACAGGAAGAAGAGAAGAAGAAAGAAGAAGAAGAAGAAGAAGAAGATGAAGAAGAAGATGAAGAAGAGAAGAAGATGAAGAGAAGAGCGGGAGCCTCCCCCCTCATGCCATGGGTGCGGAGCGGCCCGAGGAGAAGAAGATAGAAGACGCCGCGGAGAAGATGCTGGACGAGAACGCCGGAGGAAGAACCAGAAGAGCCAGAAGAACCAGAAGAAGAAGAAGATGAAGGAAGAAAGAAGAAGCATTTAAATAAAGGAATTGTCAAAAACTGTCTCTTGTCATTTTTAACATTTTTGACAGTTTTTTTAGTGAAATGGTAGGGGTAAGTACCCCCTTACCATTTCACACAGGGGGGGGCGGGATCTGGGGGTCCCCTTGTTAAAGGGGGCTTCCAGATTCCGATAAGCCCCCCGCCCGCAGACCCCCACAACCACCGGCCACGGTTGTGAGGATGAGGCCCTTGTCCTCATCAACATGGGGACAAGGTGTTTTGGGGGGCTACCCTAAAGCACCCTCCCAATGTTGAGGGCATGTGGCCTGGTACGGTTCAGGAGGGGGGGGGGGCCGCACTCTCGTCCCCCCCTCTTTTCCTGCGGCCTGCCAGGTTGCGTGCTCGGATAAGGGTCTGGTATGGATTTTTAGGGGGACCCCACGCCGTTTTTTTTTTTTTTTTTTGGCGCGGGGTTCCCCTTAAAATCCATACCAGACCTAAAGGGTCTGGTATGGAATTTAGGGGGAACCCCACGTCAATTTTTTTTTTAAATTTTGGCTGGGGTTCCCCTAATATCCATACCAGACCTGAAGGGCCTTGTATGGAATTTAGGGGGACCCCCACATAATTTTTTTTTTTTTATTTTGGTTCGGGGTTCCCCTGTGGGGAATTCCCATGCCGTTTTTATCAATGAACTTCTATGTGTATTGTCGGCAATGCAATAGCCGCGGGTAGTTTTAAATGAGTTTTTTCCTTCCAAATGTCATTTTGCTGTCAGACTGTTCTAAACACAGGAAACATGCGCCCCTTTACAGGCATACTATAGACACCCCCCAGGTACGAAATTTAAAGGGATATTACACTTTTATTGTTTGACTTTAAGCATTAATAAAATCACTGCTCCTGAAAAAACGTCCGTTTTTAAAACTTTTTTTTGCATTGATCCATGTCCCCTGGGGCAGGACCCGGGTCCCCAAACACTTTTTATGACAATAACTTGCATATAAGCCTTTAAAATTAGCACTTTTGATTTCTCCCATAGACTTTTAAAGGGTGTTCCGCGGCATTCGAATTTGCCTCGAACACCCCAAATTGTTCGCTGTTCGGCGAACTTGCGAACAGCCAATGTTCGAGTAGAACATGAGTTCGACTCGAACTCGAAGCTCATCCCTACTCACTGCCTATCACAGTTTCGGAGGCCATGGAATGCCCAGGTGGCACAAACCCCCCCAAATGACCCCATTTTGGAAGGTAGACACCCCAAGCTATTTGCTGAGAGGCATGGTGAGTATTACTCACTGCCCTAACACTGTAACTGTCACAAACTGACACTATGCAGTAATCAGAAAAAAAAAAAAAAATACTGCTAATGTCAGTTTGTGACGGGGGGGGGTGATTGGGGGGGGATCGGGGGGCGATCGGGGGGGGATCAGGGGTGTAAAGTATGCCTGGCATGTTCTACTGTGTGTGTATGTGTTGTGTGCACTCACTTGTCTTCTCTCCTCGGCGCTGGAACGGAAACTGCCAGACCGAGGAGAGATGACATCACATCCTCTGCCTGTGTGAAACTACACACAAGCAGGGGAGAATTCCCATTGGCTGGGAGCGATCGCGAGGGGGGGGCCACGATCGGATGGTCTCCCCCTCGCCTCCCGACGCTCCCAGTCAAATGCCGACCGCCGCTGGCACCGGGGGGGGGGGTCTGATTGGACCCCCCGCCCGCGGGAGGCAGATCACGTACGGGTATGTGATTCTGCCTGCCCGTGCCATTCTGCCGCAGTATATATGCGGTAGGCGGTCGGCAAGTGGTTAAAAGGTAGGCAAGTGATTCCTAATGGGCTGACATTCACCCAAGACCTCTCAGATAGTCTATTGTGTAAGTAAATAGTATATTTATACTAAGAAAGTTTGTTCATCTGTAATTATACTGTAGTTGTACTTATCTAGTCTTAGCCCTCATTCACACGAGGCGGACTCCGTTTCCACGGAGCCCGCCTCGGTCTGCCGGCTCAGCGGGAGATCTCTCCGTTGATCTCCGCTGAGCCGGCGGATGACAGGTCCCTCCCTGCTCACTGAGCGGGGAGGGTCTTGTCAGGCGCTGCTGCTTATGGAGGGATCGGATGAAAATGGACAGCATCTCCGATGTCATCAGATCTCACCTGATCCGATCAGCCAGCGATGGATCTGGACGTAGGGCCATCCGTCTGCTTTTTGTGGATCGGACCGGGTCAGATGTCAGCAGACATGTCTCCGCTGACATCCATCGCTCCATAGGCTAACATGTAACATGAGAGCCCGCTCAGGTCTGCCGCCAAAACTGACAGGCGGACCTAAGCGGTCCGATCGTGTGAAAGGAGCCTTAAGGACATTAGTAATGCATTTTCTAAAACAAATTAATTTGTCTAATGAAACATTGCTGGTTATTCACTATTTTTATAACACAAACATATTATTGCAGCACATTACAGGGGATGTTAAAAGCAGTTTCAGTTGAACAAAAACCATATGGAAACTTATGCAAAAGTATATTATATGAACAATTATAAATATGGATGTCAGATTATTAACCCATGTATCACATGCTGAATATAGCATATAACCAAAGCAAAAAAACAATAGTATGGAACTTTTACCGTGCCAGAATGTATACATACCTGTGTTGGATACTGTTAAAAGATTTAATTTTATTAATAGCCACTTATATTATGATAAAATAAAACATTGCCAAGGAAGGCAATTATGCATTTCATGAATAGGGAGAAGCCAAACGGCCTTGGTTCTAGGAAGCTTCAGTGATCTTCAATGACGTTTGTAGGCAAAACCCCATTAAAATAGATGGGAGCAGAATCTGTCAAATTAAAAATGCCAATTTTCTGGGCTAATAGGCAAGGGGGTGTCAAAAAATAGCATGGGGGGGGGGCAGGACCAATACATTTTGTTGATGCATATTATAAAAAATTAACAAGGCTAATTGCCTTAAACTAACATGCCTTGGGGGGGGGGGGTTGCCCCAATTCTGTCTTTTAAGGGACGCACCTATGTGATGTAGAGAAAGTACTGCTGTTTAAAATAAACAGCAAACTATAGGGTTTTAAAGGCAAATCCACTTTGCACTACAAGTGCACTGCATGTACACTTGGAAGTGCAGTTGCTGTAGATCTGAGAGGGACATGCAAGGGAAATAAAAAACAGCATTTTTGCTTGTACACTATTGGATGATAAAATCAGCAGAGCTTCCCCTCATTTCAGATCTTCCCCTCAGATCTAAAGCGACTGCACTTCCATGTGCACTTGCAATGCACTTGCAGTGCAAAGTGGATTTGCCTTTAGTAAATCAACCCCTATATGTCTTTTGGGGAACCGTAAAATGCATACTAGGGCATTTGAGTCTGATATGGATTTCAGGTACCTTACTCAAAAAAAAAACTTTGGGTCTGCTACAGATTTTCAGGGGGAATCCAGGCAGACAAAAAATGCATCAAGTCTCCATAAAATGCATAGCAGATCCCTAATCAGAGCATGCAGATTGGTTGGCCAGGAAAGTGGGGGGATGCACATGCAGCTTCCACTCCTGGACTATACCAGGCCATGTGCCCTCAATAGGAGGGGTACCTTGCCAGGGCAACCCCCCTGGCAAAGCACTTTTGTCCCAACGTTGATGAGGACAAGGGCCTCTTCCCCACAACCCTGGCAAGTGGGGGGTTTATGGGAATCTGGAATCCCCCTTTAATAAGGTTGTTGTTACCTTTAGGTGTATTTTAGGCCACAATCCAATGTGGATCATTAGCTTTCATACACAAACAAAGTAAATCTCAAATATACATAATAACGCCTTATTTTATCTAACCTATTAATACAGTGTTTGTTATGCCCATAGATGTCCATATCCTTGATCAGTTTAAAATGTCCCCACCATACTCATCTAAGTACAAATTAATTATTGGTCCAGCTTACACAGAAAGTAATTAAGCAACAAGTGTTTATGATCTGTGAGAGAAATCCAATCACCCAGAGAAAATCCACACAAACATTACAGATCTGCATTGATAGCCTTGCTTGAGTTAAAAATAGCCACAGAGAGGCAACATAGTGCTGCAGTACCTCTGTATTAGGCCAGATTAAAAGGACATTTCAGGTGATTTACAAATCAAAACACGTCTTTGAAGATCTAGTACATTTTTACACAGGATTAAACTGATTTTATTGCATAGTAAATGTGTTACTATTTTATACTATTATTACATCTCACCAGTAGCATGAGCCGCTGTTTCCCTAGCTTGAGTTTAGAATAAAATAACTGTTGCTGCTGGAACCTCAAATTGATGCTGCCAGTCTGAACTGTTATTAGAAAGTGTGTACTCTAAGCAGTGAAGATGTGTATGGTGCTATTAACCACAGCAATCAGATTTGAGTTTCCTGTAGTGTAATTAGAGAAAAATTCATTCTGATTAGATCACTGCATTTTACTTGATGCTGTTTGTCTAACTGGGTAAGCCCACAAACATATCACATGTATCCTAGAACATCATTATGTAATCTCTATAAGAAAGATGCTTACTGTATACGTGGTACTCATGTTTTTTATGATCTGTGATGTAGTAAATATTTAGTTAAACCGGGATTCATTTATGTTTTATTTTGTTTTAATCCTTTGGCCAATGTAACTATTACACTAACATGTAATCAACCTCCTGTGCACTACAGAAGCCAAAATCTGTTGACAGTACAATTCCTTGTTGCTGGCTATGTAGTAGATGTGATCACTTCTACATGTGAATAAAAGTGCCACCCCCTGCCTGTGTCCCATACTTACTTGTCCCTTCTGGGTGCTCAGAAGCTCCATGGTTGGTGTCACAATAGAGAGCGTTGGGAGATCAGCAAAGATCCAATAACTGGTCTTTCATGTGAAGTATGAACCTGGAAGTGCTAACCTCTGAGCACTCATGTGCTTGCAATCTCTTGCTTCCCTAGCATGGGTAGAAGTTAATCAAGCACAGTCTATGCTCGATAAGCTACAACAAAATGCAGAGGTGACCCCTGATGTCTCGTAAGAGAGAACCATCCCTTTTGATAGCAATAATAAAAAAAAAATGCTTAATAAATTAAAAATAACAAACAAGCAACCTATTTTTTTTAAAAAAGCTCCCTGCACCCACACTTACATGTTTACATACATCGGGTACACACTCATACAAAAACACAGATTACACCATGTATATTAGGTATCACCATGCACTCCAATGTGAGATCATAAATTCTAGGGCCATCATTTGCTGTTAACCTTAAATTGATGACCTGTGAAGGTTTGCCTATGAACAATTTATGGTACGATAATTGGGTATTATATACGGTAGTGCTTGTGTGCACTAAAATAATTGTATTAAGTAATTTTTGTATCCTTTACTGAGAATATAGATTGATAAACAGAAACAAAATTATCGTGTGACATACAAAGTTACAACCAGGGGGCTTGGCTACCATGCTGCTGCATGGAAGCTTGATACAGCAGCTCCTCCACAGCGCTGAGAATTAGAGCAATCAGAAATGACTTTCCTCTTTAAAAGCCTTACATTCTACCTTCTGAGGCTCAGGTCCAAACCCAGAGATGTCACGCAAGAGGAAGGAGGCTTCCCAGCCTAAGAAACTACAGCATTTCTTCTTCCCTGCAATGAGGATACAGACCCAAGATGGTGCTAACAGCTGCTCACCTGCCTCATCCAGTGGCTCCTCACATACATCTTGTGATTTTCCGTGGTCTGACCCTTGGAAGACAGCTCAGACACAGTCTCCAGTTGTCTCTACACCTCTCTCACAAAGCCCAGCTAAAAACAAACCCCAATCTAAGCAGGGTCATCTGCTTTTGAGGTAAGCTTTGGCTGTAATTCATTGAGTGAAACTACAGACCTAGCAAAAACAATTAACTCATTCTCCACCGGCAACCAGCCATTTTCTGACACAACCCTAAAAGACATGCTCATCTGACCATGTGCTTCATTGCATACTGACATGAGTGAATGTGTTCAGAGTTTCAAAGCTGATGTACAGGAGCTTTGGGGGTAGAGTAGATTATTTGGAGCAGAAAATAGGAGAATTTGCATAATTCCATAACAATCTTATTGTTGATGCACACAATAATCAGTAAGATGAGCTTGAAACGCTTAATGCAAATGTAGCTGATTTGGAAGATCGGTCAAAAAGAAATATTATAAAAGTTTGTGGAATCCCTAAATCTATACAGAATGTTCAGCTACAACAATATGCCTGTGATATGATCTGCACAGTGCTGCCATCTATACCTGACTATGAAATATTGATAGGATACTTTGCCTCCCAAAACCATCACACCTCCCTGATACTATTCCATGAGACATTATAATGCATGTTCACTTCTTTCATGTAAAAGAACAGCTTATGTCAGCTTTTTGCAGGTCAGTTCAAGTGCCTGAAAAATATGCTCATGCAGCTATTTGTGGATCTTTCACATGCTTAAAAAGCGCAAATCACTCCTACCAATCACAAAGCCCTTGCAGAATCACAACATTGCAGCTTACCGTTACCCACAACAACACCACATCAGTGATTACCTCACTTGCAGAGGGGCTTACACTACCCAGATACTGGAATATTATACCCAAGCAAGATTCTGCATCCCAGACACCCTCTTCTAAGGTGAACACCCAGGATGATTAGAAGGTTGTCTCCTATAAGCGCAAGCACAAAAATCCCGCTACTTAATCGACTCTAGCATACAAAATCTTCACGCTACTCAAATCCTCTAGCATGATGGAGCCCTTTGTCCATGATACCTCCTCCAATTACAATGTGCAGTATATCTGCAATCAGATTCCTGTTTAAATTGCATCTTTTTAAAATATGTTTTTTGACTCTATAATTTTTTTTCTTCAGTTTTTTCCTCTCTCCAGTTCTAGGTCTGGAGACTGATGTGCTATCTTAGACCACTCTTCTGATATGCTATTCTGTGCTCTCGCTTCACAGCTACAACTTTGCCCGTAGTAGATCACAAGTTCCCCCACTACCACCCCAAAAGCTGCTGCAAAGTAACATCAGCATCTTTTCTTTATCTTTCATCATGGTGATTAAGATAACATCCTTTAATGTCCATGGGCTGAATCACCCTGCAAAATTATCAACTTTATAGAAAGAAGCCCTCAAACTCGGCTGTGATCTACTCTGTATTCAAGAGATGCATTTCCAAATATCGGGCACTCCTACCTTTGTACATATAGACATACAGTGCCTTGCAAAAGTATTCACCCCATTGGCATTTTTCGTGCTTTGTTCCCTCACAACCTGGAATTGACATGGATTGTTTGAGGATTTGCATCATTTAATTTAGAGAACATGCCCACAACTTTGAAGATTTTTTTTTTTTTTTATTGTGAAGCAAACAACAAATAGGACAAAATAACAGAAAAAGTCAATGTGCATAGCATAACTATTCACTCCCCTAAAGTCAATACTTTGTAGAGCCACTTTTTGCAGCTATCACAGCTCCAAGTCGCCTTAGATAAGTCTCTATGAGCTTGCCACATCTTACCACTGGGATTTTTGCCCATTCCTCCTAGAAAAACTGCTCCAGCTCCTTCAAGTTGGATGGTTTGTGCTTGTGAACAGCAATCTTTAAGCCTGACCACAGATTTTCTATTGGATTGAGGTCTGGGCTTTGACTAGGCCATTCCAACACATTTACATGTTTCCCCTTAAACCACTCAAGTGTTGCTTTAGCAGTATGTTTGTGGTCATTGTCCTGCTGGAAGGTGAATGTCATGGTTATGCAATAGAGTTTGTCGATCAGCCTACCTGTCTCCATGTGTTCATCTCTAGAGACCAGCTGCCCCTCACCTGACTGCTTTTGTAACCTCTCCTCTAAGCATGGCCCCACCCCAGGCCCTATCAGGGAACCCTATATTAACCTGTGCACTGCAAGCCAGCAGTGCTGATCAACCATTGTGTGTTCGCCTCCGTGTGTACTTGCTGTGTTTCCTACGTCTGATTCCCATTACCGACTTTGGCCTGTTCTTAACTATTCCTGTCTGCTCGTGACCCTGACCTTTGGCGGCGTGTCCCCGACCATCCCTGTTTGCCTGTGACCCTGAACCTCGGCGTGTACTCTGTTGTCCTTATCTGCTTGTGGCCCCGACCTTGGATTGTCCCTTACTTCCTTGTTGTTCCAGCCTGCTGCCTCCTTCCTCTTCTCCTGTAGTCTACTGTGAGCGTGAGCTGTGAGACCCTGGGGGCCGCGACCTGGAGCCAGACTGCAGCGCAGTCCATCCATACCATTAAAGGCTCTGGTGAACACCTGCTGGCTCTTAGACTCCGCGCCCTGGGGAATCTATGCTCTAGCTCCCAGTGGGATCTGTGTCAGTGATCCAGTAGACCTGCTTCCTGAACCTCCCAGGGGTCTATCCGCAGCAGTCAGTCCTAGGGTCCACTACCTAGCGGTGCACTTCTGACTGCTACAGAGTGCATCTGTCACCTAGCCTCAAGGTGACCTGACAGTGAACCTCCGTCCTAGCCTCAAACCACACACAGAGTGGTACAAGTTTTGCTCAAGAATATCCCTGTATTTAGCACCATCCATCTTTCCCTCAACCCTGACCAGTTTCCCAGTCCCGACTGCTGAAAAACATCCCCACAGCATGATGCTGCCACCACCATGTTTCACTGTGGGGATGGTGTTCTTTGGGTGATGTGATGTGTTGGGTTTGTGCCAGACTTAGCATTTTCTTTGATGGCCAAAAAGTTCAATTTTAGTCTCATCAGACCAGAGCACCTTCCTCCATACATTTTGGGAGTCTCCTTTTTGCAAACTCAAAATGTGCCATTTTGTTTTTTGCTGAAAGTAATTGCTTTCTTCTGGCCACTCTGCCATAAAGCTCAACTCTATGGAGAGTACAGCTTAATGTCGTCCTATATACAGATACTCCAGTCTCTGCTGTGGAACTCTGCAGCTCCCTTGGGGTTATGTTAGGTCTCTGTGCTGCCTCTCTAATTAATTACTGTGCCAGGTTCTTTCCATTTGGTTATGATAGATTTGATGGTGCTCCTAGGGATCATCAAAGATTTGGATATTTTTTTATAACCTAACCCTGACTTGTACTTCTCAACAACATTGTCCCTTACTTGTTCCTTGGTCTTCATGGCAGTGTTTGGTTAGTGGTGCCTCTTGCTTAGGTGTTGCAGCCTCTGGGGCCTTTCAAAAAGGTGTGTATATGTAATGACAGATCATGTGACACTTAGATGCACACAGGTGGACATCATTTCACTAATTATGTGACTTCTGAAGGTAATTGGTTGCACCAGAGCTTTTTATGGGCTTCATAACAAAGGGGGTGAATACATGCGCACACGCCAATTATCATTTTTTTATTTCTGAAAAATAGTTTTATGTATATAATTTTCGAATTTTTACTTCACCAACTTAGACTATTGTGTTCTGATCCATCACATATAATTCAGAATAAAAAAACATTGAACCAAAGGCTGTAATGTAACAAAATAGGTAAAACGCCAAGGGGGGTGAATACTTTTACAAGGCACTGTAAAAAAGTATCCATCAAATATAGTGAGACCATACACAAAAAAGCTCAAATTCATCAGTTTAGAGACTAGGAACAATTTGGACAAAAAAATTGGGACAGAAAATTTATCAACTATCCTATATTACATATTTGACAGTCCCTAAAAATCTAATAAAAAGGGGAGGAGGAGGAGGAACCTAAAACACCTATATTTATGAATGATCAATAAAGCCATTTACATCAAGATCTACATTTAGACCATGTGGGGTAAAGGGCCTGACATTTTAAATCAATTTCATCTCCAATTTGGAGATCTTTCTAATTAGTGAGCTTCCTCTCCAATGTGAAGTAAACCTATTAATCCCCCCCAAAAAATTGCAATGAAAGGGTCTCTATTGTATGTAGTTGCATAATGTCTAGAAACTGAATGGCCCTTAAAGCCCTCCCTAATGTTGCCTATGTGCTCATTCAACCTAACATGCAAGGCCCGCTTGGTCCTCCCCACATACTGGAGGCCTTATGGGCACTGGAGCACATAGACAACATTAGTGGTACAGCATGTAATAAACAGTTTGATACAAAAAGTCTGAGAAGTACTGTTCGAAACAAAGGTATTTGCTCTCATATTTTTGCACTCATTGATAGTGCACACTTGACATCTCCTACACTGGTAATATCCAGTGAGGTTTTGGAAAAAAGAGAGATTCTTCTCAGGTGGATTAAAGTGTCAGGGCTGGGCTCAGCCCTTCCTTCTCTGAGCTGGCCGCTCAGCTGTTGGCTAATTGCCAACTCCTATCTCTCCACAGTTGCTCAGCTGTTGATGATATCCTGCTCATCAGTCCTGCCTACTTAAGCCGTCCAGTCCAGAGGATCTCTGTCTTTGCCTTGGTCAATATCATAGAAACTATCTCCTGTAATCTTGTTCAAGACTTGCTTTGCTTACATCCATTCTGGCTCCAGATCCTGCTTGCTGTTCCACTATATTGATCCCTGACTTCTGGCTTGGCTGACTATGCATTCAGGTTACTAGGGATGAGCTTCGAGTTTGAGTCCTGGAACATCGGCTGTTTGCCAGTTCACCGAACAGCAAACAATTTGGGGTGTTCGCGGCAAATTCGAAAGCCGCAGAACACCCTTTAAAAATCTATGGGAGAAATCAAAAGTGCTAATTTTAAAGGCTTATATGCATGGTATTGTCATAAAAAGTGTTTGGAGACCTGGGTCCTGCCCCAGGGGACATGGATCAATGTGCAAGAAAAAGTTTTAAAAACAGCCGTTTTTTAGGGAGCAGTGATTTTAATATAAGATAAAAGAGATCTTGTGCAATCCCATCAATTCCCACATAATAAGGTGACTTATACATATATAAAGTGCATAGCGCTAAATGACATCTCAATAAAAAAATAAAAAAATAAATATATAGATTAGAGGTGCTCTCTATTAGTGTCATATGAGTGAAACATCAAAAAATAAATAAGTGAAAACCTTCATTGAAGCAGTAAAGACTGCATAAAGTGACTTAGTGAATAATAAAAGCTAGTCAAAGTTCATATATATCTTCATAGATGATCTTCTGTTAGTATCAGTCTCTCAGACCTCTCACCTTCATGTGTATTAAAACAAGTGTAGTTCATTGGCATCAAGTGGTGAATGTGTGTGTAGCATCAGAGTGAAGCCCAGATGGTCCTCATCTATTTATCCCGGCTTGGATAGTTTCCTCTTAGCTCCCAGTACAGCTCACCAGCCTGTCATAATATGTACCACCGAGGCACAAATGGCCCGGTGGTGCAAGAGGGAAAAAGGAAGAAAGCCTCCAATGGTGTAGTATGTTTGATAAAAAAATATATATTTATTAAAGCTTCAAGATGTACTCTTACTTAAAATGAGTTAAAAACAAGCGAAATACAGAACAGCGGCGTCTAGGGTGCCTTCTCACGTGACTTCCGGTTTACGTCTCTCCATGGCCACTCCCTACGCATCACATTACTGCTCGTGACTTAATCTGGGGAACCCTTTTTTTAATAAAGGGTTCCCCAGATGAATAATGCTTTAAGTTAAACAATAAAAGTGTAATATTCCTTTATAATTTCGTACCTGGGGGGTGTCTATAGTATGCCTGTAAAGGGGGGCATGTTTCCCATGTTTAGAATAGTCTGACAGCAAAATAAAGTCATTTAAAACTACTCGCGGCTATTAATGAATTGTCGGTCCGACAATACACATAAAAGTTCATTGATAAAAACGGCATAGAATTTCCCCACAGGGGAGCCTCGAACCAAAAAAAAAAATGGCATGGGGGTCTCCCTAAATTCCATACCAGGCCCTTCAGGTCTGGTATGGATATTAAGGGGAACCCTGGCCAAAATTTTTAAAAAATGGCGTGCGGGTCCCCCTCAAAATCTATACCAGACCCCTTAGGTCTGGTATGGATTTTAAGGGAAACCCCGTGCCAAATTTGTTTTAAAAAATGGCGTGGGGTCCCCCCAAAAATCCATAACAGACCCTTATCCGAGCACACAACCTGGCAGGCCTCAGGAAAAGAGGGGGGATGAGAGAGCACCCCCCTCCTGAACCATACCAGGCCACATGCCCTCAACATGAGGAGGGTGCTTTGGAGTAGGCCCCCAAAGCACCTTGTCCCCATGTTGATGGGGACAAGGGCCTCATCCCCACAACCCTTGCCCGGTGGTTGTGGGAGTCTGCGCCTGGGGGGCTTATTGGAATCTGGAAGCCCCCTTTAACAAGGGGACCCCCAGATCCCGGCCCCCCCGTGTGAGGGGGTACTAAGTACCCCTACCATTTCACAAAAAAACTGTCAAAAATGTTAAAAATGACTAGAGACAGTTTTTGACAATTCCTTTATTTAAAGTCTTCTTCTTTTTTCCATGTTCTTTCTTCTATCTTCCCTTGGTTTCTTCCTACATCATCTTCTTCTTCTGGTTCTTCCACCGGTGTTCTCATCCGGCATGTTCCCCTGTGGCGTCTTCTTCCCTTCTTCTTCTCGGGCCGCTCTGCATCCATGATGGGAGGCTCCCGCTGTGTCCCGCTGTGTGACCCCGCCCTCCGTTATTTAAGAACGGTCAGAAGACGAGAAGCGTCACACAGCAGGAGCCTCCCATCATGGATGTGGAGCGGCCCGAGAAGAAGAAGGGAAGAAGACGCTGCGGAGGAAGATGCCGAACGAGAACACCGGAGGAAGAACCAGATGAACCAGAAGAAGAAGATGATGTAGGAAGAAACCGAAGGATGATAGAAGAAAGAAGATGTAAAAAAGAAGGCTTTAAATAAAGGTATTGTCAAAAACTGTCTCTTGTCATTTTTGACAGTTTTTTTGTGATATGGTAGGGGTACTTTTGTACCCCCTTACCATTTCACACAGGGGGGGCCGGGATCTGGGGTTCCCCTTGTTAAAGGGGGCTTCCAGATTCCGATAAACCCCCCGCCCGCAGACCCCCACAACCACAGGGCAAGGTTTGTGGGGATGAGGCCCTTGTCCTCATCAACATGGGGACAAGGTGCTTTGGGGGCTACCCCAAAGCACCCTCCCAATGTTGAGGGCATGTGGTCTGGTACAGTTCAGGAGGGGGGGCGCTCTCTCATCCCCCCCTCTTTTCCTGCCACCTGCCAGGTTGCTTGCTCAGATAAGGGTCTGGTAGGGATTTTTGGGGGGACCCTACGCCATTTTTTAAATTTTGGCGCGGGGTTCCCCTTAAAATCCATACCAGACCTGAAGGTTCTGGTATAGATTTTGAGGGGGACCCCCACGCCATTTTTTAAAAAATTTTGGCCGGGATTCCCCTTAATATCCAATATCCATACCAGACCTGAAGGGCCTGGTATGGAATTTAGGGGGACCCCCACGCCATTTTCTTTTTAAATTTTGGTTCGGGGTTCCCCTGTGGGGAATTCCCATGCCGTTTTTATTAATGAACTTTTATGTGTATTGTCGGACCGACAATAGCCGCGAGTAGTTTTAAATTACTTTTTTTCCTTTGAAATGTCATTTTGCTGTCAGACTGTTCTAAACATGGGAAACATGCACCCCTTTACAGGCATACTATAGACACCCCCCCCCAGTACGAAATTTAAAGGAATATTACACTTTTATTGTTTCACTTTAAGCATTATTAAAATCACTGCTCCTGAAAAAATGGCCATTTTCAAACTTTTTTTTGCATTGATCCATGTCCCCTGAGGCAGGACCCAGGTCCCCAAACACTTTTTATGACAATAACTTGCATATAAGCCTTTAAAATGAGCACTTTTGATTATTCATATTCGAGTCCCATAGACTTTAACGGTGTTCAAACAAATTTTTTGCCTGTTCGCATTTTCTGGTGCAAACCGGACAGGGGGGGTGTTCGGCTCATCCCCACCGGTTACTGAACTTTGGCGGTGTTTTGACTACATTTGTTCTTTTTACTTTTATTATTAAACAAGTGTGATTTAACTGTACTTCTGTCTCGGCCTGATTTCATGGTTTCTGACATTAAGACATTTGGGGCAACTTGATCTCTGAGGAAGAGAGCTCCCCTATAAACTACTTGAGGTCTAACTAGCAAAGTAGGTCCAAGGGCCCTATCATTACGTAATATATACCAGTGTTTGTGGATCAGATGCTTAATCGATTGGTGTTGCATAGAATATGAAGTGATAAATGGCAAATAAAGTCCATTGCTGGTGTTATTGACTGATGTAGACTTTTTCAGCAACAATCTCCTGAACACACAAACAATCTCCTGAACATAGGAGGCTGAGCTATTGAGTAGCTCAACTGGATATCCTTTTTCAACAAATCTCTTTGTCGAGATCTCTACCTGTACTGTATATTTTATTTCATAGTTACATAGTTACATAGTAGGTGAAGTTGAAAAAAGACACAAGTCCATCAAGTCCAACCCATGCGTGTGATTATATGCCAGTATTACATTTTATATCCCGGTATGTGGCAGCCGATGCCCCCCGCTGAGACCACCGCCTGTGGAAGAGAATTCCACATCCTTGCCGCTCTTACAGTAAAGAACCCTATACGTAGTTTAAGGTTAAACCTCTTTTCTTCTAATTTTAATGAGTGGCCACAAATCTTGTTAAACTTCCTTCTGCAAAAAAGTTTTATCCCTATTGTGGGGTCATCAGTATGGTATTTGTATATTGAAATCATATCCCCTCTCAAGGGTCTCTTCTCCAGAGAGAATAAGTTCATTGCTCGCAACCTTTCAATATAACTAATATCCTCCAGACCCTTTATTAGCTTTGTTGCCCTTCTTTGTATTCGCTCCATTTCCAGTACATCCTTCCTGAGGACTGGTACCAGAACTGGACAGCATACTCTAGGTGCGGCCGGACTAGAGTCTTGTATAGAGGGAAAATTATCGTTTTATCTCTGGAATTAATCCCCTTTTTAATGCATACCAATATTCTATTTGCTTTGTTAGCAGCAGCTTGGCATTGCATGCCATTGCTGAGCCTATCATCTACTAGGACCCCCAGGTCCTTTTCCATCCTAGATTCCCCCAGAGGTTCTCCCCCCAGTGTATAGATTGCAATTATATTTTTGCCACCCAAATGCATTATTTAACATTTTTCTGCATTGAACCCCATTTGCCATGTAGTTGCTCACCCCATTAATTTGTTCAGATATTTTTGCAAGGTTTCCACATCCTGCGGAGAAGGAGCTTAGTATTGTCCGCAAATACAGAGATTGAACTGTTTATCCCATCCTCCAGGTTGTTTATGAACAAATTAAATAGGATTGGTCCCAGCACAGAACCCTGGGGGACCCCACTACCCACCCTGACCATTCAGAGTACTCCCCATTTATCACCACCCTCTGAACTCGCCCTTGTAGCCAGTCCATGTACTCACCCTATGGTCCATGCCAACGGACCTTATTTTGCACAGTAAACATTTATGGGGAACTGTGCCAAATGCTTTTGCAAAATCCAGATACACCACGTCTACGGGCCTTCCTTTATCTAGATGGCAACTCACCTCCTCATAGAAGGTTAATAGATTGGTTTGGCAAGAACGATTCTTCATGAATCCATGCTGATTACTGCTAATGACACCGTTCTCATTACTAAAATCTTGTATATAGTCCCTTATCATCCCCTCCAAGAGTGTACATACTATTGATGTTAGGCTAACTGGTCTGTAATTCCCAGGGATGTATTTTGGGCCCTTTTTAAATATTGGTGCTGCATTGGCTTTTCTCCAATCAGCTGGTACCATTCCAGTCAGTAGACTATCAGTAAAAATTAGGAACAATGGTCTGGCAATTACTTGACTGAGATCCCTAAATACCCTCGGGTGCAAGCCATCTGGTCCCTAGGATTTATTAATGTTAAGTTTCCCAAGTCTAATTTTAATTCTGTCCTCTGTTAACCATGGAGGTGCTTCCTGTGATGTGTCATGAGGAGAAACACTGCAGTTTTGGTTACTGAAGCCCCCCGATTCCCTCGTGAAGACTAAGGAGAAGAATAAATTTAATACCTTTGCCATCTCCCCATCCTTTGTAACTAGATGTCCTTCCTCATTCTTTATGAGGCCAAAATGGTCTGTCCTCCCTTTTTTTACTGTTTACATACTTAAAGAATTTCTTGAGATTTTTTTTGCTCTCCTCCGCTATGTGTCTTTCATGTTCTATCTTGTGAATGCTTGTAAAGTGTGAATGCTGATGATGATCCCTCAACCCTGTATTTTTTTAAGGCCTTCTCCTTTGCTTTTATATGCATTTTTACATTGAAGTTGAGCCATCCAGGACTTTTGTTCGCTCTTTTAAATTTATTACCCAATGGGATGCATTGGCTAATGCCCTTATTTAATATGCTCTTAAAGCAAACCCATCTCTCCTCCGTGTTCTTTGTTCCTAAGATTCTATCCCAATTTATGCCTTCTAGCAAGGCTCGTAGTTTAGGGAAGTTGGCTCTTTTGAAATTCAGTGTCTTTGTATTCCCCTTATGTTTCCTATTTGTGTGATTTATACTGAAGCCAATTGACCTGTGATCGCTGTTACCTAAATTGCCCCACATTTCCACATCCGTGATCAGGTCTGTATTGTTGGTAATCAGTAGACAAAGTAACGCTTTATTTCTACAAACCCATCTCTCCTCCGTGTTCTTTGTTCCTAAGATTCTATCCCAATGTATGCCTTCTAGCAGGGCTCGTAGTTTAGGGAAGTTGGCTCTTTTGAAATTCAGTGTCTTTGTATTCCCCTTATGTTTACTATTTGTGTGATTTATACTGAAGCCAATTGACCTGTGATCGCTGTTACCTAAATTGCCCCGTATTTCCACATCCGTGATCAGGTCTGTATTGTTGGTAATCAGTAGATCCGGTAACGCTTTATTTCTAGTTGGTGCGTCTACCATCTGACTCATAAAATTGTCCTGCAAGACATTTAGGAACTGGCGAGCCTTAGATGAATGCGTGGTTCCCTCTGCTCAGTCTATGTCTGGATAGTTAAAATCCCCCATTATGATAACACTTCCCATCCTTGCTGCTAATCCAAATTGTGATAGGAGATCTGTCTCCCCTTCCTCCCTCAGGTTAGGGGGGATATAGCATACTCCCAGTATTATTTCCCCCCCATTGCCTAGTTTAAGAACCCCTCTAACTTTTTGGCCATCTTCATTCCCAGCTCATCTGCACCCTTCTCATTTGGTGCAGTCTGTCCCTTCTATAGTACCGGTTATCGACTGAGAAGTCGGCCCAGTCCTCCAGGAACCAAAACCCCTCCTTACTACACCAGATCTTCAGCCACTTGTTTACTTCCCTAATCTCCCTCTGCCTTTCTGGTGTGGCTCAATGTACCAGTAGTATTCCTGAGAATACTACCTTGGAGGTCCTTTTCCTCAATTTAGCTCCTAAGTTCCTAAAATTGTTCTTTAGGACACTCCATCTGCCTCTGACTTTGTCATTGGTGCCAACGTGCACCATGACAGCTGGGTCTTCCCCAGCCCCTCCCAGTAATCTGTCCAGCAGATCCGTGATGTGACGAACCCAAGTGCCCAGTAGACAACATACTGTTCGGCGCTTCAGGTCTTTGTTACAGATTGGCCTCTCTGTCCTTCTAAAAATTGAGTCCCCTACCACCAGAATTTGTCTTTCCTTTCCCTTTGCTTCCCCCCTATATCACTGGAGGAGTTCTTCCCCCGGCAGCTAGCTAGGAGAGTTCCTCAGCTCCAGCAGTGCTGGTCCCTGACTGGTTTCACCAATGTCACTCAATAGAGCGTACTTATTGGGATGCTCCAGCCCTGGATCGGCCTCCATGGCACTTCCCCTTCTAACCTTCCTGACTGTCACCCATCTACTCTTTGCTAGTGCCTGCACCTCTGTCTCCACCCGCCCCTGTGCTGGCCCCAGCCAGCACCTGCCGTGTACGTTCCTAACTCTCCTTTAGTATGGAGGGACTTCTCAGTGCTGACAGTTGCATTTCAGTGCAGTTGTGTCTCAACTGCATGCACTGACTTTCGGGCACTCAATTCAGCTGTGACCAATGATGGCAGTTGTCGAGAGGAATGAAGGAATTTCTATCCATGAATCCTTAATCGAGATTCTCAAATAAAAAATAGATCTCTTCCAAACTAGCTTCATAATTCAGTTTAATACCCCTATCATTATTATTCAGGGGTTCCATAAAGGTTTGCAGACTTTCTCGGCTACCATCTCACAGGAGGAGGATGCCATATATATACCTAGCCCACAAGACCAACTCCGGCCTATGTTGGGCATGGATGACATCCTCCTCCCATTTAGCCATAAACAGGTCTGCCAAACTGGGAGCAAATTTAGCCAAGCAAGCAACCCCCTTGTTATGGCAGAAAAATGTGTTCCTGAACCAGAAATAATTATGTGTTGCCGCAAACTTTCTCTGATGTCTGGGGAGCTCTGACTGCTGGTCTAAATAGTATGCTACTGATTGAAAAACCTAACTCATGTGGTATACTCATCTATAAAGATGTGACATCTGCTGTGACTAACCAGTAGCCTTCCCTAGGTTCATAGTTGGACAACAGATTATTAGAGTTGGGCAAACACCCGAATTTGCGGGATGCTCAGTGGGATGTTCACCCGCTAAATGCCCCACAATGCACTGCACACTGCATTCTCTGGCCCTAACTGCTGGTCAGGTGCAAGGCTTTACCAATTAGGGCATAGATCACTGTCAGTGCCCTGATTAGACAAAGTAATGATTACTTTGTCCAATCACAACTCAGTGCTTATAGTCCCACACTATAAAATGTCCCTTCCCACAGGAAGCTTTTGTAGTGTGTTATTGGGGTGGCGATAGAGCAGTTTGCTACTAGAGAGTTTGTGTGTTTTTTGTGATTTTGAGTGTAGAGTATTAGTGTAGTGTTGGTATAGTGTGTCAGTATAGTGTAGTGTGAGTATAGTGTGTCAGTATAGTGTAAGTATAGTGTAGTGTCAGGATAGTGTGAGCATAGTGTCAGCATAGTGTAGTGTGTCAGTTTAGTGTGTTAGTGTGGTACAGTGTTTAACACAGCATTACTTAACATTTAGTGCTGTATACAGTGCTGTATACCTTTTTTTTGGTTGCTGGGTGTTTTATTTTTGTTTTGTTTTGTTTTTTTTGTCCCCTGCCTATCACTATTTTTTAAATTGTCAGCTTCAGTTTTTCTGACTGTGATGCTGGTGTTCCCCCTTTTTTATTTTTTATTTTTTATAGTTTTTACATATCAGTTTTTTAATTTAAAGTGCACCAAACACCACTTTCCATTCAATAAAGTGCGCCCATTCACACATTTCCCGGTTTCTATTAAATTTGGGTAATAAGCCCCCCCATCATTTCTGTTAGGCCAACAAGGAGAGGCAGATATTTGTGTCCACAGGAAAAGGTGGATGTGCTCTTATGTTGCCTGTGCTATCCAGCCACAGCATGCAGAGGAGGTGGCTTAATAAACCAGCCTCATCTTCCTCATCCTCTATGACCTCTATTCTGCCTTCTTGTCCACAGTTACTCCTGCCATCATGCACGGAGGAGTCAGCTGAATTATTTGAACATAGCGTCAGACACTTGCTTCTTGAGGATGCACAGACATTACTTGATTCTAAAGTGTTTGTTCTGAGGTAGAGGAAGGCAGTAACATGAGCCTACAGACAGGGGAGAACACCGATAAACAACAAATTGTCAATCATGTTCCCCAAGCTGCAGTGTATTGCCAAGTTGGCTCTAGTGACAATTAAAATGGAGGGGATGATGATAATGGGGTTACTGAAGCGACTTGGGTGCCGGTTAGAGCAGAGGAGGAAAGTGAGGGGGAGGCACAACCCCAATGATGCAGGATGTCCTCCACATGAGGCCATCATGGAACTGTACAGAGCAACCACCCTATTCCATCAGATTGTGGAGCTGTTATCTCCCAGCCCACTTCCCACAGCTCAGCTGTGTGGGCCTTTTTTAGCACATATGCAGCCGATTGCACGGTTGCAATTTGTAATCTCTGACAAAGCACCCTCTCACCACTTAGCCCGTAGGCAAGAGCACCTGAAAGCCACACAAAAGGGACACAATTATTTTCCTTTTCATTCCTCAGCTCTCGTGTCTACCCCCACTATATCTCATCACCTCCCAGCAGCCTCCACTGACAGGGATCATGGTGTAGCAAAGGGTGTTATAGGTCCTTGCAACACATCAGCCAGCAGCACATGCTGCACAAACTGAACTAGGGGATGTTTATACCACCTTTACAGATTAATGGTATGGCTGGTATCTTTAATATACAAAGGCATTTTCTTTAACAAAGGTTGAAGATAAAAATCAATATACTTGACCACCCGGGACATGATGGCGTTAATTCCGCTAACAATAGGATGGCCGAGGAGGCAAGTCAAATTTTCATGAATTTTCGGTAGTTAGAACACTACCGGAGTACGTGGAGCAGTTGGAACTAAAAAATATTTTTCTTTTTCTTTCTTATTCAGGATACCTTGTTTGTAACCCCTATTAACAATATTTTCCAGCTCTCTCTTATAGGTCCAAACTGGATCACTTCTAAGTGGAATATAGGTCTCTTCATCCTCCAAAATACGGTCCATCTCTGCTACATAATCACATCTATCCATGTTGGGTATCAATTTACTCAGCGTAACATTATCTTTAAGTGTAGCGCTAATATTGACCAAATAAACAATATGTGAATATATACATGTGAATCAAAAACACATTCAAGTGCATGAGTAAGGTGAATGCATATAAATAAATATGAATATATAGGAAGAGGACCAAAAGTTCATATATGAAATATGTGACAGCAAAATAAACTTTTAAATACTAAAAGTCCATATGTGAGGTATCAAATGATGGAAAGCTTTCTTCTCAATTTTAAATCAAAGGAAAAGCACCAAAAGGCATTCAGGCATTCGATAGGAAGAGGTGGGTACCCTTACCAGATCAGTAGGACGCACATACCATATGGCGGTGCCTCAAAAAGGCTTAGGGAAAATCTCCCGTGGTGTGATGATGCCAGACTGGACAGTATCCTGTAAGCCGCAAACTCCAATGGACACAAGATGGAAGGTGGTCCCAGACGGTGATTCGAAGGCGGTCAATCACAACAAATCTCCGTCTGGGACCACCTTCCATCTTGTGTCCATTGGAGTTTGCGGCTTACAGGATACCGTCCAGTCTGGCATCATCACACCACGGGAGATTTTCCCTAAGCCTTTCTGATGCACCGCCGTGCTCCCGTAGAAGTCCAATGTTGAAACGTGTAGGGCGTGGCCTGACCAACGTTGTGCGTCATCTCCCAACGAATACAGGATTGTTTTACGGTTTAAACTCAGATCTTTTAGGCTTGAATTGAACTTGTATAATGTGAGTACCATTTCTGTTACTTTTGGAATAAAGGTTTTAAACATTTTTACGCTATGGGCACCCCTTCTCTTTTATGTTAACATAACACGATCTGGGATTGCCAGGAACTGCTGCACAGTGGCATAAACTGCAATACCCCTGCAGGGGTGAAAGTATCCGGTGAGTGTTTGCACAGTAAGAGCACGAATATCAAGCACTGTCACTAATGAACACTGGAATAAGAAGATTGTATTAAGTAATATTGTTTACCAAGAGGAACAAGCTTTCAAGCATAACTATCACCTGTGCACTATAATTAAGACTATTCAAAGCAACATTGTTTTTTCTGAGTAACACTTGTTATTTTGAGCACAAGTCACTTTACCATTGACTGCATTTTTCCCTCTCCCCCCTTTCCCTTCCATTTCCCTCTCCCCCCCTTCCTTTTTCCCTTCCACTCACCTTAGCACTTTATATCAATGCACGGTATGAATACATGGGCATATTTTGATATAACGGCATCACATGGTAGACACTGAGTTGCATAGGATCAGCCACTGTCTGAAGCAAATTACATATACATCATTTTCTATTTTTATGTAAAATCACTTTTGGTTGTTACTTCTTTTTTTGGGGATAAAGTTTTTCAAGAATTTTTATCAGCCAGCATTTTTACACTTTCACTCACCTATCAGAGGTGACCTTAACATGTTATCACAGTGTCATAACACTTTGCCATAAAACCAGAACAGCGCCGCACCCACACCTAATTTCTTCTCATGCTTACAAATCAGACTCTCAAACCTTATACTCAACTTTAACAAGAATTTCAAATACTATATAATGATCACTACATGTACCTCCAATTATCCCACTTCATACATTCAGTTGGCGCTCCTGAAATACAAATCCTACGTAAGGTTGGCAATACCTTAACACCTACCTTCCTTCAGTGGAATTTATCTCTCTATTTTATAACCTTCTGCAAAATAAACTCTCTTTCAGTAATTCAAAAAAAAAATTTAAAGTGGAAGTCTGACAATCTTTCACTTTTAAGCAATATAGTTACATAGTTACATAGTTACATAGTAGGTGAGGTTGAAAAAAGACACAAGTCCATCAAGTCCAACCTATGGGTGTGATTATGTGTCAGTATTACATTACATATCCCTGTATATTGCGGACATTCAGGTGATTATCTAATAGTTTCTTGAAGCTATCAATGCTCCCCGCTGAGACCACCGCCTGTGGAAGGGAATTCCACATCCTTGCCGCTCTTACAGTAAAGAACCCTCTACGTAGTTTAAGGTTAAACCTCTTTTCTTCTAATTGTATTGAGTGGCCACGAGTCTTATTAAACTCTCTTCTGCGAAAAAGTTTTATCCCTATTGTGGGGTCACCAGTACAGTATTTGTAAATTGAAATCATGTCCCCTCTCAAGCGTCTCTTCTCCAGGGAGAATAAGTTCAGTGCTCGCAACCTTTCCTCATAACTAAGATCCTCCAGACCCTTTATTAGCTTTGTTGCCCTTCTTTGTACTCGCTCCATTTCCAGTACGTCCCTCCTGAGGACTGGTGCCCAGAACTGGACAGCATACTCCAGGTGCGGCCGGACCAGAGTCTTGTAGAGCGGGAGAATTATCGTTTTATCTCTGCAGTTGATCCCCCTTTTAATGCATGCCAATATTCTGTTTGCTTTATTAGCAGCAGCTTGGCATTGCATGCCGTTGCTGAGCCTATCATCCACTAGGACCCCCAAGTCTTTTTCCATCCTAGATTCCCTCAGAGGTTCTCCCCCCAGTGTATAGATTGCATTCATATTTTTGGCACCCAAATGCATTATTTTACATTTTTCTACATTGAACCTCATTTGCCATGTAGTCGCCCACCCCATTAATTTGTTCAGGTCTTTTTGCAAGATTTCCACATCCTGCGGAGAAGTTATTGCCCTGCTTAGCTTAGTATCGTCTGCAAATACAGAGATTGAACTGTTTATCCCATCCTCCAGGTCATTTATGAACAAATTAAATAGGATTGGTCCCAGCACAGAACCCTGGGGGACCCCACTACCCACCCCTGACCATTCTGAGTACTCCCCATTTATCACCACCCTCTGAACACGCCCTTGTAGCCAGTTTTCAATCCATGTACTCACCCTATGGTCCATGCCAACAGACCTTATTTTGTACAGTAAACGTTTATGGGGAACTGTGTCAAATGCTTTTGCAAAATCCAGATACACCACGTCTACGGGCCTTCCTTTATCTAGATGGCAACTCACCTCCTCATAGAAGGTTAATAGATTGGTTTGGCAAGAACGATTCTTCATGAATCCATGCTGATTACTGCTAATGATATCATTCTTATTACTAAAATCTTGTATATAGTCCCTTATCATCCCCTCCAAGAGTTTACATACTATTGATGTTAGGCTAACTGGTCTGTAATTCCCAGGGATGTTTTTTGGGCCCTTTTTAAATATTGGTGCTACATTGGCTTTTCTCCAATCAGCTGGTACCATTCCAGTCAATAGACTGTCTGTAAAAATTAGGAACAACGGTCTGGCAATCACCTGACTGAGTTCCCTAAGTACCCTCGGATGCAAGCCATCTGGTCCCGGTGATTTATTAATGTTAAGTTTCTCAAGTCTAATTTTAATTCCATCCTCTGTTAACCATGGAGGTGCTTCCTGTGTTGTGTCATGAGGATAAACACTGCAGTTTTGGTTACTGAAGCCCCCCGATTCAATCGTGAAGACTGAGGAGAAGAATAAATTCAATACCTCTGCCATCTCCCCATCCTTTGTAACCAGATGTCCTTCCTCATTCTTTATGGGGCCAATATGGTCTGTCCTCCCTTTTTTACTGTTTACATACTTAAAGAATTTCTTGGGATTTTTTTTGCTCTCCTCCGCTATGTGTCTTTCATGTTCTATCTTAGCCATCCTAATTGCACCCTTACATTTCTTATTGCATTCTTTATAAATTCTGAATGCTGTGGATGATCCCTCAACCTTGTATTTTTTGAAGGCCTTCTCCTTTGCTTTTATATGCATTTTTACATTGGAGTTAAGCCATCCAGGATGTTTGTTCGCTCTTTTAAATTTATTACCCAATGGGATACATTGGCTAATGCCCTTATTTAATATGCTCTTAAAGCAAACCCATCTCTCCTCTGTATTCTTTGTTCCTAATATTTTGTCCCAATTTATGCCTTTTAGCAAGGTTTGTAGTTTAGGGAAGTTGGCTCTTTTGAAATTCAGTGTCTTTGTGTTCCCTTCATGTCTCCTATTTGTGTGATTTATACTGAAACTAATTGACCTGTGATCGCTGTTACCTAAATTTCCCCGTATTTCCACATCTGTTATCAGGTCTGTATTGTTGGTAATCAGTAGATCTAGTAATGTTTTATTTCTAGTTGGTGCGTCTACCATCTGACCCATAAAATTGTCCTGCAAGACATTAAGGAACTGGCGAGCCTTAAATGAATGCGCGGTTCCCTCCGCCCAGTCTATGTCTGGATAATTAAAATCCCCCATTATGATAACACTTCCCATCCTTGCTGCTAATCCAATTTGTGATAGGAGATCCGTCTCCACTTCCTCCCTCAGGTTAGGGGGCCTATAGCATACTCCAAGTATTATTTTCCCCTTAGCTTCATCCCTTTGGAGCTCTACCCATAAAGATTCCACCTCCTCCCTAGCCCCCTCAGTGATGTCATCTCTCACATTCACTTGTACATTATTCTTGATATATAGGCATACCCCTCCCCCTTTTTTACCCTCTCTATCCTTGCGGTATAGGGTATACCCTTGAATGTTTGCCAGCCAATCATGAGAGCTGTTGAACCAGGTCTCTGAAATTCCCACAAAATCCAAATCCTCCTCGTACAACAGTATCTCTAGTTCACCCATCTTGTCCGCCAGGCTCCTGGCATTGGTGAACATGCCACATAGTTTAGACCGGTCGCATATTGTCCTCGTATTGGGTGTTTCAAGATTGCAACTTGGACTTGCTACTATACTCACCTTGTGTTTTTGTGCTTTGGTTAACCTACCACTAATGCCCCCAATACTACCCTCTGGAATATCTTCCGCGCTGGCTATCACTGTCTCTGGACCCTCCCCCCCTTCGCCTAGTTTAAAAACCCCTCTAACTTTTTGGCCATCTTCATTCCCAGCAGATCTGCACCCTCCTCATTTAGGTGCAGTCCGTCCCTTCTATAGTACCGGTTACCGACTGAGAAGTCGGCCCAGTCCTCCAGGAACCCAAACCCCTCCTTACTACACCAGCTCTTCAGCCACTTGTTTACTTCCCTAATCTCCCTCTGCCTCTCTGGTGTGGCTCGATGTACCGGTAGTATTCCTGAGAACACTACCTTGGAGGTCCTTTTCCTCAATTTAGCTCCTAAGTCCCTAAAATCGTTCTTTAGGACACTCCATCTGCCTCTGACTTTGTCATTGGTGCCAACGTGCACCATGACAGCCGGGTCTTCCCCAGCCCCTCCCAGTAATCTGTCCACAAGATCCGTGATGTGCCGAACCCGAGCGCCCGGTAGACAACATACTGTTCGGCGCTTCAGGTCTTGGTTACAGATTGCCCTCTCTGTCCTTCTAAGAATTGAGTCCCCTACCACCAGAATCTGTCTTTCCTTTCCCTTTGCTGCCCCCCCACTCTCACTGGAGGAGTTCTTCCCCCGGCAGCTAGGAGAGTCCCTCATCTCCAGCAGTGCTGGTCCCTGACTGGTTACACCAATGTCACTCAATGGAGCGTACTTATTGGGATGCTCCAGTCCTGGATCGGCCTCCCTGGCACTTCCCCCTCTACCCCTCCTGACTGTCACCCATCTACTCTTTGCTAGTGCCTGCACCTCTTTGTCTCCACCCGCCTCTGTGCTGGCCCCTGCCATAGAAGCTGACCTTTACAACAGTATTTAAGGCCTCCATATGTGTTAATGTGCTGTCCCAAAAAATCGCCTTTAGGTGGTATCTTACTCCATACAGAGTCTCAATCACTATTATGCTGGAGATATTGTGGTTCAGTAGAACATCTTATGCATATTTTCTGGACTTGCAAACATCGAAGAAATTAATAAAGGACTTGTCAAAAACTGTCTCTTGTGTTTTTTAACCTTTTTGACACTTTTTTTGTTAAATGGTAGGGGTACATCTGTACCCCATTACCAATTCACACGGGGGGTGGGATCTGGGGGCCCCCTTGTTAAAGGGCGCTTCCAGATTCCGATAAGCCCCCTGCCCGCAGATCCCTACAACCACCGGGCAAGGGTTGTGGGGATGAGGCCCTTCTCCCCATCAACATGGGGACAAGGTGCTTTGGGGGGCTATCCCAAAGCACCCTCGCAATGTTGAGGGCATGTGGCCTGGTGCTGTTCAGGAGGGGGGGCGCTCTCTCATTCCCCCTCTTTTCCTGCGGCCTGTCAGGCTGCGTGCTCGGATAAGGGTCTGGTATGGATTTTTGGGGGTACCCCACACCAATTTTTTTTTAAATTTTGGTGCAGGGTTCCGGGTTCCCCTTAATATCCATACCAGACCTGAAGGGCCTGGTATGGAATTTAGGGGGACCCCCACGCATTTAAAAAAAATTTTTTTTCCTTTAGAAATGTCATTTTGCTGTCAGACTGTTCTAAACACGGGAAACATGTGCCCCTTTACAGGCATACTATAGACACCCCCCAGGTAGTAATGATAGTAGCGATAGTAGTTTTACATGACTTTTTTTCCTTTAGAAATGTCATTTTACTGTCAGACTGTTCTAAACACGGGAAACATGCGCCCCTTTACAGGCATACTATAGACACCCCCCAGGTACGAAATTTAAAGGAATATTACACTTTTTTTGTTTCACTTTAAGCATTATTAAAATCACTGTTCCCGAAAAAACATCCATTTTTAAAACTTCTTTTGCATTGATACATGTCCCCTGGGGCAGGACCCAGGTCCCCAAACACTTTTATGACAATAGTATAAAAAAATACTGCGCTATACAAAGTAAGTGAAAACAATAACTATTGAAAATTAAATTATATGAGTATTAAATCATAAATGTCAAAAATATAAGAAAAGACAGCAATAAATATCAAAACCTAAACCAACAAGTGGGAGTAGCTGCTATAAGTGGGATACACACAAGAGGATATGAAATAATTTGTAGCAGCGCTAGTAGCAGTGATAAACCAAATACTTTACATAAATTATGATATTTTACAAAGGGTACATGGGTTATAGAAAAACGTTCATCTATATAGAAAATTAGTGTTCTAAATCTTAAATCACTGTGAGTATTCTTCCAACACAATGGCTAAATAAATCCTCCACTGCACCGCAGTGATGACACCACATAAAATGCTTGCTTACCCTAAGGCAAGCTTTAAAAGCCTGCAACCTGTTACCCGGCCAGGGCCTTTATCCAAACGGAAACCAGGGGGGGCGATATTCCAACACCCCAACAAAAGGAGTCAGCACCAGCACAGACCTCGCCACACACAGATCAGACAGGTAGCCAGATAGGTATCATTCAGATGTTCGCCATAAATAAGAAGGAATCAACATAGCGTAATACTGATAACTCTCATTTATTAAAAGGTAGAAAAACACGTACAATGTCACGGAGATAAAAAGCAAGACAGCCGGCCGGCTAGTGTAAACACCCGTCCTGCAGACGGTATACGCGGAGCGTCAGCACGTCAGCTCCTCCCGACACGCGTTTTGTCACATGATGACGTCGTCTGGGGCACGGGCGACGCACTGACGTGTCGCGCATAAATACAAGTTGGTTTGAACCAAGCCTTGACATGGGTCAAACCCGGAAATCATCTTAAGTGCTGGATAAACAGTCGAATCGGGAACAAAAAACCTAAAAGCTAGTATAAATAAAAATAGGGGTTGAGAGGGAGATCTTTGGCACCAAGTACGTAGAACCTCCACCAAACTAGGTCAACCTCTAAATCAAACTTTGATGTTATTAAAACATTTTTAAAATACATTTCCAAGAGTAAAAATATATAAACATTAAAATGATGATTTATTTTATTTGGATTGTTTTAAAATTACCTATATTCCTCGCAATATAGGTAGAAATCAGGAATTGAAAAATACATTAAAATGAAAAAAATAAAAATAAAAATAAAATAAAAAATAGAATAAGATTAGATTTGGAGGACAAGAGAGACAAATAGGAAATTTGTTAATGGAGATTGTTAATATCATAACAAACTCAAGGCTGTATGTATTGGATAAAAATCTTATTAATGGATTAGATACATGTATATGCTTATTGCCAACGGCAGACCTCAAAACCACTAACGTATACCACTCTTATTCCCAGTATTTACAACCTTTATATAAAGGAACAAGAATGGTAAGTATTGTTAACATCGTAGGTCAGAGATTATTTCCATTGACCCATATGGAGAATACTTAGTTGGTACAGACCCAAAACAGAGGCATATTTA
Organism: Lithobates clamitans; assembly: GCA_037952925.1. Taxonomy (NCBI): domain Eukaryota; kingdom Metazoa; phylum Chordata; class Amphibia; order Anura; family Ranidae; genus Lithobates; species Lithobates clamitans. Next base: position 11,728,095 of record JBBGZY010000140.1, read on the forward strand.
ACATTATCAATAAAGGCATTAGTATGTTGATATAGATACTAATGCATTTATTGATAATTCCTGAGAGAAATCTGATTTATTGCTCTTTAATACTGTTACTTGTCGGACTCAGGCCATTTTTTATGTATGATCCCCCTCTTTAGGCCTGGTGGTTGTGAAATCTTTTAGACTTTGTATCTTGAAGAATGTTGGGGTCTATATATGTATGTTAAATATGCCTCTGTTTTGGGTATGTACCAACTAAGTATTCTCCATATGGGTCAATGGAAATCATCTCTGACCTACGATGTTAACAATACTTACCACTCTTGTTCCTTTATATAAAGGTTGTAAATACTGGGAATAAGAGTGGTATACGTTAGTGGTTTTGGGGTCTGCCGTTGGCAATAAGCATATACATGTATCTAATCCATTAATAAGATTGTTATCCAATACATACAACCTTGAGTTTGTTATGATATTAACAATCTCCATTAACAAATGTCCTATTTGTCTCTCTTGTCCTCCAAATCTAATCTTATTCTATTTTTTATTTTATTTTTATTTTTTTCATCTTAACCACTTGACGACCGCCTCACGCCGATGTACGTCGGCAAAGTGGCACGGACAGGCAAAATCACGTACATGGTACGTGATTTGCCTTCCGCGGGTGGGGGGTCCGATCGGACCCCCCCCGGTGCCCGAGGCGGTCGTCTTTTGTCCAGCGGCGATCGGTGGTGAGGGGGGGACCATCCGTTCGTGCCCCCCCCCTCGCGATCGCCGCCGGCCAATCGAATCATTCCTTTGCTGCTGTATGCTAAACAGCAGCAAAGGAAATGATGTCATCTCTCCTCGGCTCGGTAATTTCCGTTCCGGCCCGAGGAGAGAAGACATCAATGTGAGTGCACCAACACACACACACACAGTAGAACATGCCAGGCACACAAAACACCCCGATCCCCCCCCCGATCGCCCCCCGATCCCCCCCCAATCACCCCCCCCCTGTCACAAACTGACACCAGCAGTTTTTTTTTTTTTTTTTTTTTCTGATTACTGCATAGTGTCAGTTTGTGACAGTTACAGTGTTGGGACAGTTACTGTTACCCCCCTTTAGGTCTAGGGTACCCCCCTAACCCCCCCTAATAAAGTTTTAACCCCTTGATCACCCCTGTCACCAGTGTCACTAAGCGATCATTTTTCTGATCGCTGTATTAGTGTCGCTGGTGACGCTAGTTAGGGACATAAATATTTAGGTTCGCCGTCAGCGTTTTATAGCGTCAGGGACCCCCATATACTACCGAATAAATGTTTTAACCCCTTGATTGCCCCCTAGTTAACCCTTTCACCACTGATCACCGTATAACCGTTACGGTTGACGCTGGTTAGTTTGTTTATTTTTTATAGTGTCAGGGCACCCGCCGTTTATTACCGAATAAAGGTTTAGCCCCCTGATCGCCCGGCGGTGATATGCGTCGCCCCAGGCAGCGTCAGATTAGCGCCAGTACCGCTAACACCCACGCACGCAGCATACACCTCCCTTAGTGGTATAGTATCTGAACGCATCAATATCTGATCCAATCAGATCTATACTAGCGTCCCCAGCAGTTTAGGGTTCCCAAAAACGCAGTGTTAGCGGGATCAGCCCAGATACCTGCTAGCACCTGCGTTTTGCCCCTCCGCCCAGCCCACCCAAGTGCAGTATCGATCGATCACTGTCACTTACAAAAGACTAAACGCATAACTGCAGCGTTCGCAGAGTCAGGCCTGATCCCTGCGATCGCTAACAGTTTTTTTGGTAGTATTTTGGTGAACTGGCAAGCACCAGCCCCAGGCAGGGTCAGGTTAGCGCCAGTACCGCTAACACCCACGCACGCAGCATACGCCTCCCTTAGTGGTATAGTATCTGAACGGATCAATATCTGATCCGATCAGATCTATACTAGTGTCCCCAGCAGTTTAGGGTTCCCAAAAACGCAGTGTTAGCGGAATCAGCCCAGATACCTGCTAGCACCTGCGTTTTGCCCCTCCGCCTGGCCCAGCCCACCCAAGTGCAGTATCGATCGATCACTGACACTTACAAAACACTAAATGCATAACTGCAGCGTTCGCAGAGTCAGGCCTGATCCCTGCGATCGCTAACAGTTTTTTTGGTAGTATTTTGGTGAACTGGCAAGCACCAGCCCCAGGCAGCGTCAGGTTAGCGCCAGTACCGCTAACACCCACGCACACGCACTGTACACCACCCTTAGTGGTATAGTATCTGAACGGATCAATATCTGATCCGATCAGATCTATACTAGCATCCCCAGCAGTTTAGGGTTCTCACAAACGCAGTGTTAGCGGGATCAGCCCAGATACCTGCTAGCACCTGCGTTTTGCCCCTCCGCCCGGCCCAGCCCAGCCCACCCAAGTGCAGTATCGATCGATCACTGTCACTTACAAAAGACTAAAACGCATAACTGCAGCGTTCGCAGAGTCAGGCCTGATCCCTGCGATCGCCAACAGATTTTTTGGTAGCGTTTTGGTGAACTGGCAAGCGCCAGCGGCCTAGTACACCCCGGTCGTAGTCAAACCAGCACTGCAGTAACACTTGGTGACGTGGCGAGTCCCATAAGTGCAGTTCAAGCTGGTGAGGTGGCAAGCACAAGTAGTGTCCCGCTGCCACCAAAAAGACAAACACAGGCCTGTCGTGCCCATAGTGCCCTTCCTGCTGCATTCGCCATTCCTAATTGGGAACCCACCGCTTCTGCAGCGCCCGTACTTCCCCCATTCACATCCCCAACCAAATGCAGTCGGCTGCATGAGAGGCATTTTCTTTATGTCCTCCCGAGTACCCCTACCCAGCGAACGCCCCAAAAAAAGATATTGTGTCTGCAGCTAGCGCGGATATAGGCGTGACACCCGCTATTATTGTCCCTCCTGTCCTGACAATCCTGGTCTTTGCATTGGTGAATGTTTTGAACGCTACCATGCACTAGTTGAGTATTAGCGTAGGGTACAGCATTGCACAGACTAGGCACACTTTCACAGGGTCTCCCAAGATGCCATCGCATTTTGAGAGACCCGAACCTGGAACCGGTTACAGTTATAAAAGTTAGTTACAAAAAAAGTGTAAAAAAAAAAAATATATATAAAATAAAAAAAAATAGTTGTCGTTTTATTGTTCTCTCTCTCTCTATTCTCTCTATAGTTCTGCTCTTTTTTACTGTATTCTATTCTGCAATGTTTTATTGTTATTATGTTTTATCATGTTTGCTTTTCAGGTATGCAATTTTTTATACTTTACCGTTTACTGTGCTTTAATGTTAACCATTTTTTTGTCTTCAGGTACGCCATTCACAACTTTGAGTGGTTATACCAGAATGATGCCTGCAGGTTTAGGTATCATCTTGGTATCATTCTTTTCAGCCAGCGGTCGGCTTTCATGTAAAAGCAATCCTAGCGGCTAATTAGCCTCTAGACTGCTTTTACAAGCCGTGGGAGGGAATGCCCCCCCCCCACCATCTTCCGTGTTTTTCTCTGGCTCTCCTGTCTCAACAGGGAACCTGAAAATGCAGCCGGTGATTCAGCCAGCTGACCATAGAGCTGATCAGAGACCAGAGTGGCTCCAAACATCTCTATGGCCTAAGAAACCGGAAGCTACGAGCATTTTATGACTTAGATTTCGCTGGATGTAAATAGCGCCATTGGGAAATTGGGGAAGCATTTTATCACACCGATCTTGGTGTGGTCAGATGCTTTGAGGGCAGAGGAGAGATCTAGGGTCTAATAGACCCCAATTTTTTCAAAAAAGAGCACCTGTCACTACCTATTGCTATCATAGGGGATATTTACATTCCCCGAGATAACAATAAAAATGATTAAAAAAAAATAAAAATGAAAGGAACAGTTTAAAAATAAGATAAAAAAGCAAAAAAATAATAAAGAAAAAAAAAAAAAAAAAAAAAAAAAGCACCCCTGTCGCCCCCTGCTCTCGCACTAAGGCGAACGCAAGCGGCGGTCTGTCGTCAAACGTAAACAGCAATTGCACCATGCATGTGAGGTATCACCGCGAAGGTTAGATCGAGGGCAGTAATTTTTGCAGTAGACCTCCTCTGTAAATCTAAAGTGGTAACCTGTAAAGGCTTTTAAAGGCTTTTAAAAATGTATTTATTTTGTTGCCACTGCACGTTTGTGCGCAATTGTAAAGCATGTCATGTTTGGTATCCATGTACTCGGCCTAAGATCATCTTTTTTATTTCATCAAACATTTGGGCAATATAGTGTGTTTTAGTGCATTAAAATTTAAAAAAGTGTGTTTTTTCCCCAAAAATTCGTTTGAAAAATCGCTGCGCAAATACTGTGTGAAAAAAAAAAATGAAACACCCACCATTTTAATCTGTAGGGCATTTGCTTTAAAAAAATATATAATGTTTGGGGGTTCAAAGTAATTTTCTTGCAAAAAAAAAAAACTTTTTCATGTAAACAATAAGTGTCAGAAAGGGCTTTGTCTTCAAGTGGTTAGAAGAGTGGGTGATGTGTGACATAAGCTTCTAAATGTTGTGCATAAAATGCCAGGACAGTTCAAAACCCCCCCAAATGACCCCATTTTGGAAAGTAGACACCCCAAGCTATTTGCTGAGAGGCATGTCGAGTCCATGGAATATTTTATATTGCGACACAAGTTGCGGGAAAGAGACAATTTTTTTTTTTTTGCACAAAATTGTCACTAAATGATATATTGCTCAAACATGCCATGGGAATATGTGAAATTACACCCCAAAATACATTCTGCTGCTTCTCCTGAGTACGGGGATACCACATGTGTGAGACTTTTTGGGAGCCTAGCCGCTTACGGAACCCCGAAAACCAAGCACCGCCTTCAGGCTTTCTAAGGGCGTGAATTTTTTATTTCTCTCTTGACTGCTTATCACAGTTTCGGAGACCATGGAATGCCCAGGTGGCACAAACCCCCCCCAAATGACCCCATTTTGGAAAGTAGACACCCCAAGCTATTTGATGAGAGGTATAGTGAGTATTTTGCAGACCTCACTTTTTGTCACAAAGTTTTGAAAATTGAAAAAAGAAAAAAAAAAAGTTTTTTCTTGTCTTTCTTCATTTTCAAAAACAAATGAGAGCTGCAAAATACTCACCATGCCTCTCAGCAAATAGCTTGGGGTGTCTACTTTCCAAAATGGGGTCATTTGGGGGGGGTTTGTGCCACCTGGGCATTCCATGGCCTCTGAAACTGTGATAGGCAGTGAAGAGTGAAATCAAAAATTTTCACCCTTAGAAATCCTGAAGGCGGTGATTGGTTTTCGGGGTCCCGTACACGGCTAGGCTCCCAAAAAGTCCCACACATGTGGTATCCTCGTACTCAGGAGAAGTAGCTAAATGTATTTTGGGGTGCAATTCCACATATGCCCATGGCCTGTGTGAGCAATATATCATTTAGTGACAACTTTGTGCAAAAAAAAAAAAAAAAATGTGTCACTTTCCCGCAACTTGTGTCAAAATATAAAATATTCCATGGACTCAATATGCCTCTCTGGAAATAGCTTGGGGTGTCTACTTTCCAAAATGGGGTCATTTGGGGGGGTTTTGTGCCACCTGGGCATTCCATGGCCTCCGAAACTGTGATAGGCAGTAAAGAGTGAAATCATAAATTTACGCCCTTAGAAATCCTGAAGGCGGTGATTGGATTTCGGGGCTCCGTACGCGGCTAGGCTCCCAAAAAGTCCCACACATGTGGTATCCCCATATTCAGGAGAAGCAGCAGAATGTATTTTGGGGTGCAATTCCACATAGGCCCATGGCCTGTGTGAGCAATATATCATTTAGTGACAACTTTTTGTAAATATTTTTTTTTTTTGTCATTATTCAATCACTTGGGACAAAAAAAAAAAATATTCAATGGGTTCAACATGCCTCTCAGCAATTTCCTTGGGGTGTCTACTTTCCAAAATGGGGTCATTTGGGGGGGGGGGTTTGTACTGCCCTGCCATTTTAGCACCTCAAGAAATGACATAGGCAGTCATAAACTAAAAGCTGTGTAAATTACAGAAAATGTACCCTAGTTTGTAGACGCTATAACTTTTGCGCAAACCAATAAATATACGCTTATTGACATTTTTTTTACCAAAAACATGTGGCCGAATAAATTTTGGCCTAAATGTATGACTAAAATTGAGTTTATTGGATTTTTTTTATAACAAAAAGTAGAAAATATCATTTTTTTTCAAAATTTTCGGTCTTTTTCCATTTATAGCGCAAAAAATAAAAAACGCAGAGGTGATCAAATACCATCAAAAGAAAGCTCTATTTGTGGGAAGAAAAGGATGCAAATTTCGTTTGGGTACAGCATTGCATGACCGCGCAATTAGCAGTTAAAGCGACGCAGTGCCAAATTGGAAAAAGACCTCTGGTCCTTAGGCAGCATAATGGTCCGGGGCTCAAGTGGTTAATGTATTTTTCAATTCCTGATTTTTACCTATATTGCGAGGAATATAGGTAATTTTAAAACAATCCAAATAAAATAAATCATCGTTTTAATGTTTATATATTTCTACTCTCGGAAATGTATTTTAGAAATTTTTTAATAACATCAAGGTTTGATTTAGAGGTTGACCTCATTTGGTGGAGGTTCTACGTACTTGGTGCCAAAGATCTCCCTCTCAACCCCTATTTTTATTTATACTAGCTTTTAGGTTTTTGTTCCCGATTTGACTGTTTATCCAGCACTTAAGATGGTGTTTTTGGGCATATGCCAGGCTTACTGGCAAAGCGCAGGATGATTTCCGGGTTTGACCCATGTCGAGGCTTGGTTCAAACCAACTTGTATTTATGTGCGACACGTCAGTGCGTCGCCCGTGCCACAGACTACGTCATCGTGTGACAAAACACGCGTTGGGAGGAGCTGACGTGCTGACGTTCCACATGTACCATCTGCAGGATGGGTGTTTACACTAGCCGGCCGGCTGTCTTGCTTTTTATCTCCGTAATATTGTACGTGTTTTTCTGCCTTTTAATAAATGAGAGTTATCAGTATTACGCTATGTTGATTCCTTCTTATTTATGGTGAACATCTAAATGATACCTATCTGGCTACCTATCTGATCTGTGTGTGGCGAGGTCTGTGCTGGTGCTGACTCCTTTCGTTGGGGTGTTGGAATATCGCCCCCCTGGTTTCTGTTTGGATAAAGGCCCTGGCCGGGTAACAGGTTGCAGGCTTTTAAAGCTTGCCTTAGGGTAAGCAAGCATTTTATGTGGTGTCATCACTGCGGTGCGGTGGAGGATTTATTTAGTCATTGTGTTGGAAGAATTCTCACAGTGATTTAAGATTTAGAACACTAATTTTCTATATAGATGAACGTTTTTCTATAACCCATGTACCCTTTGTAAAATATCACAATTTATGTAAAGTATTTGGTTTATCACTGCTACTAGCGCTGCTACAAATTATTTCATATACTTTTATGACAATACCATGCATATAAGCCTTTAAAATTAGCACTTTTGATTTCTCCCATAGGCTTAAAGGGTGTTCAGCGGCTTTCGAATTTGCAGCGAACACCCCAAATTGTTCGACGAACGGACGAACAGCCAATGTTCAAGTCAAACTCATGTTCGACCCCAATATAAAGCCCATCCCTAGTTGCCGCATCCTTAAAGGCTAAGTTCACCTTTTTTTTTTTAAATTCCAGCTCACTTCTATGCACTAATATAGCATTCATGTACTTTTTTTGCAAAAATATCAAAGCTTTCCATAAAATCTACAGACACGTACCTTACTGCCCTATATCCATGATTCAAAACATATCCATTGTTTCTGTTTTACGTTCTTACAGACATTAGGTCTTTAGGAAGGAGTTGACCAGCTGATCTCATTAGCACACACCCTGCATCATCTACCCTCCCACTCCCAGCTGCACATTTTTTAAATGAAATGCAATCAATCAGTGATCACCCTTCTCACTAAATACACAATATACAATCAGATCGCATAGTGGATGGCCATCTTTATATAAGTGCATAGGAGGGAGTGGACAGAAACACTCAGCTGTCAAGCCCCGTTCACATCTCTGCATAGCAGGAACTCGAATTCCCACCTGCTTTTTTTTTTCTAGTGAGGTGGGGGGGTGTTTTGGAGCATTTTCACTCATCACATATAGGGCAGCTAATCCACCTTAATGGGCTGTCCTACATGCAGCAATCGCCCCAAAGAAGTTTCAGAACTTTTTTTAGAGCAGAGCTTGGTGCATTTTTTACTGCGATTTTTGGTGCGGTGCATTTCTGAAATGCAAGGAAACACACAGATGTGAATGGAGCCTCATTGTTCTTGTGTTAATGCACCAATTTCCCTTTCAGGTTCCATTCCCATCTAGCATAGTGAGAGCACACATTTTGTGTCTCGTTTTTTCTGTGACACGCATAGGGGAACCTGCTGATTTAAATGGGTTGTGCTATATGTGGCTTATGGGACATGTTGGCATTTTGTGGGTTGCATGTTTTTTATTTTGCGTTTTGTAGCATTTTCCATTTGTTTTTTCACATGACAAAATGTGTGTTTGCTTCTGTGTTTAGTGTGTTAATTAATTAATGGCACTGAAGGCGCAACTAAAAATTTTAGATGTATAAAGGTTAGGCATAGGAAGGTATAAATTGGCTAGATAGGTTTCCTCCTATTATATAAATTTGGTAAATCTAAAAGGGATTGTACAATCAGATTGTATAGTGTATGGCCACCTTTATACACCTAAAGTTACTAGTTGCACTTTCAGTGCCATTAATTGGTAACGGCACACCAAACACAGAAGCAAACACACATTTTGCCATGTGTATAAACGAGTGGCAAATGCTGCAAAGCGAACAGTAAAAAACACCCAACCCACAAAACGCCAACATGTCCCATAAGCCACATATAGCACAGCCCATTTAAATCAACGGGCTTCCCTATGCGTGTCATAGGAAAAACGAGACACAGAACGTTCACTCCCACTATACTAGATGTGAATGGGTCCTGAAAGTGAAATTGGTGTGATAACTCAAGAACAATGAGGCTCCATTCACATGAAATGCGCTGCACCAAAAATCACAGTAATGCGCTGCACCAAAAATCACAGTAAAAAATGCACCAAGCTCTGCTCTAAAAAAAAAAAAAGCCCTGAAGCTTCTTTCGGGCGATTGCTGTGTATAGGGCAGCCGATTCAGACCTATGAATGGGGCTTGCCAGCTGAGTGTTTCTGTCCACTCCCTTCTATGTACTTGTAAATGATGGCCATTCACTGTGCAATCTGATTCTGTATTTAGTGAGAAGGGTGATCACTGATTGATTGCATTTCATTTAAAAAACATGCAGCTGGGAAAGGGAAGGTGGATGATGCAGGAGGTGTGCTAATGAGATCAGCTGGTCAACTCCTTTCTGTGTCATGACCTACAGTCTGTAAGAACGTAAGACAGAAACAATAGATACGTTTTGAATCATGGATGTAGGACAGTAAGGTACATGTCTGTGGATTTTATGGAAAGCTTTGATATTTTTGCAAAAAAAGTACATGAATGCTATACTGGTACATTGGAGCTGGAATTTAGGAAAAAATAAAAAAAAAAGATGAACTTAGCCTTTAAAGTGGAACTTTAGGCAAAAAATGAAGTCCTGCTAGATAACTTCAGGCTGGCCCCTTTTGCAGGTATAGCTATGTAAAACATAAAAAATAAGTGCCTATACTGTTTATCCATCTCAATACAGTGCATTCTAACCCCCTTCCTTCCCAAGCCATTTTTCAGCTTTCAGCACTGTCACATTTTGAATGACAATTGCGCGGTCATACAACACTGTACCCAAATGAAATTTTTATTATTTTTTCCCCACAAATAGAGCATTATTTTGGTGGTATTTGATCACATCTGCGTTTTTTATTTTTTGCGCTATAAGCAAAAGAAGAGGAACAAGTTTGAAAAAAAACACAATATTTTTTTACTTTTTGTTATAATAAATATCCATTTTTTTTTTAAACAAATTTTTTCCTCAGTTTAGGCCGATACTTATTCTTCTACATATTTATGGTAAAAAAAATCACAATAAGTGTATATTGATTGGTTTGCACAAAAGTTATAGCATCTACAAAATAGGGGATAGATTTATAGCATTTTTATTATTATTTTTTTTTTTTTTACTAGTCATGGCGGTGATCTGCGATTTTTATTGTGACTGCGATATTGTGGCGGACACATCGGACACTTTTGACACATTTTTGGGACCATTCACATTTATACAGCGATCCGTGCTATAAAAATGCATTGATTACTGTGTAAATGTGACTGGCAGGGAAGGGGTTAACACTAGGGGGTGATCGAGGGGTTAACTGTGTTCCTAGGGAATGTTACTAACTGAAGGGGGAGGGGACTCACAAGGGGAGGAGACCGATCTGTGTTGCTCTGTACTGAGAACACAGGATGTTTACACACACAGATCCACGTCCTGCCGTGTTACGGGGCAATCGTGTGTTCCCGGCTTACATCGCGGCCGCCGGGCACGTGCATCGGGTGCCCAGTGACACGGCGGTCGCGCGCGATTGCCGTCAGTGTTGTGTGCACGCCCCCTGGTGGGTAGGAAAAGCGAGGGCATCATATGACGCCCTCCCAGAATGAGAGCCACGCCGCCTCGCCGTCATATGACAGCAGGCAGACGGCAAGCGGTTAAAATCCAGTAATACACTGTCTCACCTGCTCTGCACATGCTCAGTTGCTCTCCATTTTTAGGCATTTTAAGGTACTGCTGACTTTGTAGAGGCCGATCTGCTGACAGCCTTAACCACTTGCCCACTAGGCCAATTCTGACATTTCTCTCCTACATGTAAAAATCATTGTTTTTTTGCTAGAAAACTACATAGAAAACTACATAGAACCCCCAAACATTAGAGAATAAAATGGCGGTCATTGCAACTTTTTATTTCGCATGGTATTTGCGCAGCAATTTTTCAATGCGTTTTTTTTGGAAGAAAACAGTTTCATGCTTTAAAAAAACCAAAACAGTAAAGTTAACCCAATTTTTTTACATAATGTGAAAGATGAAGTTGCGCCGAGTAAATAGATACCTAACATGTCTCTTCAAAATTGAACAAGCTTGTGGAATGTTTTGAGATACAGAGGAGGTCTAGGCTATAATTATTGCTCTCGCTCTAATGTTCGCGGTGACACCTCACATGTGTGCTTTCAACACCGTTTTCATTTGTGGGCGGGACTTACGTATGCATTCGCTTCTGCGTGAGAGCACACGGGGACAGGGGCACTTTTAAAAAAAAAAATTATTATTGTTAATTTTACTTAAAATTTTCTAATTTGACACTTTTGACACTTTTAAAAAAAAATGTTTTGATCACTTTTATTCCTATTACAAGGAATGTAAACATCCCTTGTAATAGGAATATAGCATGACAGGCCCTTCATACAGTGAGATATGGGGTGCAGCACCATTTTTTTGAATGCAGAGGCCGGGCATGACGTCATAACATCGCGCCCAGCTTCCAACGATTATAGAGACTCTGGCGACCATCTGGTCCGCCGGAAATCTCTATGGTGGACATCCGGGGCCGGCGGATCCATGCTCCGGCTCACCGATCGCAGGGGTAAAGCGTTAGAAGCACCAGAGGGGGGGCGGGAGGGGGGAGGCGTTCCCTCTTGCTGCCCGTAAGAACGATCTAGAGGCTGACTATCCGCTATGATCATTCTTATGGTGTAGGAAATCGGGGGCGGAAAACGCCGATATCTGAATGATGCCTGTAGCTTCAGGCATCATTCAGATATACCACCATAAAGCCCAGGATGTCCATGGATGTCCAGCAGTCGGCAAGTGGTGGGTTTTACTTCCTTTCTTTTACCCTGCAAAGTAAAAGAATAATGTGCTAGTATGCATTGCATACTAGCACATTATGTGACACTTACCTGCAAACGAAGCCCGTGCCGTCCCCGCTGCAGGCAACATCCATCTTCACCCCTCTTCCTTCAAGAGCCGCAGACTGCAACTCTGTGACTGGCCAAAGTTTCTGTCAGTAAATTTTGTAACTAAGTAATTTTTCTCCTTCACTGAGGTACGCTGATGAGGTGGCACTGATGAGCACTGATAGGCTGAACTGGTGGGCATTGATGAGGTGGCACTTATGTGCACCGATGAGGCGGCACTAATGGCACTGATTAGGTGGCACTGATGAGGAGGCACTAATATGCCGCACTTATGGGCACTGATAGGTGGCACTAATATGTGGCACTGATGAGCACTGATAGGCAGCACTGATGGGCACTGTTAGGTGGCACTGATGGGCACTAATAGGCAGTACTGGTGAGCACTGATAGGCGGCACTGGTGGGAACTGATAGGCGGCACAGATAGGCGGTACTGATGGGCACTGATGGGCATTGATGGGTGGCACTGATAGACATTAATCAACAGCAGTGATGGGCATTGATGGGCAGCACTGATAGGCGGCACTGATAGCCAGCACTGACTGGCATCACTAATGGGCACTAATTGGTGGCACTTGTGGGCAGTGGTGGGCACTGATTGCTACAACTAGTGGGCACTGATTGCTGGCACTGGTGGGCAATGGTGGGCACTGATTGGTGACACTACTGGCACTATACTGTAATCAAGGCACTGATAATCAGTGCCCTGATTACATGTGTAAATGTCCTCCTGCGTGGAGATGCCGCTAATCGGCTCTCCTCACCACACACTCTGTCAGTGTGAGGCGAGGAGTGCCGATTACCGACATCTCCGTCTTTACATCTGACCAGCTGTGATTGGACACAGCCGATCACATGGTTAGAGAGCTGCGGACGCGGGTCTTTACAGAGATCTGGGTTGCATTGTGTCCTAGCAACACAACGTGGCCACGACTGCCGCGCTGCATGTCCCCGCATGCGAGCGAGAGTGGCCTTTCTGGGATATGACGGTGTCCCAGAATGAAAGCCGCCCCGCTGTCATTTGACGGTGGGCAGGTGGCAACTACTTAAAGCGTAATTACACTCTCCTATCCTTTACAGCCAAGGAAGCTGCTTCTGTTTGAACTGCAGCTGCCATGGTGCTGCACAAGTGATCAGTTATGACACCAGCCATTTGATGGTTTGACAGTTTGGTTGAGGACACAATTAAATGTGACAGTTTGCATTTCCAGCATTCCAGGAATGTAACTGTTTTTTGAAACTGGTAAATTCATGGGTTTAGTTCTGCTTTATTTTTTTCCTGCTGGGGCTTTGGACTTCAGCAAGATGGCAGCCTCTGGCAAGAAGTAACAGGAAGAATGCTGGAGGCAATTCACAGCACACACTCATTTTGGTATCATACTTATTAATGTGGAATGTGTGTTGCTTGCTAAAGAACATTATATTTTAACAAGTTGTTATGGGTAAAGTTCCACTTTAACAACTTCCTGCCCGCCATATAGCAAAATGATGGCCGGAAAGTGATTCTGTTATCCTGACTGGGCATCATATGATGTTCAGCAGGATAAGCTGCTATCGCAGCAAGGCGATCTGTGGTGTGGTGTGTCAGTCTAACACACTGTATCTTCGATTGAGGTAAAGAGCCTATGACGTAGGCTCTTTGCCATGTGATCAGCTGTGTCCAATCACAGCTGATCACAGTGTAAACAGGAAAATCTGTGTATCGGCTTTTCCTCTACTAACACTGACAGCCATTTTTTTTTTAAATGGCGTGGGGTCTTCCCAAAATCCATACCAGACCCTTATCTGAGCATGAAGCCTGGCAAGCCAGGAAAGGGGGTCGAGTGAGCATCCCCCCTCCTGAACCATACCAGGCCACATTCCCTCAACATGGGGAGGTGCTTTGGGGCAGTGGGGGCTCTGCCCCCCCAACCCCTAAGCATCTTGTCCCCATGTTGATGGGGACAAGGAACTTTTCCCGACAACCCTGGGCAGTGGTTGTGGGGGTCCGTGGGCAGGGGACTTATCGGATTTGGGAAGCCCCCTTTAACAGGTGGGCCCAGGAATCTTGCCCCCCATGTGAATGAGTGTGGGGTACATTGTACCTCTACTCATTCACCAACAAAAAGTGTCAAAAATACATACCCCGGGGGCGTGGCTTGGCGCGCGACGAGGATGGCAGCAGACTAGAAGAGCTCCGCTAAACCCTCGGCTCCTTCAGCGAAACGGCACCGACGCTATCAGCAAGGATGAGCAGACTCACTTGCCATAACTCGGGCAATCACCCCCGCCGCTCAGCACCCCTTTCTGGCTCGCGAAACATCCCGGACATATTTATAACTCAGCCCCGGAGTCTTAAGGCCCAGTCCAAGATGGCGCAGCCTCGTGGAGACGAGGAGTTCAGCGAGGACTCGCAGTACGCAGAGGAAGATGAGGTAAGGGACACCCCAACCCCAGATTTGCCTCTTACACTCACTGCCATGAGGAAAATAGCGGCCGATATCAAGGGCACCCTCTTCTCAGCTATAACTGAACTTAAAGCTGATATGCTGTCCCTATCTAGGAAAATGGAGGGGTAGAGATGGCGGGCATGAGAAGAGACAAAGCCATTGCGCGCCTTGATACAATCACTGACACACACTCAGCAAGACTCATTGAGATGAATTGTCAGCTGGAAGACCTTGATAACAGGGGGAGAAGGCACAACATAAGGGTGAGGGGTGTACCCGAATCAGTCGAGCCCGGCAACATTACTTCTGCATTACAATATGTGTTCAATGAACTGCTGGAACGCCAAACAGACACAGCGATTGACTTTGACAGAGCGCATAGAGCTTTAAGAGCAAGACCGGCGGATACGGCTCCCCCACGGGATATAATTTGTTGCATTCCAACTTTAAACTAAAAGAGGATATCATGGCGAAATGAACACATTACATTTAATGACACTGAAATCTCCATCTACCAAGACCTTTCGCCTATCACTTTGAACAACAGGAGAGCTCTGCGCCCCCTGCTGGAGATATTACGCAGACAAGGCATTCCATACAGATGGAAATTTCCTTTTGCCCTAAACGCGACCTTCCAGGGAAAACAACTTTTCCTACGCACACCCATGGACCTACCTGACTTCTGTCGAGACCTGCAGATACCACTGATTGACCTACCGGATTGGTATGGGGAGTTTCGAGTCCCCCCAGCAATAACGGAAGCGCAGACATCACCTCATGCGACCCCTACGAAACCACCTTACAAGAAAGGGAAATATCAGAAACAAAATGCACCCGGTCCTGGCTTCAGTAAGAAACGACCTAATGTCTCAAGAGCTTTGCTTCCTGACTCTGACCCAGAATGAAGAGGAGACCACGAGAGATTGTCTCATGCTGGGGCCTACTGGAAGGCGTCGGAACACAACTCTGTTTGCCCACTTGGGATACCGAGCAGTTGGAATACAGTTTTGAAGTTGTTCTTATTTTAAACATTTTTTTTCTTTGTTTTTTTTTTTTCTTTTTTATTATCTGCGCTTTCCCTGCTGAGCCCTCCTGCAGAGGTAGTTCACGCAGACACAAGCGGCCCTGCAGGCGTATGAAGGAGTGGACTGTACGCACACACGCTGAGCTGGGTAAGAACTGCCATTACAGACTGCTACAGACCAGAGGTAAACCAACACTGGCAAATAAACTGTGATTGATCCTTGTTAGTTGACATCCACACACCCGCTGGGGTCTCTATACCCACTGCTCAGTCATAGGCAATAGGCCTGCAGAGTCACCTGCAACATAGGAGACACCTCACAATATGCAGGACATCAGAAAACAAGTGCACCCGCCTAAGTCTAACCTAATTGATCTTACTGTTGCTCTGCAAGTGGTTTAATCTTTACAGAAATGTCGGTTGCTGTTTATATATGTTATTGTTTATTCTTTTGCAAACATTTTAGGAGTTCGAGGGTGGGAGGAGTATTCTAAACTTAGTGATACATCTCTATAGAGTGTTAAGTTTTACTGAGAAGTGATTGTGGCCATAGCTCTGGTCGCACCCCCCACCTCCCCCACAGTGGGTGCCGAACAGCGAGCGCATTGGTGACACCCCACCCCGGTGGGGATCTCATTGGTGTGCTCATTCAAGGCCCCAAATTATATAAATTCCTCTAGGGGCTTACACTTAGAGGTTGTTTACCACACAGACAGATCTCACTCTCTTGGTGTCGGGAGTGGGACCATACCTTTTTTCTACTATAATTTATCTTATTTCTTCCTCCTTTCCTATCTTTCTGACCCTACATTTCTCTCTATTTTTGTGTTACACACTGCGGTGTTGGGTGAGTCGGCCTCAGTTATCATGGTATACTCTTCATTGGGCAAAAGCCCAACAGTGATATCACATAATGTCAGAGGACTGAATATACCCCAAAAGCGCACACAGTTCCTGGGGAAGAGGAAGCCGGCCTTTGTGTTCTTTCAGGAAACCCATTTCAAAGCTAACTCTATCCCCAAATTAACTGACAAATACTTCACTAAGGCATATCATGCCACCAACACAGAATCTAAAACAAAAGGCATTTCAATCCTGATTGGGAAAGACTCAGGTTTTGAGCTCACCCAACAATTAGCGGACCCGGGAGGCCGGTTTCTTCTTCTCAAGGGGACAATTGGGAAACGTCCAGTTACGCTTGCAAATGTGTATTTTCCGAATACAGCACATGTGATCTTCTGCCAACGATTGATTGATATGCTCACAGAATTTGCCTCTGGGTGTATAATCCTTGGAGGGGACTTCAATATTCCATTGGACCCCCTTCAGGATACATCAAATGGTAAATCTTCTATAACGTACCGAGTACTTAAGAGGATTAGAGTATTACTTAATAAATTAACTCTTAAAAACACATGGCGAATAGCTCATCCACAAGGGAAGGATTATACATACTTTTCCACGGTACACAACAAGTACTCTCGCATAGACTTTGTGTTCATAACACAAAGAGACCTGAACATTCTGACAGAAGCACACATAGGAACAAGGACAATATCTGACCATGCCCCGACCTCTCTAACGCTTCAACTACAAAATACACCTAAAAGACAGGGTTGCTGGAGACTAAATTTGACCTTGTTGACAGATCCTGTGACCCTAGAATCTGTGACGGAGGCCATAAAAACATATTTTAGAGAAAACTCTACAGAGGATGTACCACCTATTATGATCTGGGAGGCCCATAAATGTGTACTAAGAGGCAAACTTATTAGCCTAGCTTCCCTAAAAAAGAAGAACTCAGAGAAAGATCTAAAAGCCACCATAGATAAAGTGCAGGCCCTAGAAACACAACATAAAAGATCGTTGGCAGTGAACACAGCCGAAGAGCTTTTACTAGCGCGTAAAGCATTACAGGAAAAATTAGACCTACAAGCAAAACGAATACTATTTTTTCGCAGGGGTTTTTTCTATGAACACGGGAACAAAAGTGGCAAATTCTTGGCCAGGGCCCTGAGAGATATACGCCTAACAAACACCATCACGAGTATTAAAAACCGAGAAGACAATTTGACACATGCCACAGAACGGATCGCGGCCGAGTTCCATGGGTTTTACACGAAATTGTACAATCTCCCTACCCCACATAAGCCTGAGGCAATGGAGGGTTCGAGAAAGCAGATTATAACACAATATCTAACACAAAGTGGATTGCCTAGCATAACGGAGGAGGATGCACAGGAAATTGATAGACCAATAAAGCTTATGGAACTCATGCAAGCGATCAAGTCCTTAAAAACAGGGAAAAGCCCAGGCCCAGATGGCTATACAGCCATATACTATAAGACATTTGCACACCTTTTAGCAAAACCCTTATTACAGGCTTTAAACTCTCTCACGACCCCTCAAAATCTCCCGCACTCTTTCAACACGGCACATATAACGGTAATTCCCAAACCCGGCAGGGACCCCAACCTTTGCTCAAGCTATAGGCCAATATCCTTACTTAACTTGGATATGAAACTCTTGTCCAAAATTATTGCAACAAGAATCAGTAGATTTTTAGCTGATGTTATTGGCCCTGATCAAGTGGAGTTTATGCCGGGAAGGGAGGCACGGGATAACGTGATTACAGCACTAAATCTCATTCACTCCCTTAAGGGGAACTCGACCGGAGGCCTTCTCCTATCCACGGATGCAGAGAAGGCCTTCGATAGGGTGGCGTGGGATTATATGTTGGAAGTATGCAGGCATATCGGTCTTCGGACCAATGTGCTGACATGGATCTCGACGCTACATCAGAACCCGACGGCTAGTCTAAAAATGAATGGGTTCCTTTCAGACCCAGTACAAATTCACAATGGTACGAGACAGGGCTGCCCCCTGTCTCCAATCCTATTTAATTCAACGTTGGAACCCTGTATACGTACAATAAATGGGAACGCATCTATAAAAGGACTACTCCTGGGTCAGACATGTCATAAAATAATGGCCTATGCCGACGACTTGCTGTTTGTGGTCACACAACCACACACGTCGATTCCCAATCTTGTAAAAGAATTGCATTTATTTGGATACATCTCCAATTTTAAAATTAACTATGAAAAATCGGAAGCACTTAATATTTCTCTAAACCCGAAACAGCTTCTAGACACTAAGTTTAATTGCCCCTTCAAATGGGTTGAATCCAAACTTAAATACCTGGGGATCTGGCTTACTCCTGATTTAAACATTTACACGCAAAACTTTCTCCCATTCATACACAGCTTGCAACAAGATCTTCGACAATGGAATCTTAAACCGCTGTCTTGGTTTGGGAGAGCGGCGGCAATAAAAATGACGGTTTTACCCAGGGCACTATACTTGTTCCACACATTGCCCATCAGATTCCTAAAAAAATTCTTCGCCACACTACATGCAATAATAAGAGACTTTATTTGGGTGGGGAAGAAACCGCATATCAGCCTGAAAACACTGATGACCACGAAAGCAGAGGGAGGTATCAACTTACCACATTTTAAACACTACTATTATGCAGCACACCTGACTCACATCCTTGACTGGAACTGTCACCCCTCCTCTAAAGCATGGGTTAGTCTAGAAAGCTTACAAACAGAGATACCCCTACGATTTTTACCGTGGGTTAATAAAGGAGTCCATTCACCTGACTTAGACCGACACCCTACAATTGGGCCAACGTTGAAGGTATTTCAGACAGTGTCACACCTTTACAATCTCGCATTCTCCCCAGGCCCATTAACCCCACTAATTAATAATAAGGAGTTTGCATTAGGCCACACCACAGCGACCTTCCCACATAGAGATGGTAAAACCCCAATCACAGTAGCTCGCTGTTTAGAGAATGGCAGCCTGAAAACCTTTGCTCAACTGCAGACGGAATTACAGGCCAAACACTTCACCCACTGGCAATATAGACAGCTACATGCCTACATTCTTTGCACCGCTAACAGAGAGTATTTCCTGAGAGAACAAACAAACTTTGAACAATTATGCATTACTGGAGAGAAGGTGCGTAAAACAACCTCTCTAATATATAGCTGGCTAAAGACTAGCCCAAACAGACAACCGAGCAGGCATAAAAAAGAATGGTAAACTGCGCTCAAAAAATCTTTTACAGACGTTCAATGGGAAAATGCATGTACCCTGGCACACAAGTGTAACATTAGCACGAGTAACCAGGAAACCTCATATAAGGTACTGACAAACTGGTACCTCACCCCGGTCAGACTACACGCATGGTATCCAGAGACCCCGGAGGTCTGTTGGAGATGCGGCTCCGAAAAAGGAGACATGCTACACATATGGTGGAACTGTCCGCTAATACGTGCCTTTTGGGATGGGGTGTGTTCCAGGATACATACTATAACAGAAACTGAACTAGATCTTTCTCCAGAATGTTGTCTGTTACACATTTCTAATTACTCATTTAGTAGATACAAAAAATCAGTGGTACGCCACATGTTAAATGCTGCAAAAACCATCATACCAAGACACTGGAAAACAACACACACACGTACCTTAGCAGACTGGTTCTTTGAGGTCGACTCCCTATACAGAATGGAGGAAACAATGGCAATGACAACAGAAAAAACAGACAAATTCCATAGACTATGGAGAGCTTGGTTAATTTTCAAATACTCAGATGATTTTGCCAAAATGCAGAATGGCTAACTACTGACTAACGTGCTACCCACATATCCTTAATATTTGGCAAAGATTGCATCTGCATGGATTTTAGTGGACTGTGAGCTTCGTGACATATGCTGGTCCAACAGACATGGACCTAAGACGTTCCCATCCCCTTCCTTTTCTTCTTCTTTTCTTCTCAAATTAGACACTTACAGAATTATTTTTGTAAATTTTAACATATAAACCATTTCATATGTTTGATTATGCTTATAGCTGGTTTCAGCCCACTGAATCAGATACTGTTTGAGGATAATTGAAATTATTCTTAAGGTTGGATCCATGATATGATCTGATTATCACTGTAATAAGATTTGATATGGATTCTTTGTAAGATTGTCTCACTTATATCTCGTGTTTTGTTACAATCTTCTTTTATGCTAAATAAAAACTTTTATTGGAAAAAAAAATACATACCCCTAATATAGATCCATTGTCAATCATGATGCCTACTGCAGTGCCGGACCCATAAAAAAAAAAACACTCCGCCCCGTGACGAAGGCTTACCACCCAATGTCTGCTCTTCCATCTGACAGTTCTTAAATAGGTAAGGGGCGGGATAACATTTTTTTTTTTTTTTAATAAAGGAAATGTCAAGAACTGACTTGTGTCTTTATCTATTTTTGATGTTTTTTTTGGTGAATGAGTAGGGGGTACAATTTACCCCCTACTCATTCACATGGGGGGGATCTGGGGGCCCCCTTGTTAAATGGGGCTTTCAGATTCCAATAAGCCTCCTGCCTGCAGACCCCCACCGCCTAGGGTTGTCGGGAAGAGGCCCTTGTCCCCATCAACATGGGGAAAAGGTGCTTTGGAACTGGGGGCACAATGAGAGCATGTGGCCTGGTATTGTCTCTGGAGGGGGGTGCTCGCTCATCCCCCCTTTCCTGGCCTGACACGCTGCATGCTCGGATAAGGGTCTGGAATGGATTTTGGGAAGGACCCCACACCATTTATTTATTTTTTAATTTTGGCGTGGGGGTTCCACTCGCCGTTTTTTTTTTTCTATTGCCGGCAATTTTTTTTTTTTTTTTTTTTGAAGCTGGGAAAATCATTTTAAATGTAATTTTTTTTTCGCAAATGTCAGTTTTGCTGCAGCAGGTTCTATACACGGTACAGATGGTCCACTTTGCAGGCAGACTAAGGGGACCCCCCAGGCACTATATTTAAAATAATTTTTCATTTTTATTGTTTCACTTTAAGCATCATTAAAATCGCTGCTTCTTTAAAAACTATGTTTTTTAAAAGTTTTTTTACACATTGATAAATGCCCCCCAGGGCAGTCCCCGGGCCCCCATACCTTTTTTATGACTAATAACAGGCATATAAGCCCTCAAAATGGAGACTTTTGATTTTTCATGAACAGGTCCCATAGACTTTAATAGAGTTCAGGGCTCTGGTCTGAACCTTTTCCCTGTTTGGGAGTTCTGGTGTGAACCGAACCGGCCCATTACTAGTTTTAGTTAGTGATACTTCACTTGTAGGGATATAAAGTATGAGGTATGGGGGGTTATATTTGACAATTTTAGGTTTATAAATTCCATTATATCTGAGATCCCAGGGCAGTATGATAACGCTTTGCTATAGCACCACTTAGGCATTTAGGCATAAGTCGGACCTGTGACATTATCAAATTAAAGGGGTGTGTCTCAATGTGTTAGGAAGTGTTAGGAAGTGGTGTATACCTACTGTGTACTAGCAAAGTGGTTTCATGTATATGATGTACCTGGAGTGGCATCATTTATGAAAAAGTGGTTTTCTACACCTGAATATGTGAGTGTGATTTTATCTCTTGTTTTAATAAATTGTATTTTTATGGAAAGTACTATGATTGGTTTGCAATTGCTTGCTTATTACCTGGAGTATTCATACTGAAAACAGATTAAGGGTTTGACCTCCTCTAACTTAAGAGGTCGAATATCAAAGGTGAGAGCATGCCCAAAACACACAAAGGGCAAAACAAAATAACAATGTGGCACACAATGTCATGCCTTATGGTGATCATTGGGCACTGTGGATGGCATGATGTAAAAAGGAATGAAGATAAAAATGCATTTCTGATGCACATTCCATCATTTAAAGGGGACTGAATATTTTTGTGTTTTTTATTATTTTGTGTACTCTGAAACACTTATACTTTGTACTATTTTGTTACTTAAAGTAAAAACATTTGTATGAAGTTTTCACAACAAAGATCATGAGCACAGATCAGTATTTATTTGGATGGTCTGGAATATTATATATGTGTGTAGAGGTTTATGGTATTTTGATATATGATTATTGGGTTTGTGTTATTCACATTTGTGTTTATATATACAGTATTTTATTTAGGGTATTTTTGACTGCTGCATATTTTAATTATTTATGTGTAAACCACATTTGGTGCTAGGTTTGAAAACTGGTTTGATGAACACCAGGGTGCCACATCCATAATATTATTACAATGAATAGAAAATCTAGGCTAGGTTTTTTTAGGCACCAATAAATACAAATTGCTTTTAAAGATTACAAACTTTATTGAACATAAAAAAAGACAAATAAGGGTCCTTTCACATGGGCGTTCCGTAAGTCCATTTTCCGCCATCCGTTGGCAGATGAATAATGGACATATATGTATCTCTATGGGCTAGCGGATGTTAGCGGATCATCTGCGGACATCCATCTCCGCTAAGCTCTGTTTTTTAAGATGGAAGAAAACCCTTTTTTTCTTCCATTAAAAAAACCCAGAACGGACGAAAACAGATGTTAGCGGACGATCCACTTACATTCGATCCACTGACATCCTTTTTAAACCCTTTTTTTCCCCTCATTAAACACACTGTATATAGCTGGTTGCTAAGCAGGGGGCCAGGAAGCTGGCCACCCGTCCTTAACAACCGATGAGTCATCAACTGTCAGCATTGTTTCCCGCTGACAGCTGAATGTAAAAAAAAAAATTGCCGGCAAAAAAAACTGAAAAAAAAAACGACATGGGGTCCCCCCCAGGTCCATACCAGGCCCTTCGGGTCTAGTATGGATTCTGAGTAGAAAATAGAAGTTCCCCATGGGGTTTTTGAGCAGCAATTGTAAGTCAAAAAAAGATACCAATTAATTGTCCGATTTGCTACCCAATCCACTCACATTATGTAAACCGGAGCTCATGTTTTTAAACTTTTGTTTTGTTTTGCTTTGTATGATATATGTCCAGAGTATTTTGTCAATAAAATCATTTTTTAACAAAAATCCCTTTTTTTGACTTACAATTGCTGCTAATAAACCCCACGGGGAACTTCTATTTTCTTTTCTGCAAACATTTGTTTTGGGGTGTGCAGCCCTATCAGACTCTTTTTTGAAGTGTCATTCTATGCTATAGCTAGTATGGATTCGGAGGGGACCCTCCACACCAATTTTTTTTTTAAATGGCGTGGGGGTCCCCCAAAAATCCATACCAGAGCCTTATCTGAGCATGCAGCCGGCAGGTCAGGAAAAGGAGGGGATGAGTGCGTGCCTCTCCCTCCAGAACCATACCAGTTGGCATGCCCTCAATATGGGGGAGTGGGGACTCTGCGCCCCCCACCCCAAAGCCCCTTGGCCCCATGTTGATGGGGACAAGGGCCTCTTCCTGACAACCCGGGTCTGTGGGTGGGGGGCTTATAGGAATCTCTAAGCCCCCTTTAACAAGGGAGCCCCCAGATCATTGCCCCCCCTATGTGAATGGGTAGGGGTACATCGTACCCCTACCCATTCACCAAAAAAGCACCCACCCCCCATGTTGAGGGCTTACGGACTGGTATGTTTCAGGAGGGGGGGCGTTCACTCATCCCCTCCATTTCCTGACCTGCCGAGCTGCATACTCGGATAAGGCTCTGCCATGGATTTTGGGGGGGGGGGCATTTAAAAAAAAATTGGTGTGGGGTGGTTCCCTCCGAATCCATACACACTGTTTTCTGCAGTTTTTTTGCTGGCAATTTTTTTCTTACATTTAGCTGTCAGCGGGAAACTCCACTGACAGCTGATGACTCATCGATTGTTGAGGAGGCGGCAGCCGGCTTCCCGCCCCCTGCTTAGCAACCAGCTATATACAGTGTTTGAAGTTCAGTCACTTTTTTTTGTAAAAAATGCATGTCAGTTGACATGAAAACGGAATGTAAACATTTACATCCGTATCTATTTTTGATCTGTTTTTTTACAAAAAAAAGTGACTGAACTATAAAACTGAAATTCCGACCGTGTGTAGGCTCCATCACACATTTTCCATCGGATTTTCCGACACACAAAGTTTGAGAGCAGGCTATAAAATTTTCTGACAACAAAATCCGTTGTCGGAATTTCCGATCGTGTGTACACAAATCCGACGCACAAACTGCCACGTATGCTCAGAATTAATAAAGAGATGAAAACTATTGGCTACTGCCCCATTTATAGTCCCGACGTATGTGTTTTACGTCACCGCGTTCAGAATGAACGGATTTTCCAACAACTTTGTGTGACCGTGTGTATGCAAGGCAAGTTTGAGCCAACATCCGTCAGAAAAAATCCTAGGATTTTGTTGTCGGAATGTCCGATCAATGTCCAACCGTGTGTACGGGGCATAAGACGTAAACAACTATCGGCTAATAGGTAGCTTAATATACCTTACCACCCTTACTTATTAATACAATAGTGGTAGTTCTTTTTGCCACAGGTCCTCCAAGTAATGCTGATAAGTTGATCCTGTAATTTATTTAGTTCCTTAACCACTTCTATACCTGGCCTATTCTGGCACTCCGCTCCTACATGTAAAAATCATCTTTATGGAGAGATGCGGGGTCAATAAGACCCCACATCTCTCCTCCAGCCTGGAAAGCATGAGATCAGAAAAAATCCACAATCTCATGCTTACCAGCCGCGATCGTGGCCTTGTTTACATCCGCAGCCCGGACATGACGTCATAACGTCGCGCCTGGGCCTCCGACGGTCATAGAGATGACTGGTGACCATCTGGTTACCGGAAATCTCTATGGTCGTCCTTCGGTCACCAGCTGATTCTTTCTCTGGTTCCCAGATGGCACAGGAGAGCCCAGAGAAGCACCGGATGGCGAAGGGAGGGGGGATGTCCCCTCCCATCACCTGTAAGAATGATCAAGCGGCGGAACCACTGCTATGATCATTCTTATAGTGCACAGAATCGCTGGCTAAAAACAAGGATATATGAATGATGCCTGTAGCTGCAGGCATCATTCAAATATTCCCACTGAAAGTCAAAGACATCATATGACATCCTTGGGTGGGAAGTGGTGAAAGGGTTACTTGTTTTGGAATTTCTAAGGACATCTGCCTGGTGGTTTTAGGTTATTGGCAGTCAAGGTATTATTCATTTTTGACATTTAACTGTGTAATTCGATAGACATACTAATTTGGGATGTTTATAATGGTTTACCTTTGGCCTATATGGACCTATCCTTAGGTCTATGCTGTGACTTTGGCTATGTTTTGGTGAGGCTCATCTAAATACATCAATCCACACCCTTGCTCTGTTTAGTCTGGTAAGACTATATTTGAAAAAAAAAAAACTTTTTTTTTGGTTTATAAAAATCCTCTTAATGGGTATTTGACATTTACTTTTTTAAATTTAGTTTTTGTGCCCTTTGTGTTCCTCTGGCTTTACATTGTGGGGATGATTGAGGACATATAGACACATTTCATTATTAGGCTAATTAGTGCTGATAGAGTTTTAGCTTTTTTGTAAGTGTGAGGAGATACTGTATTATGTTATACTTAATGTGCCTGTACTGTACATTTTTACAAAATTAAGCATCTATATTTTAGACTGACCATCATTTTCCCTGAGGAAGATTTGTTCAAAATCAAAACGCATTGGGGTTTATTCGCAAAGCTGCGTGAATAAAATTGCCTATGTATCAATAATTGAGGGTCATCTTTATGTAACATTAAGCTACCTATCAAGCCAACTGTTTACATCTTAGTAGTCTTTTTATTGATGATCAATAAAGTAATTTGTAATTTTTTTATATAATTAGCATTTATTGGTGCCTAGCAAATTCCAGTCTAGATTTTCTATTCACATTTGGTGTTAGTCAGCTCTTAGGGTAACGTGTTAAAGCTGCATGGGGATATTCTTATAATCATCTTATTTTACAGGGTTTCTGCTTTCAGAAACTATATACTGTTTTGGGGGTTTAAATAATCTTTAGGCACAAAAAGTGCATGTGCAAAAATAAAAAATGGCTAGAGCAGTGTTAACTTTCATATTTTCTAAACTAGGCAAAATATCAGGATGGCTTAGCAGCATAAAATTTAAAGCCCTGATCCACTGCTGCAGCTAAAAAACCTGACAAATCCAGGTAAGAGGGCACTTGTGACATTCTCTCCTGCTTGAGGATGAAGAATTTGTGAAAGCTGAATATTTTTTTATTTCTTTTTTGGTAGGCAAGGGAAGGAAACTAAAGACCAATTCCAGCTTTTTTTTTCTAAAAAAAAAAAGTTTGTCAAGTTTTTATGTCTGTCTATGAACCTGTTATTGTGATTTTTCCCTTACTTCCTCTTCTAGTGATGCCCATACAAGAATCGGATGTGCAATTGTCAGTGGGTCGGGAATGCACACATTTCAATACAAACATTATCAGATGTCCTTCCTGACTGTGAAATGAAGTGAAATCTCCCAAGTAGGGACACAGATGCCCCCAGCTCTATCCAAAACTAAGCACAAAATGTTGATTGGAGTTAGGTCTTAATTTCAGAATCGCTGAGCTTTGATGGACAGTGCTTGAGTCCAGTTACCTCACATATCTACAGATACCCTCTGCTGACTAATTTTGACAAATGAGAGGTTTCAAAAATATAAATAACCAGAGCCACAAACGTGCATAAAGTTTGTCTGTATTTCATGTAGAAGACTTTGCATGTAACCAGCCATATTAAGAAAACAAATACACATTCCATCAGAAACGTTGGGAAAACTCATCAGATTTTTTTTTTCATTCCTTTTTTTTTTCATCATTACCACAGCTGCCTAAATAAAGGCATTGTATTTTCCTTTATGGAAATTATGTAATTTCATTTTTGATCATTTTATACAGTAATGTATTTTGGATAAGCACATACCTCCAATATCAGGTCTGAGCTTGTTGTCATAACCTTTGAGAAGTCCATTTAAAATAGATGTTACATCATTATCAAGGAATTTGCGTGTGAGTAACCATGTTTTATTAGATGGTGCGTCCTCATAGTCCTCATCTTCTTTCTGTAAAGAACTTTAACAAAAATGTAGAAAATATAAAAATTAGATATTGATGTAATTTAATAAAAATAAAACATGATAATTTTCTACGTAAACCTTAGTAATAATTAAATGAACATGTATTCCTCGGTTGCTATTTTCTGTAAATGAAATATCTTCTCTATAATCAGAAAGGGGTCTATTTATATAAAAAAAAAAAATGCTTTGCAAATGTTTCAATATTTTTGCAAGCTTAATGAATAATACCTATAATGTTTGTAATGTGTGTACCTGGCGTATCACCATCTTTTATAGTTTAGCCAAAAATTGGGTATTATACTGTGTTTGTGTGCATTAAATTCATTAAAGTGTGTTTTTTCCCAAATAATTGCATTCGAAAAACTGCTGCACAAATACCATATAACATAAAAAACTACAATACCCACCATTTTACTCTCTAGTTTCTAAGTAATTTTCTAACAAAAAAAAATTTTTAGTTGTAAACAAAGCATCAGAAAAAGGTCTGGTCTTCAAGTGGATATAGAATATATACATCTATTAACAAATAATATTACAAACAACGGTGAAACTTCCTCATTCACAATATTATATAATGAAATTCTGTTCAAAATAAATGAGTATAGTAATGGAAACCTCCACTTGATTATCCACCCAAATGTCTTCACAGGTAAGTATGAATGATGGCGAGAACCTCCAAACCGCTCATCCACCCACCATGGACTCATACACCAAAAAGTATAGTGAAAGAATCATTAACGTGATGATGTGTAACAACAGTCCAAATTATCAACAATAAAAAGTTCCCAATATTAGTACTCTTATTACCATGCAGCGAGCTTCTTAATTTTAAACACCATGTGCTCGCCTCCACCAGCTGAACCATCTGCTATATGTATTAGGTCCGTGTGTGCTTTCCCTCA
The DNA here is from genome assembly GCA_037952925.1 of Lithobates clamitans. Taxonomy (NCBI): domain Eukaryota; kingdom Metazoa; phylum Chordata; class Amphibia; order Anura; family Ranidae; genus Lithobates; species Lithobates clamitans. The sequence goes on from JBBGZY010000140.1 coordinate 11,756,312, forward strand.
CATGGGATTTAACAAGGTTTTTCTCCAAATATATCAAATTGGATCTAGCTCTCTGTATATCAAGCTTTTCGGGCTGTCACACTCTACCAATGCACAGCCTTTAGATTTGGTGGCTTCATTGTTTTCCTTTTTTCTGTTTTTTTTTTCCCTTATTATCACCTTGTCTTCATTAATATATTGACAAAAATAGCAAATCTCCTCAAAAATCCCAATATTCTCCTCAGAACTTCAGCAGTAGAGATGGGCCGAACACCCCCCTATTCGGTTTGCACCAGAACTTCTGAACAGAGCAATGATTTTAATGATGATTAAAGTGCAACAATAAAAATTAAAAATTCCTTTAAATATAGTGCCTGGGGATCACCATAGTCTGCCTGTGAAGTGGTGCATCTGTAGCATGTATAAAACATGCTGCAGCAAAAATAACATTACTAAAGAAAAAAAATAATGAAATTACACTTAAATTACTGAAAATACAATACTCATTCCGACAATTTTTTTTTTTAAACGGCGCGGGGTCCCTCCCTAGTCCATACCAGGCCCTGATGTTACAAGGGGGGACTGTGCCACCAGGTAATGTTGCCAGGTGGCTCCACTACTTACATATATACAGTAAGAACTGTCAAGCGGCAAGCCAGGCATTTAACGGTTCGACTTAATTTTTTTTTTCAGGTCTGGGGGTGGCAACGGCGGTGGTAGCTTCATGATTGATGATGGATCTATATCAGGGGACACTGCCTTTTTTTTTCCACTTTAGCCCTGGAAGGATTTACCCCCTTCTTGACCAGAGTATTTTTTGTGATTAGGCACTGCATCGCTCTAGCTGACAATTGCGTGGTCGTGCGACGTTGTACCCAAACAAAATTGACGTCCTTTTTTTCCCACAAATAGAGCTTTCTTTTGGTGGTATTTGATCACTTCTGCGTTTTTATTTTTTGTGCTATAAACAAAAAAAGACCGCTAATTTAAAAAAAGCAATCATTTTTACTTTTTGCTATAATAAATATCCCCCAAAAATATATAAAAAAACAAATTTCTTCCACAGTTTAGGCTGATACGTATTTTTCTACATATTTTTGGTAAAAAAATCACAATAAGTGCATGATTGGTTTGCGCAAAAGTTATAGTGTCTACAAAATAGGTTTTTACCAGCAATGGTGGTGATCTGCGATTTTTATCGGGACTGCAAAATTATGGCAGACAGATCAGACACTTTTGACACTATTTTGGGACCAATGACATTTATACAGTGATCAGAGATACAAATAGCCACTGATTACTGTATAAATGACACTGGCAAGGAAGGGGTTAAACACTAGGGGGCAATCAAGGGGTTAAGTGTGTTCCTTGGATGTGTTCTAACTGTAGGGGGGGTGGACTCACTACAACATGACAGAGATCACTGCTCCCGATCACTGGGAGCAGTAGATCCCTGTCATGTTGCAAGGCAGAACAGGAAAACCTTGTTTACATAGGCATCTCCCCCTTCTGCCTCTCCTCGCTGCAATAGTGGGCTGCCGGTGAACGTAGAGTTTGCGGGACTCGCAGGCAAGTTTAAAAAGGAACGTATGGGTACTTCCCTTTTGCCTGCCTGTGCCATTCTGCCGACATTAATTGGCGTGCGGCGGTCGGCAAGTGGTTAATAAAGAAATTGGCAAAAACTGTCTCTGTATTGTTATTACTTTTTGACACTTTTTTGGTCACATGGGGGGCTGGGATTTGGGGGGCACCTTGTTAAAAGGGGCTTTCAGATTACAATAAGCTTCCTGCTTGCAGACCCCCACAACTACAGACCAGGGCTGTGGGGATGAGGCCCCCACCCCAAAGCACCCATCCCCACTCACTCGCCCCCCCCTTTCCTGGCCTGCCAGGCTGCCTACTCAGATAAGTTTCTAGTATGGATTCTGGGGGGAGGGCACTCCATTTTTTTTTTTAATTTTGGCATGGAGCTCCCCTTAAAATCCATACCAGACCTGAAAGGCCTGGTATGGACTGGGGGTGACCCCACGCCATTCTTTTCAAACTTTTTTATTGCCGGCTTACTGGCCTGTTCCTTAAAAACCAGGTGTTTACTGCGCCCTGATTGGGCAATTCTTTGCCCAATCAGGGCTTAGAATTCACTGTGCAGTGTGCAAACACCCATCGAGAGCCCTGGAAATGTGGGTGTTCGCTAAACAGATGAACAAGTGATGTTTGAGCCAAACTTTTGCTCAGCCCGAAACTGTTTGCCCAACTCTTTTCATCAGTTATTCACAGCTCAGGCGGTGGAAGGCAGATAAGTGCTCAAAAACATAAAATATTTCAGGAATCCAGGCCTGAGGCAGAGAGCACAGGACAGGACTTATCTAATTGAGATAAGTCACACTCTAAGGCTGGCCATTCATCATACAATTTTCTTATTAAATTTCCTTTAGATCAGTGGCACATGAGCGGAGCTCTCTAAGATGGTCGCTAAAGCCGAGAGCTCCGTCCTAAACCGGCTTAATCTCCACCACCACAGTGCCCACAACCCTCAGATCAGGTCGCAACTCCCTGCAGGAGGTAGGGGATACCACTCCGCACTGACACATGACCCACGACCAGGAGTGCAGATCGCAGAGCCCTCTCCCGGCCGCTGCGATCCAAGATGTGCCCGGGCCTTCTATTCCCACACGAGGCATGGTGTCTACAGATCAGACGGGGATTATGGGGATGCCACAGAGCTGCCTGGCACTCAGGACTCTTAGGAGTACCCCCTCTGTGGTGGAGACTCCCCTGCTTCCACAGAGTCTCTGATAGACCGCACTATGGAGGACTTAAAACTCTCACAGCCTCACAGCCCAACCCCCCAATGCTAGCTGCTTATGCTCTAGCTCCAGACTGTGTTGATTCTATTTTGCCAAATTCTCAGAAACGTTGGACCCAGGACTGATCAGAATTGCAATCCAGATTACCACTGATATTAAAGCTGATCTTCTGGGTTTGGGCTCCCATGTAGAACATGTGGAAAATAAACTGGAAGCCACAGTGACACTGACAAACCTAAATACTGCCTGTATCCAGTCATTGCAGGATCAACTTGATGCCGCGATGGCCAAAATTGATGACCTGGAGAACCGCTCCATGCATTATAATTTCAGGATCAGAGGGCTCCCGGAATCCATCAAGGACACTCCTGCTAGAAATCATGCATTTTTATGGGATCTCCTGCCTAACATACCTGAACATCAGTTAGAGGTAGATAGGGCCCATAGGGCTCTGCAACCCCATGCTCGGATGGTTAGCCCCGGGACATAAATGAAATGTTCCTGAGACTCTCCTTTCCTGGCTATTCAGGGCCATGCTGTTCAAATTTTTGCTGACCTGTCCCCCTATACCATTCAATAGCGATGGGCTCTCAAGTCCCTACTGCTGGCGCTTTCAAAAAAAGGGGTGTAATACCGTTTCGTTTTAACTGCTTTTCACTATGCAGAATAAGCCTTACACTTTCTCATCTTTTGCAGAGGGAGAAGATCTACTTCTTAAGCTGGGAGTAATTGATAGAGGGCCTTCTTCTTCACTGCCATGCTCAGGGGCGCATTCAGCTAACCAGCCCCTTCCTCCATGCCCTATCTCACCTCTGTGGCAAGAGGCTGAATCCCGATGTACTAGAGACTCTCCACCACCCTGAACTGCCTCCCTGATTGTTAGGCATTTTGATCTGTGATGATCCAATGTGGGACTACATTCCTTGTTATACAATTTAAAGGCTGCGCTGCTAGTGCAAATACATGATCATATTAACTGAAAATACCATAATTATGAATGAACACAAGTGAATTGTTTCATAAAAAAAAAAAAAAAAAAAAAAAAAATGCACATAAATCGCATGCAAAAAAAAAAAAAAAATTGCATGCAAAAAAAAAAAAAAAAAAAAAATAAATGAGTGGAACATTCAGTAAACAAAAACGATTAAATGGTGTCCATTTAGTCATAGATTGAAATGAACTGTAGGTCTTATGAGTGTAGAAAATGGTTGGATAGAGGGAGAAAGACACCCTTCCTTCCTTCAAGTGATATAAAGATTATCTCCGTAGGGAGCGTGATGTTATAATAGAGAGAAGATCCTCCACCTCAAGTAAGGTAAGCCCCTTACCAGATCCAAAGATCTCCTGTCACAGAGATCATGCACACATGTGGCTGTGTCCCCCAGCCACTGGGTCTCTGTCAGTGCGCAGATCGGAAGCCACCTCTCCAGGAAATCAATCCAAACGTGATTTATCCGCTCACAGACCATGGATAAATAGGAAAGAAATGCTCCATAGCGTAATACAGTTAAAATCCACTTTAATTTATAAAAGAAAAGCACTTACAATTTGTGCAGTAAAGATCGCTTATAAAAACATGTAGCGCCGGCCGGCTTCAGGTGCTGCCCGTTTCTTCCGGGTTCAGCGTGGTGTGGTGGTGACGTCAGCACGGTGTGGTGGGGAGGAGCGGCGTGCTGACGTCACCACCACACCACGCTGAACCCGGAAGAAACGGGCAGCACCTGAAGCCGGCCGGCGCTACATGTTTTTATAAGCGATCTTTACTGCACAAATTGTAAGTGCTTTTCTTTTATAAATTAAAGTGGATTTTAACTGTATTACGCTATGGAGCATTTCTTTCCTATTTATCCATGGTCTGTGAGCGGATAAATCACGTTTGGATTGATTTCCTGGAGAGGTGGCTTCCGATCTGCGCACTGACAGAGACCCAGTGGCTGGGGGACACAGCCACATGTGTGCATGATCTCTGTGACAGGAGATCTTTGGATCTGGTAAGGGGCTTACCTTACTTGAGGTGGAGGATCTTCTCTCTATTATAACATCACGCTCCCTACGGAGATAATCTTTATATCACTTGAAGGAAGGAAGGGTGTCTTTCTCCCTCTATCCAACCATTTTCTACACTCATAAGACCTACAGTTCATTTCAATCTATGACTAAATGGACACCATTTAATCGTTTTTGTTTACTGAATGTTCCACTCATTTATTTATTTATTTTTTTTTTTTTTTTTTTTTTGCATGCGATTTATGTGCATTTTTTTTTTTTTTTTTTTTTTTTTATGAAACAATTCACTTGTGTTCATTCATAATTATGGTATTTTCAGTTAATATGATCATGTATTTGCACTAGCAGCGCAGCCTTTAAATTGTATAGCTAGTAAGGTGGAGGTTGTTTCACATCTAAGGTTGCAGCAGCATTTTACATTTCAATTTTTGGTTTGAGATATTTGTCTTTTCATCACACACATGTGGGGATCATTTCCACTTATGGGATAGCGCAGTATTTTTTACGATACTACATTCCTTGTATTTTTTATTTTTTGACCTGGATTGGGGAACCAGAGTCCCCCTACTTTGCATTTTAACAGTTTTCAAATGTTTTTCTATTTTTCTACATTTTTCATTGTTTCTCCGGGGATCATGGGGTTGCCATTGTTAGACTCTGGTGTTTCCATGGGGATTGTTTGGGGGCCTGTGGTCTGGGTCTTCTGTGGTTTCGGAAACCTTTCTGGCTGCCAGGGACCCGGCCTGCTGGGCCTCCCAATGTATCACAAGCATGGTAGTGATAGTTCTATTTTCTGGAATTTTCTTAGCTTCATTCTGGTGGTGGCAAGGCCGGCTTGGGGAGGCTTGTGTCCCCACCTGTCCCAATGGAATGCGCATATTGGTTCGGGTCATGGTCCACCTTTTTGTTGGCCCTTGCTTACTCCTCACTTACTACTCTTTTGATCTTTTGTGTTTCTCTTTTCTCCAGAGAAACACACACAGTCCAGAGTCAGTTCTCTTCTCTATTGCCAGAGATTCTGGAGTCTGGGGTGGCCTCTCAGATACTATGCTTGGTCCTGTTAGTGGTGTGGTAAGCAGTGGTCTACTAGTTGGGCGCCCCTCCCCGCTGATCTGCAATTATGGCCCCTGTTAATTCTTTGGTGCTATGGGTCTTTAGCCATAACATTCAGGGACAAAACTCCCCATATGAAACACGGTTAATATCACAGTTATTCCTAAACCTGGTAAGGATCCCGGTGATGTTGGGAATTACAGGCCCATTTCCTTAATTAATAAGAACCTAAAGCTTCTGACCAAAATCTTAGCTAACCGTTTGGCCTCTTTCTCTGCCTCTTATGTTCATAAGGATCAGGTGTGCTTAATTCCCGGAAGGCAGGGGGCCTGAGCAGATTCACCAGGATATTAATATCGTCTCTGCTTCGGTCTGGATGGGGGTCCCCCTCAGGAAAGATTTTTATTGTCCATAGATTTACAGAAGGCCTTTGATCCGGTCTCCTGGACCTATATGTTTAAGGTCTTGTCTGCGCATCCGCCCCCTGGTTTCTTTCAACCCTACAAGCTCTGTATTCTGCCCCGCAAGCCCAAGTGCTCCTACAAGGCCAGTTTTCTTCCCCCATCACTAAAGCACGAGGTACAAGGCAGGGCTGCCCCTTGTCCCCTTTAGTTTTCGCAATTGCCATAGAGACCCTAACAGTGGCCATCCGGACCGACCCAGACCCGATCGGGGGGTTCGTTGAGGGGAACGAGAACATAAATATGCACTGTTTGCAGATTATTTGTTGTTATTCCTGACCTCCCCCTTGACTTTAACTCCCAAGGTATTTGTATTGCTTCAGGACTTAGGCAAGGAATCACGGTTAGAAGTCAATTTGGCTAAATCTATGACACTAAATGTTTCAGTCCCTGCAGATCTGGTTGATCACCTTAGAGACTGTTTCCCTTTCATTTGGAATCCCACTCATATACCGTATTTAGCGGTACAATTGACAGCTGATATAGACTCTCTATATAAATACAATTACCCTTCCCTGTTTGGTGAATTGGAAGCAGACCTTCAGCAGTGATCCCTTCATAATATATCCTGGCTGGGCAAAATTCATACAGTTAAAATGGCACTATTACTGAGAATTCTCTATTTCTTTAGGTCCTTGCCTATTCCCATTCCCCATTCGGTGCTGGCTCGCTTTTAGGCCAAGGTAGTGCGATATATATGGGGTAATAAAGGGCACTGATTTTCAAAGAAAATTCTAATTTATCCCAAGACTCAGGGAGGGGTGGGGTTGCCTGACCTGTTTCGGTATTACCAGGCGGCTCATCTTACGCAACTTTCAGCAGTATACTCTCGATACGTCAAACCAGATTAGGTACTTATGGAGATGATGGCAACTCCAGGCTTCACATTGGACTACCTTTTTATGGAGCTCTTCTAAGCTCCATCCCCCTATTTCAACTCCTATGCTTTCTCATTCGGTGGCATTGTGGGATAAGCTCTGCTCAAACTGTGACCAGGTCTCTTCTTTCCGCCCATTAGCTCATTTGTTTAATAACCTGGATTTCCCTCCAGGGCAGGATATTAGGGCCTTTAAGTGGTGGCTGGACAAAGGGCTATATATAATTGGACAGTTTATCACACATAGGGGACCGTTTATGCTCCGTCACGATACGGTGGTCCTTGGTATGCCTCAGTTGAAGCGCTTTTGTTTTTTTCCAAATTTCGCACTTCCTACAATCCCTTTGGCCGGTCAAACCAGACCACTACCTGGTGACTTCGTATCAGACATGGTGTACACAGGATGTGATTAGCATGGTGGGATCTCCCTTGTCTATGGGCTACTACTGGGATCCCATCCTAGATTGCCTTATATGGTGGACTGGGACACGGATTTGGGAGAGGAACTGGACACAGAGGTATGGCACAGTTGTTTCCTAAGATCATACAGGAGTATCCAGAATTTCACCTTGACAGAGGGAAATTTGAAGGTGCTCACACGTTGGTACTTGGTGCCAACTCGATTGGCTGAAATGTACCTCTCTGTATCGCCTTTGTGTTTTCGAGGCTGTCAGATGTTGGGGACAATCTGCCATATTTGGTGGGTGGTACTGCAAAAGAGTTAGCTCATCAAGATTCTATTACAAGGTATAATGCAAAGTAGTTATCGCACTGTAAATACTGGTTTACCAGGATATGTTGAGGAAAAGTAGGCACTGACAAAAACGACAGAAACAACGAAAAATGAACAGTAAACAGCTCAAAATAGAACAGATATGAACGTCAGCAGTGTGCAACTCTTAAGAAATGCTGACCGAACTAGGGGGGAAGTTCAGAAACTGGAAGGATGAGCTGGAAGCCGGACCAGACTTGTAACTGTTGCTTATCAATTACCGGGCAGGGAATTCGCATTTGTATTTAGCTTTGCTTTTCCCCCCGGTGCTGCCCAAAATGAAAGAGGTTTGCTTTTCCTTGCAGGTCAGGGGTGTGTTGCAGGGGTTCTGGAATGATACCCCATGAGTGAAGCAGAATCATACTGCCTTCAATGGTAGATATGGCATGATGGTTTCCATTGTAGGTGGCCAGTATAGTGGCAAGGGGCGCCACTTGTATGTAATCTTATGGTTGGACAGGGCTTTCATTACCGTCTTGAGTTGCCGTCTCATTTGTAAGGTAAATTGCAAGAGATCTGCAAACATTTGAATATCTGAGTACGGTGCTGGAAGGGTGGCTATTTCCCTAGCTTTCAGGAGGATTTGTTCCTTGGTCTGATAGAAATGGATCCACAGGAGGACATCTCTGGGGATCGACTCTCCTAGGTGGCGCGGTTTGGGGACCCTGTGGATACGGTCAATGGTGAGCTCTATCGGGGACAATTCTGGCAGTAAGGTGGAAAACATGGTGCTAGCATATTTACGCAATTCCATGGGTGGAACGGACTCAGGTACGCCTCTGATTTTAATGTTATTGCAGCGAGAGCGGTCCTCGAGGTCCGCCAGCATTGCTTTGATCCACATAGATTCATCTTTTTGCTCTGCATATGCATCAACCAAGTCATTCACCGTTACCGTACATTCCTCCATTTTGTCTTCCATATACTGCACTCTACCATCCATATGTTTAATTTCCAGGGAGAACTTATGTATCAGGGAAGATAGGTTTGACATAAGGGAGGATTGCAGTGAGATTAGCATATCCTTCATTGTGGTATCTAGTACCGGTTGCCCTGATGTTGGGAATGCAGCTATGGATGATTGCACTGAAGATATTGCATTATCATTGTGCAGGCCTGTACTCACTGTGTTTGCGGCCTGGTGAGAGGGATCCATTCTCACTCGGGATTTCACAGGGCTCTGGGAGACCAGAGAGGCAGGAGAGGAGTCATGGGGAGAAGATGGTGCCAATCCTGCTCTCATTTCCCATGGATGGCCATCCGGAAGGTCTGTATATGCCTCCGTGTATCTCCCTTCAGCGCCATTTAGGTTTCGTTCCAGCGCCCGGCCCGGCTGGAAGAATATGGCCGTGAGTTTTTTTGGGCCCCGTTCCTGGCCCTGTTTGCGGGACATCTGTGCTGCAGGTGCCGTGGGAGTGTGTCAGCAATCCGGGTGGTTTGATGGGGCCATTATCCTGCCTGTTAGCTGTGCTCGTCTGGTCGGCTGTGGAGAGCTCCAGGCTCAAGCAGCCATTCTCGTGCGCACGCAAGCCACGCCCCCCCATATTTGGTGGGAATGCCCTATGATCCATGGCTTTTGGAATGAAATCTTTGCCCTGATATCGAGACTAATAAGACAGTCAGTTCCTCAGACTCCACGTATAGCGTGCCTTAACTCCCCTGTGCCTGGTCTAACTAAAAGCTTACAATGTTTGATATTCTTAGGGGCTAAGATGACTCTTGCCAAGTCCTGGAAACAACCTACTGTATCCCTGAAGCAGGCCAGGGATAAAGTTACCTAGATCATGTTTCATGGGAATATTGTTGGCATCCTGGAGGACACAGTCCAAGAATTTGAAAAGATTTGGGAGCCATGGGCTGTTTGGGAGCCATTTGGTTTTGGGGATTATATTATTCCCTCTGACTCTGGTCTGGACCATTTCTCTTTACTCTATGCTTTTTCTTTTCTTGTCCTTATTCTTTCTTCAGATTTTTCTCCATCGTATTGTTGACTACCCAGGAGTCTGATGATCCAGCACTGCACATATCAAGCTTGTTAATCTTGGGGTGTTCATCAATGGGTGCATACTTCTCTCACTGGTGCATCAGGTGATGGATCATTGAACCCTGTTTAATCTGAGGATTACCGCGATTGTTGAGGGCATTATTGAGGGCATTTTAAGGAAAAAACCTTTTAGGAGGGATGTTTAAGGAAAAAAAACTTACATTTAAATGCCCATCAATGCAGCCTCATCAGTGTCCATCTGCAGCCTTGTCCATCATTGCAGAATGATCAGTGTCCATTTGCAGCCTTGCCCAGTATCTATTGCAGCCTTGCCCATTGTCATATGCAGCCTTGCCCATTGTCATATGCAGCCTTGCCCAGTGCTGTGTGCCGTTTGCAGTTGCCCATTGTCATATGAACCTTGCCCAGTGCAGCCTTGCCCAGTGCAGCCTTGCCCAGTGCCGTGTGCCGTTTGCAGTGTTTCATTGTTTAAATCTGCCGCCATAATAGAGCCTGTGTACTCGGCTCGTCACGCCGCCCCGCCTCCCTGCTGTCTCTGGATGAGGAGCGAGCGCTGCCGAAAAAGACCGAGCCGAGTGTACTGTGTACTCAGCTCGGCTCGGTCCCGCCATTGGACGGAGTGTTACGTCCATCACAGGAGCTGGGCGGGACTGCAAGCGGAGCCGAGCACTCGGCTCGGTCTTTTTCAGCAGCACTCGCTCCTCATCCTCTCACAGCAGGGAGGCGGGACTGCGAGCGGAGCCGAGCTCCGGCTCGCTATTTTTTTGGCGGCGTTCGTTTTTTTGCTGCGGCGCTCATTTTTTTCGGCGGCGCTCGCTTTTTTGGTACACAGACAGTGGGGATTGGCGTATAACATGCACCCACTAATTTTAAAGGGAAAAAAGTGTGTGTTATACGCCGATAAATACGGTAAATTTCTATTAGTTCTACCTTTAACCATGTAGTGCAAGGGCCTGCGTGATTGCATAAAATTGTTTGTTTGACCTTATATTATATGGCTTTTGTAAATCTAAAGGAACGTTGTACAAGAAAATGATATAATGTGTGGCCAGCCTTAGTCACATTCTACTGCTCTGGGGAGGTGATTAGGATTTGTTCTTTTCTACACTAGGATTGCTTATTACAGTGGTAATCACTGTATAAGCTATCATTATCACACTGTGAAAGTGTGAATGGCATCCACTCATGTCCCATTGTGTACAACTGTAATAGCTGCAATTGGCCACAGGTATCGCATGGTACAGGCCCGCTGTGATTGATCGTGTACCATGTGATCACTGTGACCAATCACAGAGATTATCACATTAGTACACAATGGCCACGAATGAAAGGCATTGTTTACGATTGACATGTGATTGATGTGATTGGTCACAGTGGTACCGATCATATGGTACCAGGGCCACGCACTGTCCTGCTACAAGGATCTGTGATCTGCTGTGTCCAGAGGACACAGCAGGGGCACAGATTGCTCCACTGCGTGGCCCCTAGGGTGTGCACAAGGCAGGTGAGTGGAAGGAAGGCATATAATGTTCACCTGGGATAGTAGAGCTCCCACCTGGCCTATTGTAATAATACAGGAGCACTGCTATCCCGAGTCGATGTCACATGGCGTCCTCCCACTTGTGCCTGGCTAAATGTGGCGGCTGCATCAGCGTTAATTGTTTAGAACTTCTTCCCTTTATTTTCTAGTGGTGATTCTGCCAATAATACACTTCCTGCCTTAGGGTGACAGTATCTGTTTGGGAGCAATGTTGTAGCACAGAAAGTGTTTTAGGACGAAAGAACACTTCTCCCTCTCCTCTTTCAATAATATCAGTGGGTGTACTGTAGTCCACAGAGATAGATGGGTACAATGCTAGCTGATAAAACTCAACAGAAGTATACAGCAGACAATGTTACAGCTCTTTTGGCAGGATAATAAGGTATTTCTTTGCTTTTATCGAACAGAACTATTTTTTATGGTATATAAACAGACCAAAACAGTAGAACAAGAGATGTTTACTGTTAGGATCTACATATACCTAAAAACCTTTCTACTTTGCTCTCAGCTGCAACTCAGATTTAAATGGTTATTCTCCAACTGTAATTTCCCATAGAAGATCTAAACGCACTTGGTAATAACCTAACACAGACAGTCTGTATATCAGGCAAAAAAGACCCAAAGCATTCCCATATCTTCCAGTTAGAAGATATTCAGGTAGTGAATATTTAAATTTATACTTACTTTATTTATTGCATAGAATATACAAGTGTTCAATGTTCTAGTATTTTACAATGCCGGCAATAGAAAATTCTGAAAAAAATGGCGTAGGGTCCCCCAGTCTATACCAGGCCCTTCAGTATCAACCCCCCATGTTGATGGGGGGTTGATGCTTTACCCCAAAGCAGCTTGTTGTCACGTTAATGGGGACAAAAGCCTTGTCCTCACAACCCTGGCTGGTGGTTGTGGGGGTCTGCGGATGGGGGCTTCTGATCTGGCCCCCCCATGTGAATGAGTATGGGGTATACATTTCCAAAAATGTGTAAAAAGTGAATAGAGACAGTAAATGAGTTTTTGACAATTCCTTTATTAAAAAAAAAAATGCCCCCCCGATGTAGATTCATCTCATGCCGCCCACAGCACTGCCGAACCCAAAAAAGAAAAACGGCCTCAATGAACGCTTTCTGCAGACTGCCTGCTCCTCCATCTGACACTTCTTATATAGCTAAAAGGCAGAGTCACACGATGATTTCAGAAGGTGACCGCACCCACTTGTGACCCCAAAGCATCCTCTCCATGTTGAGGGCATGTGGACTTGTACAGTTCAGGAGGGGGGCGCTCTCCCATCCCACCTTTTCCTGTAGCCTGCCAGGATGCGTGCTCAGGTAAGGGTCTGGTATGGATTTTGGGGGGACCCCTACGCCATTTGTTCTAGACCAGGCATATGCAATTAGCGAACCTCCAGCTGTTGCAAAACTACAAGTCCCATCATGCCTCTGCCTCTGGGTGTCGAGCTTGTGGCTGTCAGAGTCTTGCTATGCCTCATGGGACTTGTAGTTCTGCAACAGCTGGAGGTCCGCTAATTGCATATCCCTGTTCTAGACCAACTTATGTTTGACTGGAACATCAGGCTGATCCCTAGTAGTAGACTACTATAAAGTTTAGATTTTTCACTTACTGGGCTGAACCTCTGTTTTTTTTTCTGCCTTCAAGAATGTTATTTCTTAGCGGGTTCTAATGCACTCTGCTGGGAAAAGAACAATGTAGAATTTGCTTTGCTTTATGCGTGATTGCGAGCGAGCTTAGGATTCATGTTAAGATATTATATCATTTTAACAATAAAGCAATTTAACCTGCCAGACCCAAAACAATCAGTTAGGTATTTTAAGTGCATGTCTGGATAATAAGAACAATATTGCACTTTAGTGGAGTTAAGGGAAAGTTAACTGGCATATATTAGAAACATACAATTATTTAATAAATATAGGGTGAAAGAGAGCACACAGCCGCCTTAGTGTGATAACATTTATTATTAAAAAACCTTGTATATTTGTTACAGATTCCAGTTCACCACACAGTGGATATACAAGGGAGCTGCAACACTTAGATCAAGAGAACTGTTATGTACCGTAAACACGATCAGATTTTCCAGCGGAGAATGTTTAATGGGAGCTTGTTGTCGGAATTTCCGACCGTGTGTAGGCTCCATCAGACATTTTCCATCTGAATTTCTGTCACACAAAATGTGAGATCAGGATCTCAAATTTTCCAACAACAAAATCTGTTGTCGTAAATTCTGATCGTGTGTACACAATTCCGACACACAAAGTTTCACGCATGCTCGGAATCAAGCAGAAGAACCGCACTGGCTATTGAACTTCATTTTTCTTGGCTCGTGGTACGTGTTGTACGTCACCGCGTTCTTGACGTTTGGAATTTACGACAATATTTGTGTGATCCTGTGTATGCAAGACAATATTGAGCTAACATCCTTTGAAAAAATTTATGGATTTTGGTGTCGGAATGTCAGATCGTGTGTACGGGGCATTAAACACAGATTGGTTTCCATTTAAGAAGCAGTGGGGGCCCGACCAAAAAATTTTAAAAAAATTTAAACATGGCCCTTTAAAAAAAAAAGGAAAAAAAGTCCTTAAGTACACTATGGGAAGCGCCACGTCAATGCAATCATGAGATTGCAGATGCGGCGCTTCATTGGCGGGATTTGGAGGGTGCATTGTTCTCAGTTCCTGTGGGCTACAAAAAGATGGCCGCCGTGAGGACTAATCCCCTTGTGTTCAGTGGAGAGGGGAGGCCCCTCCCTTCTCCACTGAACACATGGAGAAAGCCAGGAACTAGCTAGGGAGAGTCACAGATGCGGCTTGAAGGAGGGCTGCCTGTGCTCCCGGGGACACAGATGTGAGGTTGGACCCTGCTGCTCCGCTGGGGACACAGATGCAAGAAGGGGCTCCGCTGGGGACACAGATGTATGGAGGGGCTCCGCTGGGGACACAGATGTATGGAGGGGCTCCGCTGGGGACACATATGTAAGGAGGGACTCTGCTGGGAACACAGATGTAAGGAGGGGCTCCACTGGGGACAGTGATGTAAGGAAGTACTCCGCTGGGGACACAGATGTAAGAAGGGGCTCCGCTGGGGACACAGATGTATGGAGGGGCTCCGCTGGGGACACAGATGTATGGAGGGGCTCCGCTGGGGACACATATGTAAGGAGGGGCTCCACTGGGGACACACATGTAAGGAGGGACTCCACTGGGGACACAGATGTATGGAGGGGCTCTGCTGGGGACATAGATGTAAAGAGGGGCTCCTCTGACAGGGACACAGATGTAAGGAGGGACTCCACTGACGGGGACACAGATGTAAGGAGGTACTCTGCTGGGGGCACCTGATGTAAGGAGGGACTCCGCTGGGGGCACCTGATGTAAGGAGGGACTCCGCTGGGGGCAACTCATGTAAGGACGGACTCCGCTGGGGACACCTGATGGCATCTGGTGACAGGCGACATGGCAAGTGACACGCTTAGGGCTCCCACTGATTCTGCATTATGGTGAGTTGAATGATTTCATTGTATATTACAATGTAATAATAGAAATAATACACTGCACTCAATAACAACCATGGTGCCAGAATGATCGAAGTGCTAACACCAGGTGTTTGGAGTATCTTTATCTGCTAATTGTTAAACTTTCTAGAATACACATATTTCTATTGTTGTGTAGGATCTGGGCCTGCTGTCCCTCCCTCCCTCTCCCCCTCCCTCCCCCTCCATCCCTCATTTATCTCAGACGCTAACCACAGCACCTTAGAGCCATGCCCACTATTTTGCTGAAACCACGCCCAAGTGGGAGGGGTCAAAAAGGAATTGTGGGGTCTGGCGCCCCCATCCTAAAACTTCACCAGCCGCCATTGGTAAGAAGTGTCTGTGGGACTTGCACTGATTGGAAATAGTTTTTTTATACAAATATTAATGCCTGCCAAAAGGCTGAGTTGAAGGCCTAAGACTTCTTTGGGCTGCTATGTAATCAATTATTCAAGCAAAAAAAATTAAAACACTCTCAGTAAACTCCTACTGTTAAAGTGGGCATTACAGGACAGAAATACTGGAACTGTCATAGCTGACTTGCATTTAAGGATGCAATTCTGAGGGTATCTGTAACTTTGCTTGATTGCATATCTAATCATTGACCTAGAAAAAATTAAGCCAGGAGTTACTATTTCACTGGTTTCAGATTTGCTCTAGGTCAGAGATTTAGCCTTAGAACTTGGTCCTTTAAAATCAGTAATGGTAGCTTCCCATATTTTTATCGTAACAGGTTCTCTTCATTGCATGAGATACAAATTGTTACAAATTCTATTTTTTTCCTTCACCAATTGCAGCCCCATATATTGAACCACTATTAAACTTTTCAACTCACTCATGTTCCATAACCATTGGGAGTGCATGCCACAGCTTTCACAATCACTTCAGCATTTTTATTCTAGATACTGTCAAGGTGTGTGCCCCCAACTATGAATATCTTGATGCATGTTACTTAAAATCTGTCATTCTGTCTTTATAACTTGAATATCCTTATCTTGGTTCAAAATTGGTGACCAATTGTTTAAGGACACGTTAAAAACTTGTCCATGATTTTGTGGTTGTGACTACAAATGAGGGAATCATTTTTCAGGTGTGGTTATGAATGGGCATGGTCAGTAGGGTGTCCCTGGATTTCATTTAGAAAATCAGATAACCTTAATATAGGATGAAGATAAAGTCTGTGGTAGCAAGGTAGTTACATATGACACAGCCAACACTGTATAAACAGGTGCTTTTAAGTTCCAGATACATTGTTCCTTCTGTCTCTGCATATCTTAAAACCTCAGCTGAAAGCAAAATTATATCTGTTTCTGTCAGGTTGTTTAAGATAATTCTTCCTTTGGACAATTTGTTAAATGCACCCAAAAGCCAATTTCTGAAAAATGTTTTCATGAAACTATGCAAATTTAGATGAGCTATGCCCATTCAAATGAATTGTTTTCCATGTTTGATTTGAAGGGCAGCTGACATTGCCAATTGTAGTTTTGCTTGAGGTATATTAAATCACCAACATGAGAACTATTATTTACCTATAATCATCACTGTTGTTGTCAAACCAGAGTGCAGTGTAGATTGCAGTAATCCACTCCACTCAGTGTACAGTATATAGCCATAACAATTTGGCATTTTGTGGTAAATGAAATTTAAATTTTTGACAGTTCTTAAAGAAATGAAAAGGAAAGTAAGGACGGTACAGTGTGAGTATGAAGTAACAGAGCCACAAGTAGGTGGCTGCTGTACAATATTATTATTATTTCAGGTACTTATATAGCGCTGTCAATTTACGCAGCGCTTTACATATACATATACCCTCAAGGAGCTTACAATCTAAGGTCCCTAACTCACATTCATACATACTAGGGACAATTTAGACAGGATCCAATTAACCTACCAGCATGTCTTTGGAGTGTTGGAGGAAACCGGAGTACCCGGAGGAAACCCACGAAGGCACAGGGAGAACATGCAAACTCCAAGCAGGTAGCGTCGTGGTTGGGATTCGAACCAGTGACCCTTCTTACTGCTAGGTGAGAGTGCTACCACTACACCACTGTGCCGCCCATGACAATATCAAAAAAACTATGCCCATACACACAGGGTAAAAATCTATAGGGGACCCAGCCAGGACAGTGTGGACACAAGGAGAGGAAACACACAGAACTAATGGAGAGGGGCAACCTAGGAAAATTCCAACAGTTGCTGGTTACATAGTATCTCAGTAGTAGTACAAAAACTATCAGGAATGTGTGCAGTGTACACTGTGTGTAGACTCAGACTCAAATTAACTGTATCTCTTTAAGCCACAGCCAATATTTAGCCCTGTATAGATTATATCTTATCTGGGCAATGCCCCTTTATGAAAGTTTAAAGTTTTGTGGTATGTTATTGCAGTCACTAACATCAATGTCGTGGGTTAATCTTGCAGTCCCTGACACTAATGGAGGTTATTCTTGCAGAAATTAGTTTACAGCACTACAATTTACTTATTAATATTAATTTTCTTAATTTCAGTATAATTTCAGTAGATATTTTGTTTTATATATATATATATATATATATGATGTATGATGTATGTGTGGAGCGCTGCGTAAATTGACGGCACTTTATGGGTACCTTAAATAAATAGGGAAAATTGTAGGCACGCACCCACACTCTCTCAGGTTGAACTGGTTGGACTAGTGTCTTTATTCAACCTTACTAACTATGTAACTATGTACATCTGCCAGTCTCAATCTCTCAGAATTTTTTGGCATAAGATGCTTTTAAGGTTGCTTTTAAGGTTGCCTATTTCAAAAGTAAGCACACTGGTCCACTGTTTGACTTTTTTTTTACTTTAACCACTTGACCACTGGAAGGTTTTACCCCCTTCATGATAGGCAGTGTTTGCAACACTGTACGCAAAATGAAATATTTATAATTTTTTCACACAAATAGAGATATCTCTTGGTGGTGGTTGATCACCACTTTTTTTTTTTGCTATATAAATGAAAAATGACAGAAATGTAAAAAAAAACAAAGAAAATATTTTCTTCTTTCTGTTACATAACATAACCTAATTTAGGCCAAAAAGTATCCTATATATTAACCACTGCAGCCCCGGAAGGATTCACCCCCTTAATGACCAGGCAATTTTTTGCGATACAGCACTGTGTTGCTTTAACTGACAATTACACGGTCATGCTACGCTGTACCCAAACAAAATTGATGTAATTTTTTACCCACAAATAGAGCTTTTGTTTTGATCTGCTAAAAAAAGAGAAACAATTTTGAAAAAAAAAACTTAATTTTTTTACTTTCGGCTATAATACATTTCCAAAATAAGTAAATAAAAAAAATGTACTCATCAGTTTAGGCCGATATATATTCTTCTGCATATCTTTGGGAAAAAAAATCGCAATAGGTGTATATTGATTGGTTTGCGCAAAAGTTATCATGTCTACAAACTACGGGATAGATTTAGGGACTTTTTTTATGTTGTTTTTACTAGTAATGGCGGCGATCTGTGATTTTTTGCGGGACTGTGACATTGAGGTGGACAAGTCTGACCCTAAATAGGGACCAGTGACATTATTACATTGATCAGTGCTATAAAAATGCACTGATCAATGTAAAAATGACACTGGCAGGGAAGGGGTTAACACCAGGGGTAATCAAGGGGTTAAGTGTGTTCCCTCAGCATGTTCTAACTGTAGGGGTGATGGGCTTACTGGAACATGACAGAGATCGCTATTCCCAATCACTGGGAACAGTAGATCTCTGTCATGTCACTAGGAAGAACAGGGAAATGCCTTGTTTACAGTTCCCCATTCTGCCTGTGTACAAGACAATCGTGTGCCACCGGCGGACGTCGAGTCCACGGGACCCGCGGGCCCGCTCCCATGGTGTGCGCCGGGTGCGCACACGCCCTTGCTATCCTCCTTGTATGGACTAACATACAGGTGTATCAGTTCATGCAGGAGAGCCGACCTGCCACAGTATATCTGTGTGAGCAGGTCGGCAAGTGGTTAATTGGTTTGTGTTAAAGTTTTAGCGCCTACAAACTATGGTATATACTGTATATCTGAAAATGGATCAATCTGATGTACTGATGGCCTAATTTCTTGAGGCCTTAAAATTGCCAGAACAGGGGGGGCCTGGAGGTGGAGTCTAGCGGGACAGACATGGAAAGCTAGAGCTCTTTCAGCTGAGGGATAAAGCCACCTTTATAAGGGACATAGCAGGGCAAAAAGGTATCCTTCAGCACCCCCTTGTACCAGGGAACAGGCAGATATAATTTTAAGCCACCATAATGGTGTTGGGAGGAAACCGTGGCAAGTCAAAAATTCTCCTCACAAAGGACATACAGGGGCGCACTGCAGCTAAAATGATGGCGGCTCCCTCATCATTCACTGCCTCAGTGCATTCCCACAGGCAAAAAGCAACCCAGCTAATCACCCATGCTGATTCAGAAACTGAACTAACTCCTTGACATAATCTCTTACAAATATCCACAGCATCCCCAGCACTTTTGCATCAGTTTGAGAAAATGCTTCACAAGGCATTAAAGCAGACCTCTGAACAGATAACTAGCAGCCTCACCAAAGAGATCAGAGAGCTAGGTAACCGCACTACTGCTTTGGAGCTAAAAATAGATGAAATAGAACTGAACACACAAGACAATATGACTGAAATACAGAATTTAAAAGAAGAGAATTTATTACTCCAATCTAAATTAGAAGACTATGAAAATAGGGCCAGGAGATCCAATTTGCGCATAAGAGGAATTCCAGAAACGGTGACAGATCTACAGTCTACAATTACAGCGTTATTTCAAGAACTTCAACCATCCATCCCTATCGAACGTCTGGAATTAGACAGAGTCCACCAAGCCCTCACAGCAAAGAAAACAGTTGGTCCCCCCAAGAGACATAGTTGTAAAGTTCCACTATTACCATTCAAAGGAGCAAATTATGACTGCGGCCAGAGATAAAAAAGATTTAATCTTTCAAGGTTACATGTACCAGCTGTTTGCGGATCTATCCCAGCATACTATTGCCAAAAGATGCTTATTGAAGCCCCAATTACTGGAACGCCAATGCCACAATATTGTATGCCAATGGGGATTTCCCTTCTCCATCAAATTCACTGTTCAAGGCAAGAGATACACCCCTAGAACAGCTGAAGAACTGCAACAGACCCTAATAAACCTTCACCTGATGCATGAAACAATCTACACTTCCCCACAGCGCAGAAGAGCAGCTCCATCTCCACTAACAAGCAACACACCCCAAAATACAAAGAATAGCGGGAACCATCATTCTCACAAAAGAATAAGATATGCCCCCAGTCCTTTGGATAAAGAAGATTTCATGGATTGATAACATTAACTCATAGTGATTTCAGTCAATTTAACTTATAAGAGATAAATATATCCTGGTTGAACATATGAATCCGTAGGAATTTTACTTATTTTCACAACCAGCGACAATGCCTTCTTTTCAAATTCTATAAGTGACTTGCGAATTAATTCCTATTTACTTAACTCCTAAGAGGCTATTTGGAAATTTTGTGCTTTTTCGCTTTTTCTTATAAATTATTTATTTTTTTATTCTTAGCTTCACAAATGGTCAGGAAATGACTAGTAGCAAAATACTGCAAACATTAGGGCTAATTAGGGATCAGAAGAAGACTGACAATCCCTTTACCTGACCATTAGCCTCTTACAACCCTATTATCCCAAATAGCCTCACTCGATTCGACCCAATATAACATAACTTTTTTAATGTTGTCCAATATATTAGTTTGAATATGAACAGAGTTAATAGAAATAGTAACAGCCTTAGGCATACCATTGCAATATATACAAAATAGTTCAGAATTATTAAAATTTTATCTATTACCTCAGGTTTAACCCAGTTATTAATTCCTTCGGTACTACTATTCTAAATTGCCTTCAAATAATAGATCCAGTTAACTAAGATATTATATTCTTTAGGCAACTACATGGGAATACCTAGAATAGCTACCTATATCGAATTACCTGCTACCTGAAATACATGCATCTTATTGATGCTCTCAATATAGGGCTTTTTTCCTGCACGCGGATGACCTATGCGCCCTCCTTGGTCTACCTCGTTCACCCACACATATGGTGTGGGAGTCTGACGTAGGCAATTTTTTCCCTAATAGGGATCCACATACCCTATCATGGGCCAATTTAGATTTTTTTTAATTTTTTGGGATTTTTTAAATTTTTTGCATATCTATTTGTCTCAAATCAAGCTATATATATATTAACCTTTTATGCTTCTGCTTTTTCTTACTCTTCCACTTCAGACTCTACAAGACCTCTTTTTTCTCCTAAACCTTTTAAGTTCACAAAGGTCGCCCTACCAACCCAGAATTGTATACTTCTTGTTACCATGGCACCATTAAACGTATTATCCCTAAATGTTCAGGGTTTAAACGAACCACAAATAACACATGAATAACAATGAAACACATTTCACTAATGAATACACTCCTAAATATATGTCCCCTTTTTACCCACGAATTTTTGCAGCCTCTGCAAATTCCAAACAAAGAGGAACTCTTATAGCTTTCCACCAATCCACCCCTTTCACTTTATTATCAGAGATCAAAGACCCTGAAGGACGATACATAATACTTCGGGGACATTTGATCGAAGCGGCAGTCACTATTGTCTCATACTATGCTCCTAACAATAATCCCTCCCCTTTCCTCTCACATCTTTTGCAAGTGGTAAATACACACAAAATTGGAACAGTGATTATAGGCGGTGATTCTAATCAGGTTATCCTCCCATTCCTTCACAATTCACCCTACACACCTCACAATACCTCAACCAAATTATCGTTTTCTCATCTCCTCTCCAAGTACAACTTGGTTGATAGCTGGAGAGAAAACAACCCAATTAAAAAAAGATACACTTACTTTTCACACCCTCATCAAATCCTTCTCCCGCATTGACCATATTTTCTTAACTATTGGTATGATACCTGAGATACTCGCATCTGATATACTCCCCATTCCATGGTCAGACCACAATGCGGTAATTACAACCATAGCTTCCGCTATGCCAAAGGCACATGATCCTACTTGGTATATACCGGACATAATGCAAAAAAATCCATCACAATGCCAGAAAGTAGAGCAGGCTTTAAAAGAATATTTGATGCACAATAACACACCAGATATATCCCCCCTTACACTCTGGGAAGCCCACAAACCAGTATTGCGAGGCAATATACAGAGACTAATGGCATTATTCAAAAGGGAACGTAAAATTCTTGCCCAAAAGCTAGAAAACAACTTAATGCATCTATTGCATTTCAAAACAATCCGTCATCCAACACGGAATCCCGATTAGAAAAAACGCATATAGAATATGACTCATTTCTTACGGAAACAGCAGATAAAACCTATAAACGCACTAGACATAATTTTTATACAAAAACCAACAAACCAGGCACTTATCTTGCACGAGCACTAAATTTATTAAATAAATCATTTACCATCATTAACCAATTCACTTGAAAAGACAATTACACTAGCAACTCAGTCAAAATTGTGCATAAATTCAAAACACATCTAGCATCTTTATACAAATCAACCCAAAATTTTAATGATACTGAAGCTGATTCCTTCTTTTCTAACATCACTTTACCAGACTTATCCCATGATCAAAAAGCACTTTTAGAAAAACCTATATCAACTGAGGAGGTGGCTGCCTCTATTAAAGAACTAAAGACGAAAAAAAAACAGGCCCGGATGGTTATTCCACTCTATATTAGCGTACATTCACAGAACTTCTATCCCCCATTTTAGCCAACGCATTTAATGTACTGTTGAATCACCATTCTTTCAAGCAAGAATCATTGACGACAATAGTATGCATGATCCGAAACCCCTTTCTGATGCTGCCTCCTGCACAGGTTATCGCCCCATCTCTCTGCTGAATCTAGATATTAAGCTGTTAGCAAAAGTTTTAGCAAAACGCCTTAACCAAATAATTTGTAATTTAATACATAAAGATCAAGTAGGTTTCATGCTGCATAGACAAGCGGGTTATAATGTGCTCAGGGTGGTACTTATGGTACATATCACCAAAAACGTCATATCCCTTCTTGCTTTCTTTTTTGGACATCAAGAGGGCATTCAACATGGTTTCATGGCCCTTCTTGAAATACTCTTTACAAAAATGGGGATTTGGCTCGCATTTCATAAAATGGATAACAGCATTATATAATAAGCATATGGCATACATAAAATATGTAGGATACAAATCTGAATCATTCAATATCGAAAGAGGTACAAGGCAGGGATGCCCACTATCCCCTCTCTTATTTGCTCTTATTTTAGAAACCTTAGCTTAATTTATTAAGACCAACCCTAGGAGGTCTGCAGCATAAACTTTGCATATTTGGCACATGCACGGCAGCGTCCAAGATGGCCGCTTAGCCCGGGAGCTCCCTGCCACTCCGTTCTAACGCCGTCCATAGCGGCGGTGCAAGCCCTCGTTACAGCCCGGCTCTTGTCCCTGCAGCTTGGGGACACCTCCAGCCACACTTGGATGTCCTTTTCTACCTCCAGGCGGATCTCTGGAGTGGCCCGGCCATCCCTAAATGGCGGCTGTCTCCTCACAAGGCCTGCCCTGCCTGTCAGAATCCATCGCAGATCAGGATCAAGGGGCCCTCCCATCCTCACAAGCATCGGATGCCACAGTGAGTACTCTCCCGGGGTTCCCCTCTCCAGTATCCACTGACTCTCTGCTAAGGAGGACATTTGGAGGGGCAGCTCTCACCCCTCAGCAGGATCTGCCTCACAGTCCGGACTCCTGGGACATACAGGCCAGGGATCTCCCTCCCCTACTGATTTCCCTTCCATGATGGCTGCTTTCTCCCAGATGCTATCAAAAGGCCTATCCCACACAGCTACACAGATCACTGCCTCCATACACGCAGATTTGCAGCAAACTGGTGCCAGAATTGAAGTGATCGAACAAAAATCTGATCAGGCCATCCTGAGAATAAACCAAAATACTTCCAGAATCCAGGATCTCCAGGACCAACTGGAATCCGCCACCTCTAAAATAGATGACCTCGAGAACAGGTCGAGATGTTACAACTTTCGTCTCAGGGGACTCCCCGAATCCGTTAAAGACACCCACATGGCAGTCCAGGACTTCATCAAAAGTTTAATCCCCAATATTCCGGCTCATCGCGTAGAGCTTGACAGAGCCCACAGGACGCTACAACCACCTCGTTCCGATGGTCTGCCATGAGACATCATCGTGAAACCGCATTTCTATGCAGTCAAGGAAGAAGTGATGAAGCTCTCCAGGTCAGCAGAGAAACTGATGTTCCAAGGCCATCAGGTCCAAATCTTCGCTGATATATCCCCATATACCATACAAAAAAGAAGAGCCCTGAAACCGCTACTACAAGTCCTGGTGAGCAAAGAGATCACCTACAGATGGGCCTTCCCGCTGAGATTGAACTTCTCATACCGCAACAAACCATACAATTTTTCAACGTTCCAAGACGGGGAACGACTTCTCCTTCATTTGGGTCTGATCACTCAGGACGTCCCACAGTCTTCTGCCTCTCGAGGAGCATTGTCTGTCAAGAGAACATCCCCCACCAGCCCAGTGTCGCCAGTGTATCAGAAACAGCTTTCCAAGCGATCGAAAGAGTCCTTTCCCCCATGATTGGGCCTGCAGCATCATCAGTCTCTGTTTTTGATCCTCCCCTGGGTCTGTGCCGACGACCGACCTGATGTCAGTTTTTTGGTGACTTTCCTCTTCTGAGTTCTCCCCAGGACTTCCTTTCGGATCCCTACGGGTCCAGATTTTCCGGGGAAAATGTTGTACTGTTCCGTTTTTAATAATGTTTCTTTTTCCCCTTTTTTTTTTCCCCTCCCAAATATTCAAAGCTTTTTGATCACTACTACTTTGTGATAGCAGGGCTTGCATTGCATTGTTTATGTACTGCCACGATTTCAATCAGAGGCTGCGTTGACCAGAGTGGTCGTAGTGCGCCTCTCTCTGGCTCCGATAGCTGAACCCTTGTTCACTCACCTATCGGACCCAGACTCTCTCGACCCTTGGGTCGCAGAATTGTTGCTTTGTTTTGGGTTCTGGTCCAGGCAGGGGGGTCCCTCGCTGGTCCATGGAGATTTGGGTAAAAATGTTCTGATGCAATATCTAATGGTTCGTTTTTTCACTCCTCTCTACCTCTTTTCTCTGCTCTTCTTTCCTTTCTCCTTTCCCACCCCCTCCCCCCTCCTCTTCAGCTACAGGTTCTCGCTGGATCTCCCATTTGCCGTAACACAGATCGAGCCTGTCATGCTGCTGGGGATGTCTCCTATCTGCCAGGGACAACTAGGACATCAGGTGAGACTTACAAATACTTAGCACCACACTCATTGCTTCCCAATGACTGACTCCACGCCACTGAATGGGACACTTAAGATTCTCTCCCACAATGTACAGGGCCTTAATTCCCCTTTGAAGAGACGCAAAATACTGCAACAGCTTCACACACTGAAGGCTGATGTAATACTGCTCCAGGAAACTCATTTCCCCGCTGCCTATCAGCCCAAATTCCTTCACAAAAGCTTAATGAACTTCCACCTAGCTAATGCTGACAACAAAACGAGAGGAGTGGCGGTCTGCTTCTCCAACAGAACTCAATTTGTGTACGCGAACACCATCAAAGATCCAGAGGGACGTTACATACTAGTGTCAGGTATGACTAATGGTGGGGCCTACACGTTTGTCTCATATTATACCCCTGACACACACCAGGACCTCTTATTTGCCACCACACTGAAGGTACTTAAGCCGCATTTCGTTGGCACAGTAATATTGGGGGGAGACTCCAATACCCCATTTGACTACTCCTCTGACAAATCAAACCCCCTGCAGCCCAAACCAAAACGGCCCCCTAAACGTAGCCTTCGGGTGGTGCAAATAGTACAATCTTTTGGCCTGATTGATATCTGGAGGGAAATGAACCCCCAAACTAGAGACTACACGCACTACTCTGTCCCCCACCACACCTTCTCTAGGATTGACCATATATTTGTCCCACCACACGTAATCCCGAGAGTAACCTCCTCCAAAATATATGACACTCCACTATCCGACCACTCGATAATGTCTATGTCGCTCAGGGGCGGGTCGGGGGTGAAGGGTCCCTTTCAGTGGTGCCTTAATGAAACTCTCCTAAGCAACCCAACCCATTGCACGCTCCTAGACAAAGCTCTTTCCGACTACTTTATTGAGAAGTACACGGGGTCAGTCTCCCCGGGATGTCTTTGGGCAGCACACAAGGCGGTGATGAGGGGCAGGCTCTTACAACTCTCCTCTCAACTTAAAAAGGAAAGCAGGGCGGAAGTTTCGCGACTCACAGCAGACTTCCGCTTGCTGATTAAAGCCCACAAACAACACCCTACACTGGATAACCTGGCCAAACTTAACTCAGCTCGAGTGAAACTCAACCTCTCTCTTACTACTTCCACGGAGAAACACTTACGGTGGCCCGGCGCGCGTTTCTATTACCAATCGGATAGGATAGGCACTAAGTTAGCTACCAAACTTAGCCCGAGGATCCGTACCTTGGCATTTTCCCCAAATTCGTACCTCATCGGGCAATCTGACGCAAAATCCAACCATCATTATGAAATCATTCCATGATTTTTACTCACATCTTTATGAGAAAGTACCCCACACACATTCCAAGGCCACAGAGTGGTTTCTCCAAGACATTAACCTGCCTCACCTACAGCAAACACACCGCGATCTGCTAGACGCCACCTTCTCCTCCGAGGAAATCTTAGATATCATTAAATCCTTGAAAATGAATTCTGCCCCGGGTCCAGATGGCTTTTCGGTATGTTATTACAAGAAGTTTGGCCCTCGTCTGGCTCCTTACATGGCCCGGTTCTTCAACTCCCTCCAGGATGGAGCCCCTCTCCCTAGCGATTTAAACTCGGCTTTTATCTCGGTCATACCTAAACTGGGTAAAGACCCAAGTGAGGTGGGCAGCTACCGCCCTATTTCGTTAATCAATAATGATCTCAAAATAATGACTAAAATACTGGCAAACAGGATGTCTAACTTTATTGCTAATTATATACATAGGGACCAAGTGGGCTTCATCCCTGGGAGACAGGGCCCGGACCAGGTTCGCAGAGCTATTGATTTGATTTCCCTTCTGCAGTCCCAGTGGGATGGAGGCCCTGCTCAAGAGGGCTTCTTGCTATCGCTGGATCTGCAGAAGGCCTTTGATTCCGTGTCGTGGCCCTACATTTTTGACATTCTAGAACGCTGGGGGTTTGGCGAAGGTTTTCGCACGATAATTCACACATTATATTCCTCACCCTCAGTACAGGTGCGACTAATGGGCCATTACTCGGAACCCTTCAATATTCGTAGGGGAACTAGACAGGGTTGTCCCCTTTCACCCTTGATGTTCGCTATTGCGATTGAGACACTGGCTATAGCCATCAGATCGAACGAGAACATCAAGGGAGTGAAATGGGGTCCTGACATTCACAAATGCGCCCTATTTGCTGACGACATGCTCTTGTTCCTCACTGCTCCTCTCGCATCCACACCAAATGTCCTCAGACTTCTGAGAGACTTCGGTCTCGTCTCTGGTCTTCAGGTGAACGTGACTAAATCTGTGGCCCTCAATGTTTCGGTCCCGGTACCTCTCATAGATCAACTCCGACCACACTTTCCCTTCACGTGGGCTAGCGACTCAATCCCCTATTTGGGCATCAAGCTGACGAAAAACATTGGAGACTTATATGCCACTAACTACCCACCCATGCTCCGCTCTCTAGAGCTGGACCTACAGAAATGGTCGAGGGAGGGCCTGTCATGGTTAGGTAGACTCAACGCAGTCAAAATGACTCTCCTGCCACGCCTTTTATACCTGTTTTGCTCACTTCCTATACCGATTAAAAAATCTGTCTTGACCAAATTTCAGTCCGGTGTGATTAGGTTTGTCTGGGGGGACAAAGGTCATCGCTTTGCTAAAGAAATATTGTTTAGGCTTCGGTCGCAAGGGGGCCTGGGTCTACCAAACTTGTGGCTATATTACCAGTCAGCACAGCTAGCACAGTTCTCAGCCATCTACACTAAAATCTGCAGGCCAGACTGGATCTCCATTGAGAGACAAGCGGTACCTCATTTCACACTCAACTTCTTAACATGGAGACCTCCCAAACATAGACCGGCCATCTTAGCCCCCACTTTGTCTCACTCCCTAGCCCTCTCCGACCAATTGCATATCCACGCCAACTTGATTTCCCCCTTAAGGCCTCTCACACACCTGTTTCACAATCCTGATTTTCCCCCTGAGATGAACATTCATGCATTTCATTGGTGGCTGAACAAAAGACTTTTCCGGATAGGCCATTTCTTTACACCCAATGGCCCCATTTCATTAGGCCATTGTTTGAGTACATTGGAAATGCCTACCTCGGAAAAGTTTCGTCTTTCGCAAATACGATACTTTCTCCACTCACTTTGTACTGATAAGACGAACACTCCTAAGGCCACGATGTATGAGCTATAGTGCTCTTCGTCAGCCCCCCAAAAAGATGGGATATCCATTATCTACGCGTCCCTGGCAGATAGGACGGGCACCCCTGCATACGCTCGATCCTGGGAATTGGACCCGGACATCCAGTGGGATCCTGCTAAGTGGTTCCAAGCCTTCAGCAGATCATCGAAAGGTATCTTAAATATGGCCTTGATTGAGGCTAACATTAAAGTCTTTACTAAATTGTACTATGTCCCGGCCAGGCTCTCCAGGATATTCCCGGACTCCTCCCCCCTCTGCTACAGAGGTTGCAGTCATATTGGCACGATGCATCATATCTGGTGGACCTGCCCCTGCATACGGAGTTACTGGAATAAATTCCTCCATATTCTAAGGAGAGTATCTGGGGCAGAGGTTCCACAGGACCCCACATACATTCTACTGAATTGCAAAATACACAACACTCCTAAAAATACACAACAACTTATATTCTTTATGTGTTTGGGAGCCAAAGTTACTCTAGCGAAAGCCTGAAAAACTCCTTCGGTGTCCATATCGGCCACCAAACGAAAGATTTCTTGGATAATGTCACAGGAACAAATAGTGGCTAAACTGCGTGACACGATCCCACGCTTTGAAGGGATTTGGGAACCTTGGGCTAGATATGTCGGTGTCTCACTCTACCCAGGTCACCTACTAACATAGGGGAGAGTCCGGTGAGATTACCACCTTTTTCCTTATACCCCACCCCCCCTCCCTCCCTCTGTCCTCTTCTAGCTCCCTCTCTCCTCTTCATCTTTCTTCTCTGCTCTTTCTTTTTATGTTCTATACTCATCTTTCTTACCCCGCTAACGGCTAATAATGGTTTTACTAGGCCAAAACATACTCAATTGTTCTCTTAGGTTGTCCTAAACTATTCACTTGGCTTCCCAGCCTAGGTGGCAGCCAGTTACTCTCAGGTTTCTATCCTGGACGATGTGTCTGTCAGCTCCGTCCGGGGGGCTGCCTCGCCTGGGTATCTTCCCGGCGTGAGCACTTCCCCGGGGGAGCTGGCAGGAGAAGGGGAGGCACCTCCTTTGGTGGGAACCCTGCAGCTCTCGCACTCCAGAGTGTGTTCCCATTGGGGTGGAGTGATGATCTCGGGGGCCTTCCTGGGGGGAGTTCCCAGTTTGAAATTCTTTTCAGGTTGTCCGTTCTCCTAACAGAAATTAACAATTCATTACTAAGACAGTAAACATGCCAGGAACTTTGCTCTACCTTGGATATGTTGATAGTGATATGTTGTTCCTTCCATGTATTTCCCTCTTCTGGCTGCCTTGGTCATTGAGGAGTATTATATTGTATGTTTTGTTCATATTACATTTTCTTTGTTCCAAACTGTTTTTATTAAATTTTTGTCAGTTTACAAATATAGGCAGTACTTCTTGTCATACAGTGACATACATTCTTTCAGGATTCCTTATATAAGAAAAACAAGGTATGACAAAATAAAGCTTATTCTATTGTGATGAGCTTAAACTGTGAGATATCTATGTAGAAAAAGCAGAGGAAATTCAGGATGACTTCCCTCAGCTCCGATCACCCCAGTTGGGTTCAGACTGTGTCCGGAGGAGAGGGCTGACACCCCCTAAATTGCATACTATCTGGTCATTTCTTATTGTGAATTATGTAAGCAGTGAATACCAATATCACAATTTTAGTTAGATATCTCTAGGGTAATATGATTAAAAATGGGTGATAGGGGGGAGGGGAGATAAGATAAAGTATAGGAGAGGGGGAAAGGACGGAGGTTGGAAGGGCCTAAGTACGGTAAGGGAGGAGGAGGGGAGGAGAGGATGACGTGTTCTAGATCCTCTCCGGCTTCTGTCCTGAGGTTTGATAGTGTATTTTGAAAGATTGTTAGGGTGATGTACATTTCAACACGGTTAATATTTTGGATAATAGCAGAACTATTTTGGAAGATTGAGTCGAAAAATGAGGCCATGGAGCATTTATTGAGGTGTGTGGGCCGTGTACATTATTTCGAAGGGTTATTTAGTGTATTATAGTCAGAAGATGATTGGAAGTGGAACCAGCAACTCCATTTTTGGGTGAATTTAGCAGGGTTTTCCTGAGCTATATGAATTAGTTCTTCCATTTCTGATATTTTACGGATTCTAGCGAACCATTCTCTTACGGTGGGTGTATTTGGGGAGTTCCAATGTATAGGTATGCATTGTTTCGCAGCGTTTATCATGTGCATTGCCAACGATTTGTGGTATGTTTAATGTGGTAGCGGGGATATATGAAGTAGGAACTGGGCTGGGGACAGTTCAAGGTCATATGTTGTGATTTGTGAAGTGATTCTATGTATTTCCTTCCAGAATGTTTGTATCAAGGGGCAAGACCACCAAATATGAAGTAGTGTTCCCTCTTCTGTCTGACATCTCCAACATTTCGCTGATATAGCAGGGTAAATTTTGTTTAATAGGGAGGGCGTACGGTACCACCGTGAGAAAATTTTGAATCCATTTTCTTGTGTGGTCACGTTTCTCGATCCTTTATGTATGTTGAGAAGAGCTTGTTCCCATTGTGTTTCTGAGGGTGAGATAGAGAGGTTTTTTTCCCATTTTTGACAGGCAATGTTCTGGTTAGTCTGCATGTTTGTGAAGAGTAGATTGTGAGTTATGGAAATTAGATGTGGCTGTGCACTATTTTAGTTACATATTGTCTCAAAGGGGGTAAGTGGTCTTGAGCAAGTAACTTGTTTGTCTTTTGATTGTAGGAAATGAGCAATTAGAATGTATGTCCAGGGGGAGATGGGTAGGTTTCCTGTCTGGGTAGAGATTTGAGAGGCAGTGAGAATTTTCCCTTGATGGAAGAATTGATGTGCCTTTATGTTATCTTGTAGAAAGTTCTCGGATAGGAAGCGTTTATGCAATCCAGGAGGAAAATCTGGATTGAATTTTACAGGGGTTAGTGGACCTGGTGTAGAGGATATATTCACTTGAGAGCAAACTTTCTTAAAACACTTAAGAGTAGGTCCTATTAAGGGGTGTGAAAATAGTGTCACAGGTATGTGTTGTGGATTTAACCATTGTAAAGAGGGTAACGGTAATGATGTGAGGGATGCTTCCAAAGCGACCCAATCTTTATGGCTTGAGTGGATATTCCAATCTACTATTCTAGTCAGATGGGTAGCATTATAGTAGTTGAGAATATTCGGAAGCCCTATGCCTCCTAAGTGCTTTGGTTTGGTGAGTTGTTTAAAGCTGATTCTGGGTTTCTGAGGTCCCCATAGGAATCTGGAGCTTGCTGATTGATATATTTTGAAGAACGTTTGAGGGATTAAGATGGGAATTGTTTGAAGGATGTAGCCTCGGTAGGGCATTCATTTTTAGTATCGCGGCTCTACCAAACCACGAGAAGGATGGGTTGTTCCAGTTTTTAAAGTCTGCAATTAGCTTGTTTAAGATGGGTATATAATTCTTTATGTATAGGTCAGAAAGTTTGGAGCGAAGTTGTATTCCTAGGTAGGTTATCGATTCTTGTTTCCAGTGAAAGGGGAAGTTTTTTTTGCATTGGTCTACTAGCTGGTGGGGGAGGGAGATATTTAGTGCGAAGGATTTTGTAAAATGTATTTTGAGATTGGATAACTCTTGAAATTGTTTGAATTCAGATAATAAGACTGGTAAGGTAATCAGGGGCTGTGATAGGAACAGTAATATATCATCCGCAAAGGCAGCATATTTGTATTCCTTATGGGGAGTGGTTACGCCGTGGATGTCTGGATTTAATTTCAGTTTTCGAAGGAATGGTTCGAGGGTGAGAACAAAAAGAATAGGGGACAGGGGGCATCCCTGTCTTGTCCCATTACGTATATGG
Source organism: Lithobates clamitans (assembly GCA_037952925.1). Classification (NCBI taxonomy): domain Eukaryota; kingdom Metazoa; phylum Chordata; class Amphibia; order Anura; family Ranidae; genus Lithobates; species Lithobates clamitans. The sequence continues at coordinate 11,788,771 of JBBGZY010000140.1, forward strand.
AAGGCATTCGACAGAGTGTTATTGACCCTTACTCTAGCTATAGGGTTCGAATAAAGGGACAGGATCAGTCCCGAGAAGTGAGGGCCAATTCCTATGGCTTGTAACACTGCTGTCATGTAGTCCCAAGCCACTCTGTCGAATGCCTTCTCTGCATCTAATGAAAGGAAAAATCCTCTCTGATTGGTATGAGTGATAATATGATGTAGATTAATCGCTTTGATTGTGTTGTCTCTGGCTTCTCTACCTATGACAAAACCTGCTTGATCTGTGGACACCAGGGATGGTAGAAGGGGAGTTAGTCTATTTGCTAATATTTTAGAGAATATTTTAACGTCTACATTTAGTAGGGAGATTGGTCTGTAATTTCCTGTATTGTGGGATCTTTACCTTCTTTGGGGATGACTGAAATATGGGCTTCTAGCATTTCTTTGGAGAGCGGGTTGGAAGGGGAGAGCGTGTTAAACGCGTTAAGAAAGGGATCTTTAAGCGTCTCCATGAATGTCTTGTAATAGATTGCTGATATGCCATCTGGGCCTGGGCTCTTGCCTGGTTTCAACTGTTTAATAGCTTGTTCCCATTCTATTGTGGATATTGGAGATTCTAGGGATGTCGAAATTTCTTCTGAAATTTTATCTGGAGAGAATTGCTTTTAAAAGGTTTTTATTTCGTTATGTCTGTTGGGCAGGTGTGTTGATGCAGAATTTGTTGTGTTTAGGGAGTATAGAGAAGTGTAATAGTTTTCGAACTCTTTTGCTATGTCATGGTTTTTTGTGATTGCTGTTCCTGTTTGTGAGCACAGTCTATGTACTGTATTGTTGGTTCTTTTTGTGCGGAGGGACTGAGCAAGCAAGCGGCTACATTTGTTTCCAAACTCGTAGAAGAGTTTCTGAGATTTTTTCTTAAGTTTATAACCCAGCTCTTCTTGTATTTGTGTGCGTGTTTCTATTAAGTCTAGGTGGGTTCTCTGAGCTAGGTTCTTTTTATGAGAAGCTTCTAGAAGTTTAAGTTTGGAAAAAAGGTCAGACAGTGTCTTTTTATTTTCTTTCCTTATTGCCGCTGTCATGGAGATCAGTTTCCCCCTAATTACACATTTATGTGCTGCCCATTGTGTCATTTTGGTGGTGTCTGGGGTGTCGTTTTCTTTAAAGTAATTGGTTAGGCATGTGCGAATTTCCATTTCCTTTATTTTGTCTGTTAGAATAGATGGATCTAGTCTCCAAATGGGAGTATAGGTGGTCTTTTCCGGCAAGCTAAGAGTGAGTGAGATGGGATGGTGGTCGGAAAATGTCATTGGTTCAATGGAGGTAGTTTTTAGTGTTGGTAGGTCTTGTTGTGTGAGAAAGAAGTAATCTAAACGGGAGTACTTATTGTGTGGGGTAGAATAAAAGGTATAATCTTTTTCTTTTGGGTGAAGGGTGCACCAGGTGTCGTGAAGTTGTAGCTCTTGGAGGCTCTTTCTAATTTGTTTGATCGCTTTGTAGGGCAAATGAGATGTGCCTGATGAGGTGTCTAGTAGAGGGTCGAGAGGGACGTTGAAGTCACCCCCTAGGATCAGTATTCCTGTTTGGAAAGTAGCTAGAAGTTGGGAAATTTTGCGGAAAAAAGGTATCTGGGCCGAATTAGGGCTATAAATGTTCGCAAGTGTGATTGGGGTGTTTCTAAAGGTGCCTTTGAGAAATATGTATCTACCCTGATCGTCTATTAGGGAGTCTGTTATTTTTAGTGGGACATTTTTGGATAGAAGTATAGAGACCCCTTTGGATTTTGAAATCGAAGAGGTGGCGTGAAAACTATGTGGAAAGAAGTGGTTAGAAAATTTGGGGATGGCGTTGGTGCGGAAGTGGGTCTCCTGAAGGTATATTACGTCTGCCTTCATTACTCTCATGTCCGTCAGCACTTGGGAGCGTTTTTCTGGTGTGTTGAGCCCTTTTGCGTTAAGTGATAGAAGTTTCAAACATATGTCGGCCGTTTTGGGCTTTGGCAGTGTCATTATGATGGGAGATGTGTAGTTGTGAGCTGATGAGAAAGCCTCTTGGAATGTGAAGCCGGAGAGGATCAAGAAGAGAGAAGGAGGGAAGAAAGAGGGAAGAAGAAGAGAAAAAAAAAAAAAAGTGAGAAGAAGAGAAAAGAAAAAAAAAAAAAAAAAGAGGGGTGGAGGGGGGAGGAAGATGAGAGGAGTAGAGGGGGTAGAGAGAGAGAGGAGGTGTGTAGGGGGATGAGTAGCCGGAAGTGGAGGTGTAATAACACGTCCACTAGAAGTATTAAGGGGGTGAACCGGCCGGTGTCAACGGTCGCAACAGGGACCGCTGTGTGGAGAAGTGGTAGGAGTCGTTCAACTAGTAAAACAAGGTGAACGTCTCCACGAGGTCAGTGAACTAGTAATTTTAGGTGCATCCTGTTAATGATCAGGGGACCAATTGGAACTATTAAATAAAAGAAAGTAATTACTCTTCATCTCTGGTCCTCTGAATTGCCAGTAGATGATTAATTTGTCCATGTATGGGACATGGTTGAGGTTTCGGGGGGTTCGTAAAGGGGAAGATCTGTCCGGGGATTATTGTAGTACGTTCTGAGCATGGAGAAGAAGGATAAGCATACCAAGACATAATTGAACAAATCTGTTTTTAAAGCTAGATGTTCAGATATGTGTGTTAAAAAATAAAAAAAGCATTTCAATCCTTTAAGAACATTGACCTTGATAGTATAAAATTTTGTGTATTTAAGACCACAGGACATATCATAGAGTGGTACCTGGTTTGAACATAGAACTATAACCATTATAACCTTTTAAATCATTGCAACTGTGGCGTTACTGAAGTAGATAATACTACAGAAAGGGATCCTATATTCCTTCTCTGTATTGTCTGAGAGGGATGCGTAAAGGACTAGGCCCATCTGTATGGGATATTTCCCCAGATTAGTGAACATGCCTGTGTGTTATACACTAAGACCTTCCTATAGGGAAGGTGTTAAGTGAGAAATTGTCACTACCATGAAGAGGTAGTGTTCTCCAGATTCGAGAAGAAGTGGAACCATTACCTTTTCGCAGCCCTCTCTGAGTTTACCCTACACGAAATTCAGTGAATCCATAAGGTATTACCGAAGAAGTATTACCTGCTGAACAAAACAAGAAAAAAGAAGAAGAGAAATAAATCCAAAAACAGTTATGTAAACTATAGCTACCTTATACCTCTATTATGCTATCAACTTCTATTGATGAGGGAGGGGGGGTGAGGGGTGCCGAGAAGGGAGTGGGAGAAAGGGATGTGGGAAGGGGAAAGGGGGTTGGGGAAGGAGGGGGGAAGGGTAGGGAAGAAGGTGATGAGGGTGATATCGAGGTACATGCGTAACTGGTTTTTAATGAAGGAAATAAGTTCAGTGACTGCTTTCCTATTGTCTTCTGGATGTAAGGCTTCTGTCCAAATTTTCTGTATTTGTTGGGCTTAGGGCTTGGTGGCTTGTCTCATTGCAGATCATGTAGCTTGAGAAAGACTTGCGTGGTTGCAGTTCTGTGTGTTAGGTGAAATTGTGAAGAACTTAGGGTACTGGTATTCTTTTTCCGGTTGTAAAAACATTTACTGATTATCCAGGATATATTTTTACGCTGTGAGAATGATAGTCAGTGACGTTTCGGTTGTTATCTCCAAATGGTGTAAGTATGAAAGCAGCGCTTTGTCAGATGAAAGAAGGTAAAGTAAGAAGTATAATAAACTAGCGTGAACAGCAAGTCTCAGGTTAGTGAGGGGTATCCTTGGTGTCACAAAAATGTGGTGTAGCGAGTGTGAGCTTCTAGTATCTTCCTGGTTAGGTTAGACGTGCCCTGTGGTGGACTGGCGAAGCAGTTGGGCTGCCATTTCTGGGTGTTTCTGAGGATCTCGCATTGGTACGAGAATGGAAGTGGTGTGGGCGGCGGCGACCCAAAGTGAAATTGCCTGCTTCATCTATTCCTTCCATGGATGAGGCTCTATTCAGGGGAGGTAGGCGAAAGTCACTATACCAATCTGGGACATCAACAAATGGGATGTCTAAGGTACTGAAGAAATGATCTAGATCTTCTGGGACTCTGAGATTCGCAGTGCGACCCTGATGAGTCGCAGATAGACAGAATGGGAATTTCCAACGGTATAGGATTGATCTGGCTCTCAGTGCTTCTAATAGAGGCTTTAGTTCCCTTCTGCGTTGGAGTGTGATGTTAGAAAGATCCTGATATATTTTAATTTCCGTGCAATGAAAAAGAATTTGGTTGCGTCCCCTGGCTTTACGGAGGATTTCTTCTTTCAGGGGGAACTCAGAAAGGCAGCAAACTATGTCTCTGGGTGGGTCTGTGTCTCTTCCTCTTGGGCGTAATGCTCTGTGAATGCATTCAAGTGAAACCTGAGTCCCAGGAGGCCTTTCTAGGAGATTATTAAAAATGTCTGTGACTGTTTGTGAGAGAAGATTGGGGTCTATAGTTTCAGGGACCCCCCTCACTCTCAGATTGCATATTCTCCCCCTATTGTCAAGGTCTTCCATGTGGCGATTAATCTCCCTGAGGTGAATGGCATGTGATTCTGTGACCTGTTGTACTTGGCAGAGAGAGACATCATGGCGGGCCTGTGTGGATTCGATGTCATCCACTCTCAATGCTATGGCCTGCATATCAGCTTTCAGATCTGAGATGGCTGCCTGCAGTGTGCATTTAATATCTGCTGCTACACTGCGTAGGTCGTCTATGGTAAGAGCAGAAGCGGTCATTGGGGGACCTTGTGAAGTGTTTATTGCGGCCGCCATGTGAGCTCCGGTGCGATGCGGGCTGCCGCTGGGGGAACGGGAAGTGCGAGCGTGGGTGGATTGTGAGGCCTGCACTCTTTCCCTAGGCCGGGAGCGAAAGATCTCGGGGATCTGGGCACTTAACTGAGTCCTCGGAGAGCGGGATCGGGTCGCTGACATACTCCTTGATGTCCTCACCATGTCCCAGTAGCTTTGTGGAGGGGAAAGCGGTGTTTAGCTGTGAAATGCTAATGAAGAAGGACCTCGTGGAGCGGGAGCTCTTGTCTCACACGTCCATCTTGGATCGGCTCCAGGCCACGCCCCCATATTACATTTTTATTGAAAAAATTTAAATAAAAACATTGAAACAGAAAGTTGGCTGAAAAAGTCCTGCCGTGTGTATGCTTAATTAGTTTACGGCCAACGCCCTTTGTACAAAAATCCGCGGGAAAGTTTGTACAAAGTCTGATCGTGTGTATGAGGCTCTAGACCGATACATGTTTTTTTCTCATCTGTTCTTGAATTTTTTAGATTGTGGCATGATGTGTGGCTTTTTGTGATCTGTTAGCATGCTTCACTTTGTCAGACAGCTTCTATTTATGTGATTTCTTGATTCAACAAATCTGGCAGTACTCAGGCCTGGGTGTGGCAAGTGAAATTTAACTCAGCTTTCCAAAAAATTGTGGTTAATCACAGTTCATTCATGATTCAGCATGGGAGGGGGCAATTACTTTTTCACATAGGGCCAGGCAGGTTTGAACAGCTTTTTTCCCTTAATAAATGAAATAATAATTAAAAAAAAAAACTTTGCATATTTGCAGATGATATCCTTCTTTTCATGTCATCCCCACAAATTTCAGGCCCTAATCTTTTGCCTATTTTATGGTTCAATAAGTTTTTATTGAGGTTTTTTTGCAAGAATACAAAGAATATAAACATCGAGACAAGAAAACATTAAAAAAAAAAAAAAAGAAGGCAGAATAAAGGAGTGTAAACAGTGTCAGTTACCTGACATATAGTCTCCTAATAAACAATTGTATCTTTCAAGTATTGAAATAGTGCAAACATTAACAGATATCTGGGTCTTTATAGGTGGAGTAGTATTTTAAACCTGTGCAACAGATGTATGTTAACATATAAGTTTTAATTACACCATGCTGGGGTGCCCCTTTGGGAGCCTGCTGCACCCCTAGGCATAGGTAGTCTCAAGTAAGTAACATGTGCATAGCTTGCATCGACATGGTCATTATCAATGATTTGGATCTCTATTTCCATGGGAGATCCTATATTTATTTATATTGCATCTAAAGCTATTATATCGGAGGTCTAGTAAAAGAGGAAAAGTATGAGAAACAGAGTAGGAAAAGGGAGGATAAGTATGGAATAGAAAGAAGAGTTAGTGAGGGGGGGGGGAGGGGGTGAGGGGACAGCGAGCTTCAGTCTATATATATATACGTACACATAGGGTCCTCATTATAAATAAGTGGTGTAATGAACCTGGATTATTTAGACCTTATGAGGGATTGTTTGCTGAGAGTCTTTGTTTGAGTTTGTCTGAGGTAGAGTAACTCCTCCAGATACTCCAGACAAAAGAGAACTTGGCGTACTTGTCTAAGGCTTGGGCCTGCATTTCCTCCATTAGCATGTAATTGTTTACTTCTCTGACCCATTCTATTAGGGAGGGAGGGGTAGTGGTCTTCCAGTGTCTGGGTATGAGTTGTCTACCAGCACTAACAAAAAATTTTAGTAGGCCGTTTTTTTGCGATTTGATTGTCCCTGGAAGGATAGATAGGAGAGCTATAGAGGGTGATGGTAACAATGGCTTGTTATAGAATCTTTTGCCTATTTTAAGTAGATTTGCGTCAATATCGGACCTGGCAATTAACCCTAAGAAATGCCTGGCTCTTGATATATCCCTAATTGATGCAGAATTGATTCCAGCAAAAGCTGCACTCCCCTTTATATGGGCAGATAAGTCTATCCCATATTTAGGAATCCATCTAACAGCCTCTTATACAGATCTATTCACAGTCAACTCCCCCCCCCTTATTAAAACAAATAACGACATTATTAAAACAATGGTCACAACTCCCATTATCCTGGATAGGAAGAATAAATGCAACTAAAATGACCATCTTGCCCAAGTTATTATACCTGTTTTGAGTACTACCAATTTCTATCCCATCTTATTATCTAAGACTGGTGCAACAAAGGGTATCAAAATTTGTTTGGGGCCCTATCAAACCATGCATACCGGCATGTACATTATTTGCCCCTAGAACTAATGGAGGGCTTGGTCTCCCCAATTTTGCCAGCTACTACAAAGCTGCCCACCTGGCCAGTATCACCAAGTACCATACAATAAAAGGAAATCCCATTATGGGTACTAATAGAAGCCTCGGAATGTGATCCACTTTCAATCTCTAATTTATTATGGCTCCAACCTAAAGACCGTCATACACTAAGTAACCCTATAACTAAATATTTTGTATCTCTCTGGGACAGTCTGAAAACTAAAAATCAACTACAATCAAAACATAACCCCCTATTATCCTTTTTCAAAAATCCTGCCTTCTACCCAGCATGGATATATCCAAAATAATTTAAAGCCTGGTCAAATGCCAACCTCTTAATGCACCATGAATTTATTACTCCTAATTCCTTCCGATCATTCCTGGAACTAGAGTATAAAGGTAACTCAGTTGTTTTTTTTTTTTAACTTTGACCATTACACCACCAATTTTAGGACCCAGCTTGGGGGGTAGTTCTTAAAGTGCCTCTAAAGCCTTAAAGTTTTTCACCTTAATCCATTCAATTGGCTCCCAGTCCTGTCAATCAACTCCAGGGAGCCTGGGGCAGGGCCTAGTCCTTCTGTCTGTGTCAATGGACGCAGCAGCGGTTCTCAAGGGTAAGCCCACGAGTGTCCCCATGAGGATTGGTTTCCTATTGGGGGGCACCAGCAAGAGAGGAGGAGCCAGAAACGCCGACAGGGGACCTGAGAAGGTGAGGATCAGTGTCGCTCTGTGAAATTCTATTGGACAGAGCAGTTAAGTATAGACAAAGTTGTTATTTAGCAGAAAAATCCTTTACAAACATTTTAAGCAGTTCTAGTTAGATTTTGTTTACGCCTACTGATTAAAAACACCATGAATTATATATGTTACATGTTATACATTACAGTGAGAAAAAGTGGCAGCACATACCATATATGCAGATAAAAAGACAAGCTATGAATAATACTGAAAATAGTAATAATTTATGTTTATTTCAACAAAATTGTTTTTAGAACACAGTAAGGTTCTAGTTGTTATATCTGCAATACAAATCAGCTTTGTATTGCATGTAGTACTTGCAAGCATGCTTTGGCTAAGAATAAATCAACAACAAGCAGCTCTGACAGTACACACAGTACAACAGGCAATGTGGTCTTGGACAATGCAGACAGTTCCTTATGGTAGGAAATGATCTGAAGAAATGTACCACTGGGCCACCTTTTACCACAGTGCCCATAGCATCCATATTTTTCAGTTATCTAGCTGTAACCTATAAACTTTCAGAGAATGCTACTCTACATATTTTTGTATATATACAATATGTAACAAAAGGGAACAGACAAGGTTATAATGTCAGATAAAGTTTCCCCCAAACGGTTTTTACTTTCTTCTTTTAAATTAGTAAACTGAAGGTATCGTTTTATGGAAAAATAGCACTGAATTATTGCCTAACTGTGGGATATAATTAGGCAAGTGCATTTATGAATGTATATAATTAAAGTAATTTCCCCCAACAACCTAATAAACCATCAATGAGATATTTATAACCTTGGCACATTTGGGTGTTAGTTTATTTATATATCAAGTAGCTAATTTTTCTATTAGAAAGCCAAAACTGAAAATGTAATACTTTTATATAAATATAGGATTAGGATAATTTCAGATTTAGTTTATGGCAGAAGGCGATATAACATTTCATGTGCATTATGTGCTTATTTTTAGAAACAATCCTTGCTACAGCCCACTAGGTAAACTGTGCATGATTTTCATATCACTAAATGTATGTTTAACTACTTGAATACTAGCCTGTTTATAGCATCTCTTTGAAGGTAAGGATGAGAGGAATCACAAACCCACTGAAATCAATGTGAATTAAATGTTAAAAAAAACAGTATTGGCCATTGCTATGCTATTAGGGGAGGAATTGTCAAGCAAATAGCATGTAGAGCCAAACACTACCCAGGAACATGTACCAGTGATTTTAATCACCCGTCTAGAGCAACATTAAAAATTAAAATATCTTTTAATAACTTGTCTGGGGGACACCTTGAGCCTGCCTGTGAAGTAAGGCATCTGTATGATGCATACAACCTACAATAGCAAATGTGAAAGATAAATGCTTAAATTGCTGGTTAATAATAGCTCTCACGTACTTTCCTGTTTGTAAAAAGCAGCTGGGGATTCTCTTTATATGCACCAGACCCTTATCCTAGATAAGGGTTTGATATAGATATAAAAGAGGGACCCCATGCAAAAAAAAGTGTGTGCTTACCCCTAAAAATACATACCAGAGTTTTATCCTTGATTAAGGTTGGATATGGCTGCAAGGGGAATTTACCCCCCGCCCCAAAAAAACAAAAGGAAAGTGCCACTCTTCAATATTCATACCAGACACTTTGGGAGGTTTCCAGAGTGAAATGATTGACATGAACATAAAGGTTTTGTTAGTTTATTATCTGGAAGCTTTGGGTCTTTAGTAATATCTAAGTCTCTGTTAGAAATATTTCCATTAACTTACTACCCTGGTGATAAAAGGTTCACTAGAGAGGAACTAAGGGAATATCACTAACAGTAAAATAAGATTAGAATCCCTCTCAGCGTTGTATTGCTATCTTTCTCAGATTTACCTTCCCTTTTTATGGTGAAAGTTATGCCACTTTGACAGGAAGTGAAGGAAAATCTGTCACACTGAACCTCAGATAGCTGTAAAAATCTGACAGGGGTCCTAAACCTTACAGACACTAATAAACAAATGACTGTAATTGTTTTGGACACTTTTAACATGTAACATGTTTTTTTTTTTCATCACTTTATTTTTGATCAAACAGAATATGTATCTAAAAACAATCACAAATGATTTGTCATGCTGATGACAAATCATATACCCAAACTAAATTTTTATCATTTTTTTCACACAAATAGAGCTTTCTTTTGGTGGTATTTAATCCCCATTGGGGTTTTTTATTTTTTATTTTTTCAAAATAAATGAAAAAATACTGTTATAAAATTTTGCAAATAAATAAATGCTCTTTAGGAATTTAGGCCAAAATATATTCTGCCACATTTCTTTGGTGAAAATTACCCAAATCAGTGGGGGTCATTTACTATAGAGCTGTGGCGCTATTTAGCACTAATTACCGTGAATATGGAGTATATCATTTAAAGATAATCTGCTTTTAAACTGTGTGATTTCTACACTGAAATATCTTTAAAAGTCTGAGAAGTGAAAAATTCCCCGTTTTGGACAACTAGGTGCCAACACAACTGAGCATGCTCAGACCTAAAAATAACTCTCATTTTAACTCGAGTGTCTTTTTTAGCCAGCACTATACTAAATACCAAAATGAGAGCTAATTAGAGTGCATTTTTTTTTAAGTGAAATTCTGGTCTATTTTAGTCCAAATGAAGTTTCAGCCATTGATTCTAATGGAACAATTCTAACTTTCACAAAAAAAACCTTTTAATGTTGAGATGAAATGTATCTTTCTGTGAAATAAATTTTCCTTTGCAACATTGTTGCTTCTACTTAAAATATTTTGATTTTAAGAATACTAGAATGTGGAATGTTTTGATGTTTTGGTAAAATATATTTTTCTCTGTCACTTTCACTTGTTACTCTCAATCTCACAACAATCTTTACCCCAAACTCACACAGGTGTCTTTACAATCCACAAACAATACCATTGCTTATGCAAATTTAAAATGAATCACGATTTTTTGTGCTTTTTATTATTTCCAAATATCCATAATTTGAGCCCAAAAAATGTGATATGTGTACCAACATCAGAAAGCAAAATGTAATTCCCAAAAATTTGAGGGTAATATTCTACTCTCACACACAAAAAAATACAAAATATCACAGAATAAATCAAGAAGAATAACTCTTGAGTAATGTAATTCCATCACCTGTATGTCCAAAGAAATGCAGTATTTATGTGTTTTTATGTGTATTTATGTGTAGTTATGTGTAGGAGGCTCTCACATGTGGGAGCTCTGTGGCTTAGAGGTTAGAACTTCTGCTTAGTATCCTTGAGGGTCTGGGTTCAAATCCCAACCATGTTGCTTCATGTAGAGAAATTGTCTCATCTTCCAGGTCCTATAACTATGTCTAAATGTAGTATTTATGTCTAGGAGGGTTCCACCACCATTGTAAGTCTTTTCCAGATACACTATTTAGCCAAAAGTATTGGGATGCTTGCCATTACACACACATGAACTATAATGGCAGCCCAGTCTTAGCCCGTAGGGTTAAAATTTGATTTGGCCCACCCTTTGCAGCTAGAACAGCTTCTGGGAAGGCTGTCCACAAGGTTTAGTGTGCCTATGGGAATGTTTGATCATTCTTACAGAAGTGCATTTGTGAGGCCAGGCACTGATGTTGGATGAGAAGGCCTGGCTCGCAGTCTCTACTCTAATTCAGCCAAAGGGTGTTCCATCGGGTTGAGGCCAGGACTCTGTGCAGGCCAGTCACGTTTCTCCACCCCAAACTTGCTCATCCATGTCTTTATGGACCTTGCTTTGTGCACTGGTGTGCAGTCATGTTGGAACAGGAAGGGGCTTTCCCCAAACTGTTCCCACAAAGTTGGGAGCATGAAATTGTCCAAAATGTCTTGGTATGCTGATGCCCCAAGAGTTCCCTTAACTGGAACTAAGAGGCTAAGCCCAACCCCTGAAAAACAACCCCACATCATAATCCCCCCTCCACCAAATCATTTGGACCAGTGCACAAAGCAAGGTCCATAAAGACATGGATGAGGGAGTTTGGGGTGGAGGAACTTGACTGGCCTGGACAGAGTCCTGACCTCAACACAACAGAACACCTTGGGGATGAATTAGAGAGGAGACTGTAGCTCAGGCCTTCTCATCCAACATCAGTGCCTGACCTAACAAATGCACTTGGAAGAATGGTCAAACATTCCCATAGACACACTCCTAAATTTTGTGGACAAGAAGAGTTGACGCTGTTATAGCTGCAAAGGGTGGGCCAAATGAGTTTTGAACCCAATACTAATACTGGGATGCCATTACAGTTCATGTGCGTTTAAAGGCAGGCATCCCAATACTTAGGCCAATATATTGTATATTGCATATTGCTTGTGACACTGAGCATGGCTATGGACTTAGGGCTGGTTCACACCACAGAGATGCAGAGAACATGCATGGAGCTGCCTGGTGGCTACGTGGGTAGCAGTTCTGTCTAGCAGCACCTGGGATGTTGGTTCAATTCCCCAACATGCTAATCCTTGTGTTGAAGTTTATATGTTCTCCCTGTGTGGGTTTCTCACCAAAGACATGCTGGCATTTTATTTGTCTCCTGTCGAAATAGGTTCTAATGTAAGAAAGTTAATTTTGGACTTTAGATTGGAAGCTCATTGCAGCCAGGGACTGATGTTAATGTTTATTCACACTAATCATGCCCAGGGACTTGGACATTTCAAATTTTAGGGTTTTTACTGCACAGGTACATATGCTTATGGATGCAAATGGACTTTGATCTTTTTCCTGTAGTTGGAGATTTGATGCACATAGCCAATGGCTAACACAGTTGCGAATAGTATTATGTGTTCCTGCTCATCAGGTACAATCACTTTAGACATACATGAAGAGACAGATTGAAAGATACTGGTGGGCGTGTACTTCTATTGGGTGTGTCAGTGTACTAGCAATACAACCTCTCTTATATAAAGGCCTGCAGTAGGGGGGTCCATTTGGCCTGAGAAGGTCAGGTTTTTTGTTGTGATTTGTGGGGGAAAAGGAATGATATTGGGAGATTTGATGAAATTCTTGTGCATTTTTTTCAATCAAAAGTGGGTTTATGTGGCCATGCTGTCAAAGTTGTGCTTGTATTGTTCCTGTCTGATCATGCAAACATCGTTTGGAAGCATCTGCTGATCTACTCTTTTTGATCTTGTTTAATCGTGTACACAGAAATGCAGCTTCCAGCAGAACATGGTCACCAATGTATGTATGTGTGGATTGTGGGCTGGTGGTGGGTGTTTTGAATAAGTCTTTTGTAATATTATGTTGAATGCTTTGTAAGAATGACTGTTAAGTATGTTTCTATAATCTTGCTGATAAAAATGTGATGTGTTGCCTGTTATACACTGAGTTTGTCAAATTTTAGACTGTAAGCTCCTATGAGCAGGGCCCTTAAAATCCCATTACTAAATGTAGCACCATATATCCTGTCCAATTTTTTTATTGAAGCTAGTAAATGAATGTAATTTTTTTTTTTTTTTCTGCTGGTAAAATAAAAGTACATTATTGAGAGGTGTGTGTGTGTTCTTCTTTTTTTTTTTTTTCTTCTACTTTTCTTTCTCTTTTTAGTTTTTGTGGGTGGTGGTTTTGGGAAAGTGCAATATCTCTTTTTTATATTTTATTTCAGTATGTATTTGTGCACCAAAAAACTAATCTCTTTGCCCTGGTTCACATTGATGCTACTTTGAAATCGCACTACTTCACTTGAAGTAGCACAATTTCAAAGTAGCAAGGTCAGCGTGATTTCAGGTGCTACTTGATAGACATCCGTGTGGCTTCATACACAAATGTTTATTGAAGTCACACCTAAAATCGGCAAAAGTAGTGCAGGAACTACTTTAGCAAATTGGTGCAGCGCCACAAAAAAAAGTTGCATGGATTGGAACAGTGCCATTGCTGCCAATAGTAATGCGATTTGATCTCTCAAATCGCATGACAAATCGCTCCAATGTAAACCTAGGCTTCTGCACACCTGCAAGTTAATGATAAAGGTAGAGAATTGCAGGTAATGAATTTAGCTGGTGGATAGGCAGTGTTGTATGTGTCAGCTTTAGTTCACATTGGTGCAATTTGACATGTCAAAGTGGTGACAATTGCACTGTTTTATGTGGTGCGACTTTGGGGTGCAATTTGTATTGATATCAGTGCAGAAACCTGCACAGATGTTTCTGAAATTCCTCCTGCAGTTGGTACTGACATGCAGGAATAAAAGTGTGTGATTTCAGTTGAACGATTTCCTCCCTCTGTCAGTGTGAAGCAGGGTTCAAACTGGGCCTTTTGTTTTTGTCATTCACCTGCTGCTAACCCAGGGACCACCATTTCTTATCGAACGCCTTTTAAATATCATAAGTAGAAATACAAATTTGCATATCTGCAAATAAACAAAAATAATACAATTCTAATTGTGGTTGTGATCAAATATTCGCAGCAGTGATCAAAAGAGTGTGGTTTCGCCTTCTGATCCAGAAATAAGTCATTGTAATCACCGGGAAGTCCCTGTGCTGGTCAAGATCTCCATCTAGGTGGACATGGCGAGGTCCCTCTTTAGCAAAGAGCAGGTGCTGCTCATTTTCCGGATAAGGGTATGATATGTAATTGTGCTTAATCAATGCGGGGGTGAATGTGGTAGTTAGATTTGGTGTGGGTGGGGTTCATTGATTTGTTTGGCATCCCCACACATTTGCTTCTGGCCCATGTGCACACATCACTTCCTGCATTTGTTCTGCTGATGTAAATGCAAGTATAAATGAGAGCTCCTTTCTATTAAAATTTATATGACTTGTTTCACAGTTGAGCGACTTTGGACCTCCGAGTTGCTTGACAAGTTGTACCCCATGATTCTCAATGATAACTAGGGATGGGCCGAACATCCCCCCTGTTCGGTTCGCAGCAGAACATGCGAACAGACAAAAAATTTGTGCAAACACCGTTAAAGTCTATGGGACATGAATTTTAAAGTTATGGGACATGAAATTTGCAAGTTATTGTCATAAGTGTTTGGGGACCTCGGTCCTGCCCCAGGGGACATGGATCAATGCAAAAAAGTTTTAAAAATGGCTGTTTTTTTGGGAGCAGTGATTTTAATAATGCTTAAAGTGAAACAATAAAAGTGTAATATGTCTGACAGCAAAATGACATTTCAAAGGAAAAAAAGTCATTTAAAACTACTTGCGGCTATTAATGAATTCCCGGTCCGACAATACACATAAAAGATCATTGATAAAAACGGCATGGGAAGTCCACACAGGGGAACCCCGAACCAAAATTTTTAAAAAAATGACATGGGGGGTCCCCCTAAATTCCATACCAGGCCCTTCAGGTCTGGTATGGATATTAAGGGGAACCCCGGCCAATTTTTTTTTTTAAAATGGCGTGGGGTCCCCTCAAAATCTATACCAAATGGCGTGGGGTTTCTACAAAAATCCATACCAGACCCTTATCCGAGCACGCAACCTGGCAGGCCGCTGGCAAAGAGGGGGGGACGAGAGAGAGCACCCCCCCTCCTGAACCGTACCAGGCCACATGCCCTCAATATTGGGAGGGTGCTTTGGGGGTAGCCCCCTCATTCCCACAACTCTTGCCCGGTGGTTGTGGGGGTCTGCGGGTGGGGGGCCCAGATCCCGGCCCTCCCCCCTGTGTGAAATGGTAAGGGACCATTTTACTAAAAAGTGTCAAAAATGTTAAAAATGACAAGAGACAGTTTTTGACAATTCCTTTATTTAAATGCTTCTTCTTTATTCTATCTTTTTTCTTCTATCTTCTTTCTTCCATCTTTTATCTTCCTTCTGTTTCTTCCTCCATCTTCTTCTTCTTCTGGTTCTTCCCCAGTGTTCTCGTCCGGCATCTTCCGGATGTTTTTTTTGTTTTGTTGTGATCAGCTGTGATTGGCCACAGCTGATCACATGGCACAGATGTGCCATGATTGGCCCAGTCTGTACCATGTGATCACCGTGACCAATTACAGCTAGCAACACAATTGTATACAATGGATGGCTTGAAAGGAAGCTATCCATTGTTTACAATTGTCATGTGACCTGCTGTGTCAGGTAGATGCAGCCGGTGACAGATTAGGAGGATGTCATATGATGTTCACCCAGATCGAGGAGATATTTTTACAGGCATCATCTACCCATAAGTTGGGTGAGAACAGGTTAACCTCCCCTTTTTAATCACTTGCCGACCGCCTCACGCAGATATACTGTGGAAGAAGGGCACATACAGGCAGAATCTTGCACCTGTACATTGCCCTTGAAGAGGCAGCCTGCAGGCGCATGCGCACCTGCTGCAAGCTCCGTGAGTTGGGTCGTGGGTCCCGTGGACTCGACGTCCACGGGGATACCCGCGATCATCTCATGGAGAGGAATAACGGGGAGATGCTAATGTAAGCAAGCATCTCCCCATTCTGCCTAGTGACAGTGTCACTGATCTCTGCTCCCTGTGATTGGGAGCAGAGATCAGTGACGTGCCACACACAGCCCCTCCCCCCACAGTTAGAAACACTCCCCAGGACACACTTAATCCCTACACTGCCACCTAGTGGTTAACCCCTTTACTGCCAGTGTCATTTACACAAGAATCAGTGCATTTGTATAGCACTGATTGCTGTATAAATGACAATGGTCCCAAAATTGTGTCAAAAATGTCCGATGTATCCGCCATAATGTTGCAGTTATGATAGAAATCGCTGATTGCCGCCATTACTAGTAAAAAAAAAAATTAATAAAAATGCCATAAAACTATCCCCTAAACACTATAACTTTTGCGCAAACCAATCAATAAACACTTATTGTGATTTTTTTCTACCAAAAATATGTAGAAGAATACATATCGGCCTAAACTGAGGAAAAAAAATGTTTTTATATATTTTTGGGGGATATTTATTATAGCAAAATGTAAAAAATAATGTGTTTTTTTCAAAATTGTCGCTATTTTTTTGTTTCTAGCGCAAAAAATAAAAAATGCAGGGGTGATCAAATACCACCAAAAGAAAGCTCTATTTGTGGGAAAAAAAGGACGTCAATTTTGTTTGGGAGCCACGTCGCACGACTGCGCAATTGTCAGTTAAAGCGACGCAGTGCTGAATCGCAAAAAGTGCTCTGGTCAGGAAGAGGGTAAATTCTTCCGGGGCTGAAGTGGTAAATGATCAATAAATTAAAGGTTAATATTAACAAAATGACTGCTTTCTCTTAATCCAATGCTACCCATTTTGCATCTTCTCATTGCTATGTTTTTTCTCAGATTCCCAAAAGTTTAAAGCAGAGTTACTGTACATAGTTACATAGTTACATAGTAGGTGACGTTGAAAAAAGACACAAGTCCAACCTATGTGTGTGATTATGTGTCAGTATTACATTACATATCCCTGTATATTGCGGTCATTCAGGTGATTATCTAATAGTTTCTTGAAGCTATCAATGCTCCCCGCTGAGACCACCGCCTGTGGAAGGGAATTCCACATCCTTGCCGCTCTTACAGTAAAGAACCCTCTACGTAGTTTAAGGTTAAACCTCTTTTCTTCTAATTGTAATGAGTGGCCACGAGTCTTATTAAACTCTCTTCTGCGAAAAAGTTTTATCCCTATTGTGGGGTCACCAGTACAGTATTTGTAAATTGAAATCATATCCCCTCTCAAGCGTCTCTTCTCCAGAGAGAATAAGTTCAGTGCTCGCAACCTTTCCTCATAACTAAGATCCTCCAGACCCTTTATTAGCTTTGTTGCCCTTCTTTGTACTCGCTCCATTTCCAGTACGTCCCTCCTGAGGACTGGTGCCCAGAACTGGACAGAATACTCCAGGTGCGGCCGGACCAGAGTCTTGTAGAGCGGGAGAATTATCGTTTTATCTCTGCAGTTGATCCCCCTTTTAATGCATGCCAATATTCTGTTTGCTTTATTAGCAGCAGCTTGGCATTGCATGCCATTGCTGAGCCTATCATCTACTAGGACCCCCAGGTCCTTTTCCATCCTAGATTCCCTCAGAGGTTCTCCCCCCAGTGTATAGATTGCATTCATATTTTTGCCACCCAAATGCATTATTTTACATTTTTCTACATTGAACCTCATTTGCCATGTAGTCGCCCACCCCATTAATTTGTTCAGGTCTTTTTGCAAGATTTCCACATCCTGCAGAGAAGTTATTGCCCTGCTTAGCTTAGTATCGTCTGCAAATACAGAGATTGAACTGTTTATCCCATCCTCCAGGTCGTTTATGAACAAATTAAATAGGATTGGTCCCAGCACAGAACCCTGGGGAACCCCACTACCCACCCCTGACCATTCTGAGTACTCCCCATTTATCACCACCCTCTGAACTCGACCTTGTAGCCAGTTTTCAATCCATGTACTCACCCTATGGTCCATGCCAACGCACTTTATTTTGTACAGTAAACGTTTATGGGGAACTGTGTCAAATGCTTTTGCAAAATCCAGATACACCATGTCTACGGGCCTTCCTTTATCTAGATGGCAACTCACCTCCTCATAGAAGGTTAATAGATTGGTTTGGCAAGAACGATTCTTCATGAATCCATGCTGATTACTGCTAATAATATCATTCTTATTACTAAAATCTTGTATATAGTCCCTTATCATCCCCTCCAAGAGTTTACATACTATTGATGTTAGGCTAACTGGTCTGTAATTCCCAGGGATGTTTTTTGGGCCCTTTTTAAATATTGGTGCTACACTGGCTTTTCTCCAATCAGCTGGTACCATTCCAGTCAGTAGACTGTCTGTAAAAATTAGGAACAACGGTCTGGCAATCACCTGACTGAGTTCCCTAAGTACCCTCGGATGCAAGCCATCTGGTCCCGGTGATTTATTAATGTTAAGTTTCTCAAGTCTAATTTTAATTCCGTCCTCTGTTAACCATGTAGGTGCTTCCTGTGTTGTGTCATGAGGATAAACACTGCAGTTTTGGTTACTGAAGCCCCCCGATTCACTCGTGAAGACTGAGGGGAAGAATAAATTCAATACCTTTGCCATCTCCCCATCCTTTGTAACCAGATGTCCTTCCTCATTCTTTATGGGGCCAATATGGTCTGTCCTCCCTTTTTTACTGTTTACATACTTAAAGAATTTCTTGGGATTTGTTTTGCTCTCCTCTGCTATGTGTCTTTCATGTTCTATCTTAGCCATCCTAATTGCACCCTTACATTTCTTATTGCATTCTTTATAAAGTCTGAATGCTGAGGATGATCCCTCAATCTTGTATTTTTTGAAGGCCTTCTCCTTTGCTTTTATATGCATTTTTACATTGGAGTTAAGCCATCCAGGATGTTTGTTCGCTCTTTTAAATTTATTACCCAATGGGATACATTGGCTAATGCCCTTATTTAATATACTCTTAAAGCAAACCCATCTCTCCTCCGTATTCTTTGTTCCTAATATTTTATCCCAATTTATGCCTTTTAGCAAGGTTTGTAGTTTAGGGAAGTTGGCTCTTTTGAAATTCAGTGTCTTTGTGTTCCCTTCATGTTTCCTATTTGTGTGATTTATACTGAAACTAATTGACCTGTGATCGTTGTTACCTAAATTGCCCCGTATTTCCACATCTGTTATCAGGTCTGTATTGTTGGTAATCAGTAGATCTAGTAATGTTTTATTTCTAGTTGGTGCATCTACCATCTGACCCATAAAATTGTCCTGCAAGACACTAAGGAACTGGCGAGCCTTAAATGAATGCGCAGTTCCCTCCGCCCAGTCTATGTCTGGATAATTAAAATCCCCCATTATGATAACACTTCCCATCCTTGCTGCTAATCCAATTTGTGATAGGAGATCCATCTCCACTTCCTCCCTCAGGTTAGGGGGCCTATAGCATACTCCCAGTATTATTTTCCCCTTAGTTTCATCCCTTTGGAGCTCTACCCATAAGGATTCCACCTCCTCTCTAGCCCCCTCAGTGATGTCATCTCTCACATTCACTTGTACATTATTCTTGATATATAGGCATACCCCTGCCCCTTTTTTACCCTCTCTATCCTTGCGGTATAGGGTATACCCTTGAATGTTTGCCAGCCAATCATGAGAGCTGTTGAACCAGGTCTCTGAAATTCCCACAAAATCCAAATCCTCCTTGTACAGCAGTATCTCTAGTTCACCCATCTTGTCCGCCATGCTCCTGGCATTGGTGAACATGCCACATAGTTTAGACCGGTTGCATATTGTCCTCGTATTGGGTGTTTCAAGATTGCAACTAGGACTTGCTACTATACTCACCTTGTGTTTTTGTGCTTTGGTTAACCTACCACTAATGCCCCCAATACTACCCTCTGGAATATCTTCCGCGCTGGTTATCACTGTCTCTGGACCCTCCCCCCATCGCCTAGTTTAAAAACCCCTCTAACTTTTTGGCCATCTTCCTTCCCAGCAGATCTGCACCCTCCTCATTTAGGTGCAGTCCGTCCCTTCTATAGTACCGGTTACCGACTGAGAAGTCGGCCCAGTCCTCCAGGAACCCAAACCCCTCCTTACTACACCAGCTCTTCAGCCACTTGTTTACTTCCCTAATCTCCCTCTGCCTTTCTGGGGTGGCTCGATGTACCGGTAGTATTCCTGAGAACACTACCTTGGATGTCCTTTTCGTCAATTTAGCTCCTAAGTCCCTAAAATCGTTCTTTAGGACACTCCATCTGCCTCTGACTTTGTTATTGGTGCCAACGTGCACCATGACAGCCGGGTCTTCCCCAGCCCCTCCCAGTAATCTGTCCACAAGATCCGTGATGTGCCGAACCCGAGCGCCCGGTAGACAACATACTGTTCGGCGCTTCAGGTCTTGGTTACAGATTGCCCTCTCTGTCCTTCTAAGAATTTAGTCCCCTACCACCAGAATCTGTCTTTCCTTTCCCTTTACTGCCCCCCCACTCTCACTGGAGGAGTTCTTCCCCTGGCAGCTAGGAGAGTCCCTCATCTCCAGCAGTGCTGGTCCCTGACTGGTCTCACCAATGTCACTCAATGGAGCGTACTTATTGGGATGCTCCAGTCCTGGATCGGCCTCTCTGGCACTTCCCCCTCTCCCCTCCTGACTGTCACCCATCTACTCTTTGCTAGTGCCTGCACCTCTTTGTCTCCACCCGCCTCTGTGCTGGCCCCTGCCGGCACCTGCCGTGTACGTTCCTGGCTCACCTTTAGTATGGAGGGACTTCTCAGTGCTGACAGTTGCTTCCCCAGATTCAGAACCTGGGCTCCAGGGAAACAATGTGCTTACATTTTGCACAGCAGTATTCGCCCTCGATCGGATGATCAAGGAGCGCATACATACGGCAAGATGTACAAAGAGTCGCCTCTCCACACCCGCCGGGCATCGTACCTATTAAATTTAGTGAGGATTTGGGGATTTTACCCTGTCCAAATTACCTAACAGCTAGCTTCCTGGCACTAATACTCAAGACAATACACAGGTACCCGACAATACACAGGTACACAACAAGACAATACACAAGTACTCACAGACCTACGTGCACTCGCAATACACAAGTACACAATACACAAGTACTAACGATCCACACACACTACTCAGACAACACTCAGATACTCACACTACACAGGTACTATGACCCCTGTTATAACCTCCTGTTTTAAACTCTGGTTTTAACTCCCACTTATTCCAGCTCCACTTACACCAAGCTCCACAGCTTCAGACTGAGCACGCTCAGACTGAGTCCAACAACCAGTTAAATAGGCACCTGTGAGCAATTAACCACACCCCTTAATTGATAGACTGATGAAACCAGGAAAAAAAAAAAAGCTATTAAAAAGTGACAGCAAAAGGCAAATAAAAACTAAAAGGAAAAGCCCCAAAAATGCAACCCAGCAAACAGACAGCAAACAGCAAACAGACAGCAAACAGACAGCAAACAAACAGCAAACAGACAGCAAACAGCAACAGACAGCAAACAGCAATAGACAGCAAGACTTGTATACTCTAACTCTGGTTTTAACTCCCACTTATTCCAGCTCCACTTACACCAAGCTTCACAGCTTCAGACTGAGCACGCTCAGACTGAGTCCAACAACCAGTTAAATAGGCACCTGTGAGCAATTAACCACACCCCTTAATTGATAGACTGACGAAACCAGGAAAAAAAAAAAGCTATTAAAAAGTGACAGCAAAAGGCAAATTAAAAACTAAAAGGAAAAGCCCCAAAAATGCAACCCAGCAAACAGACAGCAAACAGAAAACAGACAGCAGACAGCAAACAGACAGCAAACAGCAAACAGCAACAGACAGCAAACAGCAACAGACAGCAAGACTTGTATACTCTAACTCTGGTTTTAACTCCCACTTATTTCAGCTCCACTTACACCAAGCTCCACAGCTTCAGACTGAGCACGCTCAGACTGAGTCCTACAACCAGTTAAATAGGCACCTGTGAGCAATTAACCACACCCCTTAATCGATAGACTGATGAAACCAGAAAAAAAACAACAAATAAAAAGTGACAGCAAAAGGCAAATTAAAAACTAAAAGGAAAAGCCCCAAAAATGCAACCCAGCAAACAGACAGCAAACAGCAAACAGACAGCAGACAGCAAACAGCAAACAGACAGCAAACAGCAAACAAACAGCAAACAGCAACAGACAGCAAACAGCAACAGACAGCAAGACTTGTATACTCTAACTCTGGTTTTAACTCCCACTTATTCCAGCTCCACTTACACCAAGCTCCACAGCTTCAGACTGAGCACGCTCAGACTGAGTCCAACAACCAGTTAAATAGGCACCTGTGAGCAATTAACCACACCCCTTAATTGATAGACTGATGAAACCAGGGAAAAAAAAAGCTATTAAAAAGTGACAGCAAAAGGCAAATTAAAAACTAAAAGGAAAAGCCCCAAAAATGCAACCCAGCAAACAGACAGCAAACAGCAAACAGACAGCAAACAGACAGCAAACAAACAGCAAACAGACAGCAAACAGCAACAGACAGCAAACAGCAATAGACAGCAAGACTTGTATACTCTAACTCTGGTTTTAACTCCCACTTATTCCAGCTCCACTTACACCAAGCTTCACAGCTTCAGACTGAGCACGCTCAGACTGAGTCCAACAACCAGTTAAATAGGCACCTGTGAGCAATTAACCGCACCCCTTAATTGATAGACTGACGAAACCAGGAAAAAAAAAAAGCTATTAAAAAGTGACAGCAAAAGGCAAATTAAAAACTAAAAGGAAAAGCCCCAAAAATGCAACCCAGCAAACAGACAGCAAACAGCAAACAGCAAACAGACAGCAGACAGCAAACAGACAGCAAACAGCAAACAGCAACAGACAGCAAGACTTGTATACTCTAACTCTGGTTTTAACTCCCACTTATTCCAGCTCTACTTACACCAAGCTCCACAGCTTCAGACTGAGCACGCTCAGACTGAGTCCTACAACCAGTTAAATAGGCACCTGTGAGCAATTAACCACACCCCTTAATCGATAGACTGATGAAACCAGGAAAAAAAAAACTATTAAAAAGTGACAGCAAAAGGCAAATTAAAAACTAAAAGGAAAAGCCCCAAAAATGCAACCCAGCAAACAGACAGCAAACAGCAAACAGACAGCAAACAGACAGCACACAGCAAACAGACAGCAAACAGCAAACAGACAGCAAACAGCAAACAGACAGCAAACAGACAGTAAACAGCAAACAGACAGCAAACAGCAACAGACAGCAAACAGCAACAGACAGCAAGACTTGTATACTCTAACTCTGGTTTTAACTCCCACTTATTCCAGCTTCACTTACACCAAGCTCCACAGCTTCAGACTGAGCACTCTCAGACTGAGTCCTACAACCAGTTAAATAGGCACCTGTGAGCAATTAACCACACCCCTTGTTGTGATGTCACAATAATGTGAACAAATAGTGAAACATAAACAGGCTAGAAAAATTAAACTGATAAAATACAATCTACTCTATAACATTTAAAGATATCCTAAAAACACTGAGCTGCAGTTCCTGACCAGTACTAATTTCCCCCCCAATGCTGTCTGTCAGAGATGTCCTAACCCCCTATTTGCTTCTCTGGCCACATTTGCTAAAATTAATCACCTTATAAAATGTAACAAGCGATGGATGAATTTGTCTAAGTTTGCTTTACAGAATTATTTTTTTTAGGTAGATTTGGATGCTACATCAAATTTTTTTTATCATGTGGTAATAATAGTAAAATTGACTGGTGGAAATCGCAGCTACAGCAGATACACTCACTACTTTACATTGTAGCAAAGTGTAATTTCTTCAGTGTTGTCACATGAAAATATATAATAAAATATTTACAAAAATGTGAGGCGTATACTCACTTTTGTGAGATAATGTATATCAGAGCCAATAAAGTATAACATGTTATTTAAAGGAATAAACAACTAATAACATGTGGACCAGTTTGACCATTTGTTGTGGAATATGTGCATGGTATGCATAACTGTACGGTGAATCCTTTCTATTAATCTAATCGCTTCTATGCGTTGCATAACCTAAGACTAGTGGGCCTGAGGGGGATCTCCAGTTTAGGTCTATAGCCCAGTGGATAGAGCTAAACAAGGTACTAACCTCTGGTATGGGGGAAAGACCTCAGGAAAATCAGCAAAGAAAAACACATGGGATAAGTGAAAGCTATAAGAGACCCTGTAATGTGGGCCACTGTGGAGGAGACTTGTTGCCAGAAGGGTTTGATGGACTTACAGCTCCAAAAAATATGGAGATGCGTCCCCCTATCTGTGCATCCTCAGGAAAGACCTCAGGAAAATCAGCAAAGAAAAACACATGGGATAAGTGAAAGCTATAAGAGACCCTGTAATGTGGGCCACTGTGGAGGAGAATTGTTGCCAGAAGGGTTTGATGGACTTACAGCTCCAAAAAATATGGAGATGTGTACCTCTATCTGTACATCCTCTAAAACAAGTGTTCAGCACCAATGGATACATCTTGTGTAGCATGACAGGTGTGTAGTACCATCTTGTATGTAATTTGATCACTGCTTCCTTGACTGTGATAGATTTAGTGGCCCTGTGCATGATGGACAATATGTCTAGCCATTCTCCCTCAGAGTAGTCCTGGCCCGTTTCAGCCTTCCACTGCAACATAATAGATGATTGGGGAGGAAGACCATACTCATTAATCTGTTTATTTATCAATGAGGTGGTAAAAAAAAAAAAAAACACAAAATGCAGCTCTCTGAAAGAATGAAAGAATGATCAAATTAATTTCAACATAGTACTGTATGCATAAACAGTGCTATTTATTCCATGAAGTTAAAATATGGTTGAGCAGTCAAAATTTAAAATAAAAGGTAGTGAACATTACCAGTGACCTCAGAGTGGATAAGGGGGAACAATTATCCGGGAGGCTTGCCTGGAGATAGTTTGAACATCAATCACCATCCAAGGAAATGGAGGGGAGAAAATTCAGATCCCACTGGCTGCTGGCAAAGCTTGCCAGCTCCACGTGGATGCCATGGCTGGATAGTGGTCAGCAGGCTGGATAGAAAGGCAACCTGTGATGTAAATGGCCCCAGAGGGAACAAGCAAGCCGATCAGGGTCAATTTTCTCAGCGTGCCTATGCGCCTTCTGTGATGTCACTGCTGTGCCGAAGATGAAGGGGAAAGGTGTCCTGAAGTCAGTTGTTCTGTTGCCGTGACTTAAATGTTTCATGCGCATGCGCCTATTCAGAACAGAATTCAAACACTGAGGCTAATCCCCCCACTCCTAAACTGTAGTTCTCAAAAAAGTGCTAATTTGAAGATATTTAAAGAATTCTGATTGAGGAAGGTTACAGCGTTGTTGTAAATTGGAAAATTAACTCAAAGAGGAACCTTGAAAGAAGGATTCCAATGTCACTAGGCCATGTTTGCTCCATCTGGAGAAATTACCATCAAAAGCAAAGGCAGGAGGAATGTTCAGGTGTCCTAGATAAGTGGCCAATAAAGGGGGGGGGCAAGGGCCCAGTTTATCCTTATAATTTGCCCAAACTTGTTTTTTTGTCTTTCCAAAAAAACCTATTATCCTCCACTTGGATTGCCTCTATCATCGATCAGGAGACATAAAGAGGGAGAGCATGGAAATAAAAACAACAGCTTAGGAAGGACTGACATCTTCACTGTTTGAATACTGCCAAGGAACAAGATATAGTAGGAAGACCAGATCGGAAGCTATTGTTTGATGCATAAAAGGAAGATAGAAGATTAATTAATTTGGTTCATCTGTTGTAATGAAGGGGCCAAGTGAATTCTCAGATAAGACAGCGATCCTTTACAAAATTGTGAAGTGAATTGGGAATTATCTCTCAGTCCCGTTGTCAACGAGGGAGGCAAATTGGCAGACATAATAGTACATTTAGAGAGATTAACACCATAACCTAACAGATCATAAAAGGTGTTAAGCGTAGAGATTAGGGATGAGCCGAACATCCCCGGTTCGGTTTGTGGCAGAACATGGGAACATACCAAAAATGTGTGTGAACACGCGAACCCCCGTTAAAGTCTATGAGACTTGAAAAATCAAATCTAATTTGAAAGGATAATATGCAAGTTATTGTCATAAAAAGTGTTTGGGGACCCGGGTCCTGCCCTAGGGGACATGTATCAATGCAAAAAAAAGTTTTAAAAACGTCAGTTTTTTCGGGAGCAGTTACTTAAAGTGAAACAATAAAAGTATTATATTCCTTTAAATATCATGCCTGGGGGGGTGTCTATAGTATGCCTGTAAAGTGGCGCATTTTTCCTGTGTTTACAACAGTCCCTGCACAAAATGACATTTCTAAAGGAAAAAAATTAATCTAAAACTTCTTGCGGCTCTAATGTAATGTTGCCCCCCAGCCCATTACTGGGCCCTTTGGGTCTGGTATGGATATTAAGGGGAACCCCGCACCCCAAAAAAAATGCGTGGGGCCCCCAGGCCCGATATACTCTGAACAGCAGTATACAGTCCGTCCCTATATTACAAACAAGTTAGGGACTGTAGGTTTGTTGTTAAGTTGAATCTGTTTGTAATTTGGAACAGGTACATTTTTTAAGTGTATCCCCAGCCCAAAAATCTATTTTAAGCTTTTTGGATAATATAGGGCAGGGTTATCACCCCTGTAACCTTTGTTTTGCTGTCTGTGCTCCTGTTCAGAAGATATCACCTCACTTTCTGTTCCAATGACAATTGGATTTTGAAAATTTTGGGTTATTAGGGAAACAAGGATTGGTGATAAAGCATCAGTGGAGACACCTTTTTCTCATATTAACTCTTACAGGAGAGAATTTCCCTTCCTAAGGGTAGATTTCCTCTCACTTCCTGTTGTCTCCCTCTGTTTGTAAGTAGGAGTCCTTTGTAAGTCGGATGCTTGAAAATAGGGGACTGCCTGTATATACTATATGGCCTGCCCTATACACTCACAGTTACTCTTGGTGGGCGCTGGGACGGGCCCTGCTGTGAAATATTATATCAAGAGTTGTAATTACATGCCCCTGTTAAACAGGGGCAGAAATGTTGGGCCTTAGGCAGTGGTGGTGTTGACACAACACTGTAAAGCCTCCCAGATACTCTTGTTGAGCGCGGGAACGGGCCCTGCTGTGAAATATTAGATCAAAAATTGTAATTACAATACAGTGCAGCTGTAGTGCAGTTGCTACTACTTTTCTGGTGGTGTACACAGTACACAATACAGTGTAGTGCGGTGTTGCAAAACAAAATATACATGATGTCCAGAAGGCCACCAAGGAGAGGCAGACACTCACAGGACACTAAAAGAGGGCAAGCAGGCTCTGTGTCTACAGTCAACAGTGCTGGTCATGGACATGGTGCATCCTCTGTCAGTGGCCGTGGGGCACACTTGTCCTTTTGTTCTGCTGCTGGCCATGTTATTGAGCCAGAACATGCAGAAGAGTTGGTGGAGTGGATAACAAAGCTGTCCTCATCCTCTGTCACCCAGGCTTCGTGTAGTTTTCCTTCCTATGCAGCTGCCAAAGCGGCCTATTCCACCGGCTCCTTGTCCACAGTCACTCCTTCCGTAGCCCAACCATCATGCATGGAGGAGTCCCCCGAACTATTCGACCACAGTGTCAGGTACATGCTGCTGGAGGATGGGCAGCGATTTAAGGGTCCGATGTTGGTTCCCAGGTTGAGGAAGGGAGTAACGTGAGCCTAGAGAGAGGGGGTGCCCAAGAAGGATAAGAAACTGACAGTCATGTTCCCCCAACTGCAGCATAGTGCCAAGTTTGCTCCAGTGATGAGGAGGGAGGGGATGATGAGGTTACTGACTGTACTTGGGTGCCCTTATAGAATAGAGGAGGAGGCACAACTCCAATGAGGCAGGATGTCCTTTAGGGGGCAGCTTAAGGGCAGCCACCCTACTGCATCACACCGCAGAGCTCCACAGGTGCAGGGCACTGCTGACTCCCCGCTGATTTTGAAAAGTTCCTTGGTGTGGGCTTTTTTGGACACGTGTGCAGCAGATCGCACCATTGTTGTTTGCAACCTACGTTGAAGTGGATCAAGCGTGGCCACAACAGCAGCTGCTTGGGCACCACATGCTTGACCAGACACATGACGACCTCCCATGCAGTCTTTTTCGTATACTATATTTGAGATTTAATATCTCTCAAATATGATTTGGGTTAAATGAGAGTTCTTTGACCATGAGTGAAAGCTTTAACACAATAACAACATTTATTGGTGAGTAGTTGAAAGTCTATCTAATACACAACCATCTATCTATAGTCTACACCAGGGATCCTCAAACTATGGCCCTCCAGCTGTTGCAGAACTAGACGTCCCATGAGGCATTGTAAAACTCTGACATTCACAGACATGACTAGGCATGATGGGAATTGTTGTTCCTGAACAACTGGAGGGCCGTAGTTTGAAGACCCCTGGTCTACACAAAGGAAGAAAATATTAGGTTAAAATAAGAGAATTACATGAAGGAATACAGAGTATATTCCTGAAAACATAAATCTGCAAACATATTTTGTTACAAGTAAAATGCAGACCTTTCCCATAATTACCCTTTGCACCAAGGTTCTATTCTGATGATTGCTCTTCCATAAAAGTGTTTGTTTCCCTCTCATCTAGTCTGTGTATATCATTACATGCTGATGCCTCATTGGTTGGCATAGCGTGTCTTTGATTGGTGAGCTTTCCTATTCCTGGTTAAGGACTGGCTACATCTCCAATCCCTATACTTTGCATAAGTCAGCCCCCTTTAGTGCAAATCCTTGTGACTATTCTGAGCAGGAGCTTAACTTGAATTTTCCCGGGAAGTTATGTATTGATTACGGGTTGGCCTCCCTTCATTGCATATCCCAGCATGGGATCCTTTGAAGTGAGTATGCGTAAAACAATGAGGTTTAGATTCCATTGTTTGTATACACAAGCCTAGGCACCGACTCGTCTGGTCTACCAGAGATTTCTGTGAAGAAATGTTCCGTCTTACATAGATAGAAGCTAAATTAAATATATTCATTAAATATAAATAAATTAAATATAAATTAAATACATTCATAAATATAATATCTGTTGACAACAGCACTTGAAAGACCCACATCAAAGAAAAAGGCGGACTTCTTCTTGCTCCTCATCTGGGATCTCCAACCCTACTCCAGTCCTCTCGAAAACCTGCACTGAGAGGAATGAAGGTATAGCAATAGGTGTCCCAAGTACTTGCAGCCAATCTGCTAGCAGTACACCACTATCTGATTTTAGCATTCAAATTTCCCTACCCCAGTTGCTAAACCATAAAAAGAATTTTGGTCCCAGCCATCCACATGCTCACAGTCTGAGTGCTAACTTGAATGCCATCTTGGCCAAATTGCTAGCACTGTAACTACTGCCTTTTCAGCTGGTAGACTCTGCCCCCTTTCATGAATTTGTGGAATGTGCTGTACCTCAGCTGCAGGTTCCAAAATGCCATTTCTTTTTATGGAAGGCCATTCCAGCTCTCTCTACCGGCATGTGGAAGGCAATGTTTTTGTCTTGTTGGACAGGGTGGTCAGCAGTATGGTGTATATTACCACAGACTCATGATCTAGCAGGCATGGGCAGGGATGTTACCTTTCCTTCATGGCACACTGGATAACTCTGCTGGCAGCTGGAAAGGAGGCAGGACAGGGTTCAGTATTATTGGAGCTTGTTCCGCCACCACGCCTCCAAAATGCTAGCGGTGATTCTGCCACAGCTCTCTCCCCCACCCCCTCCTCTTCTTCTTCCTCTATGGCCTCTTCTGCAGATTTGTTCTCTGAACCAGCAGTGCTCCATAAGCATTAAAGGGGCTACGCAAGCACTCAAGCAAAAAGATGCCATGTGGTGCATGAGTTACATAGTTTTTTGAATCAAATCCTTTTTATTATTTTATATGAAAACGACATTGACACAATAAAAGACACAACAACAAAAATAGAAATCACACCAAAACAAAACCGACAGAAAAAAAAAACCCAAACCACTTCCTCCCCTCACTCGGAGTATATATGACACAGAAAATAAAAAAGAATAACAATATCCAGCATTACAAAGTACACAGTACACATTGGTTGACATGATACCTAAGTCATAGATTGAAGCCATCTAGACCAGATAACATCAAACTTATTCAGGGAGTTCCTTAGGGAATATGTATGCTTTTCAAAAAGAATGATCCTATTGAGATCTACAATCCAATCGGACACAGTCGGTGGATGTGGAGAGGTCCACCTAAGAGTAATCTGTCTACGGGCAACAAAAAGTGCACGCCTTATAGTAGATAGAGGTATCACAGTAACCCAATATACATATAAGCAGTTCAATCGGAGTATTAATATCCATTACCCTATTTAAGGTACCGATCACCTCCACCCAGTATCTTTGACGTTTTGGACATCGCCACAAAAGATGTATTAATGTACCTGTGTTACCGCATCTAGCACAGGCTGACTCAGATTTCAGTCCAATTGCACAGAGAAACTGCAGAGTTCTATAGACCCTATGGAGAATAAAAATCCGGGTCAGTCTGTGTGATGGAGAAAGAGACACCCTGTACGGAGACTGATGGACATCATCCCAAATCTCCTCAGAGATGGAACCAAAATCTTTCTCCCAGCCAGCCCGAGAACGGATGGGGAAGTTCAATAGAAACCCATCTGACAGTACCCTATAAGTAACTGAGGTAAGACCCTTTGTTGACCCTGCCTGTACTATTTTATCTAAGACATGGATAGAGGGGAAAATATCTTAGCAGAAGAAAACTTGGCATGTAGAGCATGTCTTAATTGAAGGAATTGGTAAAACCAGTTGGATTCTACAGAAAACTCTCCCCTAAAATCTTCAGAGGATTTAAATATACCATTCTGATATAGCCGAGCTAAAGTAGATATTCCTAATTTTGCCCATCTCTGAAATCCTCTAAGAGCTGAAATTTGAGAAAGTCTATCATTTTCCCATATGGGAGTGTATCTAGTGGGATATGAGACACCCAACATTTTTTTAACTGTATCCCATACTTTACAGATTAACGTACAAGTAGGCATATCAGCAAGCGAGACACCCCCTCTTGCACAATGGAGGATAAAAAGTGGAGACCGACCCTTAAATGCAAAAGAAAATAATCGTTGAGCAGGAAAGGATATCTGTTCAGACTCCCATCCGGCAAAATGCTGTAATTGGAAGAAAATATAGCCTTGGATTAGGAACTGCTAGGCCGCCAGAATTTGTGGGATGCTGTAAAGTCTCCAGTTTGATACGAGAGGTTTTGTTCCGACATATTAATCGCCTAAATATAGTGTTTATCTTAATAAAGATCCAGATAGGTATCCAAATAAGGGCATTATGTAAAAAATAGAGGAGCTGAGGCATCCATATCATTTTTATTAAATTGATATGACCTATTAGCGATAAAGGGAGCTTAGTCCAGGTTTTACTCTGATTTTGAAATCTAATAAGTAATGGAAATATATTATCTACAATATATGACTGTGGGGAGTCCGACATAGTTATACCCAAGTATTTTATAGATGATACAACCTTAAAATGAGAAAGTATAGGTGGTAGTGGATCCGGAAGATATCGACATAGATTTCTCCCAGTTTATACCTAGACCGGAAAACCTTCCAAACTCCTTAACATGTTCCATTACTACCGGCAGGGGTGAACAGACATTAGACATGTAAAACAATATTAGTGCAGCGCAAATGATTGACTGTAAATATAGTCCATGTAATCAAAGATAAAAGATCCCTCGTAGTAAAGGGGAAGTCAGTTCTTCTGTATGAAACACCGATAATTTCCACCCCAGACACATAATTGTGCTTACTGGATAAGATAAAACCCTCTGCTGTATCGTTCCATCTGCTTCCTGCTGGTGTGCAGCAGGAAGGTGAGCAGGCTCTGGACCAGAGAGGAGCAACTAACAAAGGACACACATGGTGTGCAATGTTGGAACGATACAGCAGAAGGTTTTATCTTCTTTACCACCGCACTGGAGAGCAGCCTTTTGGGATCACAGAGGACAGAGGGGCCGTGCAGCTTCCATCCACTTCGCATGGGATATATGCCTGTATGACCTCCTGTAATAAGAGGCCCACCATATCCGGTAAGCATATTTATGTGTCTGGGGTGGAAATTATTGGTGTTTCATACAGAAGAACTGACTTCCCCTTTACTACAAGGGATCTTTTATCTTTGATTACATGGACTATATTTACAGTCAATCATTTGCGCTGCACTAATATTGTTTTACAGTTTGGTATATAGGCATTTTTAGTTTGCGCTGATTGTTTCCACTAGGCACTAGGCAGGGGTGTCCTTTGTCTCCCCTGCTTTTTGCCCTGGCCATAGAGCCTTTGGCATGTCTTATACGGGCCTCTCCTGATGTTATTACTGGTCTGATTAGGGGAGACATGAAGAAAGAAATGGAAATTTGATCCTCTTAGGGGACTTTAAAGGGGACACCTACTCATAAGTAATAAAGTATAATAAAGAGTGTAATAGATGTAGGTATGATTGCAAAAGTTTGGGTGTTTATTGGGGTAAGGATACGGGTAAATAGGGGGTACAATAGATGAGGCATGAGGTACAGGATACAAGTTATAAACATGGAAACATGGTAATACAACATGCAAAAAGATCCACAATCATGGGACTCCAGGTGTGTATGGAGCACACACCCAGAGAGTACCCGATGCGTTTCGAGATAAAACTCTTCCTCAGGGGTGTCTGATAGGGATCAGCAAGCACAGAGGTATGTCTATAAATTAAAGAGACAATAATGAACAAGCTATACAGTAATGTATGTACAAAAAGGTCGGTAACATCATAGGATAGTGTAGCTATACTACTATGGGAGTATGGTAATTTGTACAAGGTGAGAAACATTAGAGGTACTAACCATATTATGTTGCTTGGAGGGCATGTGTTACTGCTTTGTATCCAATGAAGCACTCAAAAGAAAGGGGGGGTATGGTTGGTTGGGGGGATAAAAAGACACACCACTGGACCTCCACGGATTGTTCGCCCCCAGTCCACGTCAGGCCCGTGACACCCAAAACCCGGCGGGGCAGCCTGAGAGAGAGCTCCCCAGCAGAGGGCGCCACAGAGCCACCGTAGAAAAGAGTAATACTAAGTATGCTCCAATCTGTAGAGGGTCAAAAGAGTGAGAGGGAAATGTTACCACCAGGTAGGGAGGTATGTCCCGTGGGGGATGAATTATAAAAATACCCCCAATGTGGGACAGGGCTAGTAGATATGTGGGGTATATAAAAAAAAAGTACCTGGAGAGGGCCGAAAGAAGGCCCTTGCAGGCAGGAGACTGCAGGTCTCCAGAGGGGGGGTTTTTGGTATTTCTTGAGGTCCGGCCTGGTGAGCAAGTGCACTGGTCCTGTATGCTGTCCCAGACTGTGTGCATCCGATTCCCTATGAGGGTTGCCCCAGGGGGGTGATGGCAGTGTGGGAGCAGTGGAGATGAGTGCTCCAACAGGAGGTCCAGGCCAGGAGGTCCAACCTGTATGGGTAAGGCATGAATGAGGGAGGAGGGAAGACAAAAAAGGATAAAGGTGCATATGCCTGGAGGGATCCATGGCAGTGCATGGAAAGGCTAGTTACCTGGTGGTTGTAGCAGTGGCAAGCGGCGATGTGTGGCAGAGAGCCGTGGATTAATGGAGAGGGAGCCGCGTCAGAAATAGTGAGGCCGCACTCGTGATTGGTCACAGGTGCAGCCAATGGTGGACAAGGGAACGCCCCCCGAGCCTGGGGCGCGCGCCGGTCCCCCGGAGACCGCAAGCGGGGAGTGTCCGGGAGCCGCGGTGACGTCAGACCCGGCGTGATGGCATAGGTCACACGGGGGCGGGGAGCCGAGACCCGCGCCGAAGACCCGCGGCGCAGTGATTGGAGGAACACGGATCGGACATTCGATCCGAGTCCTCCAGTATGTAGAGGGCCGCCTGTAGCGAACACTGTCGCACCAGGCGGCCCCCCTGCGCCGAGTGGGGAGCAGACTGCCGCCCCGCCAGGGCCGGGGCGACACGGGATAGAGGGGAGAAAGAGGGCGAGCTGGGAGGCCAGTGGGTGGAATGGGAGGAAAACACAGAAAGGGGGGGAGAGAGGGAGAGGGCCAAGACACTGGAAGATGGTTAGGAGGGGGGGGGGAAGACCTTTTGACATAAATAATTATGCACGAATGTGTATTTACTGTCCATAAAGACATATATACAAATATAATATACATATATACAGTTATGTACATATTGGAAAGGAATGCATAAATACACAACATTTACAGCACGTGAGGACACATGGAGGTGAAAGAAAATACCTGGCCGATGAGGCCTAGGAGGGGGGGGGGAGAGGGGGAAGAATGTCTTAGGGGGGATCTCGTCCGGCTCCCATTCAGAGCCTCCTGACAAGAAACCCTCCAAAAAGGGTCTGAAGGAGATACATGTGTTGAGTACTGGAGGTTGGGTGGCTTTCAATCTAAAGATCCACCTCTGTTCTAATTGTAGAAGAGTCTTGTTGGCATCACCTCCCCGTATACCCATGTGTACACGGTCAAGAATGATAAAGTGGAATTTGGGGCAAGTGCCCCCATGTACGGTTGTAACATGGCGACCCAGGGGTAGATTGGGGTTGCGGGTTTGCATGGCTGTGATGTGTCTATAGGCCCTGCGCCAGAACTTCTGTATGGTCTTCCCAATATAAAAACATGTGCACTCACATGTGAGTAGGTATACTACCCCACATGTTTTGCAGTTGGCATAGTGCCTAGGCCTAAAGGGTTCACCATTGGGTAAGGTAACGTTCTTGGAGGTGTTAAGATATCTGCAATAATTGCAGCCCCCACATCGGAAAGTGCCCTTGTTTTTGCAGGGGTCATGTCTGTCTCCGCTTTTAAATTCGCTGCAGACAAGCTGGTCTCGGAGAGATCCAGCCCATCTGTAGGTGAACATAGGTGTAGGGGGTACAAAGGGGCCAATAGTGGGGTCCATGGTGAGCATGTGCCAGTATTTAGATATAACTCTCTTTATGGCCAAATGCTGGTTGGAGAATCTTGTGATAATGGAAATGGGTTTGGGTTTGAGTTTTTTGGTCGAGGGATTGCATAGTATGTCATTGCGTGTTCTAGTACATACCCTCTTATACGCTTTTTTGAGGCATGAGTTGGAGTATCCCCTCGCCCGTAGGCGTGTTTGTAGGATCTTGGCCTCTTTTGTGAAGGTTGCGTCATCGGTACAGTTCCTTCTAGTGCGAAGGTATTGACTGTACGGTATGGAGGCAATGAGTGATTGGGGGTGGAAACTGCTGGCATGAAGTATGGAATTGCCTGCGGAGGATTTTCTAAAAAGGCTCGTGCTGAGGGATCCATCACTGTCCTTATAGATGGATTCCTGATCCCAGGACATAGTAAACGACAAATTAAAGTCGTTATTGTTGAGTGAATCAAGAAAAGTGGGCAGTAGTGATTAGGGGAGACATGGAGAAAAAGATATCACTATATGCGGATGATCTTCTCTTTTTCATGTCTAATGTCTAAAAAACTATTGTAATTCCTCCACCTCCCCTGATTTGGATGTAAATACTCTCAAATAAAGCTGAAAGTCTGCAGTTAAAGCACATCTTGTTCGTTTCATTTCAAATCCATTGTGATGGTGTATAGAGCCAAAAAGATTAGAATTGTGTCAATGTCCCAATATTTATGGACCTGACTGTATATACTTCACATTAATATATATATATATATATATATATATATATATATATATATATATATATATAGGTTCACTGGGTATATATACATTTTTTACCACGTTTTGTTTCTCACATCATTCACACTGTTATGATTGTACACTGTCTGCACTATTGGGGCAAGCTTCTTTCCCATATAGGCAGATATATTTGGTTACATATATTTTTGTTTGATTTACCCTCACTTGACAGCCAGTAAGGTAGCGCCACTCACCCTAATTTGCCTATTATCTATGCTTTGAGGAGAGATTATTTAAGTAGCCAGGTGAGAGTGGCTGGCCTCTAAAGGTGAACACATGGAGGAGAGGTAAGCTGACAGACAAAGATTACTGCATAACCATGACAGCTTCGTTCAGTCAGAGGAAGAGCAGTGGAGAAGGTGGCCGGCTGACCGATGCTTTTAGACAATTTTTCAGTCCTCAGCGACAAGGTCTGTTCGGTTCAAGCAACCATCACCAGCGTCTGCATTACATGGTGCAGGAATATCTAGGGGCAAGAGCAGATTAAAGCCGCGTACACACGGTCGGACTTTTCATCTACAAAAGTCCGACAGCCTGTCCGACAGACTTTCGGTGGACTTTCGGCGGACTTGCGGCGGATTTGCGGCAGACTTTCTAACGAACAGACTTGCCTACACACGACCACACAAAAGTCCGACGGATTCGTACGTGATGACGTACATCGGACTAAAATAAGGAAGTTGATAGCCAGTAGCCAATAGCTGCCCTAGCATGGGTTTTTGTCCGTAGGACTAGCATACAGACGAGCGGACTTCGGGGTCCGTCGTAGTTACGACGTAAAGATTTGAAGCATGTTTCAAATCTAAAGTACGTCGGATTTGAGGCTAAAAAAGTACGTTGAAAGTCCGGAGAAGCCCACACACGATCGGATTACCAGCCAGCTTTAGTCCGTCAGCGTCCATTGGACTTTTGTAGCTGAAAAGTCCGACCGTGTGTACGCGGCATTAGAGACCTTTCCAACAGAGAATCCACTGGGTTACTGTGTCTTGAGGATGGACCACTGGCTAGAACTAGCTAAATATGCAATTGATCTACTGGCCTGTCCTACATCCAGCGTTCTTTCTGAATGCAAATTCAGTGCTGCTGGAGGGTTTGTAACAGATCATAGAGTGAGCCTGTCCACAGATTCCCTTGATAGGCTCACATTCATAAAAATGAATCAATCTTGGATCAGCAGCTATCAAGCACCTGATGCTGATGTTTCATTTTTCTATGGATGTGGGATCCATAGAAGACTGCCTATGCTGAGTGCTATCCTACTCCTCCTCAAACATTTTTATGAACCATCCATCCTACTCCTCCTCAATCTTGATGATGCTAGGTTCCAACAATATTTTTGGTTTAGGGCACCACCACCACTGCCTAAGGCCCACTTTTTCTGTCCCTGTTTAACAGGGGCATGTAATTACAATTTCTGATCTAATATTTCACAGCAGGGCCCGTTCCTGCGCCCCAACAAGAGAATCTGTGAGGGGTTACAGTGTTGTGGCACCACCACCAAAGGCCCAATTTTTCTGCCCCTGTCCCAGCAGCAGAAAAAAAGGACAAGCGTGCCCCACAGCCACCTGCAGAAGATGCACCATGTCCATGACCAGCACTGTGGACTGTAGACACAGAGCCTGCTTGCCCTCTTTTAGTGGCCTGTAGTAGCAACTGCACTATGGGTGCATGGTATTGGGTACACCACCAGAAGTCTAACAGCAACTATGGGTGCACTGTATGTATTGTGTACTGTGTACACCAGAAAAGTAGTAGCAACTGAACTAGGGGTGCACGGTACTGTGTACTGTGTACACCGCCCAAATTATATTAGAAACAGTACACCAGAAATGGCCTGCAGTGAGATATAGCTAATCTGCAGTGGATATATATATATATATATTAAATACACTGCAGAGCTAACTGAATCACCTTCCTGCCTGAAGTATATTAGAAACAGTACACCAGGAACGGCCTGCAGTGAGATATAGCTAAACTGTATGCAGTGGATATTTATATATACAAGACTATCTGTATATATATATATAAATATATATATATATATATATATATATATATATATATATATATATATATATATATATATATATATATATTAAATACACTGCAGCTAACTGAATCACCTGCCTGCCAGAAGTATATTAGAATGAGTATACCAGGACCGGCCTGCAGTGAGATATAGCTAAACTGTATGCAATATATATATATATATATATACAAAAATATATACAAGACTATATGTATATATATATATTAAATACACTGCAGCTAACTGAATCACCTGCCTCCTGCCTGAAGTATATTAGAAAGAGCACACCAGGAATGGCCTGCAGTGAGATATAACTAAACTAAACTGTATGCAGCGGATATATATATATATATAGAGATATATATATATATATATATATATATATATATATATATATATAGATAGATAGATATATATATATATATATATATATTTCCTGGCCCATACTCTCGTCAGGTAGCTGAATAAAAGGCAGCTCCTCCCCAACTAAGACAGTTCTTTTTTGGTCTGCTCCAGGCCACCTGTTGATTGCAGTTGTTAAGTAAGTTGTTTGCTGAATCCCCCCCTGCCGAACTTACCCCTCCATGTTCAGCCTCTCATGGAGTTTGGAAGACCCTGAATGCTTAAGGTAAATCTTTTTTTTTTGGGTGCCTTTTTATGCCAAGGCTATGGACAAAATGATGCTTAAACAGCATTGATATTGTACAGGTGTGGTATTATAAGAGCTCTGCAATGTTATCATTGTCTCTCCCTTTGGTTTTATTTTTTCCCGTCTTTATATGCAGCACACTGCACTGCTGTCCTGGCTTTATTGTCAGTCTGAGAGCAGCTGTGAATGGTGTCACAGGGTGCAGGAACACAGGTAAAGGACTCACCTCAGATTCTGACTCTCCTGCCTGTCTCTGGATGTGCTGTCCTGGCTCCCTTGCTGTGCTGTGTACTCCTGTGGGCTTGACAGTCTGACTGTTTTTTTTTTTGTCTCAGACTTTAGGACCCCATACACACTATGCAACTTTTGTTGTCTGGTTTCCTTAGATTTAGCGGAGCCATGTAGTGCAAGGGCCTGCCTGATTGCATACAAATCGAGACTCTTATGCCACGTACACACGAGCAGACTTTACGGCAGACTTTGCCCGGCGGACGGGATTTGGTCGGACAATTTGATTGTGTGTGGGCTCCAGCGGACTTTGTTTTCTCAAAAGTT
The DNA here is from genome assembly GCA_037952925.1 of Lithobates clamitans. Classification (NCBI taxonomy): domain Eukaryota; kingdom Metazoa; phylum Chordata; class Amphibia; order Anura; family Ranidae; genus Lithobates; species Lithobates clamitans. The sequence continues at coordinate 11,827,986 of JBBGZY010000140.1, forward strand.
GGACGGACTTAGATTTGAAACATGTTTTAAATTAATCCGTTTGAGTCTGGTCGAAAAATCTGCCGTCTGTATGCTAGTTCGATGGACAAAAAGCCACGCTAGGGCAGCTATTGGCTACTGGCTATGAACTTCCTTGTTTTAGTCCGGTCGTACGTCATCACGTACGAATTCGACGGACTTTGGTGGATTGTGTGTAGGCAAGTCCATTCATTCAGAAAGTCTGTCGTAAAGTACGTCGAAAAGTCCGCCGGTCAAAGTCTGCCGTAAAGTCCGCTCGTGTGAATCCAGAGAAGATTGTATAGTGTGTGTGTGTGCCCAGCTTAACTGTGTCTGATGTCTGCCTTTGGAAATGTTGCCTGAAGCTCATCTGATGCTTCTAAGGTGAGTGGATGAAGGCAGATGGCTCTTAAAGAGACAGGGCACCATGTTTTTTGGTGAGAGGTAATATGCTTTTCTCCATATATTTTGTGCAAATATGTGCTTTCCACACCTGTTAGTGGCACAGAAGATTAGCAAAGGTAGAAGGGGGTGACGTGGGACATGGTTCTTAAAACAGTGCGCAAGGAGACTATGCAAATTAGGGGTTTTGCATTATTTTAGAATCAGAAACCCTGAACACAAAACGCTCCAAAAAAACATAAAACCGGCCAACAATCATCTTATCCTGACCAGGACAATGACACCTAACTAGGGCTGGGAGATTTTCTTAAAAAAAAAAATCTTCGATTCTCTTAAAAAAAACTGGATTCACGATTCAAATCAAGTTTTTTTTTTTTTTTGGAAACCGCGCCAGTCCCGAGGCGCTGCGGGCATGAGCTTTTAGGCGAGGCCGCGGCTTCGGCCTAGTCCGCGGCGTCCGGCCTCGCGGACTAGGCCGAAGCCGCGGCCTCACCTAAAAACTCCTTGCCCGCAGCTCTTCAGGCCCGGTGCGGTGTCCGCGTGGGTCCGGAGGCGCTGCGAGCATGAGTTTTTAGACGAGGCTGCGGCTTCAGCCTAGTCCGCGGCCTCCGGCCGTAGCCGCGGACTAGGCCGAAGCCGCGGCCTCGCCTAAAAACTCATGCCCGCGGCGCCTCGGGACCGGCGCGGTGAAAAAAAAAATCTAAAAAAATCGATTCGCTTAAATTTTGAATCGATTTGACCTCTCAACTCGATTCAAGATTTAAATCAATTTTTTTCCCAGCCCTACACCTAACAGGTTGTCACATTCATTAAAGTGGATGTAAACCCTCCATACACCCAGTGAAGTGAATGGTCTCAAATGATACAGAGAGATGAACCAAATCTCCTTACCTAAGTTTCTGCATGTATATCTGCTGTCTTCACATGTTATATACTGTTTAGAAAGTTCAGATGTGTTAGGAAATGTTCTCTTCCTGTTTAACACAGAGTGTGGTGTTTGGGCTTACAGCCAAGATAGCGTAATTGCTGACTGGAGAAAAGGCACACACCACCTCTCATCACATTTTGTACAGGAGCAGCTCCCTGCTAATCTATTTATAGCAGCCTCCCCAGACAGAAATGTCAGGCTGTTTTTTTCTGATGTGTCCAGGAATTTGTCAGGAGTTATCAGTCTGATAACAGAAGAATGGGTCAGGAGAGGGCTACAGGACACTGAAGATATATGTGCCCAGCTCAAATTTCATGTATTACGCTATGTTTCCACTATTGCGTCCCCAAAGTTGCGCGATTTGCCGCAAGTTTTTTGCCGCAATTTTTTTTTTGCAGCGACTTGAAGCAATGCCTGTGTATTTTTGAGGTCCATGGACCTCATGTTGCATCAAAGTGGGGCCAAAGTAGTGCAGGGACTACTTTAAGGTCGCTGCGTCTTGAAGTCGCACAGATGTGAACGGTACTCATTGGAAATCATGAGGTACGACTTGTCATGCGACTTCAGTCACAAATCGCATGAAAAGTCGCACTAGTAGAAACCTAGCCTTAGGTTCACATCCACTTAAGCATGTGGTCTATACACTCTGAAGGAGTTGTTTCCACTTACCCTGTGAAGGGACAGGATCCAGGAAACTGGCATAAATGCATTTAAGTCAGCATGATAGATAATGCCTCACCTAGCTCACAATGCATTTTGGGCCTGCATGCAGTCTGCAGAGGCAGAGAAATGAAATTACACAGGTTGCCTCACAAGGATGTGGTTGTGCAAAAGTCTAAGCCCTATTAAGGCAGCTATTGTGGAAAGGATGCTACAGATATCCACACCACAAGCAACACCGATAATGATAGAGCATAAAGTGCTCATTGATGAAGGATGACAGATACCTTGTTAGAAGACTTATTTACAGTAACAGGTTCTCTAAACTTTATCCATATATGATGGCTGCTGTATGTTTGTGCACTGCACTTCCAGGGGTGGATGCTGCCCTCTAGTGTCTGGTGCAGCAAGTGTCTTTGCCTTTTTATAACTTGGTTGCCTTCAGCGATCCTATGGATGAGAAAGTAGACTTGTTCACACCAAATGCAGTCCAGAGCGTCTTTATTCTGCATCAAGAACGCATGGACTGTGTTTAACTTTGATTCCAGGTTACGTAGTTCACACCAGTACAGCGCATTCTAGTAGTCAACAAAAGTAGAATGTTGCATTGTTTCTCTATGGAACACATCTAGAAGCGGCAGAACGCATTGAGAATGCATCAAAACACTCATGCAGAAACACATCTGGAACACAGAAATTGTGCTGATCTGGCCATCAGGCTTGCACAGAATCTATACAGTGACAGATTTTGCCTGCCAACCAGCAATACATTAACTTTGATATATATTAACTTTAGATATGGCATTACATTCAACACTGGAAGCTACGAGATTTGGCATAGATTCTGGAAAGATTGGAACCTGGCAACTGACTTTTGGTGGATGCTTTGATAGACCTAGTACAAGCGCTGGCGCACCCAGTCGCTGCTATGAGAGCATTGTGGTTACACCACTGGAGGGCAGGTGGATTGTCTATACAAGCCTTTAACATTTCCTATAATGGGGGGTTATTGTTTGGCCAAACACTGAACAATGTAATTAAGCAAATGACAGGAGGAAAAAAGTCTGGCCACAGACTAGTAAGAGGAACCCACCATACTTCACTCAAGCCTACTAAACTTCAGCGGGTGCAGGAAGCCAAATCTTATAGGACAGGCTACAGTTTAATAGATCACAGTGGAGGTGTCTTAAAATTACTTTTAACATGAAATCAAGTCCAGAGCAAGCTACTAAGATGGCTTGAAGGTCTTTTTCAAAGTGCGTCCAACAAGTCTCTTCCAGTTGGCCAAGGGGCCTGAGTGAATTTGATGATTGTAGCCTCCTTCCGGAGGGTTTGGACAACAGTCAAAGACCAGTGGGTCCAGAAGACAGGTGGGCGTACAATGGAAAATTCCAAAGCTGACCACTGAATCCATTTAATCTATCTCAGAAGAGAAGATGTTGACACGATTTTTATACTGCTACAAGGCCATCATGCCAGAGATGCCGTAGACATGGAATCATTTGGGGGCCTTTCTCCCCAGTTTTTCTAGTACCTAAGGCAGGAGCCTTCTGGAATGTTTTAGTTTGAAGGAATCAAATGTGTTCATATACGCCAATCGGTTCAAGATGGTTAATGCAGACAGTCACAGGGACAGTTCAGCTGGAGGACCAGTTGGTATCAATCGACCGGCCGACTCATATTTCCATGTACTGATCAATGCCGAGCGCCAGAGGCATGTGAGATTTTCAGTGGCCAGATGTCACTTCCAGTTCAGGTGCTTTTACAGAATTGGCACAGTCCCAGGAATCTTTTTGAAAGATCTTGTTGGCAGTGGTTGTACCTTGGGCCAGGTGGCAAATGAGGGTGTTTCAATTTTGCCTTCTTTAGCCTATAAGCTGGGCTATCTATGGATCAGAAAATCCTTGTACCTTTTCAAATTCAACAAGAACTGGAATTTTGGACATTGCCACTGTGCTTTTTTTTTCTTTTTTTTTTTTTTTTTGGAGGCATGCCTCTCAGCCCAGGAAATAGGATGATTCTGAAGCCAGTCTAAGTCTCTGGAGCTGGGGAGTCCAAGATCTGAAGAAACAAGTGCAAGTCCATTGGATAGCGGTGAAGCATAGGCTCCCCAAGTATGTTGAATGGAAGGAAGCTTTTTCTAGCATTGCAAGCCTTTCAAGATCTTTGAGGGGGCCCTAGTAAGGTTGACAACAAGACAGTAGTAACCTACATTGCCTGACAAGGATACACTAAGTCTTTTCTTGTTACATCTTGCAAAGAAACCTTTTGTGGGCAGAAAACCACTTAGTCAGTTAAAATTGGTCTTCTTGCCAGGGAACAAAATCAATTATTGGTTTGGTTATGTCAATTTTGGCCCTATGGGGCATTCCAGTAGTAGTTCTCAGGGAGACTTCATTGAACATGCAGCTTCTGATAGTTGCAACAGGATACCAATGCAAAGACTACGTTATACAAGGTGCAGGGTGCCATGGAATTTTGTTTAATTTTTGTCTCTGATCAAGTGAATTCTTCTATGGCAAGTTCAGTAATGGCACTCCAATCCAATTGGACTACTTTTAATAGCCTGGCTATGGAATAGGCTACACTAGAGGTGCAGGGATTCTCATCTGATGCCGTTCAGATTCTGGTGACCAGAAGATTATCCATGAATGCTACTTAGGAGGGGATATGAAAGAAGTTTGTTTTGTTTGCTCAGCAAAGCTTTCTCTCCTGTGTTCCTTGCCTCTAGCCAATATCCTTGACATTTTTCAGTCAGCGCTAGAGGTTGGTCTGGCATACAACACCATTTAAGGGATCTCTACTTAATTTCTTCACAGGCTGCAGATGGGTGCAAAGCCAGTGACCAGATGCTTCTTCAAGATAACAATCTATATATGACCTTGAGGGAAATACTTGTTCCCTCTGTGGAACTTAGGTTTGGATCTGAGAGTACCCTTTGCTCCAACAGGTCTCATTTCCATTGGAGTACTGCATGGTAAAACTAGTTCTCCTGACAACAACATTTTCAGACAGAAGGATGTTGAAGATTGCAACACTTTCCAGCAAGAGCGCTTTGGTATCTTTTTTTTTTTTTCCAGAAATAGGGATACCACGTCTATCCCCAAAGTTCAATTTTTGTAAGTGGTATCCATTTTTCAGGAAAAGTGGGAAGTAGGGAAACTTGGTCAAAGGAGGAAAGTGTGGGGAAAAAAAATCCTTTTATTTAGCCATCAGGCCCTTAAAGTCATCCACTCTTGGGTTACTAGGATGATTAAACTGGCATGCAGGAAGTACTCTTTTTTCTGCTCTGAAATAATAGCAAGCCTATTTGACTAGAGGGGTGGCAGCCTTTGGGGCAATTATGTCAGGATTGCTTGGAGGATATAGGTAAGGGCTAGCCTGAAGGTCAGTTGCGGCCTTCATTCAACCTTACAAACTAAATATGTGACCAGCATGTTTGAGACCAGAGAGATCAATTCCTTCTGGTTTTAGCATATTTTCTTTGGATGTTAGTGTCTCTCTTAATTGTTCTCTCCCACCGTAATATTAAGCTTTGGTATATCCCATTGTGTGCTGATGGGAGGATGGGCCAGGAAAGGAAAATCTACGGTAAGTATTTGATAACAATTTTCCGTTTTATATATATTAAATGCACTGCAGCTAACTGAATAATCTGCCTGCCTGCTCAATCTAAATGACACTCTCTCTCCGTCCATGCCAACAACACACTACATGAGGCCGATGTGCGGGCAGCCTTATATAGTGTGGGGTGTGGACTTAGTCCCCCTGAACCATGATTGGCAAAAGGCACCCTGCCTTTGGCCAATTATGTCTCTCTTAGCTGAGGGCGCTGTGATTGGCCAAAGCATGCAGGTCATGGTGCATGCTCTGGCCAATCATCATATAGCAATGCACTGAGCTCCCGCAATGCATTATGGGCCGTTACGCGCCACTCAAATTTGGTACGAACAGCCCTTAATGTTCGGTTTTCGAGGAACGGGCGAACAGCCAATTTTCGAGTCGAACTCATGCTCGACCCGAACAGAAAGCTCATCCCTAGTAGAGATCAAGTTTGGTAAGGAAACCATGGGGTTAGTCAAAAAAATAAAACATCAGCATACATGCTTAATTTAAGTTGCTTGATCCTCCAACTCATAAACAATGGGGTGAGAAACGTAACTATATACTTAAACCCCAAAGGTTTAAGAAAATATGGTCATGTAGGATAGAACCTAGCAACCAATTATATGACAGTTTACCAAATGGAGAGGAGTGAAGGCAGAGGAAGTAATTAGGAGCAAAGAGCAGAGGTGGAGGGGGAGAGGTAGAAGAGAAGAAATGAGTACGTAAAACAGAGATAATTTGAGGCTACCTAGAGGAGGTTGCCATATGCCGCGTACACACGATCGGACATTCCGACAACAAAAATTCGATAGGAGCTTGTTGTCGGAAATTCCAACAGTGTGTATGCTCCATCAGACATTTTTTGTCAGAATTTCCAACAACAAAAATTTGAGAGCTGGTTCTCAAATTTTCCAACAACAAAATCCGTTTCCATGCATGCTCTGAATCAAGTACGATGCGGAGGTGCTCGGTCTGGTAAAACTAGCGTTCTTAATGGAGATGGCACATTCGTCACGCTGCAAATTTTGTAATCTTTTAATGCAGCGCATTCTCTTTTTCTTTAAATTGCTAGAATAATGAAGGTGTTTTGCTGCTGATATCCACACAGAGTTCTCACAAACTGGATTATTTATTATTTCTCGTGATCTCGTGAATAATATTTCTATTTTTTTTTTTGTCAGATCTCCATAATAATGAATTTATTTTTATAGTGATGTTTTTTCTTAATTTTTTTATGAAGATCTTCTTCCTTTTTTTATAGTCATCTACTTTTTTTATTTTTATTTGTCTTTTATTTATCAAGATCTCCTGTTTTTTTTATATTTGTTTTTCTACTGATCTCCATAATATTTTTTGTGTGTCAAGTTACCACAAAACCATTATTAACTTGTATTTTTTAACCTCAAGGAGGTTGTTTGGTGTTGGTGTCCCTTGTTAATTTGACATTGTATTTTTGAAATGTACCTGCCTACTCACAAACCAAACTGTTCTTTTTGAAGTAAAACACATAGGCAAGTATTTTTGATTAGAAAATAGCCATTTATTATAGGTCATAACCAAGAAAAGAGGAAGGCAACGCTGGATAAACTGGTGAAATTTGCGAAGCCTTTGTACCCCAGGGCACACATCAACTATTTAACTAATACAATGTTTTTGGCAGATATAGGTTAAATACATTTGTTCAGGCCTATTTGTATTCAAATAAGTTTATTACATTGTTGTCTAGATGGGTTTGTAACTAGAATGAAATGCTAACTTGATTCAGTGTAAGGAGAGGACACTCAGCAGCTGTTTACACATCTGGACGCAGGAGCGCTAGTGTGGGACACCAGAACAAACTTTTTAGGGTGTCCCACACAGGTGCTCCAGTGTATACTAGGTGTGTCTCCATGTGTGAAACTTGACCAAAAAAGGTAAGTATTCCAGCTTAAAGAAAGGGAAAAAATCATGTTTCAGCTTCTGCCAAAACAGACAATTGTACACGACACTTCCAAGCAATGTTTCCTATACCTATTTCTGCCCTCAAATATCTGTGTGGTAAGTATACCTTTTTTTTTTTTTTTTTTTTTTTTTATTCACATAGTGAATAAATCCCCACACCACAACCAGAGGATGTGGAGGAAGGAGAGATTTATAAATTGGGCGAAATAGTAACCACAACAGGTGAGTGTCTGAGACCACAGCTTCAGGTAATAGATGTATGCCTGCATATTTATAATACATGGTGTTTTTTTTTATTTTAGGTGATGTGGATGTTGTGGAAGAAGAAACACATTTAACAAGTGCAAGTGCACAAGTCCTAATCGGGGAGATCATGCTGTGCAATCATGATTTACAGAAGATCAAGGAAGACATCAGTGATGTTGAAAAAAAGACTCAAAAACATCATTGGTAGAATCTAAAACACACCAAAATTTTACTAATTGTTTTTATTTTTCATAAATTTCTTTAAAATTTTGAAAGCCAAATTTTGAAGATGCACACAGTGTGTCAACATGTTCTATCTGCCATCATAGGATATTAATTTACGTGTTTTGTGGGTGCAACCCCTTATCCGAACCTCAAGTAGCTGAGAGGAAAGGGTTGTAACCCCGAAACACGTCCATTGTACCCCCATGATGGGAGCTAGCACATGTTGACCTTAGGCATGGAATCAGGAGGGAAATCCCCATTTTGAATCTCAATTTGTGTGCATCTTTAACCACTTGACGACCGCCTCACGCCGATGTACGTCGGCAAAGTGGCACGGACAGGCAAAATCACGTACAGGGTACGTGATTTGCCTTCCGCGGGTGGGGGGTCCGATCGGTGCCCGAGGCGGTCGTCTTTTGTCCAGCGGCGATCGGTGATGAGGGGGAGACCATCCGTTCGTGGCCCCCCCCTCGCGATCGCCGCCGGCCAATCGAATCATTCCTTTGCTGCTGTATGCTAAACAGCAGCAAAGGAAATGATGTCATCTCTCCTCGGCTCGGTAATTTCCGTTCCGGCCCGAGGAGAGAAGACTTCACTGTGAGTGCACAAACACTACACACACAGTAGAACATGCCAGGCACACAAAACACCCCGATCCCCCCCCCCGATCGCCCCCCGATCCCCCCCCAATCACCCCCCCCCCTGTCACAAACTGACACCAGCAGTTTTTTTTTTTTTTTTTTTTTCTGATTACTGCATAGTGTCAGTTTGTGACAGTTACAGTGTTGGGACAGTTAGTATTACCCCCCTTTAGGTCTAGGATACCCCCCTAACCCCCCCTAATAAAGTTTTAACCCCTTGATCATCCCCTGTCACCAGTGTCACTAAGCGATCATTTTTCTGATCGCTGTATTAGTGTCGCTGGTGACGCTAGTTAGTGAGGTAAATATTTAGGTTCGCCGTCAGCGTTTTATAGCGTCAGGGACCCCCATATACTACCTAATAAATGTTTTAACCCCTTGATTGCCCCCTAGTTAACCCTTTCACCACTGATCACCGTATAACCGTTACGGTTGACGCTGGTTAGTTTGTTTATTTTTTATAGTGTCAGGGCACCCGCCGTTTATTACCGAATAAAGGTTTAGCCCCCCGATCGCCCGGCGGTGATATGCGTCGCCCCAGGCAGCGTCAGATTAGCGCCAGTACCGCTAACACCCACGCACGCAGCATACACCTCCCTTAGTGGTATAGTATCTGAACGCATCAATATCTGATCCGATCAGATCTATACTAGCGTCCCCAGCAGTTTAGGCTTCCCAAAAACGCAGTGTTAGCGGGATCAGCCCAGATACCTGCTAGCACCTGCGTTTTGTGCCTCCGCCCAGCCCAACCAAGTGCAGTATCGATCGATCACTGTCACTTACAAAACACTAAACGAATAACTGCAGCGTTCGCAGAGTCAGGCCTGATCCCTGCGATCGCTAACAGTTTTTTTGGTAGCATTTTGGTGAACTGGCAAGCACCAGCCCCAGGCAGCGTCAGGTTAGCGCCAGTACCGCTAACACCCACGCACGCAGCATACGCCTCCCTTAGTGGTATAGTATCTGAACGGATCAATATCTGATCCGATCAGATCTATACTAGCGTCCCCAGCAGTTTAGGGTTCCCAAAAACGCAGTGTTAGCGGGATCAGCCCAGATACCTGCTAGCACCTGCGTTTTTCCCCTCCGCCCAGGCGAGCCCAGCCCACCCAAGTGCAGTATCGATCGATCACTGACACTTACAAAACACTAAACGCATAACTGCAGCGTTCACAGAGTCAGGCCTGATCCCTGCGATCGCTAACAGTTTTTTTGGTAGTATTTTGGTGAACTGGCAAGCACCAGCCCCAGGCAGCGTCAGATTAGCGCCAGTACCGCTAACACCCACGCACGCACCGTACACCTCCCTTAGTGGTATAGTATCTGATCGCATCAATATCTGATCCGATCAGATCTATACTAGCGTCACCAGCAGTTTAGGGTTCCCAAAAACGCAGTGTTAGCGGGATCAGCCCAGATACCTGCTAGCACCTGCGTTTTGCCCCTCCGCCCGGCCCAGCCCACCCAAGTGCAGTATCGATCGATCACTGTCACTTACAAAACACTAAACGCATAACTGCAGCGTTCGCAGAGTCAGGCCTGATCCCTGCGATCGCTAACAGTTTTTTGGTAGCGTTTTGGTGAACTGGCAAGCGCCAGCGGCCTAGTACACCCCGGTCGTAGTCAAACCAGCACTGCAGTAACACGTGGTGACGTGGCGAGTCCCATAAGTGCAGTTGAAGCTGGTGAGGTGGCAAGCACAAGTAGTGTCCCGCCGCCACCAAAAAGACAAACACAGGCCCGTCGTGCCCATAGTGCCCTTCCTGCTGCATTCGCCAATCCTAATTGGGAACCCACCGCTTCTGCAGCGCCCGTACTTCCCCCATTCACATCCCCAACCAAATGCAGTCGGCTGCATGAGAGGCATTTTTATGTCCTCCCGAGTACCCCTACCCAACGAACCCCCCAAAAAAGATGTTGTGTCTGCAGCAAGCGCGGATATAGGCGTGACACCCGCTATTATTGTCCCTCCTGTCCTGAAAATCCTGGCCTTTGCATTGGTGAATGTTTTGAACGCTACCATACACTAGTTGACTATTAGCGTAGGGTACAGCATTGCACAGACTAGGCGCCATTTCACAGGGTCTCCCAAGATGCCTTCGCATTTTGAGAGACCCGAACCTGGAACCGGTTACCGTTATAAAAGTTAGTTACAAAAAAAGTGTAAAAAAAAAAAAAAAATATGAAATGAAAAAAAATAGTTGTTGTTTTATTGTTCTCTCTCTCTCTATTCTCTCTCTCTATTGTTCTGCTCTTTTTTACTGTATTCTATTCTGCAATGTTTTATTGTTATTGTTATTGTTATTGTTATTGTTATTGTTATGTTTTATCATGTTTGTTTTTCAGGTGTGTAATTATTTACACTTTACTGTGCTTTATTGTTAACCATTGTTAACCATTTTTTTGTCTTCAGGTACGCCATTCACAACTTTGAGTGGTTATACCAGAATGATGCCTGCAGGTTTAGGTATCATCTTGGTATCATTCTTTTCAGCCAGCGGTCGGCTTTCATGTAAAAGCAATCCTAGCGGCTAATTAGCCTCTAGACTGCCTTTACAAGCCGTGGGAGGGAATGACCCCCCCCCCACCGTCTTCCGTGTTTTTCTCTGGCTCTCCTGTCTCAACAGGGAACCTGAGAATGCAGCCGGTGATTCAGCCAGCTGACCATAGAGCTGATCAGAGACCAGAGTGGCTCCAAACATCTCTATGGCCTAAGAAACCGGAAGCTACGAGTATTTCATGACTTAGATTTCGCCGGATGTAAATAGCGCCATTGGGAAATTGGGGAAGCATTTTATCACACCGATCTTGGTGTGGTCAGATGCTTTGAGGGCAGAGGAGAGATCTAGGGTCTAATAGACCACAATTTTTTCAAAAAAGAGTACCTGTCGCTACCTATTGCTATCATAGGGGATATTTACATTCCCCGAGATAACAATAAAAATGATTAAAAAAAAAAATATGAAAGGAACAGTTTAAAAGTAAGATTAAAAAAGCAAAAAAATAATAAAGAAAAAAAAACAAAAAAAAAAAAACACCCCTGTCGCCCCCTGCTCTCGCGCTAAGGCGAACGCAAGCGGCGGTCTGTCGTCAAACGTAAACAGCAATTGCACCATGCATGTGAGGTATCACCGCGAAGGCCAGATCGAGTGCAGTAATTTTTCCAGTAGACCTCCTCTGTAAATCTAAAGTGGTAACCTGTAAAGGCTTTTGAAGGCTTTTAAACATGTATTTATTTTGTTGCCACTGCACGTTTGTGCGCAATTTTAAAGCATGTCATGTTTGGTATCCATGTACTCGGCCTAAGATCATCTTTTTTATTTCATCAAATATTTGGGCAATATAGCGTGTTTTAGTGCATTAAAATTAAAAAAAGTGTGTTTTTTCCCCAAAAAATGCGTTTGAAAAATCGCTGCGCAATTACTGTGTGAAAAAAAAAAATGAAACACCCACCATTTTAATCTGTAGGGCATTTGCTTTAAAAAAATATATAATGTTTGGGGGTTCAAAGTAATTTTTTTACAAAAAAAAAAAACTTTTTCATGTAAACAATAAGTGTCAGAAAGGGCTTTGTCTTCAAGTGGTTAGAAGAGTGGGTGATGTGTGACATAAGCTTCTAAATGTTGTGCATAAAATGCCAGGACAGTTCAAAACCCCCCCAAATGACCCCATTTTGGAAAGTAGACACCCCAAGCTATTTGCTGAGAGGCATGTCGAGTCCATGGAATATTTTATATTGCGACACAAGTTGCGGGAAAGAGACAAATTTTTTTTTTTTTTTGCACAAAGTTGTCACTAAATGATATATTGCTCAAACATGCCATGGAAATATGTGAAATTACACCCCAAAATACATTCTGCTGCTTCTCCTGAGTACGGGGATAGCACATGTGTGAGACTTTTTGGGAGCCTAGCCGCGTACGGGACCCCGAAAACCAAGCACCGCCTTCAGGCTTTCTAAGGCCGTACATTTTTGATTTCACTCTTCACTGCCTATCACAGTTTCGGAGGCCATGGAATGCCCAGGTGGCACAAAACCCCCCCAAATGACCCCATTTTGGAAAGTAGACACCCCAAGCTATTTGCTGAGAGGTATAGTGAGTATTTTGCAGACCTCACTTTTTGTCACAAAGTTTTGAAAATTGAAAAAAGAAAAAAAAAAATGTTTTTTCTTGTCTTTCTTCATTTTCAAAAACAAATGAGAGCTGCAAAATACTCACCATGCCTTTCAGCAAATAGCTTGGGGTGTCTACTTTCCAAAATGGGGTCATTTTGGGGGGTTTTGTGCCACCTGGGCATTCCATGGCCTCCGAAACTGTGATAGGCAGTAAAGAGTGAAATCAAAAATTTTCACCCTTAGAAATCCTGAAGGCGGTGATTGGTTTTCGGGGTCCAGTACGCGGCTAGGCTCCCAAAAAGTCCCACACATGTGGTATCCCCATACTCAGGAGAAGCAGCTAAATGTATTTTGGGGTGCAATTCCACATATGCCCATGGCCTGTGTGAGCAATATATCATTAGTGACAACTTTATGGAAAAAAAAAAAAAAAAAAAAAAGTGTCACTTTCCCGCAACTTGTGTCAAAATATAAAATATTCCATGGACTCAATATGCCTCTCAGCAAATAGCTTGGGGTGTCTACTTTCCAAAATGGGGTCATTTTGGGGGGTTTTGTGCCACCTGGGCATTCCATGGCCTCCGAAACTGTGATAGGCAGTGAAGAGTGAAAGCAAAAATTTACACCCTTAGAAATCCTGAAGGCGGTGATTGGTTTTCGGGGCCCCGTACGCGGCTAGGCTCCCAAAAAGTCCCACACATGTGGTATCCCCATACTCAGGAGAAGCAGCTAAATGTATTTTGGGGTGCAATTCCACATAGGCCCATGGCCTGTGTGAGCAATATATCATTTAGTGACGACTTTTTGTAAATATTTTTTTTTTTTTTTGTCATTTTTCAATCACTTGGGACAAAAAAAATAAATATTCAATGGGTTCAACATGCCTCTCAGCAATTTCCTTGGGGTGTCTACTTTCCAAAATGGGGTCATTTGGGGGGGTTTTGTACTGCCCTGCCATTTTAGCACCTCAAGAAATGACATAGGCAGTCATAAACTAAAAGCTGTGTAAATTCCAGAAAATGTACCCTAGTTTGTAGACGCTATAACTTTTGCGCAAACCAATAAATATACGCTTATTGACATTTTTTTTACCAAAGACATGTGGCCGAATACATTTTGGCCTAAATGTATGACTAAAATTTAGTTTATTGGATTTTTTTTATAACAAAAAGTAGAAAATATCATTTTTTTTCAAAATTTTCGGTCTTTTTCCGTTTATAGCGCAAAAAATAAAAACCGCAGAGGTGATCAAATACCATCAAAAGAAAGCTCTATTTGTGGGAAGAAAAGGACGCAAATTTCGTTTGGATACAGCATTGCATGACCGCGCAATTAGCAGTTAAAGCGACGCAGTGCCAAATTGGAAAAAGACCTCTGGTCCTTAGGCAGCATAATGGTCCGGGGCTCAAGTGGTTAAAATTTGGACATCCTAATGTCTAAAATTGCCTTCAATTTATCAAAGTTGAACTTTGTAAGTTCCTGAGTTGTGTATTGTTTTATGTTTTTACCACAAAAAAGGATATTTCTAATGTCTAAAAAAAAATGTAATTCTAAAAATATGTTGGTTTATTCAAAAACCCTTTTCCAAACGCACATGTGACTGTGCACAGAGTAAATTTTTTTGTACTCAATAATGTGTGGCTTCTTCTTTCAATGCTCAATAGCAGTTTATGGAGTAAGGTTGTGTTTACAGTGTCAATGGGAGTTATTTACTAAAGGCAAATCCACTTTGCACTACAAGTGGATTTGCCTTTAGTAAATTACACCCACTGTGCTTTATAATTTGCAACAATCAGGCCATTTTCGTCACTCCGAAAAATGAATTCATGGTGCTGAAAAGGATGAATATTTTTATCAGTAATGCATTACATACAGTAACAACAAAAACAAGGTGTATGTGTAGTAGACCCACAACATAATAGTTAGCTGAAGAAGAGATTATCACCTCATGTATCAAAGAAATTACGTTTGCACTATTGAAGGAAATGGACAAAAAGAAAAGCCCATTGGATAACCTAGGAGACAGCTAAAAGAGACACAAGCAGTAAATCAAAGGAAATATTTTTCAGTTTAAAATACAAATTTATTTAAAAAATGTTTATTAAACATTTTTTGGCATATCAATGGCCCCCCTAACCACAAAGTACTCCATATATTTTAGATGGACCTCGCGGGTGCTTTGGGGGGGCAAGCCAGGACAGCCTGCTTCAAGCGCGGTCAGGGTTTGGTCTTGAAATCCGGCATCAGGCCCAACTGAGGCCACATAGTTAATCGAATTTCTTCTTAAAAAGTTGTGGAGAATGCAGCATGAAAGGATTATATGGTTAAGTTTATATTCCCCCACCTTGATTGGCGTCAGGAATAGGCGGAACCAGCTGGCCATTATCCCGAAAGCATTCTCCACCACTCTTCTGGCTCTGGCCAGCTGGTATTTAAAAACCCTCTAGTCCAGGGTGAGGGTCCTCATGGGGAACGGTCGCATCAGGTGATCACCCAGTCCAAACGCTTCATCAGTGACAAAGTTGAACGGCAGACCAGTCACATTGTCTTCCGGAGGTGGCAATCCCAAGCCGTACATAGAACTCGGTCTGGGCAATGACTCCACCATCCAACATCTGGGCATTCTTCCCCAAGTCCACATAGAGAAACTCATATGTCGCCGACACCACCGCCATTATCACAATACTATTAAACCCCTTATAGTTGTAATAGTATGACCCCGAGTTGGGGGGTGGGACTATGTGGACGTGTTTCCCATCAATTACCCCTCCACAGTTGGGAAAGTTCCACCGCTGGGCAAATTGGGAAGCCACAGTCTGACATTTCTGTGGCGTTGAAGGAACCTGTTGAGTGAAACAAGAAAAAAAAAATAGTAATTTTGCACATAACATTGCAAGCAGATTAGACACAAACATTCTTGGCCAATATAAGTATAACATTTATTTGAAGGAGTATTTATTAAAAAAAAGCTAAGGTCCACTTATCAGATTCCTCACCCTCTGATGGCCCATTGTAAAAATTTTAGGGGGGGGGGTGTTTTGGACAGGTAAGCCTCTCCACTTCATTGAGAGCTGAATGCATAAATAATGTGTATTACTTTGGCCAGCCCCTCCTTACTTACACTATTGGCAGCCCACTGGACAGGTAAGAAGTGTCATAATACAAAAATATAAATACACACTGTACAAATTGAAGCACATTTTTACATTCTGCAATTACCTATCAAGATAATAGGAGAAGAAAACTTTAAACAGTACCATTTGAAAGTATTCAGGCAGGACCTTTCACTACATGCTTTGGTGAATTCATCCATAAATCAGACCACAAATGAGGTAGGTATAGTGTGTATGGGTTTGGCCAGGTCAGCAGATAGAGGATTGGTATTAGTTGCCTTAGCGGTTGGGGGGAGGGAGGGTTCCAATTGATTTTGGGACCACAATAAAAGCCTCTGGCACTCTGCCTAAATTTAAGCACAAAAATTACATTTGTACACATTTTAGGGGGCGTTTAGGGTAAAGCACTACAATGGAGCTGACAAAATACATTGTTAAGTGACTAGGCTAGGTGTATATGGGCCCAGGATAGCATGCTGGGGAGGTTAGTGAAGACAAATATGCATGAAGGACAAAAAAAAGAAGTTTAAAAAATGTAAACATGCATGAGGATAAAGGGGACATTCACAGCATATTACAATCATGGTAATTAGGGAATGATGAAATAAATACAATACATTAGCAAACATTAAATATAATGTGATGTTAAAGGAGAAATCTTACCTTAATATAGTCCTTCTGCAAGACCTGTATAATGGCAGAACAGGTCTCTGGAATAATGATCCCCAGAGCCTGGGGGGAGAGGCCGGTTGGGAACTTGATGTCCTGATCTGGAGATAATTCCTGAAATCATCAGGATTATTCTCACGGATTTCCCGCAACAAAGGCATGTGAGAGAATTGGTCATGCTGGAGTAACCAATTCTTTGTCCATGAACTCCTCCCCACCCTGTCCATGGACTGGGCTTGGGTCAAAGTAAGAACCCCAACACCAAGCCCCTGCACAGCACGAAGTCTACGATGAGTACGTACCCACAACATCGCTTCAAAATGGTTGGCTGGTCAGAACGAACTAACAGAACGCACTGAAAATCAGAAAGGCCTGAGAAGAGCGAGCTGAAAATCAGAAACGAGTGGACAAGAACTCACTAGAAATCAAATACGTAATATAAAAATACACACTGAATCACCGATGAGAACTGACTACATGCACTGAAAAACAGATACGAACCCACAAGCACAAACTGAAGAGCAGTAACGATCTGAAAAGCATGAGGCTGAAAAGCACGAGTCATCTCTCACCAAACTTCTACTAACATGAGATAAACACGAGATTAGCAGAAGGAGCCCAAAAGGTGGCGCACTAGCTATTGAACTTCCTCTTTATAGTGCCGTCGTATGTCAGCATGTTCTTGACGTTTGGAATTTATGACAACATTTGTGCGACCGTGTGTATGCAAGACAAGTTTGAGCCAACATCCGTCGGAAATAAATCCGGAATTTCGTTGTTGGAATGTGCAATCATGTGTACGTGGCAATAGTCCGATGATTAATGTTAAGGGTGAATAATTTGACATGTAAAACGTATCCATGTTTCTATATAATATTAAGTTCTGTTTATTACATGCTAAGTTGTTTTAGTCCGAGAGGTGCAAGTTTTGTTTGTCTTTTTGTGTTTTTCCTATTTTTGATAATATATGGATTAATTTGCTATAATCTATGTAATTGAATGCATTTTCTTCTTTTTTGGGGATTACTTATCCCTACAATGATATAAATGTGGCTATTTGTGCGTATGTGATGTTTAATAATAGAAAATAAATAAATAATTAAGTTGCTGATCACCTTTAACCTAGCCCCAAATATCAGGATTCATTGTTATAGAACGTGCCAGTGGCTCAATTGCCAAGGAGAAGAGCAATGGGGAGAGGGGGCAGCACTGCCTTGTTCCACCTCCCAAAGCGAAGTATTCCAAATTGCAACCCAGTAATCTTATTCTAGTGTGCGGGTGAGTGTATAAGGACCGAAAGCTATGCACAAATTCTCCTCTGAAGCCAACCTGAGCCAGAATGAGTTCCAGGTATGACCACACTACGCTATCAAAAGACTTGTGTGTGTCCAGGCTTAGCATCTTAACTGGTCTGGCATAGAGATTAGTATCTTGAATGATGTTACAGGCAAGCCTGATGTTATTCGGTATCTGTTTAGTAGGGATGAACCCTGTTTGGTCTGGGGAGATCAGGGAAGTGATAACTTTGACCAATCGGTCTGCTAATAGACAGCCTAACAGTTTCAGATCAATATTAATCACCGAGATGGGACGGAAATTTTGAGGAAACATATGGTCCTTGTGCGAATTTGACATGAGAGACATATTGGTCAACAGCATATCATCTGGGAACTGGTGGCCTTTCAATATATAAGTAAACATTTTAGATGGTCGAGAGCAAGTTGGCCTAAAAGTTTTTTATAGTATAGAACGGAGAAACCGGCTGGACCAGGGGCTTTAGAGGTTTTCAATGATGCTATGATGGTAGAGATTCCATCTGAGGAGCAAGGAGCATTCAGGGAACTAATCTGTGCATCAGGCAATAGTGGAAGAGAAAGGTTCTCCAACCAAGCAAGGGAGGCAGAACAAGGCTGGGTTGTTGGTGCTGTACACATTTTTAAAGCATCGCCTATGGAGATTTTTAAATACCGTAGTTTGGTTCCATTCCACGAGTGTGCAAAGTGAGTACACACCTCACTTTTTTGTAAATATGTTATTATATCTTTTCATGTGACAACACTGAAGAAATTACACTTTGCTAAAATGTAGTGAGCAGTGAGTGTACAGCTTGTATAACAGTGTAAATTTGCTGTCACCTCAAAATAACTCAACGCACAGCCATTAATGTCTAAACCACTGGCAACAAAAGTGAGTACACCCCTAAGTCAAAATATCCAAATTGGACCCAAAGTGTCAATATTTTGTGTGGCCACCATTATTTTCCAGCACTGCTTTAACCCTCTTGGAATTGGAGTTCACCAGAGCTTCACAGGTTGACACTGAAGTCCTCTTCCACTCCCCTATGATGACATCACAGAGTTTGTGGATGTTAGAGACCTTGCACTTCTCCATCTTCCATTTGAAGATGCCCCACAGATGCTCAAAAGGTTTAGGTCTAGATACATGCTTGGCCAGTCCATCACCTTTACCCTTAACTTCTTTAGCAAGGCAGTAATCGTCTTCATACACAGATTCATTTAGTGTGATACATTGTATGCACAGTGGATAAGATTGTATGAGAATAGCGCTGCACTATTTATATATGCAAGCCTTCTGATCATGTGATGGCCCCATCCCCCATGCTCTCGTGCAAAGGTGAATACATGCATTGGTCCTGTACACATACCTATATGATGATAGCACCACCCACTGAGGTACTGCTGCGGATGTCAGAGCACCAGACCTTCTCTGCAACTCTAAACTAATATTCTGTGAAAGGCTTATAAAGTGTCTCCTATAGAGATTTTTAAATACCATATTTTGGTGTCATTCCACAAGCATTAACGATTTTAAAGCATGGCATGTTTGGTATGTACCATATTTTATTTTTTACAAAAAAAATTGGGTATTATATTGTGTTTGTGTGCAATAATATTTTGAAACCGGAAAATTTCCTATCAAATACTTACTGTAATGTTCCTTTCCTGATAGGCTCCATGGCAGCATACGTGTGGGTTAGCCCCTCCTCCATAACTACCCTATAGGACACTTCTCCCATAAATATTTGCTCTGGGCTACCAGCCATGGTCCGTAACTTCTCTACGCAAAGCATTGGGAGGGGACACCTGCTGCCATGGAGCCTATCAGGAAAGGAAAATTACGGTAAGTATGTGATAGGAAATTTTCCGTTTTCCTGACAGGCTCCATGGCAGCATACATGTGGGAAATAACTCACCATACACACCCAGGTGGGCAAATGCTGAGCAAAGAAACCAAAATTTATTGAACACCGTCAACTGACAGTACTTGCAAACCAAAATTAACAGATGATAAGACAGCTGGTTCAACACAGTAGTGAGACATAAATGTGTTGATAGAAGACCAGGAAGATGCTCTACAGATTATTTCAGGAGCAACATGTCGAGAAGCTGCCCAAGAGGTCAAGATACTCTGAGTTGAGTGTACTGTCACTGCTTCTAGAGGAGCCAATTGCTTCACTTTATAAGCCTTCTGAATGGTCTGTACGATCCATGCAGCAATGGATCTAACCGAAGCCCGCATTCTTTTGTTTTCCCGTGGAGAAGGATGAAAAGAGAATCCGATTGTCTAAAGGGAGCCATGAGATTCAGGTATTGTTTAAGAGTGTTCCCCACATCAAGGGGGTGAACATCTTGAATTTCCGTTGACCTAAAGGTGGGAAGCACAATTTCTTGGTTTTCATGAAAAATTGTGGTCACTTTAAGGTTTGACCCCAGCATGGGAATTAACACTGCTCTGTCTGGAAAAAAGGTTAGAAAAGGCTCCTTTGAACCCTGATTTCTGATTTCAGACACTCTTTTAGCTGAAGTAACAGCCACCAAGAAGGGGGTCTTGAGTGTAAAATCTTTCACTGAGAGAGGTTTGTCAGGATCTGATCCGAGCTTAGAAAGGAAATCCAGAACAAGAGGGAGATCCCACTTGGGGAACCTTGGCTTCCTCTGAGGCCTAAGCCTGATAGCACCTTTAAAGAACTGTTGAACAAGGGAGTGATTAGCTCATGAAACTCCTGTAAATGCTGAGATGGCAGATACTTGTACCCGAAGTGAGCTCACTGCTAGGGACAGGTCTAGACCTGATTGTAGGAAGCTAAGAACATCCTGGACTGTTGAAGCATTACAAGGGTTAGGCCTGGAAGACATGTGGTCCGTGAACCTGATCCATATACGTTCATAGACCCTATTGGTGCTTTTCCTTCTGGCATTAAGGAGGGTTGGAATACCCTCTTCTGGACAACCTAGAGCCTCAAGCCTTCCCCTCTCCCGAACCCTGAGGTGCAGGTGAGGACAGGGATGCAGAGTTGTGCCCTGAGATAGTAGGTCCAGTCTGAGTGGCAGGGGAATTGAGTCCCGATAACTGAGGAATGTCAGGAGAGGAAACCATGGCCTGTTGGACCAGAAAGGAATTACCGCTATGACTTCCACCTTCTCTATTCTGAGCCTCCGGAGAAACTGGCGAATCACCGGCACCGGAGGAAAGGCGTAAGCCTTGTGCAACCTCCCTTGGTCCGTAAGAGCATCTATCCCATACGCCTGAGGGTCTCAGAACCTTGGGTAATACTTGGTCAACTTGCAGTTGCATGGGGATGCAAAGAGGTCGACTTCTGGGGACCCCCCATGGTCAGGTGCCATTCAAACACCTCTTTGTGGAGAGACCACTCGATGTTCATCTTAACATGAGAAAGGAAGTCCGCCTGTACATTTTGGATCCCAGGTATGTAAACTGCAGAGATGTTGGACAAGTTCCTTTGAGCCCAGGTCATAATTGGCTCCACCTCCTGTAGAAGAGACCAGCTGCGGGTTTCGCCCTGCTTCCTTATGTAGGCCACCGCGGTTGTATTGTCCAACCTGAGCATCACTTAGGAGTTTTTTGTCAGATGATGGAACGCTAGAAGTGCCTGAAAGGTAGCCCGCAGTTCCAGGATGTTGGACACAATCCTGAGAGAAGAGGAGTGCCACCTGCCCTGTGCTACTTCTAATAGGCAATGAGCGACCCAGCCCTTGTTGCTGGCATCTAAGGTTATTGTGACCCATGTGATGGGAATGATCGAGTGGCAATTGCAAAGATTTTTCCTCTGGAGCCACCAAAGAAGAGACGCTCTCATTGCTAGAGAAATTTGGATGTGCTGTCTCTTGCTATCAGACCCCTCCCCTCGGAGGAACCCTTTTTGGAAGTGCCAAGGAACCACCCGTGGACCGGGATATGGCACTGTCTAGCTTGTTGCTGAAGAGGGAGGTACCCTCAAATGGGATTCTGCACCAAACCTGCTTAGAGGCTGAGTCAGCCAACCATGGTCGGAGCCACAAGGCACGTTGAGCTGTAACCGCCAACAGCATAACCCGAGCCACAAGGAACCACAAGGAGGCACAAGGCGAGGAACCAAATATGTAAAGATAATACAATTTATTAGAAATGCCAAGTTGCCTCTTACATTTAAAAAGATAAAAACAAGCTTATCTGTGTGTATCCCTCCATGCATCGCTTCCTGTCTCTCAGACAGTCTGAGAGACAGGAAGGATGTAAGGAGCCTGTTTGAAACAGGGATACACACAGATAAGCTTGTTTTGTATCTTTTTAAATGTAAGAGGCAACTGTGTTGACTTTTTTACCATGATTTGGATTATTTCACCTCAATATTTTATTATCATTTACCCTTTTTGTGTTTAAGTGTACACTTTAGATCTTGCAGCAATTTCACTGACTTCACATTAGTTTATATCATATATTCACTTAATTAGTAGCGCGAAGGACCTCACTTTAAATTTCAAAAAGGCTACACCCATGATCGTTCCCGAGGCTCTGCAGGCTTCCCTGAAATTTTAAAATTGGCACCATGTGAAGTCACTACCAGGTATGAGACACTCGTGAGCATGCACGAAACCAGGCCTCATTTTAGGGGAGAGATAGCACAAGGAAAAAAATGACACAGGGAGAAAAAACAAGGTAAAAACAGTTACCACATATAAAAACAAAACAAACACTGCTGACATGGAAGTGTTAAATTAGCTCACCACTCCACCACGCGATCGCCTGGGCTGAGAGGAACACCCATATACACACATACTTTGTGGAAGATAATGGACGCCTGTTTACAGCTAGGCAATCTGAACCGTGCATGCTTGCCAGCCATTGGCCAGGCTTCCAGCTCTACTTGCGCTACTCTGCTCATACACTCCATACCCTGCTTAACAGTCAAGGCTCATCAGAGGAAATTACACCATGTCGCTTGGCCGATCCTGATCACAGGAGAGTCGTCTTCAGGTAGGAGAGCCAACGACTTGGTCCTATGGAGGAGGACAAAAAAAGAACACAGCCGGTAGCCCAGAGCAAAGATTTATGGGAGAAGTGTCCTATAGGGAGAAGTGTCCTATAGGGTAGTTATGGAGGCAGGGCTAACCCACATGTATGCAGCAATGGAGCCTGTTAGGAAAGTGTATTTTTTCCCCAAAAAAATAATTGTGTTTGAAAAACTGCTATGCAAATATTGTGCAAAAAAATGCAAAACCAACCATTTTATTCTCTAGGATCCCTGCTAAATATAAATATAAAAAAAAAAAAAAATATATATATATATATATATATATATATATATATATATATATATATATATATATATATATATATATATTGTTTGCAAGTATGCCTGTGCTGTGTGTGGGAAATAACTTGTTATAATGACATTTTTTGTATAAAAATATATATATATTTAGTTACTTTTTTTCAAAATAATTGTTGGAATTTTTTTTTTTTAACTTTATAATCTTTATTGAATTTCTTTTCCCATTAAACATCTTCACATACAAAACAACTCTTATCTCCTCCCCCTCTCCCTCCCCACCCCATTTAATATACAAAGATACAAAAAGAGAAGAGAGAGAACATATTCGCAATACATTTTTCAGTTATTTGTTCTATACCAAGTCCATCTTCCTCCCATAAATTTCCCATTCGAAACCTCCACTCCTACCCTCATAACGCCCCCTATCACACCCTTTTTTTTTTTTTAACTTCAAATTTTATTCAAAGAATTTCAGATTACAAAAATAATACAACAATTTGGATTACAGCAATGAGTTTTTAGAAATTTGAGACTCAGTACAGGAGAAATCAGTCGTGAACTTAAAACAAGTAACAGGTAAGTAATGATGTTTCAATTGTTAGGTATCAATAGTAGAAGGGAGGGGGGAAGAGGGTAAGGGAAACACACAGGAGTTTAGTAGAATGACCGTTAAGTTGATGGCAGTAAGATGAGAACTGGAAATATAATGTTTACAATCACAGTAGAAAGATATTACATCAGGTAATCTAAGTTAGTACTGTTAAGGGGTGATAATGTTTGCAGAGTAATTGGTCCAAGGGGCCCAAAGTTTTAGCATTTTAGAAACTGAGAGGTGTGCTTTTGTATACATAAATTCCAACTGGAAGTGTTGATCAAGCGTGTCGTGTAGTTGGTGACTATAAGGTATAACATTGCTTTTCCATTTGCGTGCTATCAAAAGCCGTGCTGCAATGAAGATATGTGTAACAATGGAGTGGGCCACGCCACAAGGTCTAGCCCTAGTAAGGCTTGTTGCAGAGAGAGCGTGTTGTTGAATCCTATAATTCTTCCAATAAGGGCTTGCACCGTACTCCAAAAAGGGAGGAGTAAAGGGCAGGACCACCAGATGTGAGCAATGGATCCTAAGGCACCACACCCTCTCCAACAGGTGGCTGAGTGTTTGGAATCGATACGGGCTAGTTTGGTTGGTGTTAGGTACCAATGGTGTAGGAGTTTCTGTGCAGTTTCCCAATGAGTTAGGCACCTGGAGAATTTAAGTGGGGCTTTTGCAGCGTAGTGCCAAGTTTTGAGAGCAGAAGAGAAGTTGAGCATTTGCTCCCATTTGGCCATTGAGGGTAGTTTGGTGTAGCTTTGTTCGAAATTGAGCGTTTTGTAAAAGTATGAGATCCCTTTATAGGGGTATGAGGTTTTTTCAAAAGATCTGAGAATGTCAGCTGTGAGGGTGTTGTCTGACCACGTGACTGTTCTTAGAGTGTGGTGTATTCTGAGGTATTTGTAGAACTCACAGTGGGGATCTGGAACTGCGAGTTAAGGTTTTGGAATGTGCACAAGGCACCCTTATCGTATAAGTCACCAATAGTTGCTATTCCAGCAGTCGACCATGTAGAAGTGGATAAATCAGCACATATGAGTTCCAGAGGTGAGAGAGGAAGGAACTTCAGAGTCTGCGATGTGAGCCCTCTGGTATGTTGGCTACAAGACTTCCAGACTTTTATTTTGTGGCATTTACTGAGTCGAGAAAGGAATGGTGTGGGTTGTATTGAAGCCAGATTGCAGCAAAAAGCGGTCTGGTGGGGTATTCTAGGGAAGCCTCTTCGATGTGGACCCATAATAGGCGTTCCACCAGTGTTTAGTTTGACTAAGGAAAGTGGCTTTGTAGTACTTCTTAACATCAGGTACACCCAATCCAGCTTTGGATGTTGCTGTGCACATAGTGGAATTCTTTATTCTGGGGTGTTTGTTATCCCATATGAAAGTATTAATGACTCTTTGTAGCGTAGACAATTGAGTGGATAGTATGGGCAGAGGAAGCGTGCGGAGAAAGTACAATACGTGAGGCATTAGGAACATTTTTGTCATTGAGATTTTTGCAGCCCAGGAAGCTCTGGTTGAGCGTAGAGAGGAGCTGAATTTTTGTACTTTGCTGAGCAAGGCTTCATAGTTTATTTGAAGAATGTTGTTAGAAGGGGTAGTCAGTTGTATTCCTAAATAGGAAATGGTGTGAGATGGAGCCCAGGGGAAAGGCGACATGCATGAGAGACAGTTTTTCGTGGTTTGGTCTAGGCCTATTCCAAGCATGGAAGATTTAGGTTCAATAAAAGTTGTATTGTTTTAATACAAGTTTAAACAGAAAAAAGCATGAATAAGACCGGAGCCTAACAATAGGCAATCCGGTACACCAAGTACAAGTATATATTTATAATAATAAAATTTAGTGCATTCTATTACAGGCACTGAGGTAGCCGGAAATTATGCTTGTTAAGTTAACATTTAAACAGTAAATCACCATTAAATTGTAATGTTATGTCTCTGGATCTGGACGCCCCAATGGGAGCCTGCTGCGTCCAGGGGCCAGAGAGACAATTAGTAAAACATGTATATTCAGTAGGGTTTCAATGGTAAGGTAATTCCAGTTCTCATGGATAATGGAAGAACTCATGGTGAAAAATCAGAATACAAATGATTCCTTGGTGTGGCCAAGAAGGGTAAGCCAGAGTAGGCAGAAAGTGGCAGTAGAAGAAAAAAGAAAAGAGCTAAGAGAAAAAAAAATAAAGAAAAAAAAAGATTGAGGGGATATGGGGGGGGGGGGCAGCGAGCCTAGACCTAGTATCAGCATCAGGGATGTTTGGACTCTCAGGTTACATTTACCGTTGAGAGCCTATGCTTTAGTTTGTCTGAAGCAGAGTAATGCCTCCAGATGCTCCAAATAAAAGAAAACTTTGATTGTTTATCTAATACCTTGGCTTGCATTTCTTCCATGAGCATTGCATTGTTTATTGCGTTTACCCATTCTACAAGAGATGGGGGAACGGTAGTTTTCCAGTGTCTGGGGATCAACTGTCTCCCTGCACTTAGGAAAAATCTTAGGAGGTTATGTTTTTGTGATTTAATAGTACCAGGGAGTATAGAGAGAAGAGAAATGGTAGGAGAGGGTGTAAGGGGTTTATCGTATATTTCTAAGTATATCTGGAAAATTTGTGTCCAAAAAGGGAGAAGCACATCGCATTCCCACCAAATGTGAATGTACGTACCTTTCGCTGAGTTACATCTCCAACAAATATCAGAGGTTAAAGGAAACATAATCTTGAGAGTGAATGGAACCCAATACCACCTTGATACAAGTTTATAGTTTTTTTCCTGAGTATAGCTCGAGATGGCTGATTTATGAGTGAAAAGAAAGGCTTAACCCCATTCAGCTTCTGATATGTCTCTCCCGAGTTCCTCTGACCAAGTTTTAGTGTATTTATGTAAGGATCCATGAACACGGTCCAGAACCAATTTGTATATTTATGATAAGGTGTGTCTAGGAGTCTCCGAGAGAGTGCATAATTGCTCAAAACCAGTCAGGGGTCTATGAATTTGTTTGGAGTCCTGGAGTTGTTTACAATAGGAATTCAAGTGTAGACTTGTAAGCCATGTTACCTTAGGGGATATGGTTATTTGGTTTGTAACAAATGTGCCTAGAGTGTTGTGTACAAATTGTCTGGCTGTGGGCCAGGAAGCTCTATTGTAATCGTCTAGGGCTAGAATAGAGTTGCCTTCGGGGAAGGCAGGGTTGTCAAATAGGGAAGTGAGAGGGCTCGGTTCAGAGGATAAGGAGTAACTCTCCCTCTTACGATACCAGATCGCCAAAGCATCTCTGGTGAGAGGGGACATTCCTGCTAACGATTTGTATGTCTGACCATAGCCCCATAAAAGAGCACGGAGATCAATTGAGGCCAAGTCCTGTTCCACAAGGGTGGAGGCTTTGATCAACGGGCGGGAGAACCACTCCAGGATACGGGAGAGTACTGTTGATGTATGATAGCGTTCAAAATCAGGTAGGCCAACTCCTCCCTTAGTGGGAGGGGAGCAAAGAAGTTTATGTTTCAGTCTAGGGTGGTTTCCCTGCCACACAAATCGAATTGCCATAGATCGAAGAGTGTGAAAAAATGCCACAGGAAGGGCAATTGGCAGGGCTTGGTATAAATAAAGCAACTTGGGGAGAATATCCATTTTTTGGTACATTCATACGACCAAACCAGGACATTGGTAAGGCCATAGGGGTTTCAGTGAGGCGTCTGAGTTTCGTTAATAGTGGGCTGAAGTTAAGGGCGTATATATCTGATGTTCATTTCGGAATGGCTGTTCCCAAGTACGATTTGGAGTTTGTCTGCCATTGAAAGGCGAAGTTGGCTTTAAGGGAAGAAAGGGTGGTGTGCAACAGGGACAGATTTAATGCCTCTGTTTTAGTGATACTTAATTTGTAATTACTAAAACAACCAAACCGATCAATCTCAGCTAATATAGATGGTATACTAATGTGTGGTTGGGTTACATAAAGTAGTAGGTCATCTGCATATAGGGAGAGTTTACAGTGGGAAGTGGGGGATTGAATACCGTGTATGTTGGGATTAGCTCTGATAGCTTGGGCCAGATGTTCAATTACCAAGGTGAACAAGAGTGGGGAAAGGGGACAGCCCTGCCTTGTACCGTTGGCAATCGTGAGTTTTTCTGATCGGGTGCCATTTACTAAAACTGTAGCCGATGGTTTGGAGTACAGGAACATAATACGTGTAAGCATTCTTGGGCCTAGACCCAACTGGGAGAGGGTAGCTGATATAAAGGGCCAGCTGACCCTGTCGAAGGCTTTTTCTGCGTCGTATGAAAGTAAGCAGGTCGGTATGTGGTTGCGTTAGGCATACGCCATAAGGTGTATGGTTTTGGTGGTCCAGGGACAAATCCCGCCTGATCTTTATGAATCGCCTTGGGCAGTAAAGGAGATAAGCGATTCGCGAGGATCTTTGAATATAATTTCAAATCTATATTCAAAAGGGAAATTGGTCTATAATTGGGGCATAAGGAGGGGTCTTTACCTGGCTTTGGGATAACAACTATTTGGGCTTGAAGCAAAGTAGGGGAAGGAGCAAGATCACCATTAATGGACTTAAAAGCTTTTGCTAATAAAGGTGCTAGTTGTAAAGTGAACGTCTTATAGAAGCGTGAGGAAAACCGATCAGGGCCTGGGCTCTTTCCGTTTTTAAGATTTTTTTATGGCGAGGAGAAAGTCTGTTTTGGAAAGAGCAGACTCCAATTCCTCCGTGTCGGATGTTGGGAAGGGTGGGAGTGCCGTTTCCTGTATGTATGAGGGGAGGTCCTGTGAATGAGATGAGGGCGATGAGATTCGTGGGGTAAGATTATATAAAGTAGAGTAGTATTGGCGGAATTCTTCTGCTATGGCCGAGTTGTTCAGTAATTTACCTTTAGTAGGGGAGTTAATGAGCTGAATTGG
Organism: Lithobates clamitans; assembly: GCA_037952925.1. Classification (NCBI taxonomy): domain Eukaryota; kingdom Metazoa; phylum Chordata; class Amphibia; order Anura; family Ranidae; genus Lithobates; species Lithobates clamitans. The sequence goes on from JBBGZY010000140.1 coordinate 11,856,596, forward strand.
CTTACGGTTTGTCGGGGTTGGAGTGTACTTGCCAGGTGTCTAGCACATTTGTTAGCTTGTGAATAGTGGACGAATCGCCCTTTATCTCTCGCTACTAAGGAACGCTGTGAGAAAATTTGCAAAAGATCTCTCCTAGCATGGGTGAGTTCTAGTAACATTGTGGCGTCAGGGTTATTTTTGTGTGATTCCTTCAATGTGTCTATGTTGGCAAGAAGACGTGTGATATCGTCTGTACGTGCACGCTTAAGCCGAGATCCGCGTTGAATAAATTTACCCCTGAGCACACATTTAAGTGCTTCCCATTTTGTAAGTGGGTTGGTGGTATCTTGGGCATGATCAGCTATAAAGTGCTTAATGGTCTGTACAATATCTTGTGTGCAGACTAAGTCAGACAATAGATTGTCATTCAACCTTCAAGAGGTCTGTTTCTTTTGTAAAGGGATGTTTCCTAGTGTCATGTGTATAGGAGCATGGTCAGACCATAGAGTGAGGCCTATGGAGGAGAGGGGAGAGTAATCTAGTAAGGATTGGGAAATGAAAAAGTAGTCCAGTCTACTATAAGTTGAATGTGCTGGGGAATAGAATGTGTAATCTTTAGTGGGTGTAATACTCTCCACACGTCCACTAAGGAAAGGTCAGATAAAGTTGTTCGCATTTTGGTCAGAGAAGGCGGGGAGAGTGATGACTTACCCGATGAAGCGTCGAGGTGAGGTATCAAGGTGGCATTGAGGTCCCCTCCCAGGATCACGTTGGTTGTACTAAATCTCTTCAAACGAGAGACCACGGTGGAAAGAAAGCGGTGCTGGTCCTGGTTTGGAGAATAGACATTGATTATAGTATAAATCATATTTATATACGACAGTTTAAGAAATATATATATCGGCCTGATGGATCAACATAAGTATCAAGAACATCTGGTGTGAATGTAGCATGAAATGCAATGGAGACCCCTTTGGATTTTGCTAAAGGGTTGGTGCTATGAAACCAGGTGGGATATTGTTTGTGGAGCAATTGTGGAATCGCATCTGACTTAAAATGAGTTTCTTGTAGGAGAAGAATTTGGGTGCGAAATTTATGAAAATGATAGAGTATGTGTCTTCTCTTCTCCGGGGTGTTAAAGCCCCTGCAATTTAATGAGGAGACTTTAAGGGAGGTTGGCGCTGACATTGGGAACGTGATTTAGAGGGAGCAAGAGTAAATATGGTCAAGGCCCACTGTCCCAAGGGAGAGGGAGGGTAAGAAGAGGGGAAGGAGAGAGCGACATCTTGTGAGGAGAAGATAGAAGGTAAGTATAAGAAACAGAAGAGAGAGAGATTGGTAGAAAATAAAATAGAAATCAAAGGCCTAGATGGCCGTACTAACAATGTTGAAATCAACATAACAGGCAATTTCCATTAATGTTTGTCTATATTCAAGTAGGCTCAGGCCCTGCATTGCCTATTATATTTTTAAGAACTATTGTACTATGGGTGTCAAAAAGAGCCCTTTGCAACATAAACTTAATGGCCTGCAGGGACTCATACACAGCTTTTAAATTTGACAGTATTCTGCAATAAGGCTGAGGGGGAGGGAAGTATCAAAAAGAAACCTATGGTGGTGATGGGACCACAAGTACAAACATTTATGTTTCTTCCGTAAGAGGAAAACACGCTTCCCATAGAAAAAGGTAAGACTCATGTACGGAAAATCAAGGCTAGTTCACCATTACAATGTCCCAACATAACTGCAAACTGTGAACAGGGACAGCTTCACTAGTCCAGAACCTGTGAAGGAAAAATGTGATTAAACTGGGAATGAGGAACAGAGGGTCATCCATCGGCTGCTCTAGAGGCATTCGATTAGATTGTTAGTTCTTCTTAAACTTCTTTTGCCAGCCTGTGGCAGCTTGAAAACCTGGGGTGGCAGCATGAAGAGGCCAGTCCGGTATGGGAATCCGTGGCAACTCAAATGTTCCAAGGAATTTTGGGAGATCACCCAATGTGCGGAATGTTGCAAAAAGATTGAAAGGGAAACCCCAGCGATATTTTATCTGCTTTGCTTGAAGGGCACTTGTGAGGGGTTTCAGGGCTCTCCGCATGTCGAGTGTCAGTTTGGAGACGTCTGGGAGTAGAGACACTGGGGTCTCATTGAAGTAAATGGCATCCTGAATTCTTGCCGCTTTCATGATTGCGTCTTTAACCGCATAGAAGTGTACTCTGCAGATGACATCTCTGGGATGCTCCAGGTTAGGGTTCTTAGGGCCGAGGGCTCTGTGAACACGGTCTAACTCTAGAGGTGCATCTTTATCCTTGTGGAGCAGGTTGTTAAATATAGCGATGACTGCAGGGGCTAAGTCTGTGGTTTCTACCGACTCTGGTAAGCCGCAGATACGTATGTTATTACGTCTGGCTCTATTTTCCTGGTCGTCCTGGTGGTATATTAGTTGCTGGATCTGTAGTGTGTGTTCATGCAGGATGACTTCATGTGCTTGGAGTGTGGAGGCGTTCTCATCCACATCGTGCTCCACTTCTTCCAGACTGTTTGTCACATCTTTGCGTAACTCAGTGATTTCTTGCTTGTACGAACGCTCAAGTCTCTGTACATAGGTTTCAAAGTTATGCTTGGTAGGGAGGGCCTTAATGTAGGCTTCCATGTCTCATCCACCATAAGATCTGTGTGAGTCTGGGGAATGGCAGGCCAAACGAACCGAGCCGTTATCAGAGTCTGGAGGGGACCTGGCATGCTGTCTGGTCTTCATGTGAGATGTGGAGCACTGTGAAGCAGCTCCCTGTGAGGCCACGTGTGTGCCTGAGGTCCGGGCCGGCGCCATCTTGAATGAGGGAGGGTCACGCTGTGTCTGTCCCAAACGGGTGAAAAAGCGATCAATATCACCCTCGCTGTGTGGTTCGGGAGTGCGGTGTCCCTCTCCCCCTCCTTTCTTCCCCATTACTGACCTGTTTGTGGTGTTTAGAAAGGGCTGAGAGCCTCGTTCGTTCCGACGTGTGCGGGAGCTCCAGGCAAACACGTCCTGCTACTTCATGCACTAGGCCACGCCCCCTTCCAAGCATGGAAGATTTAGTGCAATTAAATTTATAAATGGATATACGACCAAAGAGCATTAGTAGGTCATTTAGGGCCGGTAGAGATTGAAGAGTGTTTGTCATGGCTACAATAACATCGTCTGCATACAGACCTATTTTGTGTGTAACATCTCCAACTTGTATGCCAGAGATATGAGGGTGTATTCTAATGGCTTCCGCTAGGGGTTCCATTATGAGGGCAAATATCAATGAGGAAAGGGGGCATCCCTGACGTGTTCCATTGGTAATCTCGAACTGATCAGATGTTAAGCCTGAAGTCCAAACTTTAGCTGTGGGTGAGGAATATAATGCTAAGTGTGCTGAATATATATTTCCTGCAAAGCCACATTTTTGGAGAGCTACTCTAAGGTAGAACCAGTGTACTCTGTCAAATGCCTTCTCTGCATCCAAGGATAGGAGCAGAGAAGGTGTTTTGTGATGTTCTGCCCATTGTATGAGATTTATAAATCTTCTTGTACCATCAGAAGCCTGTCAGTGTGAGACAAAGCCCACCTGGTCCTTGTGTAATAGTTTGGGAATACATGAGGAAATACGTGTGGCTAGAATTTTTACATATAATTTTAAATCTGCGTTTAGGAGGGAAATGGGGCGGTAATTGGCAGGTTCATCAAGAGGTTTACCAGGTTTCGGAATGGTGATGATCAGCGCATCAAGTGACTCTTTAGGGATGTCACCGTTGTGCATTATATAGTCAGAAGGGGGTGTCAGAAGGTGTGTGAATGTTTAAAAATATTCATTACAGTATCCATCTGGTCCAGGGGCCTTGTGGAGCGGAAGTGATTGGATTGCTTTTAACACCTCTGTTTCCGAGAATGGCTCATTAAGCTGTTCTAGTTGTTCTGAGGTGAGGGAAGGTAAGTTTAGAGAATCAAGAAATTGGGATATTTGCGCAGGATCTGGTTCAGGAGTAGAGGAAGAGTGTTTTAAGTTGTATAAGGAAGCGTAGTATTGACTAAAGCAGTTTGCTATATCTTTTGGGTTGTCAACTCTTTGCCCAGTGGCTGTCTGCATAAAAGGTATTTTTGCAGCCGCTGCTTTTTGTTTAACTTGTTTGGCCAGATGAGAGCCAGGTTTATTCCCAAAGGCATACCAATTTGCTCTTAGGCGTTTAATATAATAGTCATATGAAGTTAGCAGAGAAGAGCGCAATTCTTCCCTGAGGTGGCGGAGACGGGCAGTATCCGCGTCATTGGGTGATAATTTATTGGAGTGTTCTAGTTTCCTAATCTGGTCAATGTATTTGATTACTGTCTCGGTTCGCGTTCACTTTTCCCTGGCTCCGAGTTTGATAAAAACACCCCTCATATAGGATTTATGTGCATTCCACAGTAATGAGTCACTTGTTACAGAACTAGCATTACAGTCAAAGTAGGTTTCTATTTCCAGTTTGATCTTTTCCTGACACCTGGTTTGGGAAAAAAGGTATGTGTTCATGCGCCAAGAAGTGTGTTTTGTACGATGCCCATTAAGTGCAAGGTTAATGGTTACTGGTGCGTGGTCAGACCACGTTACTAGGCTTATTTCAGCCTTCCGTATAGATTGTAGAGTGGTTTTATGTGTCAGGAAGAGATCAATCCTAGAGTAAGATTTTTGGTCTGCTGAGAAAGATGTGTAATCCCTCTCCGCGCCATGTAGACAATGCCAGGGGTCAAATAAATCTTCCATATTCATGAGGGAAGAGAGGGCCGTGGGTCTATCTTCTCTGCGGCCGGAGGAGTCAATTGTTTGGTCAGCTACATCATTAAAATCTCCGCATAGGATTATTCTTTCTTTTGGATAGTGGGACAATTTGCTCATGATTTGTTTGAAAAACTTTTTGTGTATCACAAAAAAAACTTTTTTATGTATCACAACTATGGTAGATTCCATCATAGATGCAGTAATCAGCACACCCGGTTTATCCATAACAAACTCCACTAACCCATACAAAATTAAAGTGTCAAAAGAAGGAGGAACATATAACTTGGCCAGCACGTAGGTTCTGTTCTCTATAGTACAATACAAAAAAATACAGCGTCCCAGTTCATCAGTCTTAATCTGCCTGCAGGTAAACATTACTCCAGACCTGATCAGAATACTCACCCCCCTGGAGTAGGAGGTGTGAACCGAGTGGTACTGGGTTCGTAATTCACCCCATCCCATCTGTGGTATAGAAACATGAGTAAGGTGCATCTCCTGTAGGCAGAGTAATCCCACCCCATACATTTTTGCTATGGAAAGAACTGGTGTCTTTTTGTCAGGATCTCCCAACTCCCGGACATTCCAAGAACATGTAATTCATTGTTTTTACCTGCATAGGATTAACCATTTAACCACATAATTCAAAATATCCACTCCAAATTGTGTGATTTCTATATACTTTGTGTGATCTGTCTTTGTTAGCCAATACTCATTCTTCTCATTTTCCTTCTGTGATACTTTAGAGACAAAATATTTCCTATTTGAGATATATTTATTCCTCACACATCCTCACATACCCCTTTTGTCCCTAACAAACCATCCGTGTCTCATTCCCAATTCACTCACCACCCTTTTGGGTCTTGTCTGGGAGCTTCCAAAGTGACCGTCCCATATGCTTGAGATAATAAATATTATTTCCTCACGTGTATAACCTCCCTTCCATTAACTTTGAGGAAGAAGGCCATTCATACATTATCCCTCTAACCTAAATGCAACCCCTGCCCCAGCTCCATTATGTGAAAATACATGATCAATTGAGCCCCTGGATCATCCATGCAGTTATTATACTTTTTTTCTTTAAAGTGTCGTTTTATAATTCTTCTATAATTTCCCCTTATGGGATGCCAGCCAGCCCCTCCACGCCCTCTGGGGAATCAAAAAACAGAGTCTCTCTGTCAGGGAAATAGCCGTAGGACTGGCAATCCAGCCAGTAATCGTCATGGTCGAGCCAGGCGAATCCCCATGCGCATGCGTGCACACAGGTGCGTGACGACAGGAGCACGCAGGTACACTACGGCGGGTGCACACAGGCACGCGTTAGCACATGCGCAAACACAGTGACAGTTGTTGGTGCCCTCTGGCCTATTTAACCCGGCTGCAGATGCATGCAGGTTGCTGGATTATCGTCAGCTTCCTGTTGACTACTCGACTTGCGTGATCTTACCTGCTTTCCGCCTGCACCGACCCCTGGCTTGGACCTGACTATTCTCCAGTCTCCACACCTGTACCTTTGCTTGTCCACACGGTGTTTGACCCCTGGCCTGGTTACCGACTCTCTTCTTGATTAATTCTGCTGTACCTCTTCTCTGACTGACCCCTGGCCTGGCTTTTACCTTGTTCCTGGTTGCTCCACTGGGATCCTTCCTCGCACTAGTGCCAATTAGTTTTACCAGTGTAGTCCAGCTGCATGCAACTACCCAGCTACCCAGCAACAGCACTCGGCAATCTATGCACCTTTGGGCACCATACTCCCTGTCTCACTGCCAGGGGTATGCTGCACTTAGCCACAAGGGGCGCCCTCTCAGCAAACCGGCCTTGCACCAAGGACTTGACAGTATAATCCAGCCATGACTGAGCCGGCAGAGGTGCGTCCCCTATAAAGACTTTGTGCCAACAGGCCTCTACCCTTACCCAAGTGGTCCAAAGACTACAGGAAGGATACCTCCAGTTAGAGGGTAGGCTACAACAATTAACAGGACCATCTACCCCTACGGTGGTGACCTCCAGAACTTTGAGTACCAACCCCTGAACGATTCACCAGAGATTGACTAAAGTTCAGATCTTTTAATAATGCCTGTTTGCTATACCTGGCTCTGCAGCCCCGGACTTTCTCCACTGAGACTATTAAAATTGGGTTCCTCATTTCTCTATTGTCTAACGATCCCCATGCATGGGCCCACAGTTTATGGGATCAAAAAGACCCAGTTATCCATTCAGTGGATACCTTCTTTGCAGCCATGTCACACAGCTTTACGAAGATTCCCAGCTTACAGCCACCGCTGAAGCCACTCTGCATTCTCTATGGCAGGGACGGCGGCCAGTGGAGGATTACACCGTAGACTTCCGACGGTGGTCTGCAGATATAGGCTGGAATGAGGATGCTTTAAAACATCAGTTCCACCTAGGACTTTCTGAATCCCTCAAGGATGAATTGGCCAGCATTGGTATCCCTACTACTCTGGAGGGTCTCATTCAACTGACCATCCAGTTGGATAGACGTTTATGGGAGTACCAGGCAGAATGGTCACAGATTTCCTGTACACCTATTCCTGGGACTGCGGATATGCCTGTTAGTATGGTGAGAGCTGCATTAACCCCTGAGGAAAAACAACATCGGCGTCAAGCCAACCTATGTCTCTATTGTGGAAGAAATGGACACTTCCCATGCAACTGTCCCATTAGGCCCTGCAAGCCACTCAATTACACCCCAGTGTACTTCCAGGTTTCTGGAACTTCTACTTCCCACCTTGTCCTTTCCATTACGTTGCAGTTGGCCAAAGAGAGGATTCAGCTTCAGGCCATAGTCGACTCTGGGGCATGCAGCTGTTTTCTGGATTTGAACCTGGCAAGAAGACTTGGCCTACCCCTGCTCCCCAAGAAACATAGGCTGGAAGTTCTCCTGGCTGATGGTACCCTGCCTAGTTCTGGTCCCATTACTCAGAAGACTGCTACTCTCTTTGTCACTACTCCTGATGGCCATCAGCAGTTCATACGTTTTGACGTCTTGAGTTCACCCATGTTCCCAGCCATCCTGGGTACTCCTTGTGTAGGGGGGGAGGTGCTGCGCTAACCAGAAGAAAGCTGTAAATCTCTGTCTTTGGTCAATTAATAAAATGACATAAAATTGCATAATAAATCGCATAAATAAGTGTTGACACTAAAAAACATTCAAGTCTTAATAATCAGCATCATGTGTATGTGAAAAAAAGTGCATAAAAAATCCTTTTCAATTGGTATATACTAAATGACAAAAAAATCGCATGTTAAATCGCATAAATAAGTGTTGACACTAAAAACATATAAATCTAGATAATCATGTGTTGGTGCACAAAGGGACATAAACACTACTTCATGTGAATAATTCTAAATAAAAATACATAGAATAAATCAGAAATAACCATCAAAAACATATCCTTATAAATGGTGCAAAACGTACAAAGTGCCAGTGCTTAAAGTTGATCTAGATATCGCAAATAAAACACATCAATCCAATGCAATATGGATAATAAATAATATAAATAAATGTCCCAATAATAGTGATATAAAATATATTGTGCTGGCCTGCGAAACAAATGACCAATGACATGCCAGTAAGTGCAGCAAACTTAAAGTGCCAGTGTAAAAGTCATTGAAGGTGCAAAAGCAAGTTCTGGTGTATTCAATAAAACAACAGTGGGGTGTCTGGGATGCAATTCACTCAGTGTCCTCTTCGTGCATAAAACACTGTAAGCAGTGGCCCCTTACCTAGCGGTGCTAGGTCAACCGCATGAATTGTAGCTAAAACGCCAGGTCCTGAGCCTCAATCGCGTCCCTATATCCACGCTTGCCGGTGTTGGGTTATCCTAATGGCAGCTGATTACAAGTGGCTATGGTCCTATCAGGGGTCCTGGACCAGCGCGGATCCTAGCTCAGCCTCCACATCTCAGGTATGTATGTACAGGAATATGCAGGACAAAGGTACTTGATAGTGAAGTATGTATTAACCAGGTAATGCTTTATTAAAAATCTTTAGGTAGATGTACTCACATAAAAACAATGCAGAGCAAACCTCTCTCCTACGAGCAGCAAACTCGTTCTGTGTCTAGCAATGTGAAACAGCCTATTCCGTCCCTACGCGTGACATCACCGATCACGTGACTTCTTCAGGGGATGAGCAAAATAGGCTTATTGTGGTCTTAAATAGTCTCTCCCATAGTGATTAATGAGCGGCCATTTTCTCGTAGCCACGCCGGCCATTACTAGGTCTCACATGGGCGCGGCCATTTTGTAGATTAGAAACGACTACCTGATCATAACAAAGCTAATAGTCGTGATCACGTGATCGGTAACAGAAGTCACTGCAAGTCGCAATAAAATCGGTAAAAAGTAGTGTAGGAACCTTTTTCATAATGGCTGCGACATAAGTCATGGTGATATGAAAGGTTCCATTGCTGGCAATGGGTATGCGACTTGTCATGTCGTTTGGAACTGTGAAAATCACGTGACAAGTTGCACTGGCATGAACAGGGGCTTAATCTATTGTATGTACTCTACTCCAAGAGCTTACATTTTGGGCTTGAGCACACTATAATCTCCTTTCCAATCTGTCTATTGTTGAACATTTCTTTAGAACCTCTACTGCTATCTCTAACTGCTATGCAATCCTTCCATGGCCTTAGAGTAAGCAATGAGGAGGTGAAGCTAACATTATTCACTGATGACATAATTCTGATATTATCAAATCTCTGGAACCAAGCCCCATACAATGATTCTTATAGCATGGTTTGGCCATTTCTTTGGCCTTAAAATTAACTTTTACAAAGACTTTAGACAAAAGTGAACCTATGTTTTCAGCAAAGTGACTGTCAGCAGCTGACCTAGCATGGGCCAAATGCTCTAATTTATGTACCGCATCTGATCATATCTCCTATCTCAGTGTTCTTTACCTAGACCAGGGGTCTCCAAACTATGGCCCTCCAGTTGTTCAGGAACTACAATTCCCATCATGCCTAGTCATGTCTGTGAATAACAGCGTTTTACAATGCCTCAAGGTACGTGTAGTTCTGCAACAGCTGGAGGGTCGTAGTTTGGAGATCCCTGACCTAGACAAATGCAAGACATATACAGACTGAATTACCGCAAACTGATAAGCACAATATTTACAAAACTACATAGAAAGACCTCCCTATATCTTCTCCGGGAAAACGGAACCTGGTTAAGATAGTTAATTTTGCTAGGCTCCTGTACTCCATGCAAACTATTCCACTTTTAATCCCACACAATCCTACATAATCCTACATAAAGACATAGAAAATTAACTTCAACCTATTATAATATTTTTCTGGAAAAGACTCAGGCCTAGGATTACACTAGCTAAACTACAATTGTTGAAACGCAGCATAGGAGCAAGTTTACATAACATTCACCTGTATAATCTGGATATCTTAACACACCACATTAGACTGCATGAACAACACCTCTCATTATTCTGTAAAATATAACTTTGGAATTCTGTAAAATATAGCATGGCATGAGATGACTGCAGCCAAGGTGGAAGTAGAAGAATGGGGATAAACTTTACACTTCTGCTTGGAGCTGAGTTCAAGGGTACTAGAAGGTTTTATGCTATGTATTTTTAATGTTATTGATTATAGTCATATGTTACGGCTAAAAATATTCCCAGCTGCAAATGCACAACCTTTCGAGGTAAAAAAATAATGTACTTATTTATATTTATATACACCACAATGCATATACTGGATAATATGCTGTGGAAATATGTCAGCAATAAATTGTTGGGTTTGATTGTATGCATTAATTACTAACAGGCTATAATAACACTCCCCATGTGTCTGAACCACTGCACTGATATGTGATGTACCTGAAGGGTCTGGTATGGAATTTAGGGGAAACCCCACTTCATTTTTTTTTTAAATTTTGGCCGGGGTTCCCCTTAATATCCATACCAGATCTGAAGGGCCTTGTATGGAATTTAGGGGGACCCCCCACGTCATTTTTTTTTAAATTTTGGTTCGGGGTTCCCCTGTGGGGAATTCCCATGCCATTTTTATCAATGAACTTTTATGTGTATTGTTGGACCAGCAATTCAATAATAGCCGCGAGTAGTTTTAAATGACTTTTTTTCCTTTGAAATGCCATTTTTCTGTCAGACTGTTCTAAATACGGGAAACATGCGCCCCTTTACAGGCATACTATAGACACCCCCAGGTATGAAATTTAAAGGAATATTACACTTTTATTGTTTCACTTTAAGCATTATTAAAATCACTGCTCCCGAAAAAACGGCTGTTTTTAAAACTTTTTTTTGCATTGATCCATGTCCCCTGGGGCAGGACCCAGGTCCCCAAACACTTTTTATGCCAATAACTTGCATATAAGCCTTTAAAATTAGCACTTTTGATTATTCATGTTCGTGTCCCATAGAACACGTTGTTCGAACACGGTGTTCGCTTGTTCGAACAAATTTTTTGCCTGTTCGCATGTTCTGGTGCAAACCGAACAGAGGGGTGTTTGGCTCATCCCTACCAGAGAGTTTAATACGTGTTTGGGGATCATGATATAGAGCTCTGAAACCATGTAGAAATTCATTGCATAAACCATATTTGGGTAGTAATAAATCTAAATAAGACCAATTAACGCTGTCAAAAGCCTTGTGGATATCAAGGCTAAGTATAATTGTTGGATGAGAATGTAAATTAGAGTCTTAAATTACGTTTGTTGCTAAAGGTAAGTTGTCTGTGATTTGTCTACCTGGAATAAATCCAGTCTGGTTGGTATAAGGGGAAATAACTGAAGCCAGTCTATGCGCCAGCATACGGCAAAATATTTTTAATTAATTATTAATGACTGAGATTGGGCGATAATTTTGTGGAATGTTATGATCTTTATTGGGTTTTGGTAAAAGAGACATATTTGCTAAAAGCATTTCATGTGGAAATTGATTTCCCTGTATATGGTTGTATAATTTGGAAAGGTGGGGGGTCAGAATAGGAGCAAATTTTTCATAATATGTTGTAAACCATCAGGTCCTGGTGCTGCAGAGGTTTTGAGGGAACCTATAATACGATTTTTTTTCGATATCTGAGCATGGAGCATTTAGGGCTTCAATTTGTTGGCTGGATAGAGTGGGGAACAGGATATCTTTAAGCCAATGTAAAGAGGATTGTTTGGGTAATATAAATAAAATAATGCAGCACTATGTGATAATAACCTTACAAAAGTAAGGTTGATGCCGTGAACAATTACACCCAAGTTGCAAGAAAAAAAAGAAAATATATCAATACAAATATATTGTGTCAAGCAAGTTCACAGTGAAAAAAAAACATTAGTATCAAAATATCATCAAGTGTCAAAAAACTGTTTTTCTCTCAATCTTCAACAAGTCCACAAAGATATATGTTGAACAAAATATCAATATAATAATGTCCCGTAAAGTGACTCTTGTGATCCAGGTCAAAAAGATAGAGTGACTTCACACATGTGCTCCCCCCTGTGTGATTGTGCACACCTCAAATAGTGTGACTGCACAATTAAGTTTGGTCTACACAAGCAGCTGAACCACTTCTGGGCTGTAGGTAAAACAGGTTTTGCAGGATTCAAAGTAAGAAAGAGGCTGGATAGTGATTATAATTTATTATAAATTTATTGTAGGTAAAAAACATCAGGGTACTCACATTTCACAGGTGCTTCCAGCGCACCAAACTATAGAAAACATTCAGTATAAAAAAATCCTCTCCAGACAGCTTACAAGCTTGTGTGTATCAGCAGCTTACTCAAACGATCATGTAACTGTCTCCTCCACTGTCCTGTTCGCTTCCCTATGTGTGACGACACAGGGCTAATCACGTGTCTTCCTCAGGGGGATCTGATTGGATGGTGGAAACTTCTGGAATATATACTGTGTCAGCGACCATTAAAGTGAAGCCGCCATATGCGCCATTTTGTTGTAGGTCTACCTGAATAAAAAACTACAACTGCGGCCATATTAATGGAGCCGCAGATCGCCAAATAATCTTGCTGATATATATGTATATACTACGGCTACCATGACATTAAAGCCTCACCCTGCGCCAAATGTGTACGGGATAACACAGTACCCCCAAGATCACTATACTGTTGGTCCCTCACTAAATACAGGAGGGGGAGAGCACACAAGAACAAGGCCTCCTAGAGATGATTATCAATATATATACCATACAATGATGATCCACTATTGACCCCATTAATACAGTATATAAATAGCCGGATCATATTGCAATATTAACCTCATAATAATGCATCCCCCTAAAGAGGAATAACAATGTTTATACGATTCTCTAGTTTATTATAGTACTAATCACCGTTAACCCCATTGTTATAGTATATAAATAGCTGGATCATATTGCACCGTTAACCCCATAATAATGCATCATCTGGATTGCTAGTTAACAACATAGAGCTATAAAGATATCAACCTAGCATATATTACTCATCAATCAAAATAACAAAAAATATTTTGAATAACATTAATAAAAAATAATATATAAAAAAAGTATTATGATTTTAACCTTTGTTTCCTAGTTTTTTTATTATTAATTATAAATATATATATAGGACCAATTTGACCTACCCAACAGGATAGTGTAACAAAATAAAAAAAAAAACGGATAAAGATAGTATTTATTTAGACCAAACATAGTACAAGTACATAGTATCATAGACTATACCCAAATCCCAATTAAACTCTATATGGAGGAAGGGTGATAACTAACTACACGAAAAAAAGAAAGATGGGGGGGGACAACATAACACCCCCTCAATACTGACAATAAATCACAGTATATTGTGACAACACCCATCATACTATAAAGGGAGCCTGGAAAAAATAAATAATAAACAAACAAGGAGTCATCCCACTTTAATGATTACTTTGAAAGCACTGGAGGTCAAACTCTTTGTTCAGACCCCCCGAAGTCTCCAAAAATCACAGAGTGCTGCATTTTTTTATTTGTATATATTTTTTCACAGATCATGGGATTGTGATTAATGCTAAGCTGCTGTTAATTGGCTCTTTTTTCACATTTATAATTCTTCCATCACTACACCTGATGGTAGTTGTAACATTGGGTTGTCAAATGGTAGCTTGCAAGATCTCTATTTATTTTGATTGTTTGGGTAATGTTTGAGGGGTAGAGAGAAGTTTTTTTTATAAAAGTCTGAAACTGTTTCCATAACTTCTTTGGGATGGGAAATTAAGTTACCGGATGTGTTACGTAGTTTATAGAAATGGGGAGGTTTTGTGGACTGATTTCATTTTCTAGCAAACATCTTAGAGGAAGAGTTGCTGTATAGTAAGAATCTTGTTTTAGCCCATCTCAGAGCCTTCTCTGTGTCTGCTGATAACAATGTGTACAAGGCTATACGTTTATCTTGAATTTGGTTTAAGAGGCCCCTGGAAGGGGATTGGTTATGTTTTTAGTATAAACGATCCAAGTCTTTTGTGAGAAATTTTATGTCTGCTAGTTTGGATTTGTTATTTGCTGATGCTATATTAATTAAGTGACCTCTCATGACAGCTTTGTGTGCCATCCATATAGATGTGGGCAGCATATTTGGAGTTGTGTTATGAGCAAAATAGTCCTCAAGGTGAGTTGTTAGTTGCTGTGTAATCATGTGGTCTGCTGGTAGAGAATCATTTATGCACCATTTATAGGGTCTGGGGGCAAGGCCTATATGTGAAGTTGTAAAGGAGACAATGTGATGGTCTGACCAAGGACATGAATGAATATTTGCTTTTGAGGAATTGGCCAAGAGGATCGGGGTGCAAAAGATGTAATCCAGACGTGCAAAGCTATCATGTGGGTGTGATTAAAATGTGTCAGCTTTGATTCCCACATTGTGAGCTCTCAATGTATCCACCAATTGGAGATTGTTTTTTTTTTTAAATCAAAAAGGTGTTTAGTGAACAAGTGTACATAGCTTCCATTGTACAAGCATCATGCAGTAATATACATTCATGTGAACGGTACATTCCAGTCATCATTTAGTACCGAAAGCTCTATAACATTCCAGTGCTCTACCACTCTATGGTCAATAATCTTTTAAAGAACCTCATGGGCCCCCCCAGGACATTGTAGCAGTCTGGACATTACCAGTTCCTTAGGACTCAGTCCAGGGGTGTCCAGCCATGGTGCCCAAATCCTCTCAAAATCTATTAGAGCTGCCCCTATATTGGTAAATGCATTTTTCCATATTCAAAGTGTTACCCATATGCGTTATCCAAGATTTCACTGCCGATTTCCAGCCAAGCAATATAAGTTTGCATGCCTGGAACAGTGCCCTAGTGAGTGCTATTCTAGTCATCTCTTCCGGAACAATATCTTCTAGGACTCCTAATATACAGTGAATTGGGTCTAGGGGAATGTTAGTCTGGAACACTTGATTAAGTGTCCTCATAACCTCACTCCAATACCTATGGAGTTTTTGACAGAATAAGATCACCTTGATGTCGTTCACATCTACTACATAAAGGATCAGGCCTTCTACCCATATTATAAAGTTTAAGTGGGGTGTAGTGCACTCTAAGTACTATATATAGTTGAGATACCTTTTGGGCCACATTGAGAGAGCATATATTAATAGATTGTAGAACTTCTTGCCATTGATCTCCCGTAATTGGACCTATATCCTGCTCCCATAGGGATGGTGCCCTAGTCGGGTGCGCTTTTAAAAGTTGCATCAGTAACATTTGATAGCAATATGAGATAAATCCTTTAGTTTCTGTGCTGGACTGTATCAAATGAAAAATAGGGGTGGTTGACAGAGTCCAGGGAGTAGCTTTTCCCTGTGTGTCCACCGCATGTTTGAGCTGGATATAGGAATAGTACATAGTATTTGGCAAGTTATACTTAGTTTGTAACTCTGAGAACATCATCAGCCTGCCATCTCTAAATATATGGGATAAGAGAATAACACCAAAGGAGCGCCATTTGGGACCCTGTTGCAGCTTTGCTAACTCGACGTACGAGAGATTCCCTCATATTGGACTTTATTCCGTGAAACCTGTCACTTCTTGCAGCTGCCTTCCCTTGTTCCAAATTTTCTGTATCAAAGTGAGAGTGGGTGTCAGTTTGTTGGACTTGTGAAACAACTGGGCCTCAAGGCCCATCGGGATTGTTTCCGCTTCTGTCCCAATCAGCATTAACTGCGCCGAAGAGCCAGTCGGGTCCCGGGCCATGGAGCCAACCAGATGCTGCAACTGAGCTGCTATATAGTACAGCCAAGGGTTGGGTACTGCCAGCCCTCCGCTGTCCTTAGGGTTTTGTAATTGTTCTAACTTGATTTTAGGGGTGCCCGTACTCCACAGTAGTCTTCGGAAAAGAGTGTTAACCACCCTAAAAATCTTTAAGTGTATCACTACTGGGGAGTTGTGTAAGAAATAGAGTAGCTGTGGCATTAGTATAATTTTTATTAAATTTGCCTTACCCGCCAGTGAGAGTTTGAGCCTGTTCCATGTATTAATTTTGTCCCTAAATCTGGACAGCAGGGGATGTATATTTAAAGGACAATATTCCGCTAGTTTAGGTGAAATTTGTATGCCTAAATATTTGAATGATGACGTTACCGGAACCGAGCAGGAATCTGGCAAATTCACCACTCCCTCCTCGTTCAACAACATCAGAGCCGACTTAGACCAGTTAATTGTCAGGCCAGAAAAGTGGCCGAATCCGGCAATGATTTTTGTCACCTCCACCAAAGACATTGTGGTGTCCCCCAGGAAAAGCATCATGTCGCCAGCATACAGCATAATCTTTTCGTGGAGGTCCCCATATTTAAAACCTGTGATCCCCTATCTGGCCCTTACTACAGCTGCCAATGGCTCAATGGCAATGGCAAAGAGCAGGGGAGACAGGGGACATCCCTGCCTTGTGCCCCTGCTCAGAGCAAATGCATGAGACATCCTACCTGACATCCTAATGGTCGCCTTCGGGGAGGCATACAGCAGTGTAACCCAAGCTATGAAGCGATTTCCAAACCCAAACCTGGATAGTACCGCCCAGAGATATCTCCAGCCCACACTGTCAAACGCCTTGTTGGCGTCTAGGGATAGCAAAGCCCTGTTCCCCTCATTATCCGACTGTAACTGCATATTTAGGAATAGGCGTCTGAGGTCGGTGGCCGTGGATTTTTGCAGCATAAAACCGGCCTGATAGGGATGTATTATGATCCGATTGACCCTAAGCGCCAGGACCTTAGCCAGGATTTTAACATCACTTTGAAGTAGAGATATGGGCCTATATGAGCTCGGGTCAACCGGATCCTTCCCAGATTTCAATAATAAAATTATATTAGCTCTAGTCATGGAGGTTGGTAAACTACCTTCCCTAAGAGAGTCGTTGAACACTTCCAACAGGTGTGGCATTATCCACTCGCCATACTGGGCAAAAACTTCCATGGGGATACCATCCTCTCCTGGAGCCTTGCACGTGGGAAAGGAGCATGCCGCATGTTGTAGCTCTTCCAATGTCAGGGGAGCTTCCAGTGATTGTCTAGCCTCCTCAGGCAGATGAATCCCCGAAAGGTATGTCTCTAGCTCGTTATCTGTGTAATCATCCCTCGCTCCATAGAGATCCTTGTAGAAGGATGCTAGCTCTGATAAAAGTTGTTGTGACCTGGCTATTTTTGCCAACAGACGTCCCGTTTTTTCCCCTTCTTCATAAAATGCCTGCTTGCTAAAAAACCTTTTGCATTCTGCGGCGGAGGATCTCAAGCGGTCCAGTAAATCCTGGGCCGAAATCCACGCCTCCCTTGCAGAATCTGTAGGGTCAGTAACATAGGTTAGCTCCAGCTGACGCACCTGATCCCCAACCTGTTCCAATAGTTCTGAGGAGTTTCTTTTGACTGTGGCTATCTCAGCAATAAACACTCCCCTAAGGTAGGCCTTAAAGGCTTCCCAGTTTTGAATTTTATCTGTTAAATGTTTATGAGAGTTAAAGAATCGTTCTATTTGGTTGGAAATTCGTTCCGGGGAATTAAACAGTTTCAGCCAGAAGGCGTTGAGCTTCCATGGCTCCCTAGGTAATGCGGTTGGGGGTTGGGCAATCAGCCACACAGCCACTGGCGAGTGGTCAGACACTCCACACGGCAAAATACTCTATCTTAGATACGCATTGTAGCAAATTAGGGGTGCCTATACTAAGGTCTATACGGGACAGGGAACCATGAGTTTTAGAGAACCATGAAAACTGCTTTACATTAGGGTTACGTGTGCGACATAGGCCGGTCCAACCCAGTTCCGCAATTAGGCGACTGAGCGCTGTACCCCTGCCACCCCTAGGAGAAGGGACTGGGGGATGTCTATCCAATTTAGGATCTAGGTAGCAGTTAAAATCTCCCATGATCAGCAGTGGGACATCAGGTTTGCCCGCCAGGTACGTCAGCAACACTTCCCATGAAAACGGGGGTGGGATATATATAAAGGCTATCAGCAATGTTAAGGTATACAGCTTACAGTAAATGAATACAAATCTACCAGCATTATCCACTAGCGAGTCCAGTTCCTGGTATGTCAGTGCTTTGTGTATCAGTACACTCACCCCACGGGAATAAGCAGTGTGAGTGGAATGATAGGACTTGCCCACCTAAGCATACTGCAAGCAACTCACATTGTCTCCCAGGGGATGTGTCTCCTGAAGGGCAATAATGGCTGGATGGAATTTGCACAAACCAGAGGAGATCATGGTCCTTTTTAAAGGGTCATTCACTCCGCGCACATTCCATGATACTATGGGTGTGGATACCATTGCAAACATTCAAAAATACATTGGAAGGGAATACCTCTGGAGGTCAGAGCAGTTCTGGCTACATGGTTGCCCAAGTGCATTGGATTATGTTGCATCGAAGAGCACTTTTTCGGCAAAGGGTTTGCACAATGGAAGCTCGGTGTTCATGAAGGATGGATATTCTCGCGCAACTGCACGGCAAAACAGTAGAAAACAAAAGTAGAAATAAACTGTGTTGAGAGCCCTGGATCCAGCCATGCCATAGCGTACACAACTAGAACTGTCCAGAAGCTGTAGGGTATGTGGTCTGTTCTGAATATTAACGCCAACAGGGCTTTGTAACAGTAGCCATGCAACCCATGACTTCATGCATCTTTTAAACACCCGTCACTCTTAGCTTGGCTGGGAACATCATTGCATAGGATAATTGCAGCCTTTGTAGCCTCTTCTTAACATCTGCAAATTTCGATCGCCTGCGTTGTACTTCGGCGGAGAAATCTGGGTAAAATGAGATTTTGGTGCCGTTATGTTTGATGTTGCCCTTTTCTCTGGCCAGTCTCAGTATCACCTCCCGGTCCTTGTAATTCAGGAGCCTGGCCAACGCTGATCGTGGGGGGTCCCCAGGAGGAAGAGGGCGTGGGGGCACTCTGTGTGCCCTTTCCACTGTGTAAATGGGAGAGAAAGCTTCTTTACCAAAAACTTCCTGTAGCCATTCTTCAATAAAGGTTGTGGGGTCACCTCCTTCCACTTTTTCAGGGAGTCCCACTATACGCACATTATTGCGTCGCAGACGGTTCTCAATTTCGTCAGTTTTACTAAGTGCTTGAAAGGCATTTTGAGTGGCCATCCTGACATCTCTGTGAAGGGGGGCAACTGGTCCTCCACGTCGCTCACCCGACCCTCCTTTGCTGTGGTTCTTTTCCTGATCTTTTGGAGATCTTGGCGCATAAGGGACACTGTTTCTTTCAGCCCTACAAATTTCTCCTTCAAATCATCTACTGAGGCAGTACATTTGTGCACAGCATGCAGGATTTCAGTCAGAGAAGGCTGGACATTGTCCTCTGTGGGGGAGTCAGATGGATCAGACATGAGATCCTGCTGCATGTCTAATGGCACTGTGTCATCTAGCATGCTTGTATCTTCCCTGTTAGCCAGCTCAGAGGTGTATAAGGGCTGGGGGGAGCCATGCAGGGGGGAATCAGAGCGCCCAGCCAGCTTTTGAGCATAGTAAAGCATGTCCCTGGATTGCTCCTTGTTTTTAGGGAGTTTGCTGGACTTACCCCCCTGTTCGGATTTCTTCTCTAGGCCTCGCTGTGCTTTAGGAGGCTGAGACTGGCCGGCGCCATCTTGGTCAGCCTGGGACTCCCAGGCCTCGGTCTCCGTTCGGTTCCCCCGGGTCATCATCAGCTCAGGACGGTTAGCCAACAGCACCGGATGTCTCCAGGAGGTATCAGGCAGCGCTCTGGGGCAAAAACGGGCGAAAACGGTGGTGAGGAGAGGATATTAGACAGGATCGTGCAGCAGGTCTGCTCACATACCTCGTCAGGCCACGCCCCCAATTGGAGATTGTTTAGTGTACGGTTTAGTGATCTTGGGAATGCTTTGGAGGATGGCACCACTCTACTCCTATCAAGCGCCGAATGAGCTGATAGATTAAAATCTCCTCCTACTATCAAGTGTGGGGATTGGTATTTATCTAGGGTATCAAAGAAGTTTATAAAAAAATTGGACTGTGCTTCATTCGGTGCATATACCAAAGCAGTGGTAATTAAACGACCCTTTAGAGAACCCTTTAATATCAATATCGGAGTCTTTACATTGTGGGTTTCAAAAAAACTATAGAATTTTTTATGAAGATATCTACACCCCTAGATTTAGAATTATAAGTTGTACAGTAAAATTAGCTATATGATTTATCAAAGTATTGGGGTTGATTGGCTGTAGAAAAGTGGATTTCTTGTAATAAGATTATATCAGCCCCCAATCTTTTATAGTGGTGGAATGCTTTTCTATGTTTCTGAGGTGAATTGTTGCCCTGAGCATTGTGTGAAACCACCTTAAGTCCCATAATTTTGATAGGTAATACCCACAATTACCTGAGCAACAAGAGATAAATTATTAGTGTAAAATAGGAAAACCTCACCAAAAAATGTATTATGTGCATTATGAGTAATAGTAAAATGAACAATATTAGTAATTGATTATTTATGGTAGACCTTTTGGTGTAACAAAATATGTTACAAAACCTGAAATGAACAATTAGAAATTAATAACTCAAAAACAGGGGGTCAAACTGAATGAAACAGTTTGGCCTTAAAACAGATAAACTATTGTCCATTACTCACTTGAGGAGCCTTGCCATAATAGACCAAAAGTTGTATGGTCAGAAGCACAAAAATCTGCGCTATCTGATCCATGAATGGGTTCCGGAAGTGAGTTGTTGGTAAAACAAGTGGAGGCGGAGAGACTCAGCATCATTTTGCAACAGATTAAGCGTAAATGTTACTCTAAATCTTTTTCCTTTACCTCTTTGAACTTATGGAAAGTTGCTTATCGGGTTGTGTGGTAGTCAGATTGGAGAGAGAAGAATATTAAGCGATAATAAAGAAAAAAAAGGGGGGGAGAACCTGTTCATCTCTCTCTATGATCCATTTAAAACTTCCCTTTTTGGTGCTTCTTTTTCCATGTAGTGGTGTGGAAGTACTGCTCCGGGATTAGAACTACAGCTATGTGCCGTTCTAACCCAGTTGTGAACATGAATATATGACTCAGAGGGTTGGCCGTGTCATTGCCAGCATCCCTTGTAATTTTTACAACTAGATGTGTACCTCAAAATGGGATTTTAAGGGCAATGCAGAAATTGGCAGTGTTGAATTATAATTAAAAAAAAGTTTATTGATACAAAAAACGAATAGGATATACATGAACATACACATTGATCTATAGTTATAAAAACATCAGATATATGGAAACATATGATGCATCCTACTGCTAGTTACAAGTACCACCCCCGATAGGTGTGATGGCGTCCTGATAGCAGATTTCCAACGCGTTTCAACTTATTGTAAGGATAAAGTCTTCCTCAGGGAGGGACTGCATCACATTCTAAAATTTTAAGTAACAGCATGATTATTGGTATATACTTAAATATTTGTTTGTTATTTGTTTGTTGGCCATCATAGAGTAAAAGAGATCAAATACCTTAAATTGATTGTGTCAGGTGTATTGTTCCAAGTGGCAGGGAGCTCTGGTCCTGGAGTACCTCTCTGTAACAAAGCCAGTTGTGGAATGCTGCCTGTGGCCATCCCTGGCGTCCTAATATATGGGGTGTGGGCGTGGCTAAGTGATGGGCGTAGCCCTATTGTAGGTAGAGTCTCACATTCATTGGTGGTGCAGTGGAGGGGGTGCGACTTCAATTAGCTGCTGTCACTGTTTAGAGGAAGCACCTTTGTACAATGTATTGAGGGGAAGCGTCCACCCATCCCGTAGAGGATATTTGAGCAGCATTGACAACCATGTGTTAGGACCCCTGCCAGCACTGGGAAAGCGATTTTTCACAGTTAAATGCAAATGTAAGTCGCATATAATACTTTTCTGTTGTAATGCGATTTCTGTAGTCGCAAATGTAAGTCGCATATAATACTTTTTTTGCTGTAATGCGATTTCTGTAGATATAGGTAACAAACAAATATTTAAGTATATACCAATAATCATGCTGTTACTTAAAATTTTAGAATGTGATGCAGTCCCTCCCTGAGGAAGACTTTATCCTTACAATAAGTTGAAACGCGTTGGAAATCTGCTATCAGGACGCCATCACACCTATCGGGGGTGGTACTTGTAACTAGCAGTAGGATGCATCATATGTTTCCATATATCTGATGTTTTTATAACTATAGATCAATGTGTATGTTCATGTATATCCTATTCGTTTTTTGTATCAATAAACTTTTTTTTAATTATAATTCAACACTGCCAATTTCTGCATTGCCCTTAAAATCCCATTTTGAGGTACACATCTAGTTCTAACCCAGTTGTGATAGCTCAGAACAAACACCAGGCAGGCTGTATGTAAGTTCAACCAGGAATCTCCCTTTATTGACAGGAATACAGTCTTATTTATACAATAAAAGAGGAGGTGCAGACCTCCTGCTCATATTACTCTAACAATACAGCTGTATCCTAATTAACCTAATTAACATGCACTAATTAACTAATTCCTTTAGACAGCCTAGATGACCCAGACATGACCTTTAGGCCAGACTGGCCATCTTGTAGCTCAGAAAGCCCAATCAACATTATCACAATAGCAGAGTTAATAAACACAAACAACAATGGGGATCTAATGTCTCTTAGATCCCATACTAGAGACTTATTTACAATACACATTTTTGCAGACAACAGAAAGGTAGCTGGAATTGATGACATTAGCATTTAACAGTAGGAGTGCCAACGGTATGAATCAGTCACTATTCCAATATGGCAAATCCAGGGTCCCCAGAGTCTGTGTGTCCTGGGGGACCAGGACCCGACTCCACAGTAATACCACCTCAAGGGTCCCCAGGCATACAGCTCACAAAGAGCACCGTTCCCCCAAAGGCCAGGGCCCACGATCGATCGGCAAGAGGCTAGCATTCAGTCCCCTCCAAAAGTCTCTCTCCCGGCTAGGTCTGTCACAGATAACTCACCCCCGTTTATCAAGTGGGGCGCGGACTTGGACCAGAACCACTCTCCCCAACAACTGAGAGCAGCTCTGGTCTCTATTTACAAAGCCACCTGTTGTACCTCTTTTGGGAACTGACCCAGAATCTGACAAAATGTAGATACTTAACTCCTGTAGGAATGGCAAAATTGCAGGGCCTTCCTTCCCCAGCCTGCTTGAGAGGCTGTAGGGCCTTAGGGTCCCTGATGCATATCCTCTGGGCCTGCTCATGCCAAATGGGATGCTGGGCAGATATATTGCACTCCTCACTCAGATTACCCAGATTGATATCACTTCCTCCCCTGGGTTGGCACTACTCAACCTGAACATTGGTTGACATGGTACAACAGGCATGTTAAAGCATGATTATAATTTCTTGTTCTAGAGCTTAAAGTGGAGTTCTGCTTAAAAAAAAAAAGAAATAAAAGTCAGCAGCTGCAAAAACTGCAGCTGCTGACTTTTAATAAGGACACTTACCTGTCCCAGGGTCCAGCGATGCGGGGGAACGAAGCCCCGCTCGTCTCCCCCTCCTCTCTGCAGCGCCGGCATTGTAACTGTTGGCGCCCGGCTGTGGGTTCACAGCTGAGCACCCACTGCACATGTGCGAGCCGTGCCGCGCACTGTGACTGGCCAGGCACTCATCTGAGACCTGTGACATGTCCCAGATGATTGCCGAGAGGGAGGGGGGAGTGGTGATGTCCCATCTGGTGCCGTGGTGCGCAGGGAGGAAGTGGGAGCTGGGACCCTCTAAAAAGAGGGTATCCGCTCACCCCCCCAAAAAATGACATGCCAAATGTGGCATGTCAGGGGGTCACCTCCCTTAAAGTGGAATTTCCATTTTTGGGTGGAACTCCGCGTTAATGCATCCTTTTCATCTAATATATGTATTAATACAGTTGCCATATACTGTATATACTGATCATTTGTTGATCCTTATAATTTTCCTGACAATCTATTGTACCAATGTTTGTACAAACTCCTGTTCTCTGTACCTTGTGTGCATAAACTCCTGTTATCTGTACTACACTTGTTTTATGCTCAATAAGAAACCAATCAGCTTCTAGGTTTTTTTTCAAAGCTTAACTGAACAAGCTGAAGTTAGAAGCTGATTGGCTAGCATGCATGGTTTGAACATGAAATAAGTAATTTTATAATGTAGTACTAATGTCAGCCCTATAAATGTTATATTAATTTATATGTAAACCCATAAACTAAAATTACATATAGCTTTTAACATGTTAATGTAAATGCAATTTCAGCGTCTTTCAATGACTTTCTTTCTGTTTATACAGTAACAATGCAATGCCCTGATGCCCCATCCCCCAACTGTTCTCTTGTCTTGTCACCCAGGCTTTTAATAAAATCTAAATGTGGTTGTATTAATGGTTATAACACATGGTCTACTGTTTCCCCATCAGGAAACCTGTCCTAAATCTGGCTGATTGATTCAGCAGGGACCGGCCTAATTTTAATCAGTGTGTAGCCATCCCTGCTCGACAGAATTTGATCAACTTCTTTTGAAGGAGAATGTTGGAAAACTTTTATCGATACACAGCTGCGGCTGCTGATAAATTTATATTGACTGTAGCGGGTGCAGCTGTCAAAACACAATGTCCCAGCGAGGGGGATTCCTCCATCACTTATTTTATATAGATTGAGGATTTTTTTTTTTCTGCGTTCAGCCAGTGGGCTAAGCAAGCATAGAGAGCTTAAGAAATACCACGCCACTATCACTGTGCCTGTGAGGAGGCTACAGGGGATCCCCAGCACTGAGATTCAATTGTTAATAATTAAGGAAATGTATATTAATGATCCTACACTAGGTGTATCAGTGTGTTGCCATGTAAGCTACAGAAAAAAAAACACAAATATGCCTGAGTACGTAGCATATAGAAATCTCTAATAGAAAATGTTGTGTTTTCCCTTTAAAAAATGAAAAAATAAGGATTTCACAGTGCATGGTTATATTATATAACATATATATATTATATAACAAGTTATATTATATACTGTTCACCACCCGCTCCTTCTCAATAAAGTACATTCCGTTGGCCTCCAAGATTCTGCTCTATCCTGGTTTCCTGCCTATCTATCACAGCGCGCTCCTTCAGTGTCACTTACAACTCTGTCTCGTTCTCTCCATTGCCCCTTTCTGTGGGGGTCCCCCAAGGCTCTGTTCTTGGACCCCTTCTCTTCTCTATCTACACCTCCTCCCTTGGTCACTTGATAACCACCCACGGCTTCCAATACCACTTATACACTGATGACACCCAAATCTACCTGTCTACTCCTCACCTCACTCCTTCAGTCTCCTCTTGCATTAATAAACTTACTAGCTGACATATCAGCATGGATGTTGCACCACTTCCTTAAACTAAATCTCTCTAAAACTGAGCTATTAATATTCCCCCCTGCCCGTGCCCCCCTCCATGACTTTTCAATCAAAATCAACAATGAACAAAATAAAAAATGTATTAGTCCTAATTATCTGTATACGGAATGTACACAGTTTTTATTCATAACATATATTTTATATAGAGATAGATATATTTTTTTGTACATTTTTTATTCTATATATATTTTTTCATATTTTATATTTTGTATTTTATATTCTATATCTTATATATATACTTTTTTATGTTTTATTCAGCCCTTGTGTGCCTCTTCCCCATATGTCAGTCTACCATATGTTTTTTTAGTGTTCATTGTCTTACTCCAGTGCGGCCATAATATTATTACTGATGGATCTATAATTATCTACCACCTGTACACTATAGTCTCTGGTTTTAGACTCTCTCCCATTTGTGCATCCCTGCCTATAGCATTCCAGTCTATTGTTTCTGGCCACATTCAGTGCTGTGCTTTGTAGTCGGTGCTGGGTCTTGTTGTCCCACGGTGCCGGCATATAAATAGCACACCACTGACACTCCCCCCTCAGGCCTATTGAAGGAGCAGCTGCTCCGAGCGTGTAGCCTATACACTGCTTATTCACTGACAGAACCCTCCCTCGGTGGAAGCCCTCCCCCTGGAGTGTACCCGGAAGCCGTTGGATGACCCGTGACGTCACGCACGTCCCCCATGCGCTCCACGCCGACCCCAGCTTCTTCCTGATGGCCACAGGAAGAACCCCTTGCCGAACAGCTTCCATCCGCAGCTCTACACCTCTGTAACACCATCCGGATTGGGGCTCGAGGAATCCATCAAGGACCGCCTACCCACAGATGAGCTTTTTATCTATGTCATTCCTGTAAGTGTTTACTATATGATGTGTCATTAAAAGTACATACTAATACTGCATTCAGGTGGCGCTTCCCTTCTTTACCCCCTTCTTACTCCCTTGTTATCTCTCACCTTGCAACGATTATTGCAACTCCCTTCTCATTGGCCTGCTTCTCCATAAGCTATCCCCTCTTCGGTCTATCATGAATGCTGCTGCCAGACTTATACACCTTACCAACCGCTCTGCCAAACCTCTCCTCCAATCCCTACACTGGCTCCCAATCACCCAGCGAATGAAATTCAAAATACTAACCACAACATACAAAGCCAGTCACAACTCTACCCCGAGCTACATCACCAATCTTGTCTCCAAATATCACCCAAATCATGCTCTACGCTCTTCTCAAGACCTCCTACTCTCAAGCTCCCTAGTCTCCTCCTCTCATGCTTGTCTCCAGGATATCTCCAGAGCCTCTCCCATCCTCTGGAACTCGCTACCCCCACCTGTCTGGCTATCCCCTACGCTTGCTACCTTCAGGCGATCCCTGAAAACTCATCTCTTCAGGAAAGCCCATCACGTCTCTAACTAATCTTTTACCACTTCCATCAGCTCATTCCCCACAGTTACAATCTTTTGTACCACCTGCCCCACCCTACTAGATTGTAAGCTCTTCTGAGCAGGGCCCTCTTAATCCTATTGTATTTTATTGTATTATAACTGTATTGTCTCCTTTTATATTGTAAAGTGCTGCGTAAACTGTTGCCACTATATAAATCCTGTATGATAATAATAATAATAATAATAATAATAATAATATTATATAACATCAACCAATCTTAAATGCTGCATGAAAATAATATAAAATAGTAAAGATAATGATAATCACATGTGGCCACTTCAGTTTTTTTTACTCCAGCACTCTTACCTCAAGCTTCTTACCAGAAGCTTAGAATCTCATACATAAAGGTCAAAAATGCATATTAGACATCCTATGGATCCACTTTATCAGCCACCATAGAAGACCTTGCACCAGATCCAAAACCTTAACTCGGTAAAATCAGATGCCTCCTCATTGGGATGATGCACAAATGCAGGATGCAGAAGGAAGGAGAGAACAAGTTCATAGTGTAAATTAGTATTTAACATTTAATAAATACAAAAACACTGGGATACTCAAAATAAGGAAAGAAGTTTAAGCATTTAAAACTCCTGCTGATGTGCATAATAACATCAGCCAAACTAGCTTTGAATGATGTGTTTTGTCACAAATAGACATCATCAAGGGAACATGCATCTTGTTTGCGATAAAATGCTTTGGGCATCCTCTGAGTTTTTTTCATGCTTATGCGTGTTTCCTTATTGTGAGTACTCAGTGTGTTTGTATTTAATAAATCTTACATACTTGTTTACACTATGAGCTTGTCCTTTCTTCCTTCTGCACCCTGCATTTGTATATCACACTACTGAGGAGGCATCTGCTTTTGCCGAGTGGTGGTTTCAGGTCTAACACAATATCTTCTGTGGTGGCTGATGCACTGGATCCATAGGATGTCTCTTTTGACCTTTATTCATGAGGTCTTAAGCTGCTGATAAGAGGTTTGCACTCTAGTGGTGGTGGAAAAACACGAAAGGGTCACATGTGATTATCATTGTCTTCACTCAAGCACATTATATTGAACTTTCTTTTCATGCAGCATTTAAGATTGATTGATGTTATGTATTATCTCCGTACACTGTGCAATTATTATTTTTGATATTTTGCTTTTTCATCGTTTTTGAGCTGTTTATACAATTTAGTTATTTAAAGGTTAAATGCAACACTTTCTATTAGGTAATTGTTTATAACTGTATATACACAATACTAAAGCAAATTAAATGTTGATCAGTTGGGGTTTACATCTACTTTTTTTTTTTAATCAAAGAAATTTTTTTATTGTACAAAACTAAAAAATATAGAATACAAACATACAAGTATAGACGTCATGTGCAGTTAATGGATAGTCAAAGGTACATTTTACTCTACATAAAGCTTGAACTTGTTTGCAAAGAGTCCACACTATGCAAAGAGTAGCATTTTCCTCTCGAGGAGTGGTACAATAAAAAATAAAAAATAAAAGGATCCATAACTTCACACAAACGAAACACATAAAATCATAAAGAAAAAGAAAAGAAATGAAATAATCAAAATCAAAACTCTTGCAGTGTATACATCACATCCCTACAAAAGTATATGTTACCCTAAATCTGCCTTCCACCTTCTGTCTCACCCTGCATAGTGATGTATGGCCTTCTTACATCTGAAGTAGCCCGGTAAGTACAAGTTGGAAGGGAGTTACCCCAGGAGTTTCCAACCACTCTTGTCATATGTTTTGAAATTTCCGAGGGGTATTCCTGTGAAGGTATGTATTTTTTTTAGAATATGATTTACCTGTTGTATCCATTGCCTGCAGGTAAGGGTTTGTGAAGATAACCAGAATCTTACAGCAGTCTGAGTGGCACTACATAAGTGCATGGGGGTATAGATTCTACAACAATCCACCAAAAATACACGTAACTGGGTTAAAGTCAATTTGAACTTGATATATGTTGTTAATCATTTGGACCACGTCCTGCCAGTATCTCACCAGTTTGGGGCATCTCCATAACATATGAATAAGAGTGCCTTGATGTATCTGATACTTTGGGCATATGGGTGAATCCCATCTACCCCACTTATGTAGTTGGACCGGCGTGCGGTACACATGATGAAGGATAAACAAATGAGACAATTTATGTGCTGCTGATACTGACACCAGGGGTACAGTCACCAAAATTTGTTTCCATGTGTCCCCATCTATAGGGCCAACATCTACTTCCCATTTTGCTCTATAAGGCAACAAATCCAGGGCCTGAACATAGGACAGCAAGAAAGTATATATCTTAAAGATAATTCCTTTCTTACTGGACGTGGAAAATGTGGAGTCTTCTATCTGTAAAGTAGAGATCCTAATCTGCTTTCTGAGGGCATGAGACCCAGTCTGCGCTTTACTTCCACCCGAAGTTTCAGTAAAAGCTGTATTGTGGCACAGTGGGAAGGTAAGTCTGGCAGGCCCATTTCCAGCTAAGACAAAGCAGAGAAACTCCACCAAAGATCGTATGAGCAAGGTTCTCAAGGGATCCACCACCAGTGGGAGGTCCCAGCCCATCAAATGCTGCAACTGGGCAGCCAGAAAATACGTAGAAGAATGAGGGACCGCCAATCTCCCCTGATCTTTGGCATATTGCAAGGTTGTCAGTTTAACCCTAGCTACTCCATATTTCCAGAGCAACTCTCTATACTGGGAGTCTATACGATCAAACCAATATTTCTGGATCCATACAGGGGCATTATGGAGAACATACAACAACTGGGGGGCCCATGCCATTTTGATACAATTGGCCCTGCCGGTAACAGACAAAGGTAATTTGCACTTCTGCTTAATATTTTGCAGAATGGGTATGAGGTTTAGCGTAGCAGGTTGCAGACAGCAGGGAGGTGCACTGTAGTCCCGTAGCAGGTTGCAGACAGCAGGGAGGTGCACTGTAGTCCCGCAGCAGGTTGCAGACAGCAGGGAGGTGCACTGTAGTCCCGTAGCAGGTTGCAGACAGCAGGGAGGTGCACTGTAGTCCTGTAGCAGGTTGCAGACAGCAGGGAGGTGCACTGTAGTCCTGTAGCAGGTTGCAGACAGCAGGGAGGTGCACTGTAGTCCTGTAGCAGGTTGCAGACAGCAGGGAGGTGCAGACAAGCCGGGTCAAGGTACTGGCGGGCAGATCAGGTACAGAAGGGCAAACCAAGAGAATAGTCAGAGTCCAAGCCAAGATCGGGGCGGGCAGCAAGCAGGTAAGTCAGGAACAAGCCAAGTAAATACTGGATGCAGGAAAACTGGTAACAAGGTAGCAGGGGTCTCAGGAAACGCTGTAGACCGGACAGCAAGGCAGCATTGAAACAGTCTTCTTTAAATAGCCTATCTTTGGCGCCAAGTGGCGCTATTGCGCATGCGCGTACGCACGTTAGCGCTTGTGGCGCTATTGCACATGCGCGTACGTTTGTTAGCACTATTAAAGCTATTGGCACTATTGCACTATTGCGCATGTGCGTACGTTTGTTAGCACTATTAGCGCCATTGGCGCTATTGCGCGCCCGCGAGCGCCGGATGGCGCTTCTATGCACAGGCATTCGTTTAATCCTCAATCCGCTGGGAAAACTGCAAGAGGGCTTTTCCTGACACCAGCCCCCTCTCTCTCCTCATTAAAAATGTATATGATCTCAAAAACTACAGACTTATGCCCCGTACACACGGTCGGACATTGATCGGACATTCCGACAACAAAATCCTAGGATTTTTTCCAACGGATGTTGGCTCAAACTTGCCTTGCATACACACGGTCACACAAAGTTGTCGGAAAATCCGATCATTCTGAACATGGTGACATAAAATACATACGTCGGGACTATAAACGGGACAGTAGCCAATAGCTTTCATCTCTTTATTTATTCTGAGCATGCGTGGCACTTTGTGCGTCGAATGTGTGTACACACGATCGGAAAATTTTATAGCCTGCTCTCAAACTTTGTGTGTCGGAAAATCCGATGGAAAATGTGTGATGGAGCCTACACACGGTCAGAATTTCCCACAACAAGGTCCTATCACACATTTTCCGCCAGAAAATCCAACCGTATGTACGGGGCATTAGACTCATAGTGAACTGACTTCTGTGGCCTAACTAGAATAGGTGGATGTTTTTTAAATAGTGCAGTAATTTTTTAGAGACCCTGGAGAATGCTTTGTCAGATATCAGAGCAGGCACTCTGGGCAATGTACACATTGCTACAGTTCTAGGGAAGTAGAACACAGTAGTCTGCATCTGCAGCCTGTAACATAATTCACCTTCTTGATATAGAGGAAAAGCATTTTTTTCTTTAGGCATATTTGTTTAAACAATGTCTATCCTTTAACCTCCCTGGCGGTATGATTAGTTCGGATTTTAGGTGCTGAAAGCGGTACCATTATTTTGCATGGAAATTTGGCGTTTTATATTGTAGGTCTGTAAATATTAACAATAATACACTTAAATCTGTCCAAACCAGAGTCTAGTAGATATCCCGGGTATGATAAAGTTTGAAACACAAAAACATAAATTATAATATAATAAATAAAAATAAATAATAAAAAAAAATAAAAAAAAATAGTAATAAAATAAATTTCCCCACAATTCACTATCGCTCAATTCTGCAAGTGTTCTAATTTACTATCGCTGTTTTCTAGCTGGTCTAAAGCCACTTTTGACGTAAAGGGACACTTTTTGGTTGCTATGGACAATCTCCAGTTTCCAGGCAGAAGGAACAGTTTTATATATATAAAACTGCATGCAGGACACTGGGCAGACCACTAGGGACAAAGGGGATGTGTAATTATTTGATACAGTACTGTAATCTGTAAGATTACAGTATACTGTATCTGTACTGTGTGTTTCACTTTTTGAATTTGCCGCCGAACTCCGTCCCCGTGCGTCGCAACGCTCGCAGGGAACGGAGCTCGGCACTGTGAATCGAGCGAGACACAGCGGCTCGCCGATCACAGCGGGGAGACATCGCAGGATCCAGGAGACAAGGTAAGTAAACTCTTCCTGGATCCTGCAATGCAAGCCCGAGTCTGGCTCGGGGATACCGCTTTTGGTATGAAAAATCCACCCCGAGCCAGACTCGGGAATACCGCCAGGGGGGTTAACTATTAGGCCTTAGCTGATTTCCCATACAGCCCTCATGGTTCTTTCTATGTCCAGGCCTTTACGGTTTTATATAAATTCCCTAGAAATCATTTAAAAGGTCATATTTAAAAAAAAGAAAAAACTATACAAATAATTAATGTCCTATATTTACCGTACTAAATATTTGCCAATACAGTTCAATTAAATTAAAGAACAGACACAGGCCACACAGAATATCAACATGTTTCTCCAATTTTCTTTAATAGCTATTCGAATCACAAGTTATTAATTTTTACCACAAACACCCTCAAATATACACTAGAATATACATATACATATATAAATAGATTTAAATATTTTATTGATATTAAAGTCGACCCAAACCATCATAGATTCTCTATAAAAGTGGATCTTATACAGGAATTATGATTTACACATCAAAACTACAGCACAAGGGGATACGAAAAGCGGATTCTGATGCGGATTTCAAATGCGTATTCTAGTTTACATGAATCCCCAGTAAAGGGGTTTGTGCTACAGTTTTCTATACAAAATATTTTGAAAGCACTTAACAGTTAATTATACACAGCGACCTTTTTTTTTTAATCAAAGTGAATATTGAAAAAAGTGATCTATAGCTCTTTAGTAGTTGTAAGCAGACAGTTTGGGATTGAGATGTGACTTCTTGTTTTCCGAAAGAGAATATGGATTATGCCATACACTGCATGGTAATAGCTTCATAAATTGCTAAAATGTTTCCATTTTGTTAGCATTGACCTTTATTGCATAAAGCATCCTTAGTCATTTCCTCAAAGCATGCATTTTAACTCCATTCTCTTTTATACATTTCTATTTTTAACTATGACACTTGTTTTGTGTTAGAAAAACAGTATCCTTTTTTAAAGGCAACCTGTTCCCTTGAGGATGTACCATACATTTTCACTATGCTTTTTCAACTGCTATGGAATTTATGGTTCATCAATTGAAAAAATCAGATAGCCAGTGATTGTGTCCAAAGAAACCGGCAGCCACACATCAATATACGTCCCTGCAACACTCAGGGTCCTCCTCTGTTACATCTGTGTTCAAGAACTTAATCATAGAGTAAGTAGTGGACTGAAAGGGGGAGTTAGGGACTTTAAATGAGACATATAGGTCACATGTCTCCATCCCTGAATCTGTGTAAGTAAAGGTTTTTTTTTTTTTTTTTTTTTGGGGACTTTGAATGAGGTGAGTATACATGGCTAGAAGATGAGTTGATATCAAAAACATGTTTTTATTGGTGAAACAAGGAACATGGCAAAATGATATGATACATGCAGCAATGAATAAAATTGTAAATCACATATTACAGACCATAATTAGAAACTAAAAAAAGAGAGAGCAGATGTGGGACTTTGAGTGAGGCACACGGGAGCAGAAGTCAAACTGAAATAAAGTTTCAATTTTTTAATATAAAGTAATACCTGAATTCATAAGTTTACATTTATAGGCACATAGCTCAATAAATATAATTTCTTTCAATCATAAAATACATTCCAACAAGGACTTCTATGTAAACATATGAGGATATGAATAAAAGATACATAACAATAAATATGTGGCACTCAGTGTCACTAGAAAAAAGTGGCAAAGACAAAACGCAATAACATTGGAACGTCCATACATAGCTAATAATAGTGTATAAATAATGGCAGTTGTAAGCTCTACGCCGTTTCGGGACCTTATAGCCACTCATCAGGAGCATAACCGTATTAATCACCTACGATATTACAGACCATATATAGAATCAAACATTAGTGGCAACCAGCCAACCACTGTGTGGTATGGAACAAAGCCTGGATGTAATAAAAACACTTCAAAAATATATGGTAGGTGATGAACTCAAGATTATGTAATGTGTAGAGGCGTTTGCATGAGAATAAGTGCATCCAAATATACTGACATGTTTTATGGATATTACCACTCTTCAGGGGCGGGTGCAGTCAAATATCATAATAACATAATAAGTCTGGAAAATGGGGGACGAGGAGTCAGAGGCTGCCCAAATTGTCTGTACCAGGAGCTGTGGAAGGGGCCCGGAGAAGAAGGATCGGGCACATAGACATGATCCCCAAGTAGATGAAAGACAAAGGTTCAGATATCGGTGTGAGTGGGCTTCATATCGGTTACTGATATAAAAAAGTGGATTCCAAATAGTGTGCAGCATGCACAAAAAAGATGCTGCCATGTAAAAAAAATAAATATAATATGATATAAGTAATATTTTTTTTCTTTTTCATTAATTTTTTTCCTTTTTTTATGTTTTTATTTTTTACACACTGTGACCAGACCTATATAGCGTCACCATCAGTGGAGGATTAAGGTAGTCATGGGCCCCTAGGCTACTTTTTGTGTGGCCCCCTCCCTCCTAAGCATGCTTTACCAGAAAATCAATTATTTAGTGCCATGTGTAAAAGGGTAGACCTATATTACACGCCTCAAGTGCAACTCTCAGGTCTACAGCCCAAACACATTCAGACATGAGCCTACTATAAACAGCAATGCCACAAAAAAAAGCATTCAAAATACACCTGCAAGCTGGTAACAGATATTACCTTTCTAAACCAACAGTTAGGCCAAAAATGTCTGTAGCAGCTCCTGTTTAACTGAGGCAAAATCAGTTTTATTAAAATCCATGTTTTTTACTGCACTTAGAGTGGTGCCTTTGTTTCATTTTCAGAGTGCATATAACACGCACCCTAACATTAAGAGGGAAGTTTCAGGAAAAAAAACTTCCCACAGCCCCTGCACAGTACACAGCCCCCCTGCACAGTACACAGCCCCCCTGCACAGTACACAGACCCCTTTCCGTGCACAGTACACAACCCTCTGAACAGTACACAGACCCCCTGCACATAACACAGCCCCACTTTCCCTGCACAGTACACAGACCCCCTGCACATAACACAGCCCCCTTTCCCTGCACAGTACACAGACCCCTTTCCCTGCACAGTACACAGACATCTGCATAGTACACAGACCCTTTTGCCTGCATATCACACAGGCCTCTTTCATTATAAACCCCCCCTGCACTCCCAGGAGACTCCCAGTCTCCTGGGAAAGAATACTCTAAAGTTGAGAAAACATCACTGCCAGCCCTTTCTCATACACTGCTCCTCCTGTGTCACTCATTGTAAATCAAAGCTTCTAAATACCTCAATTAACGCTGTTCTTCGTGACCCAGTCATGTGACTGCTCTCCTCTGCTGTTTCATTGACGGTCACATGACCGCTCTCCTCCGGCAATCAAAGGCTACACTCGGGAAAGAGGTGGAGCGGGAGTAGGAGAGCGGCCAGAGCGGCTTTAATGGAGGCATTAAGAGACTTCCATTTACATAGAGAGTGACACATGAGGAGCTGTGCATGAGAAAGGGCTAGCAGTAATGTTTTCTCAACTTATCTAAAGTATGCTGGCAGCGCTGTCCCAGGGCCAGGAGAGGCAGTACAGCTGGCCTGACACTCCCCCCATGGGTGGCACCCGGGGCGGACCACCCGATCCCCGCCCCCTGTTGGTAAAAAACATTTATTGGAGTATTCGTATAACACGCGGGCATTGTTTTTATTCTACATATACATAAATATATATAAATTAATAAAAATATCATCGTCAATCGGGGGCCCTTGCACACGTGGGGCCCTAGGCTGCAGCTTAGACCAGCCTGTGCATTAATCCGCCCCTGGTCACCATAGTAACACTGTATTACTCTGCAGAAGCGATCAGGGTTTTTTTTTTTTTTTTTACACATTATGATTGTTTACACCAGTGAACTTCACTGGTATAAGCAATCACTTTTACTAAATGAAACTGATTCATTCAGTGTGTTTTGGTGTGATTAGCTGTGATTAGTCACATCTGCTCACATGGTACAGATGGGCTGTGATTGTGACAATCACAGCTAGCAACATAATTGTTCACAATGGATGGCATGAAAGGAAGCCATCCATTGTGTACAATTGTCATGTAATCTGCAGTGATTGGTCACAGCGGTCACATGGTACCAGCAGCGGGCCAGTACACTGATCTGTTATTAGCTGTGGCTGCAGCATGAGCCAAGAGGACATCATATGACATCCACCCAGATCGACAAACGTCTTGCCCAGCCGTAATTTTGCTATAGGCTGGATGAGAACAGGCTATCTTTTTAAATAGTTAATTTGAGTCATAAACAGGATTGCTGGACACACTGTATTACCTGTATGTAGTTTCAGCTACATGCAGTATACAATGTTGTTTTCCCGCAGTGGGATGGGGACTTCACAACCCACTTCTGCAAACAAAATAGAGTTGTGCTGAGCGTCAGCTTTTTATTTTTATTCTATGAGTGAATACAAAGCTTCCTCTGATTGGATGCGGTTCAGAATTTATTTTTGGCAAAGCTTAATTGAACAAGCTAAAGTTAGAATCTGAGTGGCTACCATGCACAGCTGCATCAGATTTTAGCAAATCATCACCACTGTTTCATTTACATTATTCCCTCTGTTTCTGTATAAGGATGATAGCACTCAAAATTTTTTAATAACAATTTTAAAAATTACCCTTTTCCTAATCAATATATAGCTCTCACATGACCCAGCTCTTTCCCAGCCTGTCTGCAGGCAAGCAGAGGCAGTTGGAGCTTCTAGTCCTCTGCTGTTGGTCACAAGTTAAAAAAAAAAAAACAACCTTTGGAATACAGAGTAAAAATAAATAATTTATATCAATACGCAGTTTTAAACTGTCATACAAATATATATTTGAAATCAAATTGTTATTAATTTTTGGCAATAACATGGTGTGAGGGGATTTCTGCCAGTCACAGGATGTCTTATCTGCCCCTCAAGCCTGTGTCTTCTAATAGGGAGTTGACGCTTCCATCAGTCTACATGTAATATCCCACACCATTGTGTTTAGCTGGTTAGTGGGCATGGAGGAGGAGGGCGTGGGCTGTCATTTACCACTGTGTATACGCCCACATGTGTGACTTTATAGTCACATGCGCTGGCATGTAATACAGCGTTTATTGAGATTTTTTTTAATGATGTGGTTTTAGTGACACTTTAAAGCGTATTTCTACTTTTGCAGCCACATTGTGATGATACCTATTTCATATTTTTTCATGTTCATGGAATATAATTAAAAAACCTTGTTTGCACTTTCTGGGAACCCCAGCACTGTAAAAGTAACACTGTCTGTACTGTGCAGGCAGATCTTAATTTTCTACAACCCCTCCCACTTCCCCTGCCGCCATGTTTTGATTTCAGGCAGCTCCAGAGGAAGAAGAAGCAAGACCCCACAGCCCTCTAACTCCCATCCAAACTGAAGAAGATGACACAGGACAACAGATTATCAGCCTTCTTTCTTAACATGGGGGACTGCTGACCGTGGGCCACCTAGGGATAACTCCAGCAGAGGAGAGGAGATATCAGGCTGACAAGCATAGAGACCCTGGCTGGGGTATAAGCCACAGGCGGATGCGATCTCCCTAAAAAGAGATCAATATAGCTGGTAAGCGGCAGTTGTTTCCCAGGTGGAGGAATCTTTCTATCCCAAACTTATCACTACTTCTTGGGTGTTTTTCGTTTTAAGTTACCAATAACCAGTGACCTGAGGACATCCTATGCAATTGGGAATACCACTTGATTGTGGAACCTGCTTTTCAAGAACTTTTTGTTAGTTTAAATTTTCCACAGGACTTTCAGCTTTGATGTACACTGTGTGATTTATTTGTTTTTATCAAATTTTAATACTTGTGTTCAATTTTCTCATCATATATGGTTACATTTTGGAACCACGTACTTTGGTGTTTCCTACCATCTGATTGGGAGTGATTATATCCTCCATCTGATATGGACATTGAGTATATGTGGATATATGTTACCATATGTTTATAGTCTCACTCAGCGCAGCTTACCATTTTAAAATTGCTATATTGTGTGTATCTCACATTTAAGCTGCAGCACGACCCACCATTTACCATATTACTTCTTAGTAGAATAGCTTACTAGACAGAGCAGTAATTTCACCTTTGACATTTTAAGATCTTAATTTTCAGCTGCAAACTAGATTTGAACACTGTGGGGTTGTTTTACAAAAACTTGAGTGCAAAAACTCGTGCAGCTGTGCATGGTAGCCAATCAGCTTCTAACTTCAGCTTGTTCAATTAAAGTGGTTGTAAAGGCAGAAGGTTTTTTTATCTGAATGCATTTTATGCATTCAGATAACGAAACCTTCTGTGTGCATCCCCCCCCAGCACCCCCAATACTTACCTGAACCCTCTTTCTATTCAGCAATGTCCACGAGTGCCTTGGCCATCTGGGACTCTCCCTCCTGATTGGCTGAGACAAAGCAGCAGCGCCATTGGCTCCCGCTGCTGTCAATCAAGGTCAGTTAGCCAACAAGGAGAGAGAGAGGGGAGAGAGGGGTCGAACCATGGCTCAGTGTCTGAATGAATACAAGGAGCTGCGGCTCAGCTCGGGTGCTTGCTCTGGGGGCACTCAACAGGAGGGAGGGGCCAGGAGCACTGAAGACGCACCCAAGAAGAGGAGGATCTGGGCTGCTCTGTGCAAAACCACTACACAGAGCAGGTGAATATAACATGTTTGTTATTTTTATAGAAAAAAACGAGACTTTACAATCACTTTAAGGTTTGACAATAAAACCTGGAAGCTGATTGATTTCTATGCAGAGCTGCACCAGATTTTGTACTCTCTAGTTTTAGTAAATCAGCCCCTGTTTGTCCTAATAAAGGGTTAAACATGTAGAAACTGGACTTTTCTATTATATGTTAATGAGATGAAACTCAGCCTCTCCTTAGGACAGACTCTCTCTGGCATTTTCTAGAAATCCTTATATGAAGCCTTTTCCTAAAAAAATATAAAACATTATTTTTTTTTTATTTTTTTTTTATTATTAGGTATGCTGTGTGAATAGGAACACATAACAAACATACAGTATAGTGTTTTGTTAATTGCAAAAGTGGAAATACACTTTAAACATGATATTTCTCTTGACAGTGCTTTCCTTCTTAGGCAACTTCCCTTACATCTCTACATGAATGCTCAACCACAACTGGAAATGGTAAAGCCTTGTCATACACATAAATATAGGATGTTGTGCTTTATATGCCAAAGCAGTTTAAAAGTACCATTATGGCTTTCTAGATGTAACTGAGTTTAAAAAAAATATTGAACTTAATAGGGTTAGTAAGTCCAAAGTTCAGTAAACATACTAATCAATAAGATGTCAGCTTTTATCAATTTAGAACAGCCCAAACAATAAAAGGTATTTGTTGCACGGTTTGTTCTGGTTTATTACAATCCTAACTTTGTCTTTGGGTTTTTGAAAGCAGAATTACAACCTCACTATTTTACATGTATTTTTTGTGCATATTTTGTTAGAAAATATCGATTAATGCATACCTGAAAATGTGTTTCACACTGGCTGGCTTTATATAGTGTTTGATACGCGGTACTTCTAGGTATAATATCCACCCTATACTTAGTTGATGATGAGTAGAGACCTTCCCTTTGAGAAAAAAGCTCAGTATCTCAGCAGCTGCAGCGATGACAGAGATATCACCCTTCCAATCCAGCGACATACCGGTACTTCGCTAGATGAACGAATCTCTGGATGGAATACACTTAACCCCTACTGGTAGCCTGGAAACTCCTATGCTTGATAGCCTCATACGAAAGTGGAGGCAGTGAGAGCTGGTGAGAGACTGTCTATTGGGAGAGGAAGCACTGAACACATAGGTGTGGTGGAAGGTTCCATTTAACTTCAAGAAACACTAAGGACTTGCTGTGGCACAGTTGTTATTTATTGAACCACTATCACAGACTTTTTACACATATGTGTGCATTTTTCACAGACTTTATTTTTTGCATATTAGTCACTCTGTTAATGTGTAATATGTACATGGTGCTATTTACTTTTATGTTATATATTTATTAATTGGAGATGGAGTGACACATATAATTTGTTAGTAATATCAGCACTGAGTCACTTTAGGTATTTATTTGGTGTATTTATTTTGATTCACTTTTATTTACACTTGTAAAAATGTGTTCACTAGATTAGGATTTTTTGCACTGTATATAGTGTTAATACAAGTTTGTCTAGGATAGCGCCACAGTTTTTAATTCTTCACGTGGGGTGTAGTGCACCATTGGCACGTCACAAGATTTGAAAATATTTGTTACATAGTTTATATAGTGTTTGCCCCAGGTAATGCAGGTGCAAAGGAATAACTAGAAGGCCTGTCATTTCAGCCTTGATCTGTTTTAGCTGCCTAGTTCAGAGGCTATTGGGCTTCCCTCCACCTTCTTCTGTGTACATCAGAAGAAAAGGTGTTGCTAGGAATGTGACAGACCTTGGGCACCACAAAAAGTAGACATCCAAATTGTGCTAACAGTGGGAGGGGCTTACAGGGGTGTGGTTAAATTAAACCTGAGCCTACTCATTGTATATGTGGCACACAAATGCAAAAGTTCTTGTACCCACAAAATATGTCTTTAATTACTGTGCCTCAAGTTAGAGTCTCACAGACAAGCATAGACATCAGCACACTCAATTAAAAAAAATTCAACTCTTACATTACAAATGCTTTTCTGCACACAGCCTAACCTTAAAATTACTTTATTAACCATGTAAGTACCGGAAGAATTTGCCCCCCTAATGACCAGGCCGATATGGCACTACGTCGCTTTAACTGACAATTGTACGGTCGTGCAACGCTGCACCCAAACAAAATTGACGTCCCTTTTTCCCACAAATAGTGCTTTCTTTCTTTCAAATTTAAAAAAATATATTTTATATTAAATAATATTTCATAATAAATAAGCAAAAAAATATATAAAACAACGAATTTATTCATAAGTTTAGGCTGATATATGTTCTTCTACATATTTTTGGTAGAAAAAAAATTGCAATAGGCGTATATTGATTGGTTTGTGCAAAAGTTATCACATCTACAAACTACGGAATAAATTTAGAGACTTTATTTATTTTGTATTGTTTATACTGGTAATGGTGGTGATCTGTGATTTTTAGCGGGACTGCGACATTGCGGCAGACTAATGTGACCCCAAATGACACTTTTTGGAGACCAGTGACATTATTACATTGATCAGTGCTATAAAAATGCATTGATCAATGTAAAAATGAAACTGGCGGAGAATGAGTTAACACTAGGAGGCGATCAAGGGGTTAACTGTGTTCCCTCAGAGTGTGCTAACTGTAGGGGGATCAATGGAAACAGTAGATCTATGATATGTCCCCTGTCAGAATGGGGAATCACCTTGTTTACAAAGGTAGTTCCCCATTCTGCCTCTGTAATAGACGATTGTGGGTTACTGGTTGGCATCCAGTCCATCCGACCCACGGGGACACTCCCGCAGCGTGCGCCCGCAACTGCACCTGCGTGAGCCGCTCTACAGCTACGGTGATTTGCGCAAGAGAGCCAACCTGTCACCGTATAATGACAGCGGCTGGTCCGCAACTAGTTAAAATAGTCAGTGCATATTTAGCACACAACATCTATTGGGATAATAAGAACTTTGGTGAAGAGTATATAATGTACAATATAGCATTGAGACAATAAATACTTTGCTTAAGATTATGTAATGTACAATATAGCATAAAACATGTCAGGGGTATGTAATGTACTGAGATTAATGGTCAGTGTATAAAAAGTACTACAGTTTATATATTGCAGGTGTCAGGAATGTGTAGTCCACCCTGCATCTCTATCTTTGTGTTATAATGTTCCTCTTATTTTTACTAGCAGTAGGCAAAGAGGCAGAAAAATATTAAGCAATATGATAAGTGGTGGTTTAAAATGCAATGCAAATTCATATATGCAAAGATAATTACTATTTTAAAGGTTTTGAAATAGCAACAATGCTATTCAAAAATGTTATTTTTTCAACCTGGTTGTGTTTTAAATTATACCGCTCAGTGTTTCTCAATTTTCAAAGTAAAATTTAGTATAGTATACAGTAATCAAAAGCATTATTTATACTAAATGTTCTAATCTGTTAAAAGTCTGATATTGGATTAGTTAGTAATTATATAGATTATAACACACTTCTGCTATTTTCATTGTTTTAATAAATTAGTCTCTATCAGGGTAAAGTCTATGCAATACGCTTTCAAATGCCATTTCTTTCACACCATGGTTTGAAAATAAAAGAGGGATTGTGATTAATTGTTATGGGAAATGACAAATGTTCTTAATAGTACACACCATGATAAATATATATGTGAAAGTGGGGTAATGGCGCTCCCTCGAGTTTAATTGGGCAGATATGTGGTGTACTATACCACTAATAATTAAAAATATATAATCTCCACATACACCCTACACGTCCGTGAGTGTGCAGATAAAAAATAATAATAAAAGTGTGCTATGACCGTAAAAATACACCACATATCTGCCCAATTAAACTCGAGGGAGCGCTATTACCCCACTTTCATATATATACAGCTATTTCTGAAACACCTGTGGAGTTTCTTTAGGTGGGCTGCACACCTTTATACTTGTCCTAAGCGCAGTCCCTTTATTGTATTTAACCATAAGTATGCTTATTTTATTTTTAAAAGTGACGGTTAGTTGAAGCCGAATCCAATGTGATTTAAAAATTACAGTCACATGGTTAAATAGAGAACTTTATTTTTGTGTTAATGCTTTGTGAAATGAGCCTTATGTCTGTTTATCATCAAATATCTAAAACATGATCTTTTTAAAGACATTACAAGGGCATAGTCGCCTATTGATCGATATGATTACCATGAAGATATATCTGGTTTCAAAATGTTCACTTG
Source organism: Lithobates clamitans (assembly GCA_037952925.1). Taxonomy (NCBI): domain Eukaryota; kingdom Metazoa; phylum Chordata; class Amphibia; order Anura; family Ranidae; genus Lithobates; species Lithobates clamitans. The sequence goes on from JBBGZY010000140.1 coordinate 11,899,610, forward strand.
TGATGAACTTTAAATACTGCTTCTTGTACACACTGCAAGACTGGTAGTAAAAAGTATTCAAAACTGCTGAGTAAAAAGTAGTCATGACATGCTTTACTAAGCCAAATTAAACTTTTTCCAGTATGCCTTGAACATAGTCAATTATTTGAAATGTAGGATATATTTAGGCTGCAGATCATTTGACCCTATTAAAATAGGGCTTATTGAAGCTAAGCAACACTCTTGGCCTCACAGCAGCACACAAATATTAACATACAGAAAAATGAATATACACACCATTCTTTTGGTATCTACCATAGTAAAAAACTGAATCAGCTTCTAAGTATTCCCATTATGGGATCATACAGTATTATTTTTTTTTTTTTAGTGTAAATCTTTTCACACATAAAGTTTGAAATGTTTGTATTTAGCTTATTTGAAAAAAAAACAGGTCACACATCAATGATGCCTTTAAGATTTGACTGGATCTACGACTAAGCCCTGCTATGAGTGAAATGTGATTCAGTTGGATTTTAAAGTGGAGTTCCAGGCTTTTTTTTTAATTAAAAGTCAGCAGCTGCAAAAAGTTTAGCTGCTGACTTTTAATAAACAGACACTTACCTGTTCTATGGTCCAGTGATGCGGCCGCATGGAGCCCCGCTCCTCTCCCTCTCCTCTCCTCGGCGCATCCATTGGAACTGTGGGCAACTGGCCGTGACAGCTTGCAGGTTTACGGCCGGGCACGCACTGCGCATGCACGAGCGCTCTCCCAGTGGACAGGCATTCTTCTGGGACCTGTCACGTATCCTAGAAGATTGCCGAGAGGGACGGACCACCTATGGGAGAGGAGGAGTCACCTAGGCGGTTCCGTGGGCGGAAGGAGGAAGTGGGACCGGAAGTCCCACTCTAAAGTAGTCACCCACTCCCCCCAAAAAAATGATATGCCAAATGTGGCATGTAAGGGGGGAGGAGTGCTTAAAGCGGAAGTTCCACTTTTGGGTGGAACTCCGCTTTCAATACAATGTTTGTTTGCATTATGAAGCAGAGGGTTCCTAAACCTTTTTAATATGAAGACCAAAGAAAAATAGTCTCACAGACACATTTAGGCCTCAAAACAATATTTTTTCAAAAACTGAACATAAGCATTTTTTTGCATACAGAATATAGACAGAGTGTATCCTTTGTCTACCTTAACCACTTGAATACCAGCCTGTAATACCCCTTGATTACCAGACCATTTTTCAGTTTTTAGTGTCAGATTGAGTGACAATTATTTGACCATCCAACACTGTACCCAAAAAATATATACCAGGTAAAGCCCTCTACTTCTTGTAACTGTCTAAGTTTGTTCCATATTTTTTGCATCAGGACGTATGTGCATAATCGTTTATTAGACTTTGCATATGCCAGGGCCTCCATACCCGTGGTTACGTTGTCGAGACCAGTGACATAGTACATTAGGGCCCTAATGGGTTCAGATTGTAAGTTTCTGTCCTCCCTTCTCAGATCCTCTGGCATAGCCCGGGCGACATGTTGCGCCTGAGCCGCTAAATATACCCAAGGTTTAGGAAGGGCGAGGCCTCCCGCTTCCTTGGATTTTTGCAATTGTTCTAATTTTATCCTTTGGGGGTTTATCTAACCATATGAAGGCCCTAAAAATGGAATGAATAATTTTGAACATTTTTAGAGGGATCACCATTGGTGTGTTGTGTAGGATTTATAAGAGTTGGGGCATAAAAATCATTTTTATGAGATTAACCCTTCCCACCAGGGACATTTTAAGGTAGGACCAAATTTTGGCTCTATCACGAATTCTTTTTAATAGTGGGGTCAGGTTAAGGGAGATAAATTCACGCGGTTCTGGGGTGATCTGGACTGCTAAATACTTGAAACCGGTAGACACTGGTACCTTGTGTATCGTCTGCCCTCTGCTTTCCGGATTTGCATCCAACAGCAGGAGTGAGGAGTTGGTCCAGTTAATGACAAGTCCTGAATAGGGATGAGCCGAACACCCCCTTGTTCGGTTCGCACCAGAAAATGCGAACAGGAAAAAAGTTTGTTTGAACACGTGAACACCGTTAAAGTCTATGGGACACGAACATGAATAATCAAAAGTGCTAATTTTAAAGGCTTATATGCAAGTTATTGTCATAAAAAGTGTTTGGGGACATGGGTCCTGCCCCAGGGGACATGGATAATGCAAAAAAAAGTTTTAAAAACAGCGTTTTTTCGGGAGCAGTGATTTTAATAATGCTTAAAGTGAAACAATAACAGTGTAATATCCCTTTAAATTTCATAGCTGGGGGGTGTCTATAGTATGCCTGTAAAGGGGCGCATATTTTCCGTGTTTAGAACAGTCTGACAGCAAAAAGACATTACAAAGGAAAAAAAGTCATTTAACCACTTCAGCCCCGGAAGGTTTTACCCCCTTCCTGACCAGAGCACTTTTTACAATTCGGCACTGCGTCGCTTTAACTGCTAATTGCGCGGTCATGCAATGCTGTACCCAAACGAAATTTGCGTCCTTTTCTTCCCACAAATAGAGCTTTCTTTTGATGGTATTTGATCACCTCTGCCGTTTTTATTTTTTGCGCTATACACGGAAAAAGACCGAAAATTTTGAAAAAAAATGATATTTTCTACTTTTTGTTCTAAAAAAAATCCAATAAACTCAATTTTAGTCATACATTTAGGCCAAAATGTATTCGGCCACATGTCTTTGGTAAAAAAAATGTCAATAAGTGTATATTTATTGGTTTGCGCAAAAGTTATAGCGTCTACAAACTAGGGTACATTTTCTGGAATTTACACAGCCTTTAATTTATGACTGCCTATGTCGATTCTTGAGGTGCTAAAATGGCAGGGCAGTACAAAACCCCCACAAATGACCCCATTTTGGAAAGTAGACACCCCAAGGAATTTGCTGAGAGGCATGTTGAGCCCATTGAATATTCATTTTTTTTGTCCCAAGTGATTGAATAATGACAAAAAAAAAAAAAAAAAAAAAAAATTACAAAAAGTTGTCACTAAATGATATATTGCTCACACAGGCCATGGGCATATGTGGAATTGCACCCCAAAATACATTTAGCTGCTTCTCCTGAGTACGGGGATACCACATGTGTGGGACTTTTTGGGAGCCTAGCCACGTACGGGGCCCCGAAAACCAAGCACCGCCTTCAGGATTTCTAAGGGCGTACATTTTTGATTTTACTCCTCACTACCTATCACAGTTTTGAAGGCCATAAAATGCCCAGATGACATAAAACCCCCCCAAATGACCCCATTTTGGAAAGTAGACACCCCAAGCTATTTGCTTTGAGGCATGTTGAGTCCATGGAATGTTTTATATTTTGACACAAGTTGCGGGAAAGTGACAAATTTTTTTTTTTTTTTTTTTTTTTTGCACAAAGTTGTCACTAAATGATATATTGCTCACACAGGCCATGGGCATATGTGGAATTGCACCCCAAAATACATTTAGCTGCTTCTCCTGAGTACGGGGATACCACATGTGTGGGACTTTTTAGGAGCCTAGCCGCGTACGGGACCCCGAAAACCAAGCACCGCCTTCAGGATTTCTAAGGGCGTACATTTTTGATTTTACTCCTCACTGCCTATCACAGTTTCGGAGGCCATGGAATGCCCAGGTGGCACAAACCCCCCCCAAATGACCCCATTTTGGAAAGCAGACACCCCAAGCTATTTGCTGAGAGGCATGGTGAGTATTTTGCAGCTCTCATTTGTTTTTGAAAATAAAGAAAGACGAGAAAAAAATTTTTTTTTTTTCTTTTTTCAATTTTCAAAACTTTGTGACAAAAAGTGAGGTCTGCAAAATACTCACTATACCTCTCATCAAATAGCTTGGGGTGTCTACTTTCCAAAATGGGGTCATTTGGGGGGGGTTTGTGCCACCTGGGCATTCCATGGCCTCCGAAACTGTGATAGGCAGTGAAGAGTGAAATCAAAAATTTACGGCCTTAGAAAGCCTGAAGGCGGTGCTTGGTTTTCGGGGTCCCGTACGCGGCTAGGCTCCCAAAAAGTCCCACACATGTGGTATCCCCGTACTCAGGAGAAGCAACAGAATGTATTTTGGGGTGTAATTTCACATATTCCCATGGCATGTTTGAGCAATATATCATTTAGTGACAACTTTGCGCAAAAAAAAATAAAAAAAATAAAAAATTGTCTCTTTCCCGCAACTTGTGTCACAATATAAATTATTCCATGGACTCAACATGACTCTCAGCAAATAGCTTGGGGTGTCTACTTTCCAAAATGGGGTCATTTGGGGGGGTTTTGAACTGTCCTGGCATTTTATGCACAACATCTAGAAGCTTATGTCACACATCACCCACTCTTCTAACCACTTGAAGACAAAGCCCTTTCTGACACTTATTGTTTACATAAAAAAATAATTTTTTTTTGCAAGAAAATTACTTTGAACCCCCAAACATTATATATTTTTTTTAAAGCAAATGCCCTACAGATTAAAATGGTGGGTGTTTCATTTTTTTTTTTCACACAGTATTTGCGCAGCGATTTTTCAAACGCATTTTTTGGGGAAAAAACACACTTTTTTACATTTTAATGCACTAAAACACACTATATTGCCCAAATGTTTGATGAAATAAAAAAGATGATCTTAGGCCGAGTACATGGATACCAAACATGACATGCTTTAAAATTGCGCACAAACGTGCAGTGGCGACAAACTAAATACATTTTTAAAAGCCTTTAAAAGCCTTTACAGGTTACCACTTTAGATTTACAGAGGAGGTCTACTGCTAAACTTACTGCCCTCGATCTGACCTTCGCGGCGATACCTCACATGCATGGTGCAATTGCTGTTTACATTTGACGCCAGACCAACGCTTGCGTTCACCTTAGCGCGAGAGCAGGGGGGACAGGGGTGCTTTTTTTTTTTTTTTTTTTTTTTTTTCTTTATTATTATTATTTTTTTATCTTATTTTTAAACTGTTCCTTTCATTTTTTTTTTTTTTAAATCATTTTTATTGTTATCTCAGGGAATGTAAATATCCCCTATGATAGCAATAGGTAGTGACAGGTACTCTTTTTTGCAAAAATTGGGGTCTATTAGACCCTAGATTTCTCCTCTGCCCTCAAAGCATCTGATCACACCAAGATCGGTGTGATAAAATGCTTTCCCAATTTCCCAATGGCGCTGTTTACATCCGGCGAAATCTACGTCATAAAATGCTCGTAGCTTCCGGTTTCTTAGGTCATAGAGATGTTTGGAGCCACTCTGGTCTCTGATCAGCTCTATGGTCAGCTGGCTGAATCACCGGCTGCATTCTCAGGTTCCCTGTTGAGACAGGAGAGCCAGAGAAAAACACGGAAGATGTTGGGGGGGGGGGGGGCATTCCCTCCCACTGCTTGTAAAAGCAGTCTAGAGGCTAATTAGCCACTAGGATTGCTTTTACATGAAAGCCGACCGCTGGCTGAAAAGAATGATACCAAGATGATACCTAAACCTGCAGGCATCATTCTGGTATAACCACTCAAAGTCGTGAATGGCATACCTGAAGACAAAAAAATGGTTAACAATAATACACAGTAAACAGTAAAGTATAAATAATTACATACCTGAAAAGCAAACGTGATAAAACATAACAACAATAAAACATTGCAGAATAGAATACAGTAAAAAAGAGCAGAACAATAGAGAGAGAATAGAGAGAGAGAGAACAATAAAACGACAACTATTTTTATTTTATATTTTTGTTTGTGTTTTTTTTTTTTTTTTTTTTACACTTTTTTTTGTAACTAACTTTTATAACGGTAACCGGTTCCAGGTTCGGGTCTCTCAAAATGCGATGGCATCTCGGGAGACCCTGTGAAAGTGTGCCTAGTCTGTGCAATGCTGTACCCTACGCTAATACTCAACTAGTGCATGGTAGCGTTCAAAACATTCACCAATGCAAAGACCAGGATTGTCAGGACAGGAGGGACAATAATAGCGGGTGTCACGTCTATATCCGCGCTTGCTGCAGACACAACATCTTTTTTGGGGGGTTCGTTGGGTAGGGGTACTCGGGAGGACATAAAAATGCCTCTCATGCAGCCGACTGCATTTGGTTGGGGATGTGAATGGGGGAAGTACGGGCGCTGCAGAAGCGGTGGGTTCCCAATTAGGATTGGCGAATGCAGCAGGAAGGGCACTATGGGCACGACGGGCCTGTGTTTGTCTTTTTGGTGGCAGCGGGACACTACTTGTGCTTGCCACCTCACCAGCTTGAACTGCACTTATGGGACTCGCCACGTCACCAAGTGTTACTGCAGTGCTGGTTTGACTACGACCGGGGTGTACTAGGCCGCTGGCGCTTGCCAGTTCACCAAAACGCTACAAAAAAAACTGTTAGCGATCACAGGGATCCGGCCTGACTCTGCGAACGCTGCAGTTATGCGTTTAGTGTTTTGTAAGTGACAGTGATCGATCGATACTGCACTTGGGTGGGCCGGGCAGAGGGACAAAACGCAGGTGCTAGCGGGTATCTGGGCTGATCCCGCTAACACTGCGTTTTTGGGAACCCTAAACTGCTGGTGACGCTAGTATAGATCTGATCGGATCAGATATTGATGCGATCAGATACTATACCACTAAGGGAGGTGTACGGTGCGTGCGTGGGTGTTAGCGGTACTGGCGCTAATCTGACGCTGCCTGGGGCTGGTGCTTGCCAGTTCACCAAAATACTACCAAAAAAACTGTTAGCAATCGCAGGGATCAGGCCTGACTCTGCGAACGCTGCAGTTATGCGTTTAGTGTTTTGTAAGTGACAGTGATCGATCGATACTGCACTTGGGTGGGCTGGGCCGGGCGGAGGGGCAAAACGCAGGTGCTAGCAGGTATCTGGGCTGATCCCGCTAACACTGCGTTTTTGGGAACCCTAAACTGCTGGGGACGCTAGTATAGATCTGATCGGATCAGATATTGATCCGTTCAGATACTATACCACTAAGGGAGGTGTACGGTGCGTGCGTGGGTGTTAGCGGTACTGGCGCTAACCTGACGCTGCCTGGGGCTGGTGCTTGCCAGTTCACCAAAACGCTACCAAAAAAACTGTTAGCGATCGCAGGGATCAGGCCTGACTCTGCGAACGCTGCAGTTATGCGTTTAGTGTTTTGTAAGTGACAGTGATCGATCGATACTGCACTTGGGTGGGCTGGGCTGGGCTGGGCGGAGGGGCAAAACGCAGGTGCTAGCGGGTATCTGGGCTGATCCCGCTAACACTGCGTTTTCGGGAACCCTAAACTGCTGGGGACGCTAGTATAGATCTGATCGGATCAGATATTGATCCGTTGAGATACTATACCACTAAGGGAGGCGCATGCTGCGTGCGTGGGTGTTCGCGGTACTGGCGCTAATCTGACGCTGCCTGGGGCGACGCATATCACCGCCGGGCGATCAGGGGGCTAAACCTTTATTCGGTAATAAACGGCGGGTGCCCTGACACTATAAAAAATAAACGAACTAACCAGCGTCACCCGTAACAGTTATACAGTGATCAGTGGTGAAAGGGTTAACTAGGGGGCAATCAAGGGGTTAAAACATTTATTAGGTAGTATATGGGGGTCCCTGTCGCTATAAAACAGTGACGGCGAACCTAAATATTTACGTTCCTAACTAGCGTCACCAGCGACACTAATACAGCGATCAGAAAAATGATCGCTTAGCGACACTGGTGAGGGGGGGTGATCAAGGGGTTAAAACTTTATTAGGGGGGGTTAGGGGGGTATCCTAGACCTAAAGGGGGCCTAACACTAACTGCCCTAACACTAACTGTCACAAACTGACACTATGCAGTAATCAGAAAAAAAAAAAAAAAAAAAAAAAAAAAAATACTGCTAATGTCAGTTTGTGACAGGGGGGGGGTGATTGGGGGGGGATCGGGGGGCGATCGGGGGGGGATCGGGGGTGTAAATATGCCTGGCATGTTCTACTGTGTGTGTGTGTGTGTTGTGCACTCACTTGTCATCTCTCCTCGGCGCTGGAACGGAAACTGCCAGACCGGGGAGAGATGACATCACATCCTCTGCCTGTGTGAAACGACACACAGGCAGAGGAGGATTCCTATTGGCTGGGAGCGATCGCGGGGGGGGGCCACGATCGGATGGTCTCCCCCTCGCCTCCCGACGCTCCCAGTCAGATGCCGACCGCCGATGGCACCGGGGGGGGGTCCGATCGGACCCCCCGCCCGCGGGAGGCAGATCACGTACGGGTACGTGATTTTGCCTGCCCGTGCCATTCTGCCGCAGTATATATGCGGTAGGCGGTCGGCAAGTGGTTAAAACTACTCGCGGCTATTAATGCATTGCCGGTCCGACAATACACATAGAAGTTCATTGATAAAAACGGCATGGGAATTCCCCACAAGAGAACCCCGAACCAAAATTTTTAAAAAAAATTACGTGGGGGGGTCCCCCTAATATCCATACCAGGCCCTTCAGGTCTGGTGTGGATACTAAGGGGAACCCCGGCCAAAATTTTTTTTAAAAAAATGACGGGGGGGGTCCCCCTAAACTCCATACCAGACCCTTCAGGTCTGGTATGGATTTTAGGGGGAACCCCGCGCCAAAATTAACAAAAAAAAACGGCGTGGGGTCCACCCAAAAATCCATACCAGACCCTTATCTGAGCACGCAACCTGGCAGGCCGCAAGAAAAGAGGGGGGACGAGAGAGCACCCCCCCTCCTGAACCATACCAGACCATATGCCCTCAACATTGGGAGGGTGCTTTGGGGTAGCCCCCCAAAACACCTTGTCCCCATGTTGATGAGGACAAGGGCCTCATCCCCACAACCCTGGCCGGTGGTTTTGGGGGTCTGCGGGTGGGGGGCTTATCGGAATCTGGAAGCCCCCTTTAACAAGGGGACCCCCAGATCCCGGCCCTCCCCCCTATCATTCTGCAAGAGCGATATCAGTCTGTAGGAGCCCGGGTCTTTACCCGTTTTTAGGAGAAGTACAATGTTAGCTTTAGTCATGGAGTCAGGCAGGCATTGACATTCTCTAGCATAATTAAGAACCTTTAGCAACCATGGCAGGATAGTTTCCCCATATTGTTTGAAGACTTCCATGGGAAGGCCATCATTCCCAGGGGCCTTAGAATTCGGGAAGAGGTTAAGTGCCTCTTGTAATTCCTCAAGTGTGAACGGGGAATCCAGGAGTGTATGCTGAGAAGTCAACAGACCAGGCAGCTCAATTCCCTGCAGATACTCCTGTAAGTCAGTGGTCGAGTAATTCACCCGGGACCTATACAAACCAGAGTAAAACCTTACCAATTCCTTCATAATGTGGGTAGGGATGTTTACCAATCTCCTTCCCTCGGTGCGTAGCGATCCGATGGACGGAGACGTCTGGGAGGCCTTCACTATTTTTGCAAGTAAACGGCCCGTCTGCTCACCCTCCTCATAAAATGCTTGTCTATTGAAAAACCTTTTTCTGTCTGCCGCCTCTCCTGTGATCCGATCAACCGCCTCCTGTGCAGCCAGCCATGCTTCCTTGGCTGCATCAGAGGGGTGCGCAATAAACTCTGCCTCTAGCCGGCTCACCATCTGTTCAGTCTGATCCTTAATAGCATTTGTTTTAAATTTAATGCCCGTGACCTCAGTGATCAAGATCCCCCTGAGAAACGCTTTAAACGCCTCCCAGGTTAACCTCAAATCAGCATGATCCTCGTGGCGCAGCAAAAAAACAGAGATTTCAGCCGTTATTCGTTCATGGGAGGGAAATAGGTTGAGCCAAAATGCATTAAGTGTCCATGGTGCCTTAGGCAGGTCTGCGACAGGCTTGGCAACCAAGGAGACCAATAGGGGAGAATGATCTGACACTCACCAGGTATCCAATGTCCTCCAGTGTCGTTTGGGGTGTCCACAAACACAGGTCAATCCTTGACAGGGAGAGGTGAGTTTTGGAAAAACAGGAGAATTGCTGCTGGAGTGGGTTACGGCTACGCCACGGATCAGTCCAACCTACCTCCTCCGTGAATTTCCGCAGTGCCGTTCGAGCTTTTGTGCGGGAAGTAACCAGAGGCAAGTGCTTATCCAAAACTGGATCCATATAGCAGTTTAGATGCCCTATAATAATAAGGGGAACATCGGGGTGGCATAAATGATATGTCAGCAATATCCTTAATACCTCTGAGGTAAAAGGGGGTGGCACATATATGGCAGCAAGTATATATTTCAATTGATGGATTTTACATAGTAGTATTACATATCGCCCCTCATCATCTATCAATTTGTCTAATATTTGAAAATCCAGGACACGATGTACCAGTACACTCACCCCCCTGGAATAAGAGGTATGAGTGGCGTGGTATGCCCAGCCTACCCAGGAGAAACCCAGGCATGAAACCGTTTCTGGCACAAGGTGAGTTTCCTGAAGTGCATAAATAGCGGGGGAGTATTTCTTAAGAATAGTGCTAACCATGGTATGCTTAAGAGGACACTGAACTCCCCTAATGTTACAGGAAAGCAAAGGAACAATACTCATTTATGTGTAATTGTGTAGGTAATGTAGGATAAGGCATCTTGTGTACCCTAGGTGCCTTAGGGTGTGCATAGTCTCGGTGCACCAAGTGTGACAAAAACAGAGCACCTGAGTCATACGTAAGGCAGTTCACGTTGGTAAGGATGAGGGGTCCTCTCGTATCACGGTCCTTCCTGCATGCTTGCTGGTTCTTTCTTGCACTCAAGCTGTGGTAATAGCATGTCAAAAAAAGAATGACAAATAAACTGGTAAAATAGATAATCAAAGCGCCCCCTTTCCTGTGTGGGGGGTGGTAAAACCCCAAATGTATTGAGGGAGATCCCTCAGACCTACAGGGGAAAGAGTGGGGGTTGTAGAGGTGAATAGGAAAAAAACTGAGTAAAAGTATGCACAATAAACGTAGGGTTGCGCATAACAACTCAACCCTATACGTCAAGCTCTGGTTGGGTTAAACTTATGGGTAGATAAGTCTAAAAAGTCACTAAACTTTTTTGTAAATCCACTTGCTCTCAACGCTTGTGGAGTGTCAGTAGGTTGCGGCTTCCCAGCCAAACGTGTTTAAACTTCTTTGTATACGTCAGAAATCTCAGGGATGTCGGGTCAGTCACCCTCCACTGCTCCTCTTCCCCCTTTTCGGGGGATATGCTCATTAGCATCCAGCCATGAGGACGCTTCGGCCACTGTCTCAAAAAAGTGGGACTGTCCACCTGCTGTAATCTGGAGTGTCTTCAGGAATAGCATGGCGTATGTGGCTCTGAGCCATTGTAGCCCTTTCTTAACATCAGTGAATCTAGCTCAGCGCTTCTGTATCTCTGCTGAGTATTCAGGATAAAATGAGATGCGGGCCCCATTAAATTGAACAATACACCGTTCCCTTGCCTGGCGGATCACAATTTCTTTGTCTTTATAATTCAGTAGCCTGGCTATCATGGTGAGTGGCGGGTGCTCTGGTGGAAGAGGCCTGGGTGGTACTCTGTGTGCCCGTTCCACTGAGTACACCTGTAGAAGCCATTGTTCAACAAACTCCGTGGGGTTCCTCCCCTCCGTCCCCTCTGGTAGCCCCACTATATGAATGTTGTTTTGCATTAAACAATTTTCAATATCATCAGATTTAAATTCATTTGCTCTGGCAATTCTGGCTGTTATTTGCATGTCTCTTAGTAGTGGCGTAATTTTGTCTTCCAGCTGACTGATGCGGCCCTCTGCTGCAGTAGTGCGCTCCCTTGTTTTCTGCAAATCATGCCTAATGAACCCAAATTCTTCCTTCAGGCCTCCAAAGTGTTTCTGCAGGGTGTGCACTGATGCTGTGCACTTGTGCACCACTCACAGTATCTCTGCTAGGTAAGGTTGATCAGCTTCATCACCCTCTTCTTCCTCCTCCATGTCTGGCAGGCTCTGACTAGGGAAAGCTGCAGGGCCCTGTGTATGTGTCTCATCCTCTGGCTGGGTGTGGAACACAGCAGGGGTAGTAACCATGTCCTCCCCACTCCCATGTGCCGCCGGGCCCGCTTAAATTCTGGACATAATAAAGCATGTCTCTTGGGGGGTCTTTCCCTGTCCCTCTGGGGGTCTTTGGGGGCTAACCCGCTTCCTTCACCTTCTCCATGCCTCATGCATGCTGTGAGAGAGGGGCTGCAGCGCCATGTTGGATTTCCTGCGGTCTGGTCTAAGTTTGTTTACGGGTCAGCATGGCCCCTGTAGCACTCGCCGGTGTCTCCGGGTATGTCTGGGTGGGTTCCTGTACAGGATTCGCCCCAATTCCAGGTGCTATTTTGGGCTGGGAGGAGGATCGTTGGAGGATCAGTGTGGGAGCTCCATGATGAACGTCCTCTCACATGCCGCTCTTGGCCATGCCCCCAGGTACAGCACATTATTAATTAACAGGTCATACACAGAGGTAGGGAGAGATGAAAGGGTTAAGCTCAAATACAGTAAGAGAATGGAAAAGGGGGGGGTTAATATGCAGGAAAGGCATGTGAAGGGTTAATATGCAGGGACAGATGAAAAAGGAGAATAAACAGGGAAAAAAATCCCATGGCCAATACTAATCCCTCACAGTAAATCTGCTGCTGATGATCCCTTCATTTATTTAAACTTCTTTTAAACCTTATAAATTCTCCTTCCTCTCCTTTTCCCATTGTAAGAAGAAGGGAGGGATCTCAAATGTAAACACTAGAGTGTTAAGATTTGTGAGTGCTGTGATTGGTACTTGGCAACCAGCATACTGAAACAATAAACACCTTGGTGAGGACTATGTAATGTGCAACATAGTGTAGGCAGTGCAGTGGTTAGAATAGGGAACGTACGGCGCAGCTTGCCGAACGGGGCGGTGTGGAAAAGAAAACATTATGGAGTTGATTTACTAAAGTCAAATAGATTGTGCACTTTGCAAAGTGCAGTTGCACCAGTGCTTAGTAAATGAGGTGGAGGAACCCTTTGCAAAGAATACCCAGTCATGTGCTAGGAAAATTTAAAAAAACAAAATTTTTGCTTGCACATCATTGGAAGATGGAAGTCAGCAGAGCTTCTGCTCATTTACTAAGCTCTGGAGAAACTGCTCATACAGAATGCAGCTGCACTTTGCAAAGTGCTCAGTTCATTTGCCTTTAGTAAATCAACCACAAAGTGTATAGATAGTTAGTGTGGAACAGGGGACACAGAGTGCACAGAGTCAAATGGCAAGGAATAAGGGCCGTACAGCTCAGAATACAGATATCAAAGTGTAAAATAGGGGCCACAGCGCAGAGTAGATTAAGGATGTGTAGAATAGGGAACACACAGCACAAAATACAAAGTGATTGGGTGTATAATAGGGAAGGTATGGCTCAGAGCACAGAATGAGGTGGAGTGGAATAGGGTATGCACTGCGCAGAGTATCAGATGAGGAGGTGTGGAATACATACAGTACAATGCAAAGTATGAAATGAGACAGAATGTAAAAGGCAAAGCACAGTGAAGAGTACAGAATGATTTGTGGAGGAAAAAGAGGAGAGAACACAGTACCAAATGAGGTAGTGAGGAATAGGGAACACAGAATACAGAATGAGGTGCTGTGCATTTTGTGTGCCTAACTTACATACACCTACAGTGCAGATAGAGAAATCACCATGCTGGATCACTGCTTACTTTTTCCAGTCTTTACTTCCTACTGTACACAGAGGTCATAAAAAAGTGCAAATCACAGCTTCCAGGATAAATACCACTATACTTCCTGAATCTGGACTGGGGTCCTTCTGTCCAAAAAATGTCTGTATTGTCTTATATTGTCTTATATTGTCTGTATGAAAAAAATGGCAACAGTCATGATGTTAGGACCCAGATTGCATGCCCCAGATGCCTAATAAGTTACAGTACCTCTAACTGGCACAAGCAGAACATGCACAGGAGTAGGGGTGTTGGACAATATATTTGGATCTTCCAGAGAATAAGGTCTTACTTAAGCCTGAAGTTTACTATATACTGTATATTTTGGGATACAACACCATAGACATTAGTTATATTCAAGTGTGTATCCTATTACCAGCAAGAGGCTGCTTCTGCTAAACATCTTCTATTCAGTGCCTCCTTGGAGTTGCTGGATACTGCCTTTGAGGCTGAATTTCTGGTGCAGTATGGGTTAGTAGCCATATCTGCTACAAAGCAAAGTTGCACCACTCACCCACCCCTTCTGCCCTCTCTGCCATTCAGAAAATGAAGCATTCATTTATGGGTAGTGAATCTGTATACTAATTTCTGGTTATTTTCAAGGCTAATAGGCAAGCTACTGTAAAAAAAATAAAAAAAATAAAGAGATGAACATTGCTATGGAGTACATCAAACAAAGAAAAACAATATTTTTAAAATACTGTACAGCAGGAGTGGGTCTTTTTTATTTGACTTCAAGGGCCAACTTAATGAATAGAGGAATTGAAGTATAATGCCCTGGTTGAGGTGAAAGGCCAAAAACACCTTAGGAATGAAAAAGTCTTTAGGCTACAACACTTCCTTGTCACTGTGTAGGACCAGAAAGGGATCTTCACAAGACAAGGCCACCAATTTAGACACGTGCACAACAGATGTGATGGTAAAAAAGGACAGCAACCTCGTGAGTATGCGTGGTAAGAGAAATAACTCTAATATGCTTAAAGGGCAGGTTTGAAGTGCTAAAACAATGATATTCATATCCAAGAATTATGGAAGAATGAACAGCAGGAGCCACATAAGAAATACCCTGTACAAAGGTTTTAATTAAAGAATAAAAAGCTAGCAGTCTCTGCAGAGATATGGCCCTTGGTGGTACTCAGGGCCAAATGCTGGTCCAAACATGATTGCAAAAAGTTCAGGCTATGTCCCACCTAATTCTGGGCTAAAAAATATTTTCCTTGCATCAATTATGCCTTCCATGTATGATGGTAGACCTTGCGGGAAGTGGATTTGCTGGCTGACCTGGGCTTCAACAGTCATGTCGTTAGAGCCAGCAACCATAAAGCAAGATGTTAAACCAGTCCTTAAGACATATGGTCAGGACAATCTGCAAGAATACACAGAGCATCTGCTAGGAATCTGAACAGGACACGCACATCACATGAACCTTCGCATCCTCTTGATGGTGACAGTATAACCCAAATGTCTTTGAATTCTGTGTCCCTCAATGAATGATAAAGAAAAAGTTTTGGGTGGATGTACAAATTACATATACGTCCGGATTACTCATTTGAGGACTGGTGGAATGAAGTTTTATTTTATTTTAGCATATAAATGATAAATAATATAAGCCATACATTTTTCGGTGAGACAGAGCAACAATCCAAGACCCCAGATATACAATAGAGGTATATATATATATATATATATATACCTGTATGTATATTGTAAAGTTTGGGGTTGTATAGCTCAAGTGTAACGCCCGCTAGTGAGTACAGTCCATGCCAAATATTTACATTTAAGTGCTTGTTGGCCCTCTTTTATTTAAAGGTAAGTTCACACAATGTTCCAGAAAACATAATCCAGGGTTTCCCACGCAGGGGGTCCTTCACCATTAAGAAAAAAAACAAAACAGTTATTAAAGAGGGAGTCCATCCAAACCACAAAAAAAAATATTAAAAGCCAGCGGCTACAAATACTGCAGCTGCTGACTTTTAATACATGGCCACTTACCTGTCCCAGGGTCCAGCGATGTCGGCAGGCGACGCCGAGAACCCGCTTGGTTCTCGGCAGCTGCCGCCACCATCCTAGGTGAGGGAATCAGGAAGTGAAGCATCGCGGCTTCACTTCCCGGTTCCCTACTACGCATGCGCGAGTCGCGCTGCGCATCGTAAGTGGTCCCCGCTATCTGGGAGCTGTGTGTTTCCCAGGAGACAGCGCGGTGGGGACAGGATGGGAGTCTATGCCGGAAGTGGGTGCAAATACCTGTCTTAGACAGGTATCTGCACCCCCCTCCTGCCTGAAAGGTGCCAAATGTGACACCGGAGGGTTCCGAAAAGTGGAAGTTCCATTTTTGTGTGGAAGTCCGCTTTAAGTTTTAACAGCAGTGCTACTCAGGCCTTTCACTTCAGGCCCTTCTCTGTCTCTTATAGGCCATTTCCTTGCCAACACTGTCCACATAGACAGCAGCCCTTTGCTGCTCTAACCTTCAGGCTTGGGTCTCTGTCTTTCCCAGCACAGACATCTACCCCTCTGGCTTCTCCCTTGCACACGCCTGGACTCCTCGGGGGGGGTGGAGACCAGAACCATGGTCAGGACTCTACAAAAAGACCTGTACACACCTGTGCAATGAATGTGCTGGCTGTTCACAATATCTGGACCCAGGACATGAGATTTCATCACACCTGTACCTTTTAGAAATTTTCAGGCTCCAGATCCCAAAATTGATTTCTCTAAATCATGAGAAAACGTAAAAGCCAGTTTCCTCCTAATTAAAAGGATTGTAAAGCCACAACGTTTTTTTCTTTATCTTAATGCATTCTATGCATTAAGATATAAAGCATTCTGTGTACAGCAGCCCCCCTTGGCCCCCCTAATACTTACCTGAGCCCCCTCTCTGTCCAACATGGTCCACGAGTGTCTCAGCTGTTTGAGATTCTCCCTCTTGATTGGCTGAGACACAGCCATTGGCTACCACTGCTGTCAATCTAAGTCAGCTAGCCAATCAGGAGAGAGAGAGTGTGGGGTCGGGTCACAGCTCCGTGTCTGAATGGACACAGGGAGCTGTAACTCAGCTCAGGTGACCCCATGGCCTGCTTTTCGCTGTGGGGGAACTCAATATGAGGGAGGGGCCAGGATCACAGAAGAGGGACCTGAGAAGAGGAGGATCTGTGCTGCTCTGTGTCAATCCACTGCCATAGAGCAGGTAAATATAACATGTTTGTTATTTTTATACGGAAAAAAATTAGACTTTAAAATCACTTTGAGTAAACTCTCTGGAGCCCCCCCTCTTTGAAAATTCTTGGTTAACATCACCCGGATTCGGCACCGTACTGCCACAATATAGAATGAATAATACAGCTAAATACTAATACATGTGCCGGTGACGTAAACAGGTGACCCCGCCCCCCGATGCCACGTGACATCAGAGGAAGGCGGGGTCGTCGGTTTTCGTCACTGAGTGGCCCCGCCCTCAGCTATATAACAGCTGTCATCGGGAAGAAGCGTGACTCGGCAGGAGCCCCCCATGGAGGCGGAGCTTTTGCAGCTTTTTTTTTTTTTCCTTTTTTTCAGCTCGTCGGGCGTCGTGAGATGGATCTACATCACAGGACATTTATATCCTTTTTATTTTTTATTAAAGGACTTGTCCCAAAGTGTCTCCTGTCTTTTTTACTATTTTTGACACTTTTTTTGTGAAATGGTAGGGGTACAATGTACCCGTTACCAATTCACATAGGGGGAGGCCAGGATCAGGGGGTCTCCTTGCTAAAGGGGGCTTCCAGATTCCAATAAGCCCCCTGCCTGCAGACCCCCACAATCAGCAAGGGTTGTGGGGATGAGGCCCTTGTCCCCATCAACATGGGGACAAGGTGCTTTGGGGGCCTACTCCAAAGCACCCTCCCCATGTTGAGGGCATGTGGCCTGGTATGGTTCAGGAGGGGGGTGCTCTCTCATCCCCCCTCTTTTCCTGCAGCCTGCCAGGTTGCGTGCTCAGATAAGGGTCTGGTATGGATTTTGGGGGGACCCCTACACCATTTTTTTTTAATTTGGCACAGGGTTCCCCTTAATATGCATACCAGACCCAAATGGCCTGGTAATGGACTGGGGGGTAACCCATGCCATTTTTTTTCAATAGGTTTTATCTATATTGCTGAGACCTGGCAATTCATTACAGCCACGATTAGTTTTAAATTACTTTTTTTTAAATGTCATTTTGCTGTGGTACTGTTCTAAACACAGGAAAACTGCGCCACATTACAGGCATACTATAGACACCCCCAGCCACTTTTTTTAAAGGAATATTTCATTTTTATTGTTTCACTTTAAGAATTATTAAAATCACTGCTCCCAAAAAACTGCAGTTTTTAAAATTTTTATTTGCATTGATACATGTCCCCTGGGGCAGGACCCAGGTCCCCAAAACGGAAAATTGTATACTCCCCTTTCCGTAATTTTCCTTTCCTGTCGTATCTTCATGGCAGCATACACTTTGGGTTGTGACTCCGCCCCTCACAACCTGATAGGACCACATAGCTATAAATTGTAACGATGGCCCCCGCCCCAGTATTCTCCGTGTATATCACCTCAGAAGGGTGGGAGATTGTATGCTGCCATGAAGATACGACAGGAAAGGAAAATTACGGAAAGGTGATTATACAATTTTCCATTTTCCTGTCGCATCATGGCAGCATACACTTTGGGGGGTAACTCGCAAAGACTGGGTGGGAATTCAAACTAAGTTTATTAACAAAGAATAGAAGAATTGGCCTGGATAACGGATCTCCCAAAATCCACTGTGGATAAGCAGGCGGAATCCACCTTGTAATGGGACATAAAGGTGTTCCTGGAAGACCAGGTGGCCGCTCTGCAAATTGTCTCCGCCGAGACTTTACAATATGCCGCCCAGGAGGTTGCCACTGCCCTGGTGGAGTGTGCCCTTAAGCCCTCAGGTACTTGATGACTACTCAACGAATAGGCCTTTTTGATGGTCTTCACCAACCAAGACGCAATGGTGCGTGAGGATGCCGCTTGACCTCTCCTGAATCCATGCGGAATGATTAGGAGACTTTCCGTTTTCCTAATGGATCTAGTGGTTGAAAGATATTTCAGGACGTTACCCTTGACATCCAGTGGGTGAGGATCGCCCTGTTCCGTACTGAGTGCTGGAAGGTTAATCTCCTGGTTGAAGTGAAAGGATGAGGATACCTTGGGGATGAACCGGTCTGAAGGTCTTAGGACTAATCTGTCTGGCAGGACAACCAGACATGGATCACTGATCATTAAGGCTTGCATCTCTGACACCCTTTTAGCTGATGTTATGGCTATCAGAAATGAGACTTTCAGCGTCAGATCCCATAAGGATATGTTCTCGTTAGGAAAGAAGGGTTCCTTGGATAGGGCTTCCAGCACTACTGAGAGGTCCCAGACAGGGAAGGAAGGTTTCCTAGGAGGTCTCAGTTTCAGGCAGGCTCGTTGGAACTGAACCACAAGGGGATCTTGTGCCCATCTGATACCCGTCAAGGCGGACAGGGCCGAAACTTGAACCTTTAAGGTACTTGACCTAAGGCCTTTCTCTAGGCCTAGTTGGAGGAACTCCAGGACCTGTGACACCGACGGTGAGGATGAGTCCCAGCCTTGCTGTTGAGCGCGATAAACTTCTCCCAGACTGGCCTATACATGTTATTTGTAGTAGGCCTCCTGGCCTGGAGTAGGGTATTCACCACCCTCTGGGAGCATCCTTGCTCTAGGTACCTAGCCCTTTCAGTCTCCAGGCCATCAAATGTAGCTTCTCCGGGTTCGGGTGCAGAAGATGGCCCTGGGAGAGTAGGTCCGATGACAACAGAAGAGGCAGGGGATCTGCCGTATTCAGCTGCATCAGGGTGGTAAACCATGGCCTCCTCGGCCAGAAGGGAATCACTGCCACCACCAGTACCGATGACTTGTTGAGTCTCAGGAGAAACCTCGCTATGAGTGGAGTTGGAGGGAAGATGTATCCTAGATGAAAATTTCAGGGGTGCAGGAGACAATCCGGCCCCTCTGCCGAAGGGAATGGTATCCTTGATAGGAATCTCCGGCATTTCGCACCGGTGTTGCCGCCAGGTCTATCTCTGGTGAACCCCAAGTCCGGGATATGAGAGCGTAGGCCTGTGGGCTCAGAGACCACTCGTGGTTGGAGGTGAAATTCCTGCTCAGCAAATCGGCCAACACGTTCTGGACTCCTGGTACATAGACAGCCCTTAGACTCGACAGGTTCAGCTGTGCCCACTCTAGGACAGGACGGACCTCCTGCATCATGGACCTGCTTCTGGTGCCCCCCTGCCTGTTGATATAGGCAACTGCAACTTTGTTGTCCATTCTCAGAAGGACATGCCTCCCCCTCAAGAGGGAGCTGAAGGACAGGAGAGCCTGGAATGCTGCTCTCATCTCCAGCACATTCGACACTGCATCCTGTATCCTGAACGGCCAGCGCCCTTGAGCCGCGTAATCCTGATAGTGAGCTCCCCACCCCTGCAGACTGGCATCCGAGGTCACCGTCTCCTGGTGAAGAGTGATTATGTGCTTGCACATTATCAAGTTGCGAGGTCGTGTCCACCACAACAGCGATTGCTTCACTTCCTGAGAGATGTAGATCGACTGGGACATTGAGATCCCGTTCCACTGACGCAGGAAGGAAATCTGGAAGGGTCTTGAGTTCCATTGCACCCACTGAACCATCGGTATGGTAGACGCTAAGGAGCCCAGGATGCTCAGGCATGCTCTGACAGGCAGTCTCTTGGCCAAGATGGTCTTCTTCACCATCTGAATTAGGGGAGGAATCTTTTCCCTTGGAAGCTCTACCGTGTTCTCCCTTGTGTCTAGCTCGGCTCCCAAAAAGACCATTCTCTGAGTGGGATGGATACTGCTCTTTTTCCAGTTTATCAGCCACCCTAGGGACTGTAAGGTGGAGACCAGGATTTCTCGATGCTGGATGAGCGACTGCTCATTGTCCGAGAGGAGCAGGATGTCGTCCAGATAATGGTGGACCCTCAATCCTCTCTCCCTCAGGTGGGCTATCACGGGCAATAGGACCTTCGTGAACGTCCTGGGTGTGGTGAAGATCCCGAAGGGGAGGCTTCGAAACTGGAAGTGCCAGTTGTCTATAGTAAAACGAAGGAACCTCTGGAACTCTGCATGGATCGGGATATGCAGGTATGCGTCTTGAAGGTCGATCGAGAGCAACCAATCTCCTCGATTTATCGCTTGGAGGATTGACTGAAGGCTTTCCATCCTGAACGTTTCTACCCGGATTGACCGGTTGAGGTTTTTTAGGTCAAGGACAGGACGATAGTCCCCCGATTTTTTTCTTACTAGGAAGAGTGGGGAATAGAAACCTTGACCTCTTTGGGATGGTGCGACTTCCACTATTGCTTGCTTCCATAGTAGATCCTGGATATACTGCACCAGGGATAGCCTTTTTTCTCTGGAAGAAGGGAGCTTGGTTGCGCAGAAGTGACCCCTTGGGGGGCGGTTTTTGAACGACCACCTGTGCCCGACCCGGATGGTGGATACTGTCCATGGGTCTTTTATCAATTCCGCCCAAACCAACTTGAATCCCGTGAGTCTGGCACCCACTATCGCTGGTTGGGCGGGCGTACCTTCAAAAAGGTTTCTGCTCATTGGAGGTAGGGGTCTTGGCCTTTTGGAATTTTAGGAAGGATGTCTGAGGGTTCTTCCAGGTTCTCCTGTACTCCTTCCCAGGCCTATAGGATTTTGCATCCCTGTACCTGTCCGGGAGATTGCGCTTAAAGGGAGGCGCTCTTTGTTGCTTCGGTCTCCTGTCTGAAGGGATAAGACCTGACTTCCCGCCTGTCACTTTGGAAATCGCTGTATCCAGCTTTGCACCAAAGAGGTTTACCCCATCATATGGGATCCGGCACCAGTTGGATTTTGATGCAGGGTCGGCTGACCAGGGCTTAAGCCATAGCGCCCTCCTAGCCATCACAGTGGCTAACATGGATCTCGAAGCGGACCTGATGGTATCTACGGAGGCTTCCGCCACAAAGTCTCCTGCAAGGCTGAGTTCCTGTAGGGCTTTAATGATCTGGTCTTGATCTGCACCTTCGGCAACGAGCTTTGCGGTGTTTGATGACCAACGCGAAATAGCTCTTCCCACAGCGGCCAGTGCCACTGCTGGCCTGCAGGCCCCTCCTGCGAAGATGTAGGCCCTCTTGAGGTCTGTATCCACCTTCCTGTCTAATATGTCCCTGAACGTCACTGCGTCCTCAATGGGAAGCGTCACGTGCCTGGCTAGGAGCATCAAAGAGGCGTCCACCACTGGAGGGGAACCAAAGGAGACACCTTGGGCTCTTTCAGAGGGTACAGCTTAGCAAGTCTGTTGGAAAGACTCATTTTCTTCTCCGGATTCTGCCATTCCTCTTTGATAAGTTCATCTAACTCCTTTATAAATGGAAAGGCTTCAGGTACTTTCTTGAGGTTCGGGAAATATTTCCTCTGCTTCTGCTGTACCTCTTCAGTTTCCTCCCAGTTAATCGCTTCCTTGACCGACTTTGCAAAGGGTCCTATGAGCGAGAAATCGAACCCAGCTGATGCCTCCAGCTCTTCATCATCTGACAGGAATTCTTGTTCCCTTGACGTGCTAGGATGAGACGGTGAGGCGCTTTGTGCTGTAGGCTCCACATCTGGAGTTGAGACATGCAGAGCAGGGACTTCGGTAGGTTCCATCATGACCAGCTCTTTCTCCCTGGTGGCTTCATCCATACATCTGCGGCAGGCCAATCTGTCCGGTAGGGCTGTGGCCCCGCATACCCAGCAAGCATTCCCCGCTGGACGGGGAGGACATACAGGAGACTGACGCCTATGAGCAGGGGATCTTCTGTAGTGGGAATGTCTATGCCTAGAGTAGGAACGGCTCCTTCTACGGCTTCCCCTGTGTGCTGAGCGACTTCTGCCGCGAGAGCGGCTTCTCCTATGACTGGAGCGGCTTCTCCTGCGCGAGGTCTCTCTTCGCCTTGACTTTGACGACCTTGATGACCTGGTAGGGCTGACCAATTAGGCAGCATTAGCACGATCCTGCTCTCTTTTTCAATCTTCACTACTTACCATGAACATCCCCCCCCTTACCTATTGGGCTGATGGTGATCTGCTGGGGCAGCGGTTTCCATGGAAAGGAAAACTGTGATACACCTGGAGGGGAACAGGCAGGTATAATACAAGCAAAGACAATTAAGGGAACCAGAAGAGAGGGAGAGCACTTACCCCAAGGGGGAATCGCCAGGAGTGAAGCAGAGCTGAATATGTAGTCAGATCTCCTCAGGTAACAGAAGGCACCAGAAAATGACAGTCGGAGCCTTTTTAAATGAACCACCATGGCCGCCGGGGTCACGTCCCGCCTGCACACACGCAGTAGCGTCGAGCAGAGCTCGGCGCCATCTTGGAACCTGGCAAAGATGCCAGGACGCCCTAAAAGCGCGTACTGCGCATGTGCGGAAGCGCCGAGACGCCTGTACGTACCAGGGGAGACAGAGAGGAACCACAACGCCCAGAAAGCCACACCACAGGATGGAAAAAGCAAATGGAGACCGCTGCACACAACTAAGCCTATTTAAGGCTTATACTGGAGCCGCACATTCCCCTGAGATCACCAGAGTGGGGTTCCTTCCATCTAGCTCGTTTAGAGGCTGTACAGGAAAGGACTTCCACCCAGGAGAGGCTAGAACCTGGCTGAGGCGAATTCGGTAAGGGGGTGCTTCTGACATCTTCAGTCCTTCAGGTGAGGAAAAATAAGAGAATACTGGGGCGGGGGCCATCGTTACAATTTATAGCTATGTGGTCCTATCAGGTTGTGAGGGGCGGAGTCACAACCCAAAGTGTATGCTGCCATGATGCGACAGGAAACACTTTTTATCACAATAACTTGCATATAAGCATTTAAAATTAGCACTTTTGGTTTTTCATGTTAGTGTCCCACAGACTTTAATAGGCTTTTGAATTTGCCGCGAACACAGCACAATATTCATTGTTCGCTGAACATCCGAGCAACCAAAGTTCGGCCTGATGTGTTCACCCATCCCTAATATTATATATAGTGTGTGTACATGTCACTTTATATAAATAAAAATAACAATATTATTGAACATAATCATCAGAGATACACATGTGCATAAAATAGTCCCATACATGAACACTCAGTGTATAAACTGTTAGCAGCAGTTCAACAACTGAGTGAAGTGAATATATCCACCACATGCCAGATGTTCCTTACTGATCAATCTTTCACCTCTGTACATCTACTAAAATAGCTTGCTCACCAGATATAAGTAACCTTTTGGGTCATGTAACACCTTATATTGCAGGGTAACAAAGCGTCCAGCTCTACAGGGAAATCAATTTTGCACCTAATATTCTTCTTACAGTAATTTGAACATTCCTTGATTTCATAGGAATTGAATACATGTTGTGATCAGGTTAAAATGACATAGGCAGCCTGAAGATTTTCCAAGACTGTCTCTGAAAACACTGCTAAATTACTTAAACACTATGCAAGTTTTCAGCTGCAAAAGCATGATATCCTAAGTTCTGGATTATGGAAAATTGTTATTAAATACTTACCATAATTTTCCTTTCCTGGCCTAACCTCATGTCAGCACACAATGGGTTAACGCCTCCTCTGGAGCTCACAGGACCACCTCTTTACAGCTAAATAAAAGACAGCCCCTTCTCCACTAAAGTGTTTGATAACCTAGCCTGTGACAGACCACTAGGGAGGGGGTCCTGTGCTGATATGATGATAGGTCAGGAAAGAAAAATTACGGTAAGTATTTGATAACAATTTTCTGTATACCTGGCCCACCTCACGTCAGCACAGAATGGGATATAACTAGCTGAATAAATGGGCAGGAGAGAACACATGAAAAGAAACATTGACAATCAAAGAAAAGCTACAAAAATAATTTATCGGTCTCATCTCAAACTTTGCAGAATTTGCTGATTGCACGCCTAGCTTGTAAAGTCGAATGAAGGGCTATTTGTCTCACATATACCCTTCACTGAAATCCTGGCATACATGCTCCAAAGGCTGCCACCCCTTCAGTCAAAGGAGATGGCCCCTGTTCCTGAGCAGAAAGGCCTACTTCCTGCATGCCAATCTAATCACTCTGGTGCACCAATAGAAGATGATTCAAGAACCTGATGGAAAAATTAAAAGATTGTCCACTTTCCTCACATCTTTGACCTTTGCATGTACACTGTTAGCAACTTGTCCATGTGCAAGGACCTGAAGTCTTCCTGCTGTGTACTCAGTGACTCCATGTGAATACTTGGAGGGACTTCAACCAGGTTTTCCTGGAAACTGGAAACCACTTTAGAACTGAGCTTTAGAGATGGACATAGTATCACTATTTTTTGTAAAAGACACCAAATGGATCTTTGCAGGAAAGTGCAGCAACTTTCAACATCCTTCTGTCTGAAGCAACTGCTGTACTAGTTATACCACTAGGAACTGAAATGGAAATGAAGCTATTAGGGCAAAGGATGCTTGTACTAGTGCTTCAGAACCAATTTTAAGTCCCGTGAAGGGAACAAGAATTTCCTTGGTGGTCGTATATGGATTACGGCCTGCATGAAGCATTTGTTCAATGGCGTTGTATACCAGACCAACCTCAAGCGCCAATTGTAAAAATGTCTAGAGCTGGGGACACAGGATAGAAAACTTTGCTGAGCATACAGAACAAACTTCCTTCATATCCTTTTATGTAGCGTTCATTAACTTGTGGTCACCAAGGTCTGAACCACCTTGGATGAGAATCCCTGCACCTGTAGTCCAGCAGATTCAATAGCCAGGCTATTAAGAATCTCACTGGATTGGGGTGCTGCCATTCACGTTGGCATAAAAATCTTGTTTGACCGGAAATGGGTTTGGTGGTGCAGATGACATCTGGGGGGGGGTCAATGGAAACTAAGGCCTCCTCAGTAGGTGTAAAGCACCTATATGGCCTATACATGTTCTTTCCAAATCTTCAGAAGAGTTTTCATAATCAAGGGCACTGGAGGAACAGAAACGCCAACAGAAAAAAAAATGATGACACTGTGAATCCACCTTCTATCACTTCACCTTAGTACCTTGTTGCAAATACCAGAAGCTGTTTATTCAGTGTCTTCTATGAGAACTACCGCTGGAGTGCCCCATAGAGCTAATACTAGTTGAGATACGCATTGTTGGGGAAAAAAAAATTGCCTAGCTGATCCATTAGTGGATCCTGCTTTCCCAGTAAGTAGACTGCCATTAACTGCCTGTAAGTGGCTCTCCGCCCAGCAAAAAGTTTGTTACTAAAAGTAATATGAAAAGACACTTGGTGCCCCCTTGATGGGCAATGTAGGCTACTGCTTACTTGTTGTCAGTCAACAACTTCACTAGGGACCCTTGGAGGAAGATCCTGAAAGGCTTGAAATGCTAGAAAAAACGGCCTTAAATTTAAGACAGTCAGAGCATCTGCATTTCACTAGGCTCCAATGGCCTTGCACTTGTCTTCTCAGGCAGTCTGGCTTCTGACGTCAGATTTATTCCATTTCCTGGGCTATGAGGCACGCCACAAAAGAGGCACACTGGTGTTCAAAAACTCCAGCTTTTGCTAAGTTGTGCAGACACTAAGACCTTCTGATCCATAGATATCCCATCCTATTGACTTAGAAAGGCAAATTGAAGAGCCCCCATGTGCCACCTGGTCCAAGGCAGCACTGGAATGGCTGCTGTAAAATGTCCCAATGGGGACAATGTAATCACTCACTGACATAAATGCTGTCTCCATGACTCTTCATACATAGATTTTAATTTTTCATTGATGGAAAACCACTCGACTTATTCAGGCATGAAAAGCTACTCCAAGATCCTTCATAGATTAAGACGGAGTTAACTGCTTTTCCTGTTTGATCATAAGTCGACTGAACTTGGAAAAGGATTTCTAGGACCAGGTTGTGATGCTTTGCCAGCTCCTGGCTTTCACATGCTACAATCAAAACATCGTCCAAGTGGTGATCAAGCCTTATTCCCAAAGACGAATTACTGCCACTACTGCCAACAAAATATTTAAAAAATTTCTTGGTGCTGTGCCAATTCTAAAAATGGCAAACACCTAAACTGGAAGTGACAGCCAGTCACTGCAAATCTCAGATGTTTCTGGTGTTAAGCACTGATTGGTACATGGCAGTTTACATCAGGCAGGTCGATTGACTAACTGGTTCTCATGTTGAACTATTGTCATGACTGTTTGCACGGGCTCCATCTTGAACCTTTGCTGTGTATTTACCCATTTGATTTCTTCAAACCCAGACAGTAGGGAAAGCTCCTGATGCCTTGGGTACTAGAAAGAATGGGAAGAAACTCCCAGATTTGTTCTTTTAATGGCACCAGCACTATGGACTTGTTGCAGTATAATTTCTATACGTAATCTTGCAATAATTCTTTCTTCTTGAGATGTGTTGGTCAGGAATGAAAGGATTAGGTGATTGAACTCCCAGCCGTCTTTGATGTTTGTTGCCCAAACCCTCCAAAAGGGAGGCTAGCACTATGCACTATGGACTTGTTGCAGTATAATTCCTATACGTAATCTTTCAATAATTCTTTCTTCTTGAGATGTGTTGGTCAGAAATTAAAGGATTTGGTGATTGTACTCCCAGCTGTCTTTGATGTTTGTTGTCCAAACCCTCCAAAAGGCAGGCTATCCTGGCTCCCACTGGAAGACAATGGTTGGACATACTTTCAAAGACTTTCCAAATGTCTAGCAGCCTGCTCTGGATTTGATTCTACGTAAACAGGAAGTTTGAGCCCCCTTCACTATGATCTGGTAAATTTCAGCCTGGCCTATAACATTTGGCCTCCTGAACCTTTCTAAATATCGACCAACTTGAGTTGCTTCCTCTTCTTAGACTGTGGCCGCACTCTGGACATTTCTTCTTTCACTCGCCTCGTCCAGCATTTTTGGCAAACAACCTTCTATTATGGAGGATGTTACAAAGGGGTGTGTGGAAGCTTCATCCACCGTCCAGTGGCACAAATACAAAGCTGTCATTACTGTGACTTAGTGTGCCAGCCCTAGTACTAGGTCTATTGAAGCCTCGGTCAAAAGTCAGTAGCCATGTTCAAGTCCTCCAGAACCATGCAGACTCCTGCATCTGCCACTTTTATTAAAGGCCATTTTTTAATGCTTTAAACATCACAGCGCTGTCGCTAGTCAACAGGAAAAAAGCTGCCACAGTATAGATATTCTGCAAGTCTGCAGGCCAGTTCACCACAATTTCTGAGTTGAAGGGGTCTTTCTGCATGCACATTTTTGAAGTGTTCAGGTGCTTTTTCAATGCATTTTGCTATGTTACAGATCCGTTCCATACATAAAAAATGCAACGTGTTCTACTTTAGTTGACTGTACTGGAACACACCGCGCTGGTGTGACGTAAGCCATTGTAACCCATGGTGAAACTGTTCGTGCATTTTTTACTCCAATAAAAGGGCATTAGTCTGAATCCTGTGTGCACCAGCCCTAAGTCCACTTTTTAATCCATAGGAGTCCCTAAAGGTATTGAAAGGCAAAGACACTTGCGCACCAGATGCTGGCAGGCCCCATCCACTCCTGGAAGCGCGTTGCTTAAAGATGCCTCACCTTCTTTGGATAAAGCTTGGAGAGCTTTTACTGTAAATTGGTCTTCTTATCAG
Source organism: Lithobates clamitans (assembly GCA_037952925.1). Classification (NCBI taxonomy): domain Eukaryota; kingdom Metazoa; phylum Chordata; class Amphibia; order Anura; family Ranidae; genus Lithobates; species Lithobates clamitans. The sequence continues at coordinate 11,927,926 of JBBGZY010000140.1, forward strand.
ATCTCTCCCATTCGTCATTAATGAGCTTTTAACTCTCTGTAATTATGGGAAATACAGGGCCTTCCCTTTTCACATTTGGAAATATCTGCATGCTTTTTGCGATGGTTGGACCTGCGTCTTGCCTGTGGCATGGATAGTTGCTGCATACTTTTTGCTACAGCTGCTAGGCTTAGAAATTTGTGCATCTATTTCCTTATCCATTGTCATTTGAGGCAATCCATGCCAACTGACTTCCCGTCAGTGCACATGCGGTGTAGCGTGCAACCAGAGCTGGGCAAGCATTTTCTATTGCACTGATTTAAACGCATGTGAGCTATTGTCACATAAGCTGCTTGAGGAGCATAAAAGCTGCCCTTTGCGGGAATGTGAGGAATGCATATTGTCCTGGTCAGAAGATGACCAGTGGTAGGTCTTATGTTTTTTGGAGTGTTTGCATTTAGGGCTGTTGCTCCTAAAATCATGCAAAACACTATACTTTGCATTCCTTGAGCACTCTTTTGAAGACCTGTCCCACGCTGCCCCCTCCTACCAATGCTAATCTTCTGTGCCACTAAGAGGTGTGGTGAGCTCATTCAAAAAAAAATCATCTACTCTCATCCACTTACTAGAAGCAGCAGCAGGTGAGCCCAGGCAGCCTTCCAGAGGCAGACAGGAGACACAGAATCTGAAATAAAAAAACAGTCAGACTGTCTAACCCCTGGGAACACAGCACAGCAGGGGAGTAAATGGCAATGAGTCTTTAACAGGAGAAAACTGGCAGGACTGCAGAGAAAGGGAGAGAAATCATTTCCTCTGCTGGTTCCAAGACTGTTTAAGCTGCTGCCTGGTGACTGGCGATCACTATCCTGTGTCGCCCCTCTCCCTGCCCTCTGTGACATCCACTGTCGCTCTCAGAAATTACTTACCAACTGCAATCCATAGGTGGCCTGGAGCACGGCCAAAAAAAAAACACTTCAGTGGGGGAGGGGCTGTCTTTTATTTAGCTATGAAGAGGTGGTCCTGTGAGCTCCAGAGGTGTTAAACCATTGTGTGCTGACTTGAGCTGGGTCAGGAAATAGAAGTTCTGGAAAGATTTGAACCATTTTGCCCCAAGTAAGTTTTCTCTTTGTCCCTTTGTAGATTTAAATCACTGTTTTCTTCTATCGTTCTTATATTAGGCATTTATCAGCATTTAAGAATTAAAGTGTACTAATCTAACATCACATATTTCAATAGATGTTGTATTTAAAAGTAAAAAACTGAACATTTCTTTTGAAATCAGTGAATATTCACTCCTAGATTTTGCCGTGATCTTGAACATATTCCTTTAAAGGATTTGCTAACCCATATAACTCAAACACTACCAGACCCTCTATTAGAGCGTGGTATAGCACACTGCATTTGTCTTGTAGAAAAGCGAGTGTTGTAAATATCTATTCTAGGCCAGTCACATGACTCGTGGCTGCTGTACAGCTCCGATGGATGGCTTCTGCAGGAGGGGCCATCATCTCCCTCTGACATCAGCCAGAGAGATCACATGGCCGCTCAGCCTCTCCTACAGTAGCCCTGGAAACCGGCTGAGAGTCATGTGACCAGCCTGAAGATCACACTAAATCAATATTTACAATGCTCATTTTTCTAAAAGGTTAATGCAGTGTGCTATGCCAGGATATAATAGAGGGGCTGGTGGTGAGCATTTAACATTTTGAATTTTCCTAATAGTGGCGGGGGGTGGAGACGGAGACACACAGACACAAGCTCACAGGCAAGGAGAAGGGGGTGAGGGGGAGAGAGGAGCGCAGAGAGGACAGCTGCGTATGACAGGGGAGGGATGTACTCTGTCCACGGTGGTTGGGGCTCAGTAGCCCTGATTTTCGTGGTCAGTACAGAGAGGGGATACAGGAAGTGGCCGGTTCAGGGTTTTTTTTTTACAGTTTAGAGGGGGGCAGATTACGCAGCACAAGCACTGTGCTGTTTAATCTGCTTTAAGGGACCAGGAAATCTATTTTTGGGGGGGGTTAACAAACACTTTAAAGAATCATAGCAATGTTTCCACACTGTTTATAAAATCTGAATTTTACAGTACATGGAAGAGGTCATCTCACTTTCGAAAGTGTAATTTGCTTTAATAATTTTATGTGCAGCATGTAAAGACTGACACATTTGCTTGTTTGTGCCTCGGTGGGGTGTATATCTTAAGGCACACTCTTTGTGCATGACTATGCCATTTAGAATAAAGACATACCGTATATACTGGAGTATAAGCCGACCCGAATATAAGCCAAGGCACCTAATTTTACCACAAAAACTGGGAAAACTTATTGACTCGAGTATAAGCCTATTGTGAGAAATGCGGAGCTACTGTAAGTGGAAAAGTGGGTCAACAAAGCCCATTTGCAGCCTCACTGCACCCATTTGCATGCCTCACTGTGCCCATTTGCAGCCTTTGGCCACCCAAACTTCAAACTCAGTAGTTAAGGGTTCCTAGACGCCCCCTAGCTGCAGCAAAAATTTAAGGTCTCTGGACCCAAAGGGTCCCGAAATGACATTGCTGCAGATGGACACAGTTGACCGAATTTGGAGCCCCCGTATCTTAGAGCCACTTGGTGCTAGGAACCCCAAATTTGGTGTGCAAACCAAGTGGAATTAGCGCTAGGAACTGGGGTTCCTAGCACCAAGTGGCCCCGAAATACGGGGCCCCAAATTCAGTTCAGAAAATGTCAAGCACTTTTCTGCAGCAGAGATTGACATTTTCCAAACCAACTTGGTGCTAGGATCCCTAGCTTTTGATATGTTGAAGTGCTAGTTCCACTGGGTTTGCACACCAAAGTTGGAGTTCCTAGCACCAAGTGGCCCCAAGATACGGGGCCCCAAATTCGGTTCGGAAAATGTAATTCTCTGCTGCAGAAAAGTGCTTGACTCGAGTATAAGCCGAGGGGGACATTTTCAGCACAAAAAATGTGCTGAAAAACTTGGCTTATACTCGAGTATATACGGTACTGCATTTCATAAATGTCACCTGTCACATTTGTAATTTCTCCCACAGCTAAGATAAGAATAATGCAATGAGGTCTGCTATTTCAATTTGATTAGTTTATGAATTCACATACAGTTTCACATTTTCCAGATGAAAAGTCACTGCTGCATGGAGTTTACTTGCTGGATTTCTCCTGATTTCTCAGATTCATAAGCTAGTGCCTTCTCCTAAGCCCTGGTGACAGGCAAATCAAGTTAAATTCTGTATTTATAGAAGACTTCTTCAAAGGGATTCCTTTCTTACTCTATACAGAAGTCCATCCATTAATAGGATTCCAAACTGCTACCAAAATTACAGTTCAATTGAAGGTTTAATTTCAATTACTTGAGCCTGTAGCACATCGTTGGTGCCTAAAGGAACATGCTTTGCTTGGATCAGCTCTATTACGCAAAACATTTTTATTTTTTATTTTGCTGGTCCATTCCAAGCTTGGTATATCTAAAGGTAAAGGTAAGGGAACAGCAATAAACATGGAAAAAAATCTGGAATCATCAAATTTTCCGCAAAGGAGAAGATTTATTAAGACTTGTGCACACAGAATGTGGTGCTACTGTGCATAGTATCCAATTAGCGTCCAGATTTTATTGTCAAAGCATAATTGAACCGGCTGAAGTTAGAAACTGATTGGTTACTATGCACAGCTGCACCAGATTCTGTGTGCATCAGTTTTAGTAAATCTCCCCCCAGTGTAAATTTGTGCACTCACTAACATAGATATCCACTAGCCTATTTTACCTAGTGTAACTACTCTTCAAGATCCCAACCTCATCACTATTATGTACTAAGATAGTTGCTGTGAGCAGAAGAGTCAGCCTCCCTGAAGTAGAACTGAACCAATCAAGCTAAGGGGGACAATAGGCCATACTATAAAATAATAAGGCTGGGTTTACACCATTGCGAATTGAATGCGGGTTCCCTGCATCCAATTCGAAATAGCGGGAGATTTTGACTGGCTCTCTATGGAGCCAGTTCACATATCTCCGCAGCAGGTCCGGTGCATCTTTGGGTCCGTTTCAGGTCCGAATTTAGCCCAACATTTGGGCTGAATTCAGACCTGAAACGGTGAACCAGGACGCACTGGACCCCTGCTGTGAGACTGATGCGCTGAACCCAAATGTTGTATTCTTTGTTTTTTAAATTGTTGTTATACTGAGCATGTAATGGATTCTATATGACTACAGCACTGATTATGCTCAAATGTACATCATGCATGCAGTGTAATTTGTGTATAAGTGTAAGTGTAAAATAGAAATAAAAAAGAAAACATTTGTGTATAGATATAAAAATGTATATATAAATACATTCTTTCCCTTTTTTACAACCCCTCTGTTCTCAGCTACATAAGAGCTGGGGGGGGGGGGGGCAACAGTACACTGAGCTTCCCAGTGAAAGGCTGTGCGGGGTGTCAGGACACCTCTGATCATTGGAGGAGACCACAGTGCGTTCTCCTGCTTAGTGTGGTCAGTTGTTAATAGGACTGCAGAGGAACTGGGGGGGACACCAGGCATTTCACACAAAGGAAGCAATACAGAGGGAACAGGATACTATTTCATAGAAGCACATGGTACAGCAGGCACATATCAGGAATATAAAATGTTGGGTTTACATACTCTTTAAAATTTACCAGGATCCCACCAGAGTGACCTCACTGATACCGAAGACTTTGAAGCCAAAGTATAAAGTATCTTTTTTCTTCTTTCAGTACCTTGATGCAAAATTCATTTTAATTTGTTGCAAATAAATGCCACCTTTGTGATATTGCCATATGGCAAAACTATGTAGAGAAAGTCCTGTGCCCAGTGCAAAACATGTCAGAATAAAACCTGTACCTGCTAACTATTTTAATACAGGAAGAATAATATTTGCATCTCTGTGTGTGCCATTTTTGTCATTGATACAATTGAAAATTATGTAGAGTGGTAATTCTAGGGCCCTATCCTGTGTTTTTTGTTTGGCTTGAAAGAATTACTATTTCTTAATGCTGTGACAAAAGATGCAAAAAAGCACATAATTTATTTGTTCAACCCATAGCATTGGTAAGTGGAAGTCTCCTCAGATACAAATGTAGCTCCCAGTGCAGAACTGTAGTTTTAAGGAGTTCTGGAGCCCTGGCCCTATTTAACCACATATACCAAAAGTATTGGGACACCTGCCTTTACACACGCATGAACTTTAATGGCATTCCAGTCTTAATCCTTAGCGTTAAATAATATTATTATAATACATCCTTTGCAGCTATAACGGCTTCAACTCTTCTGGGAAGGATGTCCACAAGGTTTAGGAGTGTGTCTATGGGAATGTTTGACCATTCTTCCAGAAGCGCATTTGTAAGGTCAGGCACTGATGTGGATGAGATGGGCTAGCTTGCAGTCTCCGCTCTAATTCACCCCAAAGGTGTTCTATCAGGTTGAGGTCAGGACTCTGTGCAGGCCAGTCAAGTTCTTCCACCCCAAACTCGGTCATCCATGTCTTTTTGGACCTTGCGTTTTTCACTGGTGCGCAGTCATATTGGAACAAGAACGGGCCATTCCCAAACCATTCCTTCAAAGTTGGGAGCATGAAATTATCCAAAATGTCTTGGTATGCTGATGCCTTAAGACCCTTCACTGGAACTAAGGGGCCAAGCTCAACCCCTGAAAAAAAAACCCACACCATAATCCCCACTCCACCAAATGATTTGGACCAGTGCACAAACCAAGGTCCATAAAGACATGGATAAGCAAGTTTAGGGTGGAGGAACTTAACTGGCCTGACTTCAACCCAATAGAACACCTTTGGGATGAATTAGAGCAGATACTGCGAGCCAGGTCTTCTTGTCCAACATCAGTGCCTGACCTCACAAATGCAGTTCTGGAAGAATGGTCAAACATTCCCATAATCATACCCCTAAAAGTTGTGGACAGCCTTCCAAGAAGAGTTGAAGCCGTTATAGCTGCAAAGGGTGGGGCCATAATAAATATAATGATATTTACTGAAATACTGTGTCAAATGTTTTTATGTAGGCAATATTTAATTGAAAAATAAATTGATTAAGAAAATTCACATTCACTGGTGAATCGCTCATCACATTTATAAACTACTATTACTACTATCACCATGAATATTGCTTTTCACAGTCACCTGATAAGCAGTCTTGAACATCCCTCAGCATCTGTTATTCAGAGGAAGGGCGCTTACTGTGCTACATACTCAGTTTATGACTCAGTGAGTGTTATATTTACTGCTTATTTACTGTTCTTTCCCAAAAAACTTCAGTTTGCATAATTACCATATAAAGGTCTAGAAGGACAAAAACTCCTGAAAACTGGCTATTTGGTTCTCCATCAAAATATCACTCTGCTACTCCATACATTATACATGGAATACAATAAACTCAACTATAATAATAATCATATTAAAGTTATATAGGAAAAAAGTTTTCTAGAAATGTATTTTATTTGAACCCCAATTCAAATTTATACAGTAAAAACAAAACTAAATCTAAAAAAACTACATGTAAAAATTGATATCACAAATAACATAAATTTACATAACTGAGATAAAAGAAAAATAGGGAGAAAGTATTTTTGAAAGTATAGAGCACAATTTTTTTAACTGTAGACTAACCAAGCTGGATATAAAAGGCACAAGCTAAGACAGCTTTTTATTCATTAATACATCATTATTTTTTTTAAGGCTAGCAGTGTAGGTACACCATATTTACTTTACATGCACATGAACTTTAATGGCATCCCAGTCTTCGTCTGTAGGGTTCAATACTGAGTTGGCCCACCCTTTGCAGCTATAACAGCTTCAATTCTTCTGGGAAGGCTGTCCACAAGGTTTAGGAGTGTATCTATGGGAATGTTTGACCATTCTTCCAGAAGCGCAAGAGTTGAAGCTGTTATAGCTGCAAAGGGTGGGCCAACTCTATATTGAATCCTAAGGACTAAGACTGGGATGCCATTAAAGATCATGTGCGTGTAAATGCAGACATCCGAATACTTTGGGCAATATAGTGTGTCTGAATTTGACCTGACATTTAAAGCTCTGTATGGAAAAGCAGAACTCAAGTGGAAGATGAAGCACAATGAGCCAATCAATTGTGGCGCAGTGGGGAAAAAGGTAGGTGGAATTGGCACCCGAGAGATTAGCTCATCAGTCTGATCATTCTCTTAGGCTATCCAGTTACAGGTTGTCAAAGGAACAAGACCAGTATTTTAAAGAGGATTTAAAAAAAATAAAAGTCAGCAGCTACAAATACTGTAGCTTCTGTCTTTTAAGAAACAGACACGTATTAGTCCATGGAGTACAGCACTGTCTTCACTGAAGCCAATTCTTCACTGGGCTTCGGATTCCTCAATGCCATTATGTGGATGTGGAAGTCGGCTGTGACTTGCTGTTTCCCAATTGGCTCCCCATTGTGCATGTGTTAGATTGCATGGCACTGTCAGACTGGTCCCGCTACCTCCTCCAGCAACGCATGATGTGTACAAGGAGGTTGTAGGTGGGGTGGTGGGCCAAGCTAATCTAATTCTCATCTAGGTGAGAAGTGTGAAAGTGGGATTGGGTACCTATCAGAAAAAGGTACCCACTGCCAGACAAAAAGAAAAAATCAATTATGTTAGAGGAGAATGGGGGATATGGATGAGCAGTATTTTTACATTTAAGTAAGGGACTGCTTTAACTGTTTAAAATGCAGCATATAAAAGCCAGGTCTCTTCCTCAGATATGCATGTTTGGGCTGTGTCGTAGAGCTGTATATATCTCGGAACTGGATAAAAAAAAATATATATATTTTGGCAGGTAAAACAGCTGCCTTATATGTATTTTATCTATGTGTTTTGTTATCTGCCTGGAGTTCAGCTTTAATTGTACTGTATGTTCCCTGTACATTAACCCAAAAATGCTCCTACTGCACATTAAAAAATCTCTAGTGCACACATTTACCAATATTTGCCAGAGCTTTATAAATACATTTTATATATTATAATTTCTACTATTATAGTATCTATGTATCAAGCCAAAACAAGGAAATACATTTACAGGTAAGTGGCTGCCAGATTTCCTGCCTAGTTCTGTTTTTCAGAAAATCCTTATTTTAAAAGATCTCTTTCTATTGTTTTAGCAACCATGTCATCACAGTTGTTATAGTTTAGATGATATCTTGTAGTTCTCTGCAGAAGAGGTGATAAGAAGGTTTGACAAAATGGCCCTCAGATTTGACAATGCCATAAAACAATATAGATATGCTGTATTATGTAGTTATTTAAAATCCCTGTTCGGTATTGTACTGCTATATGCAGGTATTTTTGAAAACTCTAGAACATACCCTTATCTATAAAGAGATTATGACTGCTTCCAACACATATCAGTTATTTAAAAAAATGCTGTGCCTCATTTTATATACAGTATATATGTCACAATAGAAAATAGAAAACATATCAAATGTTTAAAATGAGAAAATGTAAAATTTTAAGAAAAAAATAAGGTAATTCTGAAATTGATAGCAGCAACATGTCTCAAAAAGTTGGGACATGGCCATTTTTACCACCATGTAGCATCCCTTTTTCTTTTAACAATACTCTGTAAACATCTGGGAACTGAGGAGATCAATTGCTGGAGTTTTGAGAGAGGTATGTTGTCCCATTCTTGCCTGATATAGTATTCTAGCTTCTCAATAGTTTTGTGTCTTCTTTGTCATATTTTTTTTTTTGGCTTGCAGGCAAGCCATTTAAGCACCTAGACTCTTCTACTACAAAGACTAGGGTGATAAGTGTCCTTCACGCTATCAGTAATGTGTGACAAAAATGTAGAATAATTGCAGCAAAATCTAAAGTGTTCACAGCAACACCAATAAAGTAAAATCTATAAGAAAAGATGATTTTGCGCAATAGCCTATTACCTGAGGAATACTCCTCTAGGTATCGTGCTGTCTAAACAATAATGACAGGAATACTAAAGTGCAATAGTTGCATGCGAATAATATATCATTGTGAAAAAAAATTATATCTCATAAAAATAGTGACTGGTGAAGCTGGACATAACAAATAATCACATAATTGCATAAATACCTGCTGCATAAAGCCCCACTGACAGCATTCAACAGTGATAACATCTATAAACCTGATTCTGACAGATGCATTTTTTCATCAACTTTAAGGTGAGAGTTCTGGGAGACCACATACAAGAAATATTGTATGGAGTTTCATATGGGCAACATCACTGAATTTTTACCATTAATAAGCCACCTATTGGACCATCTTTATACCTAAATTTCTGTGACTCTTTAGTACAGTCCACCTTACCGTATGGACATAGCTTTTATTTATTTTTATTTGGACTATTTACACTCGATTTGCACTTTTTCACTGTAATTGTTACACTACCTATTATTAGTATTTTGGTAATTTACAGCAGGTATTTATGCAATTATGTGATTATTTGTTATGTCCAGCTTCACCAGTCACTATTTTTATGAGATATACATTTTTTTCACAATGATATATTATTTGCATGCAACTATTGCACTTTAGTATTCCTGTCATTATTGTTTAGACAGCACGATACCTAGAGGAGTATTCCTCAGGTAATAGGCTATTGCGCAAAATCATTGTTCTACTACAAAGTCATTCTGTTTTCATAGATGCGGTTGAGCCTTGTCCTGCAGAAATATGCAAGGTCTTTCCTGAAAAATACGATGGGAACATATGCTGCTTTAAAACCTTGATATAGCTTTCAACATTGATGGCATCTTTCCAGATGTGCAAGCTGCCCATTCCATACGCACGAATACACCCCCATACTATCAGGAGATGCAGGCTTTTGAACTGAGCACTGATAACAAGCCAGAAGCCCCTCGCTTCTATAGTCTGAAGGGCATAGCACTCCTGGTTGCTAAAAAGAATGTAAAATTTTGATTTGTCTGACCACAGAACAGTTTTCCACTCTGCAACAGAACATTTTAAATAAGCTTTGATCCAGAAAACACGGTGGCATTTCTGGATCATGTTCAGATATGGCTTCTTCTTTGCATGATAGAGTTTCATTTTTGGATGGCATGGCAAACTGTGTTTACAGGCAGTGATATTAGGAAGTATTCCTGAGCCCATGCAGTGACTTCCATTACAAAATCATACATGTTTTTAATGCAGTGCCCGAGGGCCCAAAGATCATGGGCATTAATGTTATGTTACTAGCGCTGCATACATTTATTTTTTATGCTTTTTATTGTCATTATACAATTTATTACAGCTGCTTTATTAGTACTAGTGCGGTGACTAATTTTTAATTTATACCATACACACACACACATGCACTGGTAACGTATATGAAAGGAAGTGAAATGGAGAAAGTGACATGGCAGCCAATCAGATTTCCTTCCACCACTATAAGTACTAGTGATAATCTACTTGCTCAATGATGCCTCTCTTAATCATTTCCTTCCATTTTATTTAATTTTCTGATAATATTTTTCCTGGCTTGAACTGGCAATCGGGCAACTTAGGCAAAGTAAAATAAAGTTTCTAAAAATAATTAGAGAGTATAAGTGCAGTCTGTTCAGCCTTACTTTTAATATTTTACTCACGGCTATGCCAGCACAGGAAAATGATTACTTCACAAACCTTAGACAGTATGGTTCTTATTTAAAATGTCCTTTAAAGAGGTCCTATACTAACTAGAAACTACCTAGAAACTGTAAAAAAAGAAACGCAGCCAAGGGCCAAGGATCAGTTACCAGTATTTCTTGTAGGCTCTTTACAGCTATTTTTATACCCAGGTCCAACTTACCATGCTGCATTCCACATTGTGTCTTCAAATCCATCTTGGTAGAGCAGTAAGGTTTTGCTTTCTAGTGTCAGACCTACCCCCATGGCCAATGATGATCTAATTAACTTTTGACTGGTGGGGGGGATCAATTGGTAGCAACAGAGGTGGAGGAGGGACAGATCAACAGACAGCAACAGCACAGCATGTGAAGGCATCAATTGCCCACAGAAGAGATGGAGGAGTCACGGGTCCACAGAATAAATAAAATATGAGCAAGGAGATAATTGCACCGTGAGTCCTCCTCAGGTACAGATTCTTCTCCAGCAGGCCCTCAGAGGAACAGTAAGTGTGACATTGCCTGCTGTCACTGCATTGCTCTGGAAAAACCTCCAAATCATTTGAGCATAACAGTAATCAGAAGCTGGAATGGGTGAGGTAAGTCTTAGGTGATTTCACATTGCATACACCGCAGAGTCTAGGCAATATCACATATGAGAAAGTGCACTGCGGCTTCTCATGAGGAGTTCAAGGGTAGATTAGTCAGTGCAGTACCTTACAAAATATTGCCTATAACACAGACAATTTTCACTTTTTGAATAAAGCTTCACTTTAAAATCATTACATGATTTATTATTAAAACTTCAGGGATCTAAATTATGTTGACCTATCTATTTTGTTCCTAAATGTTTAAGAGAGTCCTATGATAATAAAGAGAAAGAGAAAATTACAAATCAATAATAAAAATCGAATGTGATTTTAGGACCATAAATATTAAAGATATAGAGAATAAAAGTGCTATCAAACACCCTTGGGGAGGTAAAGCTACATAATGAAGTTCAACATTACTATGATGGCACTTTTAATGCAACTCCACAAGAAAAACTATTTTTAATGTGCAGTTTTTTTAACAGATTCTAAAGCCAAATACATTTGTATAATGTTTTATATGGCATAAAACAGGTGAATCAGCATATTTGCACATGTAAATAAACATTTAAAACATTTATGTTTCTAAGACATAGATAACTAATTAATACAATTAGTGAAATGATGGTAATTTAGCTTTCAACAGTCTGGTATAGCCAAGGTGATGAATTAGGACCTGTGCTTGGCTGTATGATTTACAGTACTTTGTACATTGTTTTTTGTCACAGTATATGAAATAGATCTAGCAGAGCAAATTATGAACAGACTTTTCTTATGATTGAGGGTAGCATATACAATCTAAAAGCAAGTACTGCAAAGGCAAATGCTTGAGACAAAGCTTCACATGCATAATATATGATAATCCTGAGAACATTTTGAAAACTACCTTTACATTCTGGAAAATATGCTTTAATATGACTGTGAGAAGAAGCTCAATATTACTCCCAGGGCCCATTGACACTTAAAGGGTTAGTTCACTGCCAAAAATTGCCTTTGTAGGTAAGGGGTGAATTTAGAAAAAAACTAATTTCGTTTTAACTCACAGTGCCCTTGCTACAGGTGTAGGCCATTTACTAAACTACTGACTAAAAAAACTACCAGAGCTGGCATCATCCCATCTTGACTTGTTGCTAGAATGTTGCTTATCACAAGAGGGAGCTCTTGTGATGCACAGTATGTTTACCTACAAGCACATGTGTTAACATGCAATGTAGCATGAGCTAATATGTGTTGTGTTAAGGCAGCCCATTCATAATGAATGCACTTCCAACAAACTACAAAGCATAAAAAAAAAAAAAAACTGAACCTATTTTTAAATGCAGCCCACTACAATTGTGGTACAATTGTGTGCATTGTGGTATATTTCAGTGCAGTGTGTTCTACTGTACAATGTGTTGGGGTGCCAATCAAAATCAATAGCTCCCTAATGCATTGCACATAGCACAGGTGTATTGCCATGTATTGCAGAAATGCATCTTAACAAAGGCCTTAACTCGTTTAGGACACCGGTTATGCGACACATGCCCAAGAAAGCTTCTTCAAAAAGCACAGGGCGTGTGTAGTATGTCCAATCCTTCTGCCCTACTACTGCATCCCTCCCCCCCACAATTGCTGGCAATTCCTAAAATGAAACCAGGTGCTGCGGTAAAAATTAAAAAAACTGTCTGACTCAGGGCTGGAATGCGCTGTGCATTCCTGTGCAATTCACTTGGCAGTCAGGTGCAGTGTGATGTCAGCTTATTCATTTGAATGGGTTGAAACCACACTGGACCACACCAAATGTAGTGCATGCACTACTTTATAAAACGCACAAGAACCCAATAAAATGGCACTACTAAACCATGCGATCTGGTGCAGACAAGCGCAATGTACTTGCAACCTGCAATTGGGGTGTCATTAAATTAACACTAACACTTACTGCACATTACATGTGCAGTGCATTTTGAACATGGTGTGGGAAACATGCACAGAACATAGGTTTCCTGCACCACATTCTGATGGGAACTCACCCTCAGTGTTTATCAACACTTTTCAGATCTGAAATAGATGGATACAAAGCAACACTGTTACTTTTTTATCTACTCTGTTTCATTCATCTGCAGATCAAATGGATTTTTAAAATAAAATATTTTTTCCAGTATCCCCTTATTACTCTGGTTTAAAAATATATTCTATTCAAGTATGTAAACTCCACATTTCCAAATTCTTTTTTTTAGCTGCAGTGATCCAACTTCCTGTTAGAGGGTGGCTTTTTTGGTTCTCCATAGTCCCACTGTATGAAGGAGCATAGCTAGCCTCTCTTTCTCACTCCTGACAAATCACAGCACAGCCGGGTAGGTGCGTGCACGCCACCTACCCGGAAATTCAGAATCACGTATATATACGTGATTCTGCTCAGCCGGCCTGCAGCGCCTCAGGAAATAGCTTTGTAACACAATAAAAGCTGCTTGGAAAAACAGATAGATAGATAGAGAGAGAGAGATAGAGAGAGAGAGAGAGAGAGAGAGAGAGAGAGAGAGAGAGAGAGAGAGAGATAGATAGATAGATAGATAGATAGATAGATAGATAGATAGATAGATAGATAGATAGATAGATAGACTTTACAGCCAAAGCTGCCATCTTGGGCTTTGTTTGAGCTGCAGTTTCCATGGTTCTGTACAAGTGATCAACTATGACATCAGTCATTTGGTTGCTGTCCAGTTAGGTTGAAGGCTAACATAAGCATACTGGCAACTGTGACAATGATCTGTTTTGGGAAACAGTAAATTGATGACTAGGGATGAGCCGAACACCCCCCTGTTCGGTTCGCACCAGAACATGCGAACAGGAAAAATGTTTGTTCGAATACGCGAACACCGTTAAAGTCTATGGGACACGAACATGAATAATCAAAAGTGCTAATTTTAAAGGCTAATATGCAAGTTATTGTCATAAAAAGTGTTTGGGGACCTGGGTCCTGCCCCAGGGGACATGGATCAATGCAAAAATTTTTTTTAAAAACGGCCATTTTTTCAGGAGCAGTGATTTTAATAATGCTTAAAGTCAAACAATAAAAGTGTAATATCCCTTTAAATTTCGTACCTGGGGGGTGTCTATAGTATGCCTGTAAAGGGGCGCATGTTTCCTGTGTTTAGAACAGTCTGACAGCAAAATGACATTTTGAAGGAAAAAACTCATTTAAAACTACCACGGCTATTGCATTGCCGACAATACACATAGAAGTTCATTGATAAAAACGGCATGGGAATTCCCCAAAGGGGAACCCCGAACCAAAATTAAAAAAAAAAAAAAGACGTAGGAGTCCCCCTAAATTCCATACCAGGCCCTTTAGGTCTGATATGGATATTAAGGGGAACCCCGGCCAAAATTTAAAAAAAAAAATGACGTGGGGTTCCCCCTAAATTCCATACCAGACCCTTCAGGTCTGGTATGGATTTTAAGGGGAACCCCGCGCCAAAAAAAAAAAAAAACCGGCGTGGGGTCCCCCCAAAAATCCATACCAGACCCTTATCCGAGCACGCAACCTGGCAGGCCGCAGGAAAAGAGGGGGGGACGAGAGTGCGCCCCCCCTCCTGAACCGTACCAGGCCACATGCCCTCAACATTGGGAGGGTGCTTTGGGATAGCCCCCCAAAACACCTTGTCCCCATGTTGATGAGGACAAGGGCCTCATCCCCACAACCCTGGCCAGTGGTTGTGGGGGTCTGCGGGCGAGGGGCTTATCGGAATCTGGAAGCCCCCTTTAACAAGGGGACCCCCAGATCCCGGCCCCCCCTGTGTGAAATGGTAAGGGGGTACAAAAGTACCCCTACCATTTCACTAAAAAACTGTCAAAAATGTTAAAAATGACAAGAGACAGTTTTTGACAATTCCTTTATTTAAATACTTCTTCTTTCTTCTTTCTTCCTTCATCTTCTGGTTCTTCTGGTTCTTCTGGCTCTTCTGGTTCTTCCTCCGGCGTTCTCATCCAACATCTCCTCTGCGGCGTCTTCTATCTTCTTCTCCTCGGGCCGCTCCGCACCCATGGCATGGGGGGAGGCTCCCGCTCTTCTCTTCATCTTCTTCTCTTCTTCTTTTCTTCTCTTCTTCTCTTCTTCTCTTCTTCATTTTCTTCTCCAGGCCGCTCCGCACCCATGCTGGCATGGAGGGAGGCTCCCGCTGTGTGACGGCGCTCCTTGTCTGACAGTTCTTAAATAACGGGGACGGGGCCACCCGGTGACCCCGCCCCCCTCTGACGCACGGGACATGACGGGACTTCCCTGTGGCATTCCCCGTGACGTCACAGGGAAGTCCCGTCAAGTCACCGTGCGTCAGAGGGGGGCGGGGTCACCGGGTGGCCCCGCCCCCCGTTATTTAAGAACTGTCAGACGAGGAGCGCCGTCACACAGCGGGAGCCTCCCTCCATGCCAGCATGGGTGCGGAGCGGCTCTGAGAAGAAAATAAAAAAGAAAAGAAGAGAAGAAGAGAAGAAAAGAAGAAGAGAAGAAGATGAAGAAGATGAAGAGAAGAGCGGGAGCCTCCCCCCATGCCATGGGTGCGGAGCGGCCCGAGGAGAAGACGATAGAAGACGCCGCGGAGGAGATGCTGGACGAGAACGCCGGAGGAAGAACCAGAAGAACCAGAAGAACCAGAAGATGAAGGAAGATAGAAGAAAGAAGAAGTATTTTGGTTCGGGGTTCCCCTTTGGGGAATTCCCATGCCGTTTTTATCAATGAACTTCTATGTGTATTGTCGGCAATGCAATAGCCGCGGTAGTTTTAAATGAGTTTTTCCCTTCAAAATGTCATTTTGCTGTCAGACTGTTCTAAACACAGGAAACATGCGCCTCTTTACAGGCATACTATAGACACCCCCCAGGTACGAAATTTAAAGGGATATTACACTTTTATTGTTTGACTTTAAGCATTATTAAAATCACTGCTCCTGAAAAAACGGCCGTTTTTAAAAAATTTTTTGCATTGATCCATGTCCCCTGGGGCAGGACCCGGGTCCCCAAACACTTTTTATGACAATAACTTGCATATTAGCCTTTAAAATTAGCACTTTTGATTTCTCCCATAAACTTTTAAAAGGTGTTCCGCCGGCATTCGAATTTGCCGCAAACACCCCAAATTGTTCGCTGTTCGGCGAACTTGCGAACAGCCAATTTCGAGTCGAACATGAGTTCGACTCGAACTCGAAGCTCATCCCTATTGATGACTTTAGCTCTGCTTGAAGGGGTTTGTTGACCTTTACCAAAAAACTGCCCATGCAAATAAGGGACATCTGTAGATAAACACGAGCTGTGCAGCTTTGACCAAAGTTAAATAGTGCCTTTGCTATAGGTGTAGGCCATTTACATATGTTCCTCCATGAAGCCTGATGGGAAATCTTTTAGGAAATTGCTAAGGACATAGCTGAGAGAAGCCTTGTATTACTTCTCATCTTCACCATCCCAGGAGTGAGCTCTCAAATGCTGAGCACAGAGCTATTACGGGGAAGGAAAGTACACATGAGGGGATTTAAATAAGAGAAAGAGCTTACTGCTGTGATGGTGAAAGGGAGCAGTAACATAAGACTTCTCTTAGCAACATCCTTAGTAATCTTCATGAAATTTTCCAGTCAGGGCTAAAAAGGTAGGTAAATTGCCTACACCTATAATAAGGGCATTATTCAACTTTGGTCAAAGCTGTAGTTTGTTTTTAGCTACAAGCATCCCTTGTCTGCATAGGCAGCTTTTTGGTGAGGGTAAACAATGCCTTTAACCGCTTACCGACCGTCTTACGCCGATATACTTCAGCAGAAGGGCATTACAGGCATATTAACGTACCTGTACTTTGCCCTTTAAGAAGCAACTTGCGGGCGTGCGCCTGCTGTGAGGTCCGTGAGTGTGATCGCGAGTCCCGGGGACTCGATGTCCGCGGGGATACCCGCGATCATCTCACGGAGAGGAAGAACGGGGAAATGCTTATGTAAAGAAGCATTTCCCCGTTCTGCCCAGTGACACTGACACTGATCACCGCTCCCCGTGATCAGGAGCGGAGATCAGTGCCATGTCACATATAGCCCACCCCCCCACAGTTAGAATCACTCCCTAGGACACACTTAACCCCTACAGCACCCCTAGTGGTTAACCCCTTCACTGCCAGTCACATTTACACAGTAATCAATGCATTTTTAATCACACTGATCGCTGTATAAATGTGAATGGTCCCAAAATAGCACCAAAAGTGTCCGATCTGTCCGCCATAATGTCGCAGTCACGATAAAAATCGCTGATCGCTGCCATTTCTAGTAAAAAAAAAATTATTAATAAAAATGCCATAAAATTATCCCCTATTTTGTAGACGCTATAACTATTGTGCAAAACAATCAATAAACGCTTATTGCGATTTTTTTACCAAAACTATGTAGAATACATATCGGCCTGAACTGAGAAAAAAAATGTTTTTTTATATATTTTTGGGGGTAATTTATTATAGCAAAAAGTAAAAAAAAAATGTGTTTTTTTCAAAATTGTCGCTATTTTTTTGTTTATAGTGCAAAAAATAAAAACTGCAGAGGTGATCAAATACCACCAAAAGAAAGCTCTATTTGTGGGGAAAAAAGGACGTCAATTTTGTTTGGAATCTACGTCGCACGACTGCGCAATTGTCAGTTAAAGCGGCACAGTGCTGCAGTGCCGAATCGCAAAAAGTGCTCTGGTCTTTTGCCAGCCAAATGGTCTGGGGCTGAAGTGGTTAAGTCAGGCCTCCTGATATGCATACTTTTTTCAGCTCTGACTTAAGCTAGCCAAACATGGATTGAAATTTGTCCGGTTCAGCAGGACCATGTACATGGGTTGACTTAAAGCCTCCCTGTCTGTATTTTTCCACTCACCTATGGCAAGCCTAAACAAGTATTGTAGCAAGTTATTAGTATAACAGCCAGGAAACTAGCATTCTAAAAAGAAACTGCAACCTCCATATTCTCTCACTAAAGGTTTTATTTAAAGTTAGTAAATATTTAAGGCATTCTTAAAACTAACATTTTATTAGCAATTATGGTAGCTGACCTGTGTTTTTTTTTTTTTTTTTTTTTTTTTTTTTTTTTACCACATCAGCGAAATTTAACTTAAGAGACGTTGTTTCAACTTCAAAAATCAAAATCTAACCCATCTCTTTAATTCACATCATTGTGGCAGTCCTTAATTTTACTTTATTTATTTAAAAGTGACTAACAGTTTGCAAGAGGCTAAAAGCCTCAGTTCCTTCTGTCGGACAAATATTATGAAAAATAATTATACAAATTACAGTGACAATTCTAAACCTCCCCCTCCCCCCCCCCTTCCCCCCATCTCCCCCTCCCCCCCAGCGCCCCATCCACCCCCACCTCCTCCCTCCCCCAAAAACACCACCCTGACACCTTATACTCTTAAACTCTATCTATCCCATTCATACTCCAGCCATAACTTCCATACATTCCTATGTTTTCCAAGACAACCTCTCTTTCTATACCAAAATTCCTCCTTGATGATCGTATCCTGGACCTCTCTTCTCCATTCTCCTATCGTTGGGGGATCTTTTTTCTGCCACTTCCGTGCTATAATTTTCCTGCCCTGAAACAGGCATCTTATAATTGCAGTTTGGGTGCCTCGCAGCATGCCATTCATCTCGAACAGACTCAGAAGGCAAGTTCGAGCTTCCATTGCCAATGAGGATCCAAATATTGTATTAATTTCCTCCACCAGTTTTTCCCAATATCTATATAGCTTGGGGCAACGCCAGAACATGTGTAACAGGTCCCCTCTCTCATCCCCACAACGCTGACATTTCGCATCTTGCCTCCTCCCAAACCTAAATAGTTTTACTGGTGTGTAATAGAGTCTGTAGATCAGATATAGATGAGAAACCCCTTGTGATGGTGAGAGAGATACTCTTGGTCCCAATGCTAGATTGAATTTCCATTGTTCTACTGTTATTGTGCCAACCTCTTCCTCCCATTTGATTCTCCTCCTAAGCTCTACCTCTCCTTCCTGCCCCTCCTTGGTTAAACTCTTATACATTCCTGAGATCAGCCCTCTGGGTTCCATGCTGTTTACCAACTTCTTTAAGACGGGCATTTCGCACCACACTATCTCCTTGCCCTTAAATTGTACCTCCAGGGCATGCCTTAACTGCAAATAGCCAAAAAACAGTCTATTGGGCAGACCAAACTCTTCCCTTATCTCTTGGAATGATTTCAACCTTCCTGCCCTGTACAATTGCATCAAGTGATGGATACCCTTCCTATCCCATTCTTCTATTTTCCCCATCGTACTAAGCTCTTTTAAATTTTTATTGTTCCACAGGGGAGAGAACTCAGAGAACCCCACATATCCCAATATCTTTTTTACTGTCTTCCAGCATCTAATCATTAACTGGGCTGTGGGACAACTATGTCCAAAGGATTCAGCTTCTACTGCCTCCACCTCTGTATCCTGGCTATTACTGCTAGTCCATAAACTATTTCTTCCTGCCCTTTCCCCAGACGGATTGCTGCCTCTCATAAACTGCATTTGGGCTGCTAAAAAGTAGCACCAGGGGTCCGGCAATGCCAGGCCCCCCACCTCTCTCGGCCGCCGCAACACCCTCAAACCCATCCTGGCCACTCCATTCTTCCAAATTAATTCCCTAAATAAACTGTCCAGCCTCCTAAACCAATGCCTTGGAATCCAGACAGGGGAATTGTGTAAAATAAATAGAATTTGTGGCATCCATATCATTTTGATGAGGTTACACCTCCCGGCGACCGAGAGAGGTAGACCACCCCACACCCGGCCCTTCTGCTTCAATCTTACCATTAATGGTACTACATTACCTCGATAAAAATTGTGAATCAAATGAGATATTTGGGAGTAAACATAACTAGAGATCCAGGGCTGACCTGTGTTTTTACCTTGTTTGCTGCTTTGTCTTCTTTAAAAGCTTTGCTTTCTTCCTTACTCACACGAGTGTACTACATCATACACCTGTGCAAGGGTTGTGTTTACCTGCATAGGGATGCACAGTGGTTTGTGCATTCCTGTGCAGGCAGTCCCACCCATGTCAATTGGGATGCAGCAGCTGCACGGACACAGCTGCTGCTCCCAATTTGACATCTGTGTAGGTGCAGATGTATGACTCCAAACTAAGACAATGAGGGTTATTTACTAAAAGAAAATCCACTTTGCACTGCAAGTGCACTGAAAGTGAACTTGGAAGTAAAGTCGCTGTAGATCCGAGGGGGACATGCAAGGAAAATAAAAAACAGCATTCTAAACATGGCCCTCACATGGGTGTATGTAATAGTACACTCTTGTGAACAAGGCCTTATTTAGCAGGTCTGAAGATTTTTTCCCCACGTTTCCTCTTCTCAAATGGCTCCCCTCTCCTGTAGGTTCCTATAGAGCCTCCCTTAATTGCACGCTTCCGGAAGAGTAAACAAAAGCCTATGTTAGCAGGCTGTCTGCAATGACATTTACAGACAACCAGAGAGGACTAGATTAACTATGCATGTATGGTGGTACTTAGAATTATAGGACATGGACGGAAAGTAGTTACTCAGTGAGGGCAATTAGGGCACTTTCTGTGGAGCTTTGACTGCATAGTATATACAAAAGTCACATGATTAACCAACACAGGTGAATTCAAAATGCAAAAGGGAAAACCCGATATGACTCCGTGCAATGGAACACATCACAAAAAGTAAACATATGAAAAACCAGGCATATAAACATAAAATTGCACAGTACATTAATTGTGGTTCAGATCATGTGGTATATCTAATCCAATGTGATAAATGTAAAGTGCTACACGGCCCTTACGCACACGCGCATTTTGGATGTCATCCTGAGTGCCGACCATCCCTTTCCTTATTCTAGCAGCACTAACTACCCCGTAGAAAGAAGATGCATGCACTTACCTATTCTTAAGGTGCTCCGGTCCAGTCATGTGATCTCCCCAGGGGCCTGCTTCAAAGTAGAGAGCACTGACTTGTATAGGTGTTAGAAGGGGGGTGGGAGTAGCTTTCAGCTTAGTTAGTTCTAGCCTGGAATTCCACTTTAAAATGCATGCATAGCTAAAACTTTATTTTTTGTGTTGTTTTGAATAAAATAGGAAAGGGTTGAAACCCCTGTCAAGTTATTTTTTGCTTTTTGTGTTCTGTTGGGGAAATTTGCCTTCACTTACTATCCTGGAAATGCAACAGTAAGTAAGAGGAACTTTAGCAAGTGTCACTACTGGAAGATTTTATTTTACCTCTTTTTCTGGTGACAAATGTTTGGATTTTTTTTCCACTTTCTGTATCTGCGACAATGGTTTTTAGGACAAACTGAGAGATGTATTCTAATTAGCAGGGACACATACAGCACTGAAACATAAGATTAGTCCAAATCTTTCCTACTCTATACAAAACTAGAAAGAAAAGTTTTGGCTGTGCATGCAGTTTTCCCTGTGAACCATCAGCGGTATGACAATCTACTGTACAATAGTTGCAATTGTGACCAATAGGCATTGTTCTATATATATATATATATATATATATATATATATATATATATATATATATATATACATATATATATATAATTTTAAAGTAAGCCATTATGAATAACTGGTTGGTCCTATTACCATTTAAACATTCCTTATATTATTAAAGACCTCAACTGTCTATAAACCATACATCTGTCTTCCTTGTATGCTAATAAAATACACAGCCTACATAACCTGCATTAATATATCTAATTTCTCAGAAAAAAATAACAGTGCTCTTTATTGCCTATGTTTACACAGGCTGATCCCAGGCTGATTGCTGAATGAGTTCAGATTGTAGGTTGTGAAGTAGGCCTGCCTTAATTTGAAATTCCACAAAATATAAACGCATTAAATACCCTATTCTTGTAGGCTGTATTCAAAGCTTGACAAATATGCTGTCTAGATTAGAACAAAGTATGTGCTACAACCTCCACACAGTACATTCTCATTTAAAGAGTGCTAAATATAAATAAAAAAATAAATAAAATAACAAAACACAACAACAGTGTTAATGAAGCAAGTTCTTGTTTAGGTTGAAGAAAAAAAAAAAAAAAAAACATTTCAAAAGCATTACAGCAGCATTTCCTAGTAAGGGCTGATTAGCCATGACTTTTCATTATCTGTCCTGTATGGCAGGAGATAATTGTGATCAAAACCCTGTGCACAGACATAACAACATCACCACTGGATAGCCACTGGAAATGGTGTTATAATTTCCATAATAGAGCATTTCAACATGGCAGCTTGGTCCTCTTCTCTACAACACGATGATGTGACCCAACAGCCTACTTCTTCAGCGTAGGCTATTTTAAATTTAAAGGAATGTGCATGGCAGCGTTAATTAACACATTAAGAGGAAGGAGATTAAAAAAAAAAAAAACAGCATGCTAGATCAGCATATTAATGACCTGACAACATAATGCAGCCACACATTCTGCCTACCTAAGTAATAGCGTTCACTGCCTCAGCAGAATTAATAGCTACTGCAGCTAGCCAGAGGAAAAAGGTGTGCATGTATATATATATATATATATATATATATATATATATATATATATATATATGTGTGTGTGTGTGTGTGTGTTACAGATTTAAAGGAATAAACAGCAAAGCCCTTTATAGCTCTCTGCCTAATCAAACATCTGTTAAACAAGCAAAATTAAGCATTTCTATTGTGTTTAATGAGCTGCTTGGACCAACGCAGCCCCCCCTTATCTAACTAAGGTAAGCACCAGGAGCTGTCCATTGTGCTGAGGAGCTGTCCATTGTGCTGAGGAGCTGTCCATTGTGCTGAGGAGCTGTCCATTGTGCTGAAACGTTCCTATGCTTTGTATCATAGACCAGGGACACTCATCATTACTCCCCCCCTTATCATCATCATCATCATCTCTGCCTGGATGCAAAGAATCAAAGTGCACAATTTACAATGACATCTCTCTACACAGCCATATTGCACAAAAAAAAAAAAAGAAAAGAAAGGGACCCTGGACCAAATCAAGGCATCAAGATCTTTCCATTTGCAGATGTGTGTACGTGTGCCTTACCTTTAATTATTTATTTATAAGGTAAACGTCCATTAAAGGTGCCTTACCATGACACATGACATCAATTCACCATCTGATCTTGGACGAGCAATTAATATATATATATATATATCAATCATCTTTTTACTTACTCGTCCAAGATCAGATGATGAATTAATCTCATGTGTCTCATATATATATATATATATATATTACACATAGCTGTGCAGATAGCCCTGATCGGATCTAGCATGCAAGCAGTAATTAAAGATAACAGATCGCTCTTACCATTGGATGACAGATTGCAGCAGGAATATCCACACGATCATTTTGTGATGGAAAAAGCTTAGCCCGAAGATCGCATTGTTTGGAACATTTGGCTTCTTTGGTGAAAACATCTCTGCCATTCTCCCCCCCACCCCCCCTCAATCTCGTCTCTTTGTTGCGAATGAAATAGTCCCGTCGTGCCCCCCCACCCCCTACCAGGTACATTGACTGCAATGATACATTCCGCCAGGCTTGGAGAAATAATATTTCAGAAATGAGATCCTCTTTAGCCCGTCTTGTGTCAGCAGATTTCCCCCCCGGCCCCCCAGCAGCGCTCCGCAGCTCATGCACCCGCACCACTTGTGTAGAGAGAAGGGGGAGGTGGAGGGGGGGAGAGGAGCCAAAGGGGAGAGAGAGGAGCCGTGCGCGCACACACACACTCACACACATACATACATACATACACAGCAAAGCTGTCAGGGAGAGAGTGTCTCAGGCTGAATGCAGATTAACTACGAGGTCAAAGTGGAATTTCTGCACGCCGCTGCAGCACTAAAGATTAACACATGCGTGATGGCTTCTCACATGATTCTTAGCCTTTCTGTATATGTGCATCTCAGGACTGGGAGCAGCACATTTATCTCTCTCCAGCTGAATTCCTAAATGTGTGATTGGTAATGTATATGCTCGGCTCCTCCTCACATACCCAAACATGTGTAAACCACAATAGTGCATTACAAGGATTTACTCCAAGTGCCTCTGCAGAATGATGAAGGCAAAGAGGAGCTCCACTTCTATAGAGCTTCATACACACTGGAGCTTTTATACAAGCTTTATCTCCTGGCAGCAGAAAAGCAGCTTCAAAAATGCATTTCTGGAAATGCCTTTAAGTGCACTTGGGCGTTTATTTACTTCCTTGAAAGGAATAATTGCTCAAGCGCTAACATTTAGAAACATCAGGAGTTTTTTATGCTCAAATGCTCCTCTCCTGAACGCAATGTTGGT
Organism: Lithobates clamitans; assembly: GCA_037952925.1. Classification (NCBI taxonomy): domain Eukaryota; kingdom Metazoa; phylum Chordata; class Amphibia; order Anura; family Ranidae; genus Lithobates; species Lithobates clamitans. The sequence goes on from JBBGZY010000140.1 coordinate 11,952,422, forward strand.
GTTTTTATTTTTATTTTTTCTGCCTCTAATTTCCTGTAAACATCTATAGTGTGCATGAACACATAGGGGGAGATTTACTAAAACTGCAGAGTGTAAAATCTGATGCAGATCTGCCCGGAAATCAATCACCTTCCAGGTTTTGTGTCAAAGCTTAAAGTGTAAGTTCACTTTTACAGAAAAATCTGTAAGGTGAACTTACACAGGACCCCCTCCTCAACCCCCCCCCCCATCCCGCTGACCTCTCCCGGTCTGAGCATTGCTATCGCTGCCTCACTGGATCAGGGCTTAGAGATCCAATCGGCTTTCTCCCTACTTCTTCTCCACTGACAGGACGGGCTACGCAGCGTCTGATTGGTCGGCGTCGTCACATGGGTGATTAGAATACTCCAAAACATACCTACTGATGGGGGACGTTTTGGAGATTAAACCAAGGGGATTTCTAAGCCCCGGTCCGGTGAGGCGGCGATAGCAGAGCTCAGAATGGGAGATTACCCGTTTTTAGGGTGGAACATGTTCCCAATGCTGGAGCAAGGCCGGCATGCAATAATATCTTGATTAGATTTTGTAGTTATTTTTTTGTGTCCTAACATTGACAGAGCCCTTGTGAGTGTTGCCATAGAGACGTTCCCATTGTTCGGGACAGAGGGTGAGTTGCAGATCCCATTCCCATGTTTTAGAGGCTTTCCCTCTGTTGGAAGGTGTGTTATGAAATAGAAATTGTGAGTCATGGAGATAATCTGTTCTTATGGTGAAGTTTTAGGACAAAGGTGCTCAAACAGGGTTAGTGGTCGGGACACTGCAGATGTGTGGTCCAGACAGTGAAGAACGTAAAGCAATTGCAGGCAGGACCAAAAGGGCAGAGGGGCACCAGATATTTGGGATGTTAATTTGTCTTGCGTGAGCAGTGTACTAAAAAAAAGGGTGCGGACATAGGTAACAGTAGCGGGCTCTGTGCCTGAGAAGAAGTCATTGGACCTCCTGGGTGGGAATCCTGGGTTTAACTGAACAGGTGTTAGGAGGCCTGCTATTGAAGAAAGCCTGCATTTCTAGCATACTTGCAAAAGGGTCGGGCCTATGAGTGGATGCTCTCGGAGGGCAGGCGGAATACGATGAGTCCGCAACCAGGGAGTAGAGCTGAGGTGTAGGGCAGAAAAAGAGTCCTTGAACCACACCCAGTCTTAAATTTGATGGTGGACAGTCCAGTCCACAATCCTAGATAGATGACATGCCTATTTATAGTTAGGTCTGCCAGGGCAATGCCTCCTTTCTGCTTCAGTAGGGTCAGCTGTTCGTAGCTAATCCTTGGATGGCCAAAAAAAAGCCATGCATAGCTTATTATATGAGTTAAGAAATATGGTATGCAATTTGATCAGGATCATCTGTAAGAAGTATAAAAGGCTGGGTAGGACATGGAAAGTTGGTCTTGCAGTGGGCAACCATGGGGGGGGGGTATTTGGGTTATATTAAGGGTGTGAGATTTATCAAAAATTTATTTTGAAATTGGATATGAATTGGAAGAGTTCAAGGTCATTCAGCAGGGTAGGAAGTGTGGGGGGAGGTTCTGTAAGGAAGAGTAGGATGTCATCAGCAAACGCTGCCAGTTTGTACGAGCGATCCACCACAAGTCCTTTAATGTCCCCATGGGCTCTAAGATTGCACAGAAATGGCTCTACTGTTAGCACAAAGAACAGTGGGGAAAGAGGACAGCCTTGTCTGGTGCCATTATGTATTTGGAAGGCATTCAACAAGTGGTGTATTTTAGCAGCTGGAGTGGAGTATGCCAACATGATAAAGTTAAAAATGTGATCACAGATACCAATCAAGCAGAGCAGTGCCACCATGTAGTCCCAGGCCAACCTGTCGAATGCCTTCTCTGCGATCAATGAAAGAGAGAATTCTTGTTGATTAGAGGACATGAGTCAGTGGTGTAGGTATAGTGCTTTGATGGCATTATCCCTGGCTTCTCTACTGGGGATGAACCCTACCTGATCTTTTGTGATCAGTGAATTGAAGTGAAATAGGTGATTAGCTAAGATTTTAGCAAAGGTTTTGATGTCAACATTTAAAAGTGATATTGGATGGTAGTTGATAACTAATGTAGGGTCTTTTTTTGCTTTCGGGATAACCATGTGCGGGCTTCTAATAAGTTGTGCATTGGGGGATAGCCAGCCAGAGGCCAATGAGCTGAAGGCACATTAATAAAGGGCTCAGCGAAAAGATCTAAATATGTTTTATAATAGGCTGCTGTGAACCCGTCTGGCCCAGGACTTTTGCCAGCCTTAAGCTGTTTGACAGCCAGTTTAAGTTTCTCCAGTGTAAATGGCCCTTCTATTACACAGGTGGTTGAGGAGGAAATGATCTTGGGACAGAAAGTCGTGGATCACGCTTGAGAGGGGTCTCCTGTCATTCGGTAAATGCTTGGCAGGGGGCAGATTATAAAGGTTCAAGTAGAAGTGTTCGAACTGGGTTGCTATGTCAGTAGAGGCTTCTAGGATGCAACCTTGTGGAGTGTAGATTGAGCAATAGTGGCTGCTTTCTTAGCTTGCAAAGCTTTGGCCAGGAGCTTACCACTCTTGTTGCCTTGTTCATAGAAAAGCTTTTGGGAGAGATGTAAGGGATTTAAATTTCCATTTCATTTTTTGACCAAGAAGTTCGGAGAGCATTGTTCGGGCTTGTAGGAGTTCTTGATAGGTTTGTTATGCCTGAGATTGTTTATGATTCCAGAGTTTTGAACTTACTTAAAAGGGTAGTTAGCTGGGCCTGGGCATTTTTTTTCCTAGTCGCTGCAAGCGCCAGGAGAGTCCCTCTAATTACACACTTATGGGCATCCCACTGCAGGAGTAGTGTTGCATCTGGAGTATTGTTTTCTGTAAAGAAGTTTTTGAACACAACGTGGATTTTAGTATTGTTAAGCGGATCTGTCAAAAGGGATGAGTCCAATCACCAGGTTTTAGTGAGAAGGAGTTTGTCTGGGAATGTTAAGGTCAGTGTAACAGGATGATGGTCAGAAAGGAACATAGGTTCTATAATTGTATCTGTAAGAAGTGGGAGATTCTTCTATGAGAGGAGAAGGCAGTTGATTCAGGGGGAAATGTGTTGTCCAGACACTCAGAGCCCAGGATCAGTGAGAACAGAAAGCAGACACTCATGTGACAGATGCAGCCAGCACTGATGGAGCCCCCTACTGACCCCAGCTCCTGCTTCCTACTGGATGGTGTCACCCCTCTGCCGGGTGTGGTCCTCCCCCTGCAGCCCCATAGTGACATCATTGACATCAGTTTTAATTTAGTATTAAAGCTTTGTTTACTTTTGTTTTATAACAAACATGTTATCTGTACTGTACCTGCTCTGTGCAGTGGTTTTGCACAGAGCAGCACCGATCCTCTTTTTTTCAGGTCCCCTGCTGGCGCTCCTGGCTCCTTGCCCTCAAGCAGTGCCCCCAGAGGTTTTTTACTTTCATGCATAGAATATATGATGGTAAAACACATTCATCCATGAAACCACTTTTAGGCTGTGCATATATGTCAGGTATGTTGGGAGTTTTGAACGTTTTCTGGGTACATTAAGGCCCTTGGCGTTTATAGAGACTAACTTAAAGTGACACTAAAGGCTTGTTTTTTTTTCTTTAAAAATAATAAACATATCGTACTTACCTGTCCTGTGCAGTGGTTTTGCACAGAGCAGCCCAGATCCTCCTCTTCTCAGGTCTCCCTGGCGCTCCTGGCCCCTTTCTCCTGTCGAGTGCGACCACAGCAAGCAGCTTGCTGTGGGGACACCCGAGCCGCAGCTATGTGTGTCATTCAGCCCTGCCCCCTCTCTCTCCTAAATGGCTAACTGACTTTGATTGACAGCAGCAGGAGCCAGTGGCGCCATTGCTGTGTCCCAGACAATCAGGAGAGAGAGTCTCAGATGGCTGAGGCACTCGTCCACATTGCTGGATCGAGATGGGGCTCAGGTAAGTATTAGGGGGGCTGAGGGAGGCTGCTGCACACAGAAGGTTTTTTAATCTTAATACATAGAATGCATTAAGATAAAAAAAAAAAACTTCTACCTTTACAACCCCCTTAAGGATGGTCTTCAAGGGCCTTGGGTTTGGTGTAAGTCATGGTGTGTGTGGGGCTGATTATCAGGGGGCGAATTTGGCGATCAGAAATTATTGGGGGTATGGGAGTGTGTCAATGAGAAAGAGGTGTCAGAGAGACCTCCTGGGTATGTAGGTATGTAGGTGTGAAGGGGGGAGGCAGAGAGGGAGAGGAAAGGAGGGTAAAAAAAGGAGGATGAAGGACAGAAGAGGGGAAAAAAACTTCCCTCTAGCTGAAGATTTCCCTCAAGGGTAGGAAACGTGGGGTTAAAGGGATTTAATTACAGTCTGGAGGTGAGGGTAGTCCAGCATCTTCACTGAGAATCCACTGTGTGGGGGAGTAGTTGGAAACAGATATTGATAATCATGAGGCTCAAGAACATCTGAGGTCAAGGTGAATAGAGTAGGGAAACAATTTCATATCATTTAGTGAGATAGGGAGTAACAATAAATAGTTGCTATGTCTAACAGCTAGGTAGGGTATCTAAGAGTGCAGAACATATGAGTCAAGGGTGTTGTAGTTTCACCTATGATAGATCGTAAAATAATGGCAAAGCAAGGGGGGGGGGGGAATAGAAACCATAGAAAACATTACAGGAGCACTTAAAGACATGAAACTCAATATTTGTGAGATGGTATGATGCTTTCCTAGATATGGCTAGCAATGCAATATCAGTTTAAAGGTTCAGGGTATTGGGTATGAACAAGAGGGGTGATTGTCCAGTCTGTAGCTGAGGTGATCACTTGGTAACAATAACTATGAGCGCAAGGTACAGTGTAATATAAATAAGAATAATAGTAATAAAAATCACTATTACTGAGTCTGTATTGAAAGGGGGGTCATTAGTCCATAAGCACAACAATAGTAGTCCAAGAATACAAATAATGGTGGGATGAAAAGGACGGCTGCTGTCCTCAGAGAGCTGGCTCTGTACACAAAAGTAGAAGGGGAGAACAAAGGAAGCGCCACCTAAGTGCAGTATTAGAATCTGGTTTTTAATGGCAAGGTATACATAAACACTCACAAGATGTAAAGAAGATACAGGCTCATCTGTATAAGTAGTCCCGAGGGCTCCTCGATACCGGAAAGGTTTTCTGATGCGTGATATGTTAATGACAGGTCCGCAGCACATTCTGTGGCCACAGTAGAGGAGCCGGAACCAGTGTGGAATGCACAGAAGTAACGTCACAGGTCACAGGATCACATCCGGAGGAGCTAGTCACAGGAAAGGAAAAGAGACTGGCAGGCTACGCACTCAAAGCTTCAGTTCCTTCTATTGGCTTCTATTGGCTGTGGCCACAGGACGTGCTGCGGACCTGATATTAACATATTACGCACCAAGAACCCTTTCTGGACTCGAGGAGCCCTCGGGACTATTTATACAGATGAGCCTGTATCTTCATTACTTCTTGTGAGTGTTTATGTATACCTTGCCATTAAAAACCAGCTTCTAATAATGCACTTAGGTGGCACTTCCTTTGTTCTCCCCTTCTATTTGAGGTGATCACTGATGGAGAAAATCACCAGGCCACTTAGCGAACGTACAACATGAACAATACTTCCATTGTTCATGTCTCCAATTGAGAGTATATTATAAACATGAAAACAAATATAACAGTCAACATTTTCCAAAGTGTCAAACTTTAAAAATAGCAAGAAATAGGACAAGTAAAGATGAATTGTGTTATGCATTATTCCAGTTAAATGAATAGGCACTGAGCAGGATGATGATAATAATGTGCAGAGCTGCGAGTAGGGGCACACTTGTGTAGGCACAAGAAGGGGGATCAGAGTATTTCCCCAGATGTAGATGCAATTGCTTGTCTGATGATAAAGTTCAGTAGTAATAATAGAATTTGAGAAGTGCTTTGGGCGTATTCAGGGCTGTTAGGAGAGTTCCACACATGCATAGCAAACCATAGCAAACCATTGGGTATCAAAGGGACATAACCATTCATTAGACATAAGCAGCAGCAAACAATAAGCAGCAGCAATGTATAGGTACAAACAAATACTCAGCACTATTATGGAAAGTAATGTATTATGCTACAACACATGTGGCTTATGGGTAGCTGTAACAAATAGAATCAGAGTACAGTGACCCATAGGTTTAAAGGTAGACCAGTAATATAGAGTACTTTAGAGTTCAGTTCCTGGTTCTGCTTGCGAGTCTAGGTAGCTTGATCAAAAAAAGAAAGGATTCATTACAATCCAAAGCTAGCAGTAAGCCAGGAGACCTGTGCATTGCAGTGGACTCACAAGTGGAACAGGAAGACAGTTTATTGGCAATCATCCATCACATAAAACAGTGCATGTTATCAGTGAGCTCTAGGTAAAATGTTGGAGTTGACTAGGTAGGGGAGGGGGTAAGAAGAGAGATCAGTGGTGAAAGGGTAAGGGGGGGTGGGTTGGCAGAGGGGATGTGGGGGGGTAGAAGGAAGAGGGAAGTGAATGGTGGGGTGGGAAATAGAGGAGAGAGGGGGAGCAAAAAGCAGTTGATAGGAAAGAAGAGCATATGGGTCAAGGGAGTAGTGGAAGGGAGTAGAGAGGGTACCCATCTAATGTCACCAGTAGGTGGGATAGGCAGAACATTGTAGCGGAGGGTAAGAAGAGATAAACACCTAAATGCAATAGTTTATAAGCACAAGCATTGCTGTATATGAAGATGGTTGATTGTTACTGTCTCCATTCAAGTGGTGTGGATGATGAGTAGAAGCTGGCATAGTCTCAGAGCAGGTAGGATAAAAAAATTCTGATGTAATGTGCCTTAGAGGCAGAGGGTGAAGAGATGTCCAGGCGGATGTGACTGTCCGTGGGTTAGGTGGAGGACTTCTGCAGTAGAACAGTAGATGGTAAAAGGGCATAGGCAGTAAAAATGTGTCCTGGGGTTGCTAAGCCAGAGGGCGGGGGTTTCTCCAGCTAAAGTTTGACATAACAAACCAGAAAAGGAGAAGGGTCTATAAACGCAACAGGAACAACAGTTAAAGCCATGCTAGGAAAGTCAGTAGAACAAATGAACTCACAGTGGGGGGCGTGGCTTGATGGTGGATTGAGCGGACGTGTAGAGACACAGCTCCGACTCACGAATGGCATCCTACAGCGATCCTGGGTCCCTTCTCCGGACCGGCACCAAACTACTCCCCACAGCCGTGGGTACATTTCAGGCTGGTGTCCATGGTAAAATAAGGGTCACCCGCGCTGACATCCACGGCGGGACAACTCATCCGATTCAGATGGCAAGATGGCGCCGAGACACAGGCAGAGAGGCATGACACGCTGCATCCACCCTCCTCCGCTCCTCACAAACAGGTTGCAGCCCTGGTGAGTGGCTCTGCCCCTGCCCTGTTTGATACATAACATGACTTCCTGCAACCCCAGGACTCCCACCTGGATAGTGAGGATGGCCAGGCCCCTGGTTCCCCCTCTGCTGTGCCTACACTAGCCACTAACATGCTGGCTATACAGGACTGCAAGGCCTCCCTTTCTTCACAGATTGCATCAATCCATATGGACTTTTCCTTATTGAAGCAAGATGTGCAGAACCTGAGAGATAGAACAGGGGCCAATGAAGAACGTGTAAGCTCCCTAGAGGATGTGCACCCCTTTATCTGCCACTGTGCGGGATCACACAGGTGAAATGGTGGATCTCCGCATGAAAGTTGATTATTTGGAAAAACTTTCGCGCAAAGAAAATCAAACCCCACAAAGTGGAACAATCTCCACTTTGTGGGGTTCCTGGAGCAAGCAGAAAGCTCTCACCCAATAAAATTCTTGTATACCTGGCTAAGGGACATTTTTGCTATGGATGCACCCTCCTTTTCCTATGTTATTGAGCGTGCACACCGTTCCCATCCAATTCCCCCCACTGCGTGAGCCCCCCCACGTTCCTTGATTGCACGGATCCTTAATTTTCAGGATAAAGTTGCCATTTTACGTCTTGCCAGAGAGAAAGGCCCTCTAAAATACAACAGCAATACCATCTCAGTCTACCCTGACTTCTCAGCAGATGTCCAATGACAACGCATATCCTCTGTGGCGGTGAAAGCCCGCCTATGCACTGAGGGTCTCTCCTACGCCATGCTTTTCCCCGCTAAGCTGTGTGTTATCCATGATGGCAAAGCTCACTTCTACACTAACCCTAAGGAAGCCATGGCGTGGCTAAACGATCGTTATGGAGCACTGCCTCGGCGCAGGGCTGTTTGATTATAGGTGGCCAAGCTCCATGCACACACCTCTATGATGCCTTATTGCAATTCCACTACCCCTTGCCTCCATAGACAGATGGAGGTCATGCATACTTTGCCTTTAAATGTTGTCTGCGCTCCTCAGGATGACTGTTGCCCCTCCCCCTAATGTTTACGAAAATGGTATCCTAACATCTCCAGCCTTCCCAGCCTAGACCTCTTTATAATCATTGTGGTCAAGCACCCTCTGCTGCAGACGGTATACTGTCACTCATACATCCTTCCAACTGCAAATGTTTACTATCCTGAAGCTGGACCACTTTAATGCTGAAACATTTTTTTCTCCCTGCTGTTGTGTTGTTCGGGAGCCAAGCCAGACACCACATCACCCCCACACCAGTTGGTGGCAAGGTCACAGGACAGTTCTCACTTCATTTGATTGAAGGTTTTTCTCAGTTCAGGGATTTTTTTTTGGTTGTTCTTGTTGTTTTTGACATGTTTTTTCTTGTACTTAGTTTTTTTACGTGTATTTGTGCTTCCTTTACTCTGAATAGTGCCTTACACTTGCTATTATCTGACTATGCTTTTATATGTCCTGGGTGGCATGGCATGCAATGTTATGTCTCTTGCATCTGCCCCCAGAATATCTATTATGCACTGTTTGACTTACCATGGTCAGACCGCTAAAGATAATTTTTTGGAATACTAGAGGGTTGAACTCACCCCAGAAACGATCCCTAGTATTTTCGGTCCTGAAAAAACATTGCCCCCAAATTATTTGTCTCTAGGAAACACACCTGGTTGACTAAAATAAGGTCCCTCAAGTGACCATGGGAGTGGTCACTTGAGGGACCTTATTTTAGTCAACCAGGTGAGGGGTCTCTGTTTTGTTGGCCAAATCTCTCCATGCTGGAGGTTTTGCAGATTAAAACAGACCCGGAAGGCAGGTATGTTGTATTTATAATCCAAATTGCCTTTGTGACGCTCACCCTGGTGAATGTTTATATACCCCCTATTTTCCACAGATGTGCCAGTAAAACTGTCATTTATGCTATTATCTAGGCCCCCAGGCCCACTGCTGTATGTGGGTGATTTTAATGCTGTAATGAGTCCAGCCATGGACCGCCTGGGGGAGGGGGAAAGTCCTTCATTTCCTTTAGGGATGAGCCGAACACTCCCTGGTTTGGTTTGCACCAAAACCTGCGAACGGACCGAAAGATCACGCGAACTTTAGAACCCCATTAAAGTCTATGGGACTCGAATGTTCAAAATCAAACTCTTACAGGAGAGAATTTCCCTTCCTAGGGGTAGATTTCATCTCACTTCCTGTTGTCTCCTTCCATTTGCAAGTAGGAGCCGTTTCTAAGTTGGATATTTGAAAGTAGGGTTCTGCCCTATATACTCTGCAGAAATTGGGGCCTTAGGTGTTAGTGTTGTCACAACACTGTAAGTCCTCACAGTTACTCTTGGTGGGCGCTGGAACGGGCCCTGCTGTGAAATATATCAAGAATTGTAATTACATGCACCTGTTGAACAGGGGCAGAAAAATTGGGCCTTTGGTGGTGGTGGTGTTGCCACAATACTGTAAGCCCTCACAGTTACTCTTGGTGGGCGCAGGAATGGGCCCTGCTGTGAAATATTAGATCAAGAATTGAAATTACATGCCCCTGTTGGACAGGGGCAGAAAAATTGGGCCTTAGGCACTGGTGCCACAACACTGCAACCCATCACAGATGCTAGTTGGAGCGCAGGAATGAGCCCCGCTGCAAAGTATTGCATCAAAAATTGTAATTATACGCCCTTGTTAAACAGGGGCTGAAAATTTGGTCTTTGGGCACTGGTGCTGGTGCCACAACACTGCAACCCCTCACAGATACTCTAGTTGGAGAGCAGGAATGAGCCCTACTGCAAAGTATTGCATCAAAAAGTGTAATTACATGCCCCTGTTGAACAGGGGCTAAAAAATTGGGCCTTGGGCACTGGTACTGATGCCACAACACTGCAACCCCTCACAGATACTATAGTTGGAGTGCAGGAATGAGCCCTGCTGCAATGTATTGCATCAAAAATTGTAATTACACGCCCCTGTTAAACAGGGACAGAAAAATTGCCACAACACTGCAACCCCTCACTGATGCTATAGTTGGAGCGCAGGAATGAGCCCTGCTGCAAAGTATTGCATCGAAAATTGTAATTATACGCCCCTGTTAAACAGGGTCTGAAAAATTGGGCCTTGGGAACTGGTGCTGGTGACACAACACTGCAACCCCTCACAGATGCTATAGTTGGAGCGCAGGAATAAGCCCTGCTGCAAAGTATTCCATCAAAAATTGTAATTACACGCCCCTGTTAAACAAGGGCAGAAAAATTGGGCCTTGGCCACTGGTGGCGGTACCCAGAATCAAAAATGTTCTTGCAAGCTATCAGCATGAAAATTAAGGAGGAAGAGGATTGTGACTCAGCATAACAGGATAGTCACCCAGCATCAGCATAGGCAGTCTTGAAGGGATCTCACATTAAAAAAAAAATCAATCAGTTACATCAGTATCAGGTGGTTGGTAGCTGGTGATCCAAAACTGATTCATTTTTATGAAGGTCAGCCGATCGACTGATTCGGTGGACAGGCGTACCCTGTGATCGGTGGATGCAAGACAGGCCAGTAGCTCAATTGCATACTGTGCAAGCTCTGGTCAGTAATCCATCCTCAAGACCCAGTAACTCAGAGGATTTTCGGTGGGAAAGGTGTCCAAGTCTGATCTTACCCCTAGGTAATCCTGCACCATGTGAATCAGACCCTGACGATGGTTGCTGGAACTGATCAGACATTGGGGCTGCGGACTAAAAAATTGTCTGAACACATCGGTCAGATAGCCACCTTCTCCACCGCTCCTTCTGTGACTGACCGAAGCCTCAGCAACACGTTGTCCAGGAGGACCAGGAAATTATAACCTCCCAGGCTCTGGAGTGAGGTAGAAAGAAATCCTGGATAGCCGCACTCTGGGATAAGGACATCTTTATTTCAATAAAATCCAACAATACAGTCAATTGCAGAGACGTACAGGGTGGTAGACTGCTATAGCGTTTCACATCATTTGGATGCTTATTCGTAGCTAGAGAGGGATAGTAGTAGTGTGGTATAAATAGAAAAGTGAAAAAGTAAAAGAGGGGGGGCGGGGTATGCATGCCGGTAAAACAACCAATCACCACGCTGCATAGCGAACCCACCCTCTCAGTGTGATTAAAACAATACTGATCCCATTAAAAAACTACACCTGCTAAAAGAGGAGAGAAAACATCCATTGTTAATCTAACCAAAATGCATAAAGAAAAATATAAGTAGACAAAACTGTCATGCCAATAAAAATCAGCACAAAAAAATAACTGAAAATATTAGAAAAGGTAGGTATTGGATGCTAAAACCCTCCATAGCAGGTGAAGCCGCAACAATGGAACAAACTTGAGTAGTTGGGAGTGCTAAAAAAGTGTCAAAGCACTCTCGCAACCCTAAAACAGCAAATGTGCATAAGCAGTTTAAATGAAATATACACACATTTTCATGAGGTCAAAGTACAAGCATATTAGACATGAGATCAGCGTGTATGTACATTAAACATAAAATTAGAGATTTATGCACATTACTCCTCCAACTCCTCCAATCATTCTTAACCACTTGTATTTTATAGACGAGAGAGTTGACAAAAATATATGCAGTAAAAAATATATACATAGATCTGAAAAAGGGGTCGGTCCAACTACCCGAAAGAGTGGTTACATATGTGTCAAAAGTATCATGTAGCATCGCATCCAAAGCACTGGTGTCAGATAAGTCTTTACTTTCTGAAAAGAAAAAAACTGTAAAAAACAAACAAACAGAAGCATGAAAATGGAATAGACACAGATGAACCACAAAAAAGTATAGATAAATATCCATTGTTGTTGATATTAAACTCCCATGACAATGTCATGTTAGCTATGCAGTCAATAATGAAAAGATATGTGATCAACCACATAGGAAACATAGAAAAACCCAACAAAGGAACCAAAACAAAGAACCGAATGAACTATTAAATGAATGCAGTTTCCACATAGATCAATGTGCTGGCAGACTATGCTACAACAGCAAATGTATAGAGACCATAAGTCTCACTCCATGTGCTGAAATAGGTTGAGTTGAATAATAACACGAAAGAGAGTAACCTCAAACGCACACAGATATAGTAGGGTAGCTATAGAATCTGCATCAAACAATGCCCAGACCTGCATCCAAAAGAAAAATTAAGAATTATTAAGGCGGCCTTGCTACATAGTACCATGCGATTAGAAATTCCCAAAGTCTCACTTCTCGTGCTGCAAAACACCATGGCTTACTATAAGAATACCATAAATCTAGAGTGGAATTGGCAAAAATAATAAAGCCAAAAGGCAAAAAGAACAAAATGGTCTATAACAAACCTAACAGCATTAAGCCATGTATTCGGAGACTCGAAAGAGTCTCACTTAAAGTGCTGCAGCATATCACAGTTGACTATCAAAAAATTATGTCAATGGGACTATAGCTTAGTATATCTGACTAGATAAAACTAGTTTTTATATTATATATTATTAAGGCGGCCTTGCTACATAATACCATGCAATTAGAGATTCCCGATGTCTCACTTCTCGTGCTGCGGGACGCCTCGGCTTGCTATTAAAACACTACAAATCTAGAGTGGGACTGACAAAAATAAAACCAAAAGGCAGAAAGGACAAAAAAGTCCATAGCAAGCCTTGCTTTATTATGCCATGCATTAGGAGACTCAAAAAGAGTCTCACTTAAAAAGTCTCACTCAAACTGCTGAAAAAATATATATAGTGCTACTTGCTATGGCATAAGACTGAAGCCTAAAAAACTTAGGTCTAGGGAATCGTGTTTCCCATCTACCAAGAATGCAAAATGTATGAGTATTTGGAAACCTTGCTACATAGTGCCGTGCAATTAGAAATTTCCAAAGTCTCACTTCTCGTGCTGCAGAACACCATGGCCCGCTATAGGAATACCATAAATCTAGAGTGGGATTGACAAAAATAATAATAAAGCCGAGAGGCGAGAAAAACAAAATGGTCTATCACAAACCTAACTGCAATATGCCATGCATTAGGAGACTCAAAAAGAGTCTCACTTAAAAAGTCTCACTCAAACTGCTGAAAAACGGAAAATTGTATACTCACCTTTCCGTAATTTTCCTTTCCTGTCGCATCTTCATGGCAGCATACACGTTGGGTTGTGACTCCGCCTCCACAACCTGATAGGACCACATAGCTATAAATTAGAGAGCAGGCACCTGCCCCAGTATTCTCCGTAAATATACACACATGTCACCTCCGAGGGTGGGTGATTGTATGCTGCCATGAAGATGCGACAGGAAAGGAAAATTACGGAAAGGTGAGTATACAATTTTCCGTTTTCCTGTCGCATCATGGCAGCATACACGTTGGGGAGTAACTCGCCAAACTGGGTGGGAGTGCAAAAAAAAATCAAATTTATTGACAAGGAACAGAAGAATTGGCCTGTATGACGGCCCTCCCAAATTCCACTGCTGCTAAGCGTGCAGCGTCTATTTTGTAATGGGAAATGAAGGTGTTTCTTGAAGACCAAGTGGCCGCTCTACAAATGGTTTCCGCCGAAACTTTACAGTAAGCTGCCCATGAAGTAGCCATTGCCCTGGTGGAATGCGCTCTAAGGTCTTCCGGGATTTGCAAGGTGCTTAAAGAGTAGGTCTTCTTGATGGTTTTCACGAGCCATGAGGCGATGGTACGGGCAGAGGCTGCCTGGCCCTTCCTGAACCCATGTGGGATGACTAAGAGGTTCTCGCATCTCCTGAACGACTTGGTCACCGAGAGGTAATGCAGAACGTTGCCCCTAACATCCAGGGGATGAGGAACGCCCTGATCTGTGTTCAAAGCCGGAAGATCAATCTCCTGGTTAAAGTGAAATGCAGAAGAGACCTTTGGGATAAACTTGTCTGAAGGTTTTAGGGTTAACCTGTCTGGGTAAATCATCAGGTATGGTTCCTTAATAAGTAAGGCTTGCATTTCCGAGACCCTCTTCGCTGAAGTGATGGCAATCAGGAATGAGACTTTTAGAGTCAGGTCCCAGAGGGAGGTATCTTCCAGAGGGGAGAATGGTTCTCCGGATAGAATTTGCAAGACAGTTGATAGGTCCCATGTTGGAAATGAAGGCTTTCTGGGAGGCCTTAGCTTCAGGCATGCTTTCTGGAACTGAACTACAAGAGGGTTGAGTGCCCATCTAACCCCTGTCAGAGCAGAGATGGCAGAGACTTGGACCTTTAGGGTGCTAGATCTAAGGCCTTTGTCTAGGCCTGACTGTAGAAACTCAAGCACTTGTATTGCTGATGGGGAAGACGGATCCCAACCTTGTTCCTGAGCAAAGGAAGAGAACTTCCCCCAGACTCTCTCATAGGTGTAATTCGTGGAAGATTTCCTGGCTAAAAGCAGGGTTTCGACTACCTTCTGTGAACAGCCCTGATCTAGGAACCTAGACCTTTCAGTCTCCAGGCCGCTAGGTGCAATCTCTCTGGATTCGGATGCAACAGCTGGCCCTGGGTTAGTAGATCCGCTGTCACCGGAAGAGGAATTGGATCCGCTGTGCTCAGTTGCAGGAGGGTGGTGAACCAAGGCCTCCGTGGCCAGAAGGGAATCACAGCCAGTACTAGAGCTGCTGAGTGTTTGAGCCTCAGAAGGAACTTGGCAATCAGTGGCGTTGGTGGAAAGATATAACCTAGGCGAAAGTTCCAGGTATGCTGGAGACAATCTGTTCCCTCCGCTGAGGGGAAGGGGTTCCTCGACAGAAACCTTTGACATCTCCTGTTTTCCGGTGTTGCTGCGAGGTCTATGTCTGGATGACCCCATGTCTGGCATATGAGGGTGAAGGCCTGCGGGCTTAGACACCACTCGTTGTTGGAAACGAATGTTCTGCTGAGAGAGTCCGCCAGTTCGTTCTGAATTCCCGGAATATACGTCGCCTTCAGGTCCTGCAGATTCAGTTGAGCCCACTGTATCACCGGACCAATTTCCCGCATCATGGAGATGCTCTTGGTACCCCCCTGCCTGTTGATGTAGGCCACAGCCACTCGGTTGTCCATTTGGATCAGGACCTGTTTCCCTCTCAGAAGAGAGCTGAACGCCAAGAGGGCTTGGAAGGCTGCCTTCATCTCTAGGACGTTTGACACAACATCTCTGGTTCTGAAGTGCCAGCGGCCCTGAGCTGCATAATGTAGGTAGTGTGCCCCCCATCCCTCCAGACTGGCGTCCGAAGTCACTACCTCCTGATGGAGAGTGACTATCTGTTTGCATCTGCTGAGGTTGCCGGGGTGGATCCACCACCGTAGAGATAGTCTGGCTTCTTCCGAGATGCGAATCGGTTGGGACATGGACCATCCGTCCCACTGGCACAGGAAGGAGGCTTGCAGAGGTCTGGTATTCCATTGCGCCCACCTGACCATTGGAATGGTTGCTGATAAGGACCCCAGCAGGCTGAGGTATGCTCTGGCCGGTAAGTATGATGCTGGAACCACATCTTTCACCTTCTGAACTAGTAGGGACAACTTCTCCCTCGGTAGCTCTACCGTGTTGGCCCGGGTATCCAGCTCGGCTCCCAGGAAGACCATCCTTTGGGTAGGCTGAATGTTGCTCTTCTGCCAGTTGATTATCCAACCCAGACTCGTTAGGGTGGAAACTAAGATCTCGCGATGTTGCACGAGTGATTCCTGGCTGTTTGAGAGGAGAAGAATGTCGTCCAGGTAATGGTGGACCCTTAGACCCTTCTCCCTCAAAAGGGCTATTACTGGCAGCAGAACCTTTGTAAATGTCCTGGGTGCCGTAGAGATCCCGAAAGGGAGGCTTCGAAATTGAAAGTGTTCCTGGCCCACCGAGAACCGTAGGAACTTCTGGAATGCCGTGTGAATTGGAATGTGTAGGTAGGCATCCTGGAGATCTATGGAGAGCATCCAGTCTCCCAAGTTTATGGCCTGGAGGATAGACTGCAGGCTTTCCATTCTGAACGACTCCACTTTGATGGACCTGTTGAGTTTCTTCAGGTCTAGAACCGGCCGAAAGTCCCCTGACTTCTTCTTGACGAGGAATAGTGGAGAATAGAAT
The DNA here is from genome assembly GCA_037952925.1 of Lithobates clamitans. Lineage (NCBI taxonomy): Eukaryota > Metazoa > Chordata > Amphibia > Anura > Ranidae > Lithobates > Lithobates clamitans. The sequence continues at coordinate 11,968,845 of JBBGZY010000140.1, forward strand.
CCTCTGCCTCGTTGTGTTGGCGGAACCTCTGTTATCGCTTGCTTTTGAAGCAGCTCTAGGATATAGGTTAGAAGGGATAACCTCTTCTCTCCGAGAGGAGGAATACGGGTTGGGTAGAAATGATCTCTTGGAGGTCGATTTTTGAAGGCCCATCTGTGGCCGAAACTGACGGTGGCCAGGGTCCAGGTATCGTGTATGGTTTCCGTCCAAACCAGCCTGAAACTGAAAAGCCTTGCTCCCACTACTGCTGGCCGGACGGGCGCACCTTCAAAAAGGCTTCTGGTCACTGGGAGCGGAGGTCTTAGGTTTTTGGAACTTCATAAAGGAGGTTTGAGGGTTCTTCCAGTTCCTTCTATACTCCTTTCCTGGTCTGTACGCTTTCGCGTCTCTATACCTTTCTGGGAGATTCCGCTTAAAGGGAGGAGGTCTCTGTTTGGGCCTCCTATCTGAGGGAATGAGCCCGGATTTTCCACCAGTTACTTTGGAGATGGCCGTATCTAATTTTGTCCCGAAAAGGTGCTCACCGTCAAACGGAATACGGCACCAGTTGGGCTTGGATGCCGGATCCGCCGTCCAGGGCTTCAGCCACAAGGCTCTTCTGGCCATCACTGAGGCCAACATAGACTTTGAAGCAGACCTGATAGTGTCAACTGAGGCCTCAGCCACGAAATCACCAGCCAGGCTTAACTCTTGCAATGCCTTCACAATTTTCTCTTGGTCTGCCCCCTCTAATACCAGCTTCTCCGTGTTTGAAGACCAACTCGAGATGGCCCTTCCTACTGCCGCGAGTGCTATCGCAGGCCTGCATGCACCTCCGGCCGAAAGGAAAGCCCGCTTGAGATCCGTGTCGATCTTCCGGTCAAGAACGTCTCTAAACGTAACCGCATCCTCTAGCGGGAGGGTAACATGCCTGGCAAGGCGCATTAAGGATGCGTCCACTACCGGAGGGGGTACCAGAGGGTTCACTTTAGGTTCCTTGAGTGGGTACAGTTTCTGGAGTCTGTTGTTCAGACTAGATTTTTTCTCTGGCCTCTGCCACTCTTCTTTGATTAAATCCTCCAGTTCATCAATGAACGGAAAGGTTTCAGGCTCCTTTTTAAGCTGCGGAAAATATTTTCTCTGCTTTGGCTGGACATCCTGGGGTTCCTCCCATCCTATTGCCTCCTTGACCGATTTAACAAACGGTTCTATGAGGCCAAAGTCGAATCCTGCCGACACCTCCAGGCCTTCATTATCAGATAGGGAGTCTTGCTCCTTTGATGTGCTGGCCCGGGCTGGAGAGGTAATGGTGGAAAGATCCACATCCGGTATTGGGGCCTGAGGGGCTGAGTCCCCGACTTCTGAGGCTCTCTCTCTTGTGGCCTCTTCTAGGCATCTCTGACAGACCAATTTACCCGGAAGCACCGCCGCACCACAGATCCAGCATGCGTTTCCAGCAGGACGGGCATGGCGTGCAGGGGAGCGGTGCCTACGTGAGGACGACCTTCTGTGGCGGGATCGACCATGCCGAGAACGTGATCTGGAGCGGCTTCTTCTGCGACTTCCTCTTGAGCGACTCCTCCTATGGTAGGAGCGGCTTCGTCTGTGTCTAGAGTGACTTCTCCTGCGTGAGGATTCTCTATGTCTTGACGCAGACGTTCCTGAGGACCTGGTAGGGCTGACCAATTTAGGTAGCGTTAGAAGTGCTCTCTTTTTCAGTCTTCTTACTTACCCATTTCTTCCCCCCCTTACCTAGTCGGCTGGCGGTGATCTGCTGGGGCAGCGGTCTCCATGGTGAATAGGTTGGAAACCTGCAAGGGAAAAGATAAGCAGCAAAATAGAAGCTGACTCAGCTGGACGGTGGGGGGGGGGGGGGGGAGAGGGGGGGTTAAGACCCACCTTTGTAGAGCGTTTTCTCTTGCTGTAGATCGTGGGGCAGGCTTTCTATAGCGTGCAGAAACCATCAGCAGCTTCCACAGCAATGCTGTGGTTTTTAAATCTGCCGCCATTAGCGTCGGACGCCCGCGCATGCGCAGTAGCGCCGCGAGGCGCCCGGCGCCATCTTGGAGACTGGAAAACAGCTCAGCAGCGCCCAGAGAGCCGTACTGCGCATGCGCGAGGACGCCGAGAACGCTCGGCGGTCCCCCACACACTGCATGGACCACAGAGCCCAGCAGGACACCCCAGGTATGCCGGAAAGAGAGAGGGGAAGAGGGGGGGGTTAACATGGAGACCGCTGCACACAATGAAGCCTGTTTAAGGCTTACTTTCTTGAGGCCATATAGATGGTTCCCTGGCCAATCCTCCAGCAAGCCTGTTTAAGGCTTTTGCGGGCTGTTTGCACTTGAAGCCTGTTTAAGGCTTGTCTTCTGGCAACAGTTTAAGATGAGATGAGTGCCCCTGAGACCACCAGAGTGGGGCTCCTTCCATTTAGCTCATTTAGAGGCTGTACAAGAAGGACTTCCACCCAGGAGAGGCTAGAACCTGGCTGGGGCGAAGCGGTAAGGGGGTGCTGATCCGTGCGTCCTGACAGGTGAGGAAAAATAAGAGAATACTGGGGCAGGTGCCTGCTCTCTAATTTATAGCTATGTGGTCCTATCAGGTTGTGGAGGCGGAGTCACAACCCAACGTGTATGCTGCCATGATGCGACAGGAAAAATATATATAGTGCTACTTGCTATGGCATAAGACTGAAGCCTAAAAAACTTAGGCCTAGGGAATCGTGTTTCCCATCTACCAAGAATGCAAAATGTATGAGTATTGGGAAACCTTGCTACATAGTGCCGTGCGATTAGAAATTTCCAAAATCTCACTTCTCGTGCTGCAGAACACCATGGCCCGCTATAGGAATACCATAAATCTAGAGTGGGATTGACAAAAATAATAATAAAGCCGAGAGGCGAGAAAAACAAAATGGTCTATAACAAACCTAACTGCATTATGCCATGTATTCGGAGACTCGAAAGGGTCTCACTTGAAGTGCTGCAGCACATCACAGTTAGTCAATGGGACTATAGGTCTCACTTGAAGTGCTGCAGCACATCACAGTTAACTATCAAAAAAATTATGTCAATGGGACTATAGTTTAGTATATCTGACTAGATAGACTAGTTTTTTTATATATTATATATTGTTATGGCGGCCTTGCTGCATAATACCATGCAATTAGAAATTCCCGAACTCTCACTTCTCATGCTGCAGGACACCACGGTCCGCTATAGAGACACCACAAATCTAGAGTGAGACTGACAAAAAATAATAAATAAAGCCGAAAGGCGGAAAAGACAAAATAGTCTATACCGAGCCTTACTGTATTATGCCGTGCATTCGGAGACTCAAAAGGGTCTCTCTTGAGGAGTCTCACTCAAACTGCTGAAAAAATGCTACTACTTGTTATGGCATAAAGCTGAAGCCTAAAACACTTAGGCCTGGGGAATTGTGTTTCCAATCTATCAGGAGTGCAGAATATATAAGTTTTTGAAAACCGGATATCTAATCTATCAACAGTAAAAAATGTATAATGTAAATATCAATGAAACATAGTAAATTGTAGACAATGCATAAGCAGGCTGATGCAACTTTCTAATGATAACAAATTTAGGGGAACTGATTAATGTTGGTAAAATCCCAGATGGTGGACTACTAAGGGTATGGATAACAAAAACTACAGGTAAAGTCATTTATATGTATGCGAAGACGCAGGACGTATGTACGGTTATTCATAAAAATGTGACACATCCCACTCGAAATTGAGCCCGAGGGGTCGCCTAGTGTTGAGAGAGAAAATCCATTGAACTTCACGTCTGCATAAGATTCTAAATTTGTCACCCCCCCCTCAGTGGTGTCCTAATTTTGTCAATGCCTTGTATAACAAGGTAAGACGTGTCCTTCTGATGGACTTTGTTCCAATGACATGCAACGTTTGTGGCATGGTCCTTGTCAATGTCGTAGAGATGGTCATACAACCGGTCTTTCAGCCTGCGTGTAGTTCTCCCTACATATTGGATGGAACATGTAGTGCATGTAATAACATATATTACATAACGTGTGTTACAATTAACAAAAGAGTTAATTATATGGGACTTTCCTGTGGACATTGATGTCACCACGTCTCCACCCTTAACAAATGGACAATAGTTACAGTTACGAGCACCACACTTAAAAGTGCCCTGAAATGATAACCAATTTTTAGATTTGTTTTTGCTGGAAAAGAGGCTGGGTGACAGAAGGTTACCAAGGGATGGTGCTTTTCTAGAGACACTGCGGATACCCTTAGCCAAAACTTTGGAGTAGATGGGATCATTGGACAGGACCGGGAGATACTTAGTGACAATTTTTTGTATCTTGTGGAAATCCACACTATATGGTGTGGAGAAGGTGGGAATAAAGGATGGTCCCTTGTGGGACCAAGGATCCTCCCTGTCTTTAATCTTATCCACAAGGAGCTGGTGACGGGGTGTCTTTTTGGCTATGGACAGACCTTTATTGATGGTAGCTGGAGAATATCCTCTGTCCATAAACCTAGAGGACATAGAGATAGCTTCCCTATCAAAATCACTCTCCTTACTGCAGATTCTCCTCAGCCTTAGGAACTGTCCAAGTGGGATATCCCTAATAGTATGTCCAGGATAATTCGAATCGGCCCTATGGAGTGTGTTACCCGCACTGGGTTTTCTGTATAGGTTAGAAGTGACCTCAGGACCATCCGATGTGAAGAGAACATCCAGAAACTCAATAGAAATTGGGTCCATTTTACCCGTGAATTTTAAATTCAATTTATTATCATTTAAGTAAAGAAGCCAATTATCAATTACGACCAGTGGGTCAGACACAATGAATAACAGGTCATCTATATACCTACAGGAAAACACCGTATCTAATCGGCGGGGACTGTTATCCCCAAAAATGCGGAGCCTTTCCCACCACCCCATGTAAAGGTTGGCCAGGTATGGTGAGAACTTTGCGCCCATGGAGGCGCCACACTTCTGGAGATAGTACTCCCTGTTGAACATAAAGAAATTATGTGTAAGTAAATATTCTAAACACATGATGATAAATTCCTGCACAACTAGAGAAAAAAGACCAGATCTTTCCAAAAATAAGGCCACGGCCCGAAGGCCTAAGCTGTGTGGGATAGAAGAGTACAGTCTGGACACATCACAAGTGATCCAGCGAAAGTTCTTCTCCCAGGACATCCCTTTCAGTTTGGACATAAGTTGTTTAGTGTCACATAAATATCCAGGAAGGTTAGTCACTAGAGGCTGTAGTTGCTGATCAACCCATTGGCCCAAACGTTCATTTAGAGAGTCAATGCCGGCTACAATTGGTCTTCCTGTAAGTGGTGAAAGGCCTTTATGTAGCTTAGGAAGGTGATGGAAAATGGGCATAACTGGAAAAGCAGGGATGAACATATCTTTCTCTTTAGGGGTAAAGATGCCTATAGAGACCGCTCTGTCAAGAAGACATACCCACTCCTTTTTGAAAGGTTCGGTGGGATCACCTTTTAGTTTGCTGTAGGTAGAAGAATCTGACAGCTGGCGTAGAGCTTCTTCTCTATATGCGGAGGCATTTAGGATCACCACAGCCCCCCTTTATCTGCATTTCTTATTACAATCGAGGGATCTTTATGTAAGTTGTTAAGAGATTTTTTCTCCTCAGCAGTGAGGTTCCCAGATTTGTGATGGACAATGCTATTTGCAAGGTGTGCCAAATCCTTCTCTACCAATTTCTGATATGTGTCCATGTCCTTTCCTCTGGAGTTAATGGGGTAAAAGTCGATTTCAAATTAAAGGATACTGTATGACACTTGGTGTTATCTGCCGGTGTATGTGGGCTTGATTCAATAGCTAAATCTGATAGGTCTACCTATGTACATACATCGGAAAATAAAATGGGAAAAAGAGTTGACTCACCAGTTGGCTGAAGACTCTGTTGTAAAGTAATTTGATTCAGATGTGGGATGATTTGATCATCTTCATTCTCCATATAGTAGTGTTTTTGTAGTGTCAAAGTCCGTATGAATCTGTTCACGTCAAGAATAGTGTTGAACAAATTAAAGTGGTTCGTGGGGCAAAAATTCAAACCCTTAGACAACAGGGAAATATCAGAGGTGGATAGAAGGCGAGATGAAAGGTTGACTACGATAAGGGTGTCCATTATTTCCGACCCCGCAGCTGGTATCGATTTGTACCTATCTCTTCTGTGCCTTTCCCCCCCCCTCCGTGTTTTCCTCTTTTCTTCCCTTTTTTCTTGTTTCGGCCATGTCCACCCGGGTTTAAAGATATCGGATTGGTTTTGGTAGTGGTGTGATTACCATCAGAAGAGGAATTGGATCCAGTAGTTGCTAAGGTATCACAAGTACGCTCCCCCTCTGTGTCAGAAAAACTGACCCTCTTCTTTGGGGTGGACCTCCGTGGATAGTGGGATTGAAAAGCGTTTTTTTTCCATAAGTACACATTGTTGGTGTCATAATCCAATTGATCCCTTGTCCTTTTATCGTTTTTAGTGGAAATGACATCTCTTTCAAGTTTTTCCAGTCTTTTGTTCAACTGCCCATCAAGATTAGCATAATCAGGTGCTTGTTGTTGTGCCATAACGTCTTTTTGGATTAGGGCCATTTCACTCTGTATACAATTCAATTCCTTTTGCTTAAAATCTATGATGATGTTCATCAACTTAAAGGAACAAGTGGAAAGTGCATTAGTCCATTCAAGTTTTGATTCTTCATCTGTAAACTCAAAAGTAGGAAACTTTTTTATTCTTAGAACCAGAGGGATCTGCTTCAATGATACGTAGTCGGTCAAAGCCTTAATATCCCAAAAAATGTGAATCTCCTTAGCCATGAGGCTTTCAAGTTTGCGGAAGGTACCCCGCAGTGATACATCGCTGGAGACTAAATTTTGGGACTAGCATAACTGGCTAGATCTGAGTGGGTTATCGGATGGAGCCCTGAGAGTCCGGCTAAACCCCATGTCAGGCTCTGGAATGGCTGGGTTGGACATAATATCTATGGATGTCTGGTTCAAAGGGATATCCATGGTGCAAAAAAGTTGCCTCCAAAACGACCAAGGTGTATCACGATGTATAGGAAATTGTGTTGAGCAGGCAAAGACACAAAGCAAAAATCCAGGTAAGTAGACAGGAAAAAAGGAAATGCAGCTCACAAACACTCTTGCTCTGGAATGACACCGCCCTAGTAAGAACTGGTTCCAGGTGCTGGCTTTGCTGGTTTGCAGTGAGGTAGAAAGAAATCCTGGATAGCCGCACTCTGGGATAAGGACATTTTTATATCCAACAATACAGTCAATTGCAGAGACGTACAGGGTGGTAGACTGCTAATGCGTTTCACATCATTTGGATGCTTATTCGTAGCTAGAGAGGGATAGTAGTAGTGTGGTATAAATAGAAAAGTGAAAAAGTAAAAGAGGGGGGGCGGGGTATGCATGCCGGTAAAATAACTAATCACCACGCTGCATAGCAAACCCACCCTCTCAGTGTGATTAAAACAATACTGATCCCATTAAAAAACTACACCTGCTAAAAGAGGAGAGAAAACATCCATTGTTAATCTAACCAAAATGCATAAAGAAAAATATAAGTAGACAAAACTGTCATGCCAATAAAAATCAGCACAAACTCATAAAAATAACTGAAAAAATTAGAAAAGGTATGTATTGGATGCTAAAACCCTCCATAGCAGGTGAAGCCGCAACAATGGAACAAACTTGAGTAGTTGGGAGTGCTAAAAAAGTGTCAAAGCATTCTCGCAACCCTAAAACAGCAAATGTGCATAAGCAGTTTAAATGAAATATACAAACATTTTCATGAGATCAAAGTACAAGCATATTAGACATGAGATCAGCGTGTATGTACATTAAACATGAAATTAGAGATTTATGCACATTACGCCTCCAACTCCTCCAATCATTCTTAACCACTTGTATTTTATAGATGAGAGATTTGACAGGTGTAGTTTTTTAATGGGATCAGTATTGTTTTAATCACAGTGAGAGGGTGGGTTTGCTATGCAGCGCGGTGATTGGTTGTTTTACTGGCATACATACCCAGCCCCCCCTCTTTTACTTTTTCACTTTTCTATTTATACCATACTACTACTATCCCTGTCTAGCTACGAATAAGCATCCAAATGATGTGAAACACGTTAGCAGTCTACCACCCTGTACGTCTCTGAAATTGACTGTATTGTTGGATTTTATTGAAATAAAGATGTCCTTATCCCAGAGTGTGGCTATCCAGGATTTCTTTCTACCTCACTGCAAACCAGCAAAGCCAGCACCTGGAACCAGTTCTTACTAGGGCGGTGTCATTCCAGAGCAAGAGTGTTTGTGAGCTGCATTTCCTTTTTTCCTCCCAGGCTCTGGAAACAATTTGCACAAACCTTTCTGCAAGGCCTCCCAAAGATGTTTCATCCTCCGCTCCCTCTGCGATGGCAAGATAAGGTCCGCAACCTTACCCTTGTAACAAGGATCAAGGAGGGTTGCCAGCCAGTAATCATCCTTCTCCTTGATACCACGAATACGAGGATCCTTCCGCAGGCTTTGCAGGATCAGGGAGGCCATGCAGTATAGGTTTGCTGAGGCATTCGGTCCAGAGTCCTCTGGGTCACTAAGGAAGACATGATCTGCAGCCACCTCCTCCCAGCCACGTACAAGTCCATTGGTTTCTTCGGACTGTAAATGATCCCTTGAGGACTGCTGCTGATGCTGAGTGCCAGGCTCCACCTCCGTGCTGACACAATCCTCCTCCTCCTCGTCCTCTTCCTGTGTGATCTGCGGGCACGCAGGAACACTGTCTGGATAAAGGGGGCCTTGAGAGGTAAAGAAGTCCTCCTCTTCCTTCCTCTGTTCTGCCTCAAGTGCCCTGTCCATTATTCCACGCAGCGTGTGCTCCTACAGCTGGACAAGAGGGACAGTGTCACTGATGCATGCACTGTCACTGCTCACCATCCTCGTGGCCTCCTCAAATGGTGACAGGACGAGGCATGCATCCCTGATCATAGTCCACTGGCGTGGGAAAAAAAACTATAGTCCCCTGACCCTGTCCTGGTGCCATAGTCGCATAGGTACTTATTGATAGCCCTCTGCTGCGTGTGCAGCTGCTGCAGCATGGCCAACATTGAGTTCCACCTGGTGGGCATGTCAGAGATTAGGCGGTTCTTGGGCAGGTTAAATTCCTTTTGGAGGTCAGACAGCCGAGCACTGGCATTATATGACCAGCGGAAATACACACAGACTTTCCTGGCCTGCCTCAGGACATCCTGTAAGCCGGGGTACCTGCCCAAGAACCGCTGCACCACCAAGTTAAGGATGTGAGCCAAACAGGGCACATGGGTCAGTTGTCCCTGTCAGAGGGCAGAGAGGAGGTTGGTGCTATTGTCTCAAACCACCATACCTTCCTTAAGCTGGCGTGGCATCAACCACCTCTGAACCTGCATCTGCAAAGCTGACAGAATCTCTACCCCAGTCTGGCTCCTGTCCCCCAAGCACACCAGCTCAAGCACTGCACGCATCTTTTTGCCTGCGTGCTTGTGTAGCCCCTTGAACACCTACGAAGCACCGCTGGTTCCGAGGACAAATCAGCACAGGAAGAGGCCATGGAGGAAGAAAAAGAGGAGGGGGTGGAGGAGAGAGGTGTGGCAGAATCACCACTAGTAGAATTTTGGAGGCGTGGTGGTGGAACAACCTCCAACACTACTGCACCCTGTCCTGCATCGTTCCCAGCTCCCAGAAGAGTTACCCAGTGCGCGGTGAAAGATAGGTAACGTCCCTGTCCATGCCTGCTGTACCATGAGTCAGTGGTAATATACACCTTACCACTGACCGCCCGACTGTTCCACAATCTTCAATATCCCCATGACTGTACACCTACCCGGCCATTGTGTCCCTGAACACATGTAAGGCCTTTGATAGTGTGGAATGGACTTATCTTTTCCAAGTACTACAGTAGTATGGCTTCGGCTCCAGCATTATTGCTTGGATAAGACTCCTTTACACCTCCCCACTGGCCTGCATACGAGTTAACTCCCACGTTATGGATACTTTCCCTATTACTAGAGGCACTAGGCAGGGGTGTCCATTGTCACCCCTCCTCTTTGCCCTGGCTATGGAGCCACTAGCTGTGCGCATTCACTGCTCCCAGCTAATTAGGGGACTTCCCATTGCCACGCTAGAGGAATGAATCTCGTTGTATGCTGATGACACCCTGGTGTACCTGGCTGACACCCAGGACTCTCTAAAGGTGCTACTATCAGAGATAGACAACTTTGGTGACTACTCTGGGTTCCGAGTGAACTGGGAGAAATCTAATCTTTTCCCTTTGGACCCTGATGCAACCTTGCAGATTCACCTGGACTCCAGACTACAGGTGGTGTCCTCTTTTAGATACCTGGGGGTTATAGTGCAGTTACCCTTGTCCTTCTATATTGAAAACAACCTGTGTCCCCTACTGACCCAGCTACAAATACAGACTAAGCAGTGGATAGACTTACCCCTAGACCTAATGGGAAGGGCTAATACCTTTACAATGATTTATCTACCTAAGCTGTTATATGTTCTAGCCAACTCACCCTGTAAAGTCCCTGAATCCATCTTTAAATGGATAGATACGATCTGCACAGCATTCCTGTTGGTGTGGTAAGTCCCCTAGGGTGGCACTAGAGACATTGCGGTTACCAACGCATCTGGCAGGTTTAGCGTTCCCTAACTTTTATTTATACTATTTGGCCTCCCAATTGGTCCACATTCATTACTGGCTGCACGCGGTTACGGCAAATGCCTGTACATCCACAGAGGGAGCTATCGCCTCCTCTCTAGAGACCCTCCATAATATTATATACAGGAGTTGAGTTCCGGCCCACCCAGGCACATACATACTAAATACCTCGCTCTCCCTGTTTAAAATATTCAAAAATTTCAAAGGAGTCATGGTCAAGGTCCCCTAACAACCCTCTGTGGTTCAATCCAAACCTGAAAGAACCGTGCTCTATACCTGACCCACAGCATTGGGATTTATGTCCTTTCAGCAGATGAGGGTTGATTTTGACCTGTCACGCTCATGTATGTTCTTCTATTACCAACTCCGACACGCTATTCCTGCCCAGTTCGGGTCTTTAGAAAACCCCATCATCATACCTCAGTTAGAGAAAACACTATGACACCCTAACCCTACTAAACTTATCTCCACATACTATGCTGCCCTTATAATTGACTGTAACCCTAGATTTCTAGTGACCCAGATGAAATGGGCCTCTATGGACATTACACTTACAGAGGATGACTAGTCGCAATTCAGTGACACATACAAGACCTCAGTAATATCCTCCAGAGATCGTATCATACATATAAAAATTTTTCATCTATCCCACCTAACTCCTGTTAGGTTACATAAATTGGGATTGGCTCCCACAGCAGACTGTTTTAGAGGATGTGGCCAAGCGGCAGACTTTTTGCACTGTTTCTGGACTTGTCCAATAGCCTAAGACTTTTGGATGGAGATAGTGTCTTTCATCTCATCAGCAATAAGCCTACCAAATATTCTTCACCCCAAGAACTGCCTGCTAGGCATTTTTAGGGATCTCCACATTTCAACCCATGCAAAGAGACTTCTCCGCATCCTCCATTTCTACGTGAAGAAAGCTATTCTACTGTCCTGGAAAGGATCACAGGTACCTATAAAATCCCTCTGGTTGAAATTGATCAATGACTCTTTGCCTCTATACAAACTCACATTTGAGGTTCGGAAAAGATCCAAAACCTTTCACAAAATATGGGGCAGATGGCTGGCAAGCCTTCTAATCCTTACTACAGGGTAGATACTCTGCGGTATACTATTCCTAAAAGGTGCAGGTCACCTTTTCCCATATCAACCCCCCGGGTTGCTTCGTGACTGGAGAAATGCATGTTGACCATTCCCTGTAACTTGTGCTTAATAATCACAAGAGACATGTAAATTGAAATATGTTTATTGGCCACCCAAGTGTATTCCTGCAAAATGCAATGCTATGGATAACCAAAGTTTTTCTTTTGTATGTTGATGTACAAAATTCAATAAAAATATCTTTAAAAAAAATTTAAAAAAAAGAACTCACAGTGTATTCAGTCACAATGGGCTCTGTAGTGAGCGGGTGACAGCAGTGAGGCTCCTGGCTCCAGAAGCTTAGTGGTCCACTGGTGGACTACCAATACATTTTTTTGTGAAACTAGGGAAAAGCTGCTTCAATGACAGGTAGTTAAACCAATCCAAAAAGGAAAACGTTTTAGGAGTAATTTAGAATACACACTGTGACAAATAGATGGTCTGTCATTGTGTAAGATGCAGATAGTGCCTGTTTCAGAAAATAAATTGTCACTAGACAGGTGTAAAAACTGACATGAGACAGGTGAGTGTTGTCCACAAAAGAGAGTATTCTGGGGGGCGTGATTTGACGGCACTCAGGAATGGCCGCTTGATCTGAGAGCTCCGCCGGCTGGAAAGAACTACGGAGCGACTGAGCCTTCCACGAGCGGACCATCCACCTATACCAAGCACCGACACGCGGTGGGAAATCCGGAGGATGACTTTTAGCAAGAAATAGGGAGAATTTCAGCCTAAAAAGCTGACTGCTTTCTTCACTAAACCAGCACCGCTGGTCAGTGAAATTAAAGATGGCGCCGCAGCGCCTGCTACATGCACTGCTTACACAGATCTCCCAGATGAACTACAGGTTGCACAAGACCAATCCACACCTCCCTCCACCTCTGATGACCAGGCCACTGACAGTCCCACCACAGGCAGCCCTTCAAAAGCTAGGATGCGGATGGATGCACCACCGCTGAGATTACATGATGGAGCCCTGCCATTTAACCCTCTGCAATCTAACCAAGACCTTCAATCCTCCATGGCAGCATTCCCCACCACAGGTCAGCATGTTCTGGACATGACCACAAAGGAAATGCTAATGTCACTACAATCATTACTTTTGACAGACCTATCCTCATTAATCTCCAAATTCTCTACAGATATACATGATCTAGATGACAGAGTCACATACATTGAAAATAAAATGGAGGACAGCACCACCACTATAAATGATCTTGTGGATGCTTATGATGACATGAAGGATGAACAAAACTGGATGAAATCTAAGTTGGTGGACCTAGAGGATAGGTCTGACTAAAACAACGTGAAACTAAGGGGGTCCCCGAATCTATCCCACCACCTGCACTCCTTCAGTACGCAAAAGGTCTTATGTCAGCGATTCTGCCTGAAGCTACGCTACTCGAGCTTATCTTAGACAGAATATATAGAATAGCTAAATCATCTCATCTAGCTGTTTCAGTGCCCAGAGATGTACTGATGAGAGTGCACTTTTACCACACTAAAGAAAAATCTAAACATACCCTACAACTGAGACGCCAACTAAACCCGCTAACGAAAGCCATGAACAACCACAAGATCCCATACAAGTGCCGTTATCCCGCAACCATACTGGTCACCAAAAATAGCATTTTTCGTACCATCTCTGCACTAAATGGAGGGATGAAAATACTACTTTCCTGGGGCATCATAACAGATCTTTCAATAGACAACAACCCTTTCTCAATCCCCTTACGATCCCTGCCTCAACGTGGAATATATTCCGGCACACCGCAAGGAAAACATGGATAACGTTACTGCCAAGAGGCCTATACCTTAGATAGAAGTGTGCTCTCCAGCCCCCGGTATACACAGCCTGTTGTTGTGATTGACTGTTTACCCCCCGAGGCGGAATTGCTGATTTCAGCCCAATTTATCCGCTGAACTTCTTGTACTACGTTTATGACGCGTTGAACACTTTACAACATCTATCTGTAAGTCAGTAACATATGCTCTTCTTGAAAAACTTCAATAAAACTAATGTTGAAAAAAAAAGAGAGTATTCTCTAGTCAGTCATGAGTATATGCTGTGAGAGCAGCTTGGGGCTTCACACATGAGGTTCTCATTTCCAGAATCTTGGCCAACACAGACATGCTGCCTATACAGACTGTTTGAGATTCAGAGTTGAGATTGTGAATGGACAGAGGTAGTTGACTAGAGTGTCTGAGCTAAGCAAGTAGCACTCTGAGGGGTTATCATCTGATGAACCAAGTATAGATTTTACATGTGCATGCAAGAACTATCACTTTAAGTGCTGATGGCACATCTACTCTTGTATGCACAAATAACACACAATGCACTGCTTTCTGTGGCACTTGCACTTGACCATTTGCTGGATCTATGCACATTGCTGTGAACTTTGTGAGCTGTAAGCCTGCAATATAAATGACCTTTAGGTTACTGGTATTAATGGGTCAGCTAGAGCTTGTGTTTTGTTGTAAAGGATGTTACTATATGATGATGTGGAGTTCTTGCAAGTATTATCACATATTATTATGTTGCCATGAAGTCAGTTCTTGAAGGGAATCTCCTCAGACGTGGAAAGAAGCAAGAATATATGAAGCATAAATTAGTGTTATTATATAGGTACCAAGATATTAAGAGTAGACATATTTCATATAGTCCATCACTTAATGTTAACAATTAATTATAAACCTATAAAAGTTTTTCCTAAACCCTTGCCACTCATTTAGCCAATCATTTCAACAATGTACGTAGCCATATAGATCTACACCCCTCTTTAACACAGCCACACATTACCTTTCCCATCTCATTCTCCACTCTCAAGCTAGTTTCATAAATATTGGGCCTCACTAATAATAAGAATAAATCTTCAGCCCTCAGGATATCTCCCATGGATACCACCATAACTTCTCTAAAACAGAACTTATTTTCTCTCCCACTTAGAATGCTTTCCAAAACCTAAAACACTTCCTGGTACTGTTTCAACTTATCTGGGATGGGGAAAAAATGCAATAAAAATTACCATACTGCCAAAACTCCTAGACTTATTCTGCACTGTTCTAATCCTTATCCCATCTTTCACACTCAAAACCTAAAATCATATAATAACGTTTATATGGTCCAGCAAGAGACCATGAAATCCCAAACATAAACTCTTTACACACAAATCTCAAGGTGGGCTTGGAGTTCCCAACTTCTTCAAATATTTTGCAGCTGCACAAATTACCCCCTGGTATCTTTATTTACTTCAGAAGAAGCCCCACAGTGGGTTGACCTGGAAGCTTTCTGCTGCTCCTTGGGCACCCCTCAATCACTTCCCTGGCTCCCATCCAAGTCTCAGCCCCTATCCATGAGCGTTTTAACGCTGCACACATTAAACATCTGGGATACTACAAAATACTAGCAAAATAATTTCACTATACCTGCGTTTGCCACCACTCTTGGGTAACTGATTAATCTGCCCTGGTCTGTAGTCACTCAGAGCCTTCAACTGGTGGAACTTTCATAAATTCCAACACATATATTCCTCCTTAATTAATGACTCTATTTACAGTTGGGTGGAAATTAGGGAGAAATACCGAGCCCCATCCTTAGCACTCTTTCGCTATATGCAAATCAAATATTGGCTTACCTCAGTGCTTGTTAGCAGAGACCTACCCAAATTTCTATCTTTGAATCTACTGCCATACCACTTTTCTCCTAAGCTGAACTCATTTATTTCTAGCCTAACTGTTTGACTAAATACACTGACCATGGCTATGTTTCCAAATAGGAGAGATACCTCCAATGTAAAAAAAACAGGAACTGTCAACAAATTTGGTCCACAATCACCTTATGCTCTAAAAAAACATAACCACAGCTAAATCAGTATGTAAAACTGTTATCAGATGGTATATGGTCCTATTTTGATTGGCACACTTCCACCCTTCACTCACCAACACATGTTTGTGAGGCTGCAATGTGATAGGAGATTTATTACACACCTGATGGACCCATACCATATTTAGCAGCTTGTGTACCAAAGTGCTTAAGCTTTTACAGACCCTATTTACCTGCCCTTTGCTGGTTTACACTTCTCTATCTTAAACCTCCAGCTTTCACCAAGACCCAAATCAGCCGCATTATGTACTTCTAGCTGCCAAACAAATTACAGCAAGAGCTTGAAAAAACAATTCACACATTTCATAGAAGTCTTATAGGGCATAGACACGTGTTTTATCAATAGGGAATTTACTAGCATTCACTCGGACACCTACAAAACAAAAAATGTCTTGCAGTTTGGTCCCCATGGATACATCACAGCCACTGTTCATTACCAATGGCAATCTATACAGGCAGTCCCCGAGTTACGAACAACTCCTACTTACAAACGGCCTCAAATGCCAGCCACTTGTGCTCTACGCTGGTCCTGAATACCTCCGGACACATCCCATACTGCAGTACTACATGTACTGCATGGCCAGAAGAGCCCCAGATAACATAACAAGCGCCCAGAACATCCCACATCCATTCACAGGTGGACGTAACACTTACGAATGCAGTGTTCCGACCGGAAGTTACACTTACAAATGCAGTGTTGGGTCTTACGAACAACTTCGACTTACGAACAAACCTACAGTCCCTATTGTGTTCGTAACTCGGGGACTTCCTGTACAACCCAGTAGGTGGTGTGCCTTAGACGAGTACATGTGGAAAGCCCTGATGTCCTCCCCCCCTTCCTTATGCCCTCCAACCCCTCCCTCTCTTCCGTCATGCCTTTTCTACTCACCTGCTTTCTCTACACATTTTGTAATATCTTTACATAATTCTCTTTTCTCTTTTCTTGTTGCATAGGTTTTTTCCTCTTTTTCAAATGAACCATGTTCATCCAATTTGCCCAAGACTTGCACCATCACTGGCATTTATCCAGAATCCCAGTTCAAACCTTTCTAGCGGTAGCAAAAAAACCTCCCTCCTTTAAAAGAGAAGTATGTTTTTTTTTTTTTAATTGTCCATTCATACTTACCTAGGTGGATGCAGCATCAGTGCGAAGCTGCATCTGTCCCCCGCCGCCTCTTCACTGAGAACCGAGCCACCGAACACTGCTAATGGCTCAGTTATCTCAACTCCCTGAGCGGAGAGCTGGTGACTGTCAATCATCAGCTATCCTGCCCTGTTCCTCCAAGTTTACTGGAGCACTGAGCTGTGGAGGGGCGGAGAGCAGCCGGCTCGCTGAGAGGCTGAGACTGCCATCAGTTTAGGCACCTGGCGGATCCAGACTTCAGAAGTCGGGATGACGTGGTGCCTGGACTGATCCTGGTGACGTCAGCAGAGAGCGGACTTCAGATCGCTCTCTGCTGAAAACGGGTCGCAGGAGTGCAAAACTAATTGCATTATTGTGACCCAGATGAGAAGCCCAGCCAAATGAGCTCAGGATGGACTTCTCCTTTAATTTAGAAGAGATAAGTTTTAAGCCTAACATGTGAGAAGCCAGAAACGGGCCACAAGCCAGACTGATTGAGAGTTTGAGATTGTAAAGGGACAGAGGTATTCCTCATCTAAACAGATTGGTATGTCTAAATTAGGCAAGTAGCAGTCTATATACAGTATGTGCAGACAGCAGGTTGTGGTCAGATCTAGAAACTGAACTGAAACCTGTTCAGCAAGGAGGCTAAAAATAGACCAGCTTTGTCTTAAGGTTGAAGAGACAGAGGTGTGCAACAAATAACCAGGTAGCTAAAAGAAGTATTTTTGTTATACTAAACAACCCCTGTGTGAGTAAACCCTGGTGTTACTTTGACATTTAGATAAATAAAGATGGGCTAAAAGCTATAAAATGCATTTGCTGAGTGGACTGAGTCCTTGGAAAATTCCCCATTCTAAGTTAAATCTCACAATTGGTGAATGATTCGAATGGCAAAACTGGAGCACCAGCGTCATTTAACCAGCGGGTTAAATGACAAAAAACTGAGAGATAACTGCAACCATACAAGCAATGTTGATGCAGGGATCTCCCCTGCTTTGCTATTGTATTCTGATAGGGGGTGTCAGGGACATGGCATGCGCAAACATGCATTTGCAGGTGCCCATCTTGCCAGGCATAGACTAACACCTATGCGCATGTGCAGAAACATTAGTGCTAACAGGCAGATGCATATGCGCAAAAATACGTGTGCACGTTAGCCATTAATGCTGGCACCAAATGGCCTATATAAAGACAGCAGCTACACTAGGGCAGCTGTTGTCTGTTCTGCAGCTGTACCCTGTGTTCTAATTCTGTGCCTGTATCTGATCCAGTGTTGACCCAGCTTCCTGACCACGCTGCTATCTCCAGTCCTGACCTTTGGCTTGCTTGACCCTGCTATTACTGCCTGTTTGCCTGATTCTCCATGTCCAAACCCAGCCTGAACTGTGACCACTCTCTGCCTGCTGCTTATGCTGATTGACCCTCTGTGTATGACCTGGCTTTTCTGACTCTGCTCCAGCCTCCTGCCCTTTTGCATCCGCAGCACACCTGCATCCGCTGTCCTGCATCTGCAGCACGCCTGCATCCACTGTACTGCACTTGCAGCACACCTGCATCTCTGCTCCTGCTACTAATCAGCTGCTACCTTTTCCAGCAATAGATTCCGCAGGCACTCTTACCTCACCGTGCTCTCGTGGCCACTTTCACAACTCCAGTCGTCCCTAAACCGGGGCTGTACGAGAGGTCTCCCTCTGCACGTCATGGTAACAAACCACTTACTTTATAGTATACAATACAAAAATCCCATCCACAGTTACATCAAGATTTCTCTATACACACTTCTTTTGGGGGACTGCATATGTGCTCCTGATCCATGCTTGGGTCCTTTCCTCAGCTCCTGTGCTGGACATAATTATCTGGCTGACCTCCGGCAGGTGGTATCGCATGGCCTAGTATTAGGTCTTATGTGAGTACTTTCAGTTATGGCCATTTATTTGTTCATCATCATCTTTAATCCCTCTACCCCTCCAGTCTGTGATTATATTAAACTATAATAGTGATTTTTTTATCCCCTTTTAGTACATGGATGCACTTGCTCCTGATGAGTGGATAGCAGTCCACGAAACGTCGTCGAGCTTATTTTGATGCATCCATCTCATATTTATGATTCCAGATGGTTTTTATTGCTCTACCACCCTGACATAATGTTATGCCTACTCTATTTGAGGGACTGTGATGTAAAATATTTACTTTCCGTGTCATGTTGGTGACTATCCTTAATATGTATGTTGATACCTTGTATTTTATATGCCAATGTGCTATTATGCGTTTATATGGGTTGATTCATGCCCTATCTTTGGTCTAATAAAGAATACAATTTTTTACATATTTGTAATGTTTTGTCTGGCTCTACCCCACGCATATCATCTAAAGCAAAACCCTCCCCCCTCTTTTTGGCAAAAGCAACCAGGGATGGAGGCGCAATATTCCCCCGTTGCGTCTCATTTAAAGTCCCAAAAATATTCCCTTTTTTTCTTTGATCTCCAAGGTACGTGACAGTATCAGACAGCCATGTCTGAGCCTGCAAGAGGGAATTCTCCTATGGACGAGATTTGCCAGCACCTCGCAACCCTCAATTAAGCCGTAAAGACTCTTCAGGATGGTTACGCTCAATTGGAGGAACGTGTGCAATCCTTGGCTATTGCTGCAAATCCTCCTTCAGCGTCAGCTCCTTCCACCAGCATGGCGCCAACAGAGAATGCTACTGTACCCACTGTAATGATGCTGCCCCTGAACCAAGGGTTCCCATACCGGAGAGGTTTTCTGGGGACTGAAGTAAGTTTTGGGCATTCCGCAACGCATGTGAACTGTATGTTTCATTACAACCTCTGACCTTTTCCTTGGAGTCCACCAAGGTGGGGTTTATCATTTCATTGCTACAAGGTGAACTACAGACCTGGGTCCATTGTCTGCTCAAGGAACGCCATGTACTGCTAGACTCCTTTTCATCCTTCTTGAATGCCGTGGCTCATGTTATACGACGACTCTCAACGGACTTCCACTGCAGAGGCTGTTCTTCAAGAGCTCCAGCAAGGCTGCAGAGTGGTCGAGAAATATCTCTTCAGACACTGGAGCGCAGGCACTCAATGGAATGATGCAGCTCTGCGGCACCAGTTTCGCTTTGGTCTTTCCGAGGGTTTAAAAGATGAATTAGCCTGGGTCAGTATTCCAAATACATTGGAGGTCTTAGTCACTTTGGCCATTCAGATAGACCGATGGCTTCAGGAACATAGGACCGAAAGAGCTACCAAGTAGTTCCGTCCAGCCTAAGTGTTGCCTCGAGTGGCAGTTCCTGCTTACCCTGTTTCTGCCAGTCCTGTTTCAGTCAACCCTGTAACCCTTTACCTGTGACTACTTCCACAGACCACAAAGAACTGTTGAGCCTGGATGCAATTGTGTCCCCCCTGTTTCCAGTCATCTTGGACTTACCTTGGCTGCAGGCCCATAACCAGAAAATTGACTGGGGGATTCTGGAGACATTACGTTTCAGTTCTCTTGCTGCAAGCACACTGCCCACACTCCCCAGCTCCTCTGGCCCTTTGTTGTGCTTGGAATCTGATTCAGAGATACGTTCATCAGTGTCTGAACCATATCTTGAGCACCAGATGCCATCCTATAAGAAGGTGACTTTCTGCTTTTACGGACCTGATATCTGGCATTAAGCAAGCTTCAGTAAATGTGCCCTGTCCTCCTGGAGTTACCCTGATATCCAAAAATGGGTTGCTATGGAAGGATGATAACATTTTTGTGCCAGAAAGTATCTGGGTATTAGTGTTAGGCCTTTGTCATGACCATCCCCTGGCAAGCTGTTAGAATATCAGAATTTATTTTCTTCACAAGCCTTACAATCTCCTTGACGAAGACTGGGGCACCTCTCACCTCTCGTTTCTGGAAAACACTGTGTGATGTTCTAAAGATTGATTTATCTATGTATTCTGCTTATCACCCTCAGACTAATGGGCAAACTAAGAGAACAAACCAGATGCTTGAACAATATATCTGGTGCTTCACCATGTTCGTTCAGGATGACTGGGTGACACTGCTACCCTTGGTGGAGATCGCTTTCAACACTCGGCTACAGGTCAGTCCCTGTTCTTTGCTAACTATGGGTTCCATCCAGTCTTCCTACCTGATATTGTTCCTGAATCCACAGTTCTGTCAGTTCAGAGTACTGTCGATTTCCTGAGTCCCAACAGTAAGTTACTGCAAGAAGCCGTGATCAAGGCGCAGACGACTAACAAGAGGATGTTTGACAGGAAGAGGAGAGGGGAATTGTGTCTCCAACTAGACGATCAGGTGTGGTTGTCTACTACTAACCTCAGATTGGCTTGCTCCTCGAAGAAACTGGCACCCAAGTTTATTGGTCCATTTCTGGTAAAGAGGAATCGAAATGAGGTATCATAGAACTTTCTCTACCTGATTCGCTTAAGAGCCACCCAGTATTTCATGTATCTTTGTTAAAACCTACAGTGCCGGATACCTTCCCAGACAGGGGTTCTTCATCACCAGAACCCGTGATCATCAATGGGGTCGAGGAATATGAGGTGGGGCTATCTTGGACTGCAGGAGAAGAAGGAACCAGCTGCAATACCTAATCAAATGGAGGGGGTATGGTCCAGAAGAGAGTTCCTTGGAACCTGAGCAAAATGTCCATGCTAAGGAGTTAATCCAGGCCTTTTTCGCAGCCATCCTCAAAAGAAGGTTAATTTGGGCACCCAGAGGTTGCCCCTTAAGGAGGTGGCAATGTCAGGGACATGGCACGCTCAGACGTGCATTTGCAGGTGCCCGTCTTACCAGGCACAAGCTAACACATATACGCATAAACATTAGCGCTAACAGGCGAACGCATATGCGCATGCGCTAAAATATGCACGCACAATAGCCATTAATGCTGGTGCCAAATGGCCTATATAAAGACAGCAGCTGCACTAGTGCAGTACTGTCTGATCTGCAGCTGTACCCTGTGTTCTGATCTTGTGCCCGTTTCTGATCCAGTATCTATCTCCAGTCCTGACCTTTGGCTTGACCCTGATATTCCTGCCTGTTTGCCTGATTCCCATTGCCAAACGCAGCCTGAACTCTGACCACTCTCTGCCTGCTGCTTATGCTGATTGACCCTCTGTGTATGATCTTGCTTGTCTGACTCCGCTCCAGCCTTCTGCCTTCCTGCACCTGCAGAACACCTGCACCCGCTGTCCTGCATCCGCAGCACACCTGCATCCGCCGTTCTGCATCTGCAGCACACCTGCATCTGCTGCTCCTGCTACTCATCAGCTGCTACCTCTTCCAGCAATAGACTTAGCAGGCACTCTTACCTCACCGTGCTTTCGTGGCCACTGTCACAACTCCAGTGTTGCCTAAACCGGGGCTGTATGAGAGGTCTCCCTCTGTATGTCAGCCTAATCTCCAAGGTACGTGACAGGGGGACTCCCTCCTCCATCAGAATACACAGATCAGTACTGCAGCCATTGGGTGCAAGTGCTGATCAAATGTAGGTTTTCCGGGGGGCGTGTCCTGAACATGGAGCTGTGAGGACGTGTCTGGTCCGCGCTCCGCTCCCGCCGCAGCTTACCCAGCAGCATACCCACAATCCTGGGCCCTGACACGGCCCAGGACATGTCACAAAGGCGGCGGAATACAGCCCACCACTTTGGGACAGAGAACACCCAACAGGGGCAACTGGATTCCTATTTTTCCGGGACCCGCGGCAAGGCCCCGGAGAAATCCAAGATGGCGCCGGTCAATAAGACAGGGAAACAGCACGCGCCGGCACAGAAGCAAACCACGCCAGCCGCGCTATCCCCACAGCCATCACCCGGATCGGTGAGTGACTCTGTACCCCCGACATCCCCGTCCAGGGCAGGGGGATCGGATATTGCCGACCTTATAGAAGAGGGGGACATTAAAAAGCACATCTGGTCCCTTCCCACTAGAGAGGATTTGGAAAGATTCACAGCCAGGGTGGAAAAGGCGTTCACAGAAGATATAGCACAACTCAAAGAGGACACTACACACCTGGGCAACAGAGTGGAAACTATAGAGCAAAGGCTGGATGAGGCTCTTCCCACTATGTCAGCATTGCAGCTTAGATGTGCAGCTCAGGATCAAAAGCTGGACTTATTATTGTCACAACTTGACCATTTTGAAAATCGCAGCAGAAGGGCAAACATCCGTATCCGAGGTATGCCAGAAGCAACAGCCCCCAGGGACATTATTCCTTCCCTGCAAGGAATATTCAGGGAAATCCTGGACTTACCAGATACAGAGCCCATTGAGATTGATCGTGCCCACCGAGCCCTGCGACCACCATCCCAAGACGCTGACAACCCACGAGACATAATATGCAAGTTGCATAAATACACTCTCAAAGAGCGAATAATGCAAAAAATGCGCAACAGACCTTATTTTGATTTCGATGGCGCCCAGCGCTGTTTCTTCCAGGACATCTCCAGACGCACGCTGATGCAACGTCGAGCCCTAAAACCTGTCTTGCTGGCCCTCCAAGAAGCAGGCCTCACATACCGCTGGGGCTTTCCCTTTTACTTACAAGCCTTTAAAGATGGCCGTTCAGCCACCCTGCGCACCAGAGATGATCTCCCTCACTTTCTCTCTGCCCTGGGACTTGGCAAAGTTGACTTTCCGGAGGGGACCATGCGATGATGAACTTTCCAAACTCCCCCAGCCCTGGACACAAATGCCCCAACGCCGGGGCCGAAGACGCAGTCGCCACCAGCAAGAGTCAGATGCCTCCCCCGGCCCCTCTGCACTGAGAGACTGATGGTACTGTCAGGATCCCAAACTGAGTCCTTACTACCCTGTTTCGGAGGCACCCCTTATTATTAGATCACTTACAGATCTGGAACTTCTTTTACAGTTTAACTGCTGCTGAGACTGGTCTGACCTGGTCCCGATAACGATCTTCTGCCTACATAAAGCTGGTCAAGGCTCTCACCCGCTTCCTGAAAAGACACAGTTGGAGGATGTTTCCAGACCTCCTTAGCTACTAGTACTACTCTCCCCGGGCCTCCCCCAAGTATACAATTCCCCCCCCTAACCCCCTATCATCCCATTTACAACAACCCCCCCCGATCTACGGGTCACAACCCAGCATTTAAGAGGTGGGAGCGGGGCGGACCCCCTCTCCCTTCTCCCCTCCATGACGGCCCATGTTCCCCCAGTAGGCTGCCCATGTTTGGGCACTAATCCCATTTGGGATACCGGACCTGGAGAAAATGGGTCCCCTGAAGAAGGGGGGCACATTGGGCCCAGTCTGTGCCTATATAGAACCATTGTTAGGTTCTCTCTACATTTAAATGTTGCATATGGTTATGCTGACGTTAAAGTTTGTTTTAATTTTAATTGTACTTTTAATCTACAGTCAGTGGTACCATAGTACCTCCCCAGTCAACAAGTCCAGAGGCACCTCCATAGCTATCCACAAAAACTGCCCCTTCCAATATTCAGACACCAAGATTGACCCCCTGGGACGATATGTCTTTCTGAAAGGGACCATAGGTACTAAATACACCCTCGCCAATATCTATTCCACCAATTTGAATCAATTGACCTTCCTTGATTCAATCATAGAGAAACTAGAGGAGTTCAGAGAGGGGTCCCTAGTTTTAGGAGGCGACTTTAATGTGAGCCCAGACCCATCCCTGGACACTTCACACAGCAAGCCCTCCCATTCACACGCATTCCTTCGGCACTTTCGAAAATCCCTTCAGATGATGGGCCTAGTTGACTGCTGGAGGGCCCTTCACCCCACAGAGAGGGATTATAGTTATTATTCAGCGGTACATAACGTTTACACACGTATAGACTTGGTCTATTTTGACCGCCCGACCTTGGAGCTCCTTCAAAGCTCTTCCATAGGAAACATAACCATTTCAGACCATGCCCCGGTCCAGGCCTCTTTTATCATTCCAACAGGCTCCCGGAAAACCTGGAACTGGCGCCCTAATGAATATTTATTAGATGACCCTGTAGTGGAAGCCCAGGTCTCAGACACGATAAAAAATTACTTCCGAGAGAATAATCAAGGAGATTTGAGCGAGGGTACAATATGGGAATGTCACAAGGCCGTTGCACGAGGCGAACTTATTGCACAGGGGTCAAGATTAAAGAAAGAAAGGCAAGCTGACTATAATAAAGTTCTAAATGCACTTCAGCAGGCGGAACTTAAACACAAGGTGGGAGGTTCCTCAGATGACCTACGAGAACTAACGGAACTCAGAGACATATTCTCACGGTTGTTAGAACGACAGGCGCTTAAACAATTGCGACACTTATCCCACCGATACTACGAGCATGGTAACAAGTGCGGACGCATGCTCGCAAGAGCGCTTCGGGCAAAACGGGCCCAAATGCAAGTACACAAACTTCGCTCCCCTATGGGTGATATGACATTCCACTCCTCCAAGATAGCAGAAGGGTTCCGCGACTATTACACCGAACTCTACAACCTAGATGCGAAAACTATCCATGAAGCTAAGGAAAACAGACTGACCAAAATTCGAGACTACTTATCCACCAACGGACTGCCCTCCCTGACTGAAGACCAACTAGCTGACCTAGAATCCCCCATCACTACCACGGAACTTGAGTCCACCATCAAATCTTTACCCAACGGGAAAAGCCCAGGTCCTGATGGATTTACTATAGCATACTATGCCAAATTCTCCCCGCTCCTCACGAACCACATGTGTAAATACTTCAATTCCCTAGTAAAGGGATGCAAAATCCCATCTGAAGCTCTCTTAGCACACATCTTGGTTATACCGAAGGAGGGTAAAGACCCAACTGTCCCACAGAGTTACCGCCCCATTTCCTTACTAAATACGGACGTAAAAATCCTAGCGAAAATCCTTGCAAACCGACTGAAACACCTTATCCCCCTTATAGTTCACTTAGACCAGACGGGTTTTATTGTAGGACGCGAAGCTCGAGACAACTCAATCCTTGCGATTCAACTTATACATTGGGCTAAAACTAAAGATGTACCCCCCCTTACCTATTACTCTCCACCGACGCCGAGAAGGCGTTCGATCGCATAGATTGGTCTTCTCTCAGAGAGAGCTTAACCTCAATGGGGTTGGGCCCAAATATGCTAGCTTGGATACTGGCCCTTTACTCGGAACCTAGTGCACAGGTTAAGGTTAATGGGATTCTCTCATCCAAGTTCCCGATCGGGAACGGCACGAGACAAGGGTGCCCACTCTCCCCCCTCCTCTTCGCCCTGGCCTTAGAACCACTGCTTCGTAGAGTGAGAGAAAACACAGATATCACAGGGCTGACGGTGGGTGCTGTGGAGCACAAACTCTCAGCCTACGCAGATGACGTACTGTTTCACCTAACCAATCCCCTGGTCTCGTTGCCGGTCCTGATGCGGGAACTCAAAAACTTTGGTACACTTTCTAATTTTAAAATCAACTATAATAAATCGGAAATTCTACCTGTCAACCTGTCTTCCTCCATGACAAACAGCTTAAAAGCAGCATTCCCTTTCACGTGGACTAAATCTTCTCTACGCTACCTAGGCATACAACTGACGGACAGCTTTGAAACTCTATATACCACAAACTTCCCCAGACTTTTGACAGAAATTAAACAAGACTTAATACATTGGACGAAGACAGCTTTCACATGGATAGGCAGGACAAATATAATAAAAATGAACGTACTCCCCAGAATTCTGTTTTATATGCAGATGCTTCCCATACGCCTGCCCAAAACCTTTTTTAAACAAGTATCCAACTTGATCACCACCTTCATTTGGAATTCAAAGAAGCCACAAATTGCTATGAAGGTGCTGAGACGTTCGAAAAGATACGGAGGGCTGGGAGTCCCGAACTTACAGCGATACTGCCAGGCTATTGTCCTACAGAGAACTCTAAATTGGCACTTCCATGGACATTCCAAACTATGGGTGACCATGGAAAAATATATGGCGGGCAGAAACTTGTCCTACGCCCTGTGGCTCTCATGGGAACACAGGGGATTATCAGATTCTACGTCCCCATTAACGATATCTACGCTTGACACATGGGATAGAGTAAACAGAAGGTTGAACTTAGCCCCCCCTGTGTCCCCGCTGGCCCCATTGGGCGGATTCCTCTGGTTTGTACCGGGGAAACGCGCAGGTTTCTTTAAAGCCTGGGTAGATGACAAGAACGCCAGCTGTGGCAAACTACTGAGAGGTGGGAAGCTTCTGCCCTTTGAGTCTCTGGGAAATAGACCAGGTAGCCCACACCTAAATTTCTGGAAGTACAGACAATTGCACCACTTTTTTGCAGTACACGGCAACTCTATTAGAGACATCTCAACACTCTCGCCTTTTGAGGGACTGTTTATACTGGAAGAACCAGTCCCACAGATGATTTCTGAACTTTATCAATTACTGGGGTCCTCGGCCTCTAAACCTACGTATATAAGAGCATGGGAGAAAGACCTTGGGAAGGGGTTCTCCGAGTCTCAACTAGCATGTATGTACCAATTCACACACTCCAGCTCGCTGGACTCTAAGATGCAAGAGACAAATTACAAATTATTAACACGTTGGTACAGAGTCCCATCTGACCTGGCGCGGATTTATCCTGCTAGCTCAGATCGGTGTTGGCGGGGATGCGGAGGCCGAGGCACCCTCCTACATTTGTGGTGGGAGTGCCCACGAATAACGACATATTGGCAGATGATTAAGGACCAGATTAAAGATATCCTCAGAATAGAGATCCCCTTCTCCCCGGAACATTTCCTCCTGCATATCCCCCCTGTACCAGTTAGTCGCTACAAAAAAGCGCACTACCTCATTTGCTCAATGCTGCTAAGCGTCTACTGCCTATCTTCTGGAAGAAAGAGCAGATACCGAGCAAAGACGAGTGGATATGCAGGGTTGATGCAATAAGGGAAGCAGAGGAATGGGTGGCAGTGGGCAAAAACACTACAGTTAAACACACAGCCATATAGTCAATATGGCAAGATACTTCCTATGTACCCTCTAGCCTGGACATTTCCCTACTAAAATTGGCGGATCCCACATTGGGCCATAGAGCCCACCCTAAATAGCTCCCACCACAGTTTCTCCTTAAGACTGAAATATAGATCGCACATGGACTCAGATGCCTTTGCCAGAACCAAGGGGCTGCCTGGGGGCAGATAGTCCGAAGTGGATGATTGGAGAAGCACGAGTGAACAAGGTTTGACCCTATCTACCCCTCCTTACCCCACCCACTCTCCCTGCCACTCCTCCACCCTTTTTCTACTCTTTTCTCTTCTTACCCCTACTTCTCTTACCCTATCAAGTGATATTATTTATGACACTGTTTGTTGATTGCACAGAGTATGGGCACCTAACATAACTTACCGGTTAAAATTGAGAAAAAGCTGCTCTCCTGGCCGGGGAGGCCGTGTGGGCGGAGACGGACCCGCGGTCCCGGGGGCGCGCCGGGGGAGGACAGATGGAGGCCTTGTGCCCCCCTCCTCTGGTGGGCACACCCGGTGGTGGCGGTTCGGACAGGCCGCGGCTTACCTCTCCCTGGTCCGGAAGATCATTATTGCTCAGGTCGGAGGGTCTGCGGTGGGCGGGGGCTACTGCTGGTCGCCGCCCCCGGGGACCTGTAAACCCCAATGTAGCATATACTGGTACCACCCACGAGATCAGTTCTCACGGTCTCAACAGAAATTTTAACACAGCCCTAGACTATCCTCCCCCCCCTTCTCCTTTTTTTTTTATGCCGTTTTTTTTCCCCCCCTCCTTCTTTTTTTTTTTCTCTTTATTTATTTTTTATTTTTACTTCATTTTATTTTATTTTATTTTTGTTAAATACAAATATGCAGATTACTGCTAATGTTGATATAGAAAAAGTCTGTCACTAACGAATTTGTACTGAACTGTATTTGTCGAGATGAGATGGACAACAATAAAGAAAGTTTAAACAAAAATGTAGGTTTTCCCATCGGATTGTTTGACAAAAGTGGTTGTTAGACCAGCATCTGTTGAACAGACAGCAGTATTGACACATATCTAAATTTTGCCGGTTAAAACATCTGAATTTTGGTAAATGTATACCCAACGTTAAACCTTCTGTCAAGGTTTTTTTTTTTTTTTTGTTTGTTTTTTTTTTGTAACCAAGACAGAAGGGAAATTCTACATTTTTGAATTGTCATAGGTAAGGTAAGGGTAAATCTTTCAATCTTTTCTGTTGACAACATTTTAAGCGGGGAATTCCACTTATATTAGTGATATTTCAACTCACTTGTAGCCTCTCCATGACAGTTAGAAGCAAAATTTCCCTTTTGCTTAACCTATTGATTTGCACTATGGAGAGTGCCTCTTCCTTTTTTCATGGCATAATTTCTGTGTGGAGCTTTACTGCATATTGATCTGTGGTATACTCAGAGGTGTAATTGCTTGATAAGACTGCTGAAGGAGGCTGGAGGTTCTATAAAATATCAAAACAAGCACTACTTCAAATAGTTAATATAAAATTATCGCGACCCTTTTATCGCAAACAGACTCTTAATGTATCTAATATCTCCAGTTGCAGCTGACACAAAACAAGTGCTTTCCCTACACTTAATCAACATAAAACCAAAAAATTCAAGAGGGTGGTTAGTCATAGTGTATCAAAACATTTTAAATTGGTTCTCTCCAATTCTGGGGTAATGAAAGAGTAGATAGGGGGGGCTTTATCAGATAGCTTAGCAGAAGGGAATCCTTTTGGATTTTTAAAGCTAAAGTTCTCTCCCCATGAGGTTTAAATGTTGAGTTTGACCTCAACTGTTTTACTAGCGACCAGTGGGATTGGGGGGGGGGTTGTCCCAACTCTTGGATATTTCTTCCTTTTCTATTTAGTTAGTTTTTATGTGATTAGGAAATCTTTTAAAGTTTTTGAATATAGGTTATGTAAATGTTATTCTTATGTTGCTTTTTATTTTATTTTCTTCCGTATTCTCAATTTTTTTTATACATTTATTGTTTATTTTTTATACATTTTATTACTTTTTTCGTTTCATTATTTTTTATTGAAATTATCGTGTAAACAACAGTACAACAGTACATCCGTATACAGTTACAGGTATTCTTTGGTCACTTTTATGAATGCATCAAACAAAAGAAACAGCATATCACGGTGTACACTATATAGTAAATGTAACTTAAATCGAGCATATTATTACAAACTTTTTCTTTTTCTAGTTGTGATACGGTTGGGATCAGAGGCGAGAGCCCCCCCCCCAGACACCCCATCTGGGAACAAGCTGTGTCCGGAGAGGTGCCCCCCCCCCGCCCCCAATAGTGTTCCAATTATCAAAGTAATTATCTCTTGGAGCACTCTATTTTAATCTATATTGTTTTTTATATATAATATTTATTTGTACTAATGCAGTATAACATGAATAGTTGTGGAACTACATTATATAAAGATAATGAAGTCAGATATACGGCTGATTATTAAAGCTTTTAGCCAACATGTTATTATTAAAGAGAAGGAAAAGAAAGGAAAAAGAAAAGGATGGAGGGAAGGGAAGAAAAGGTGAAAATTAAAAGAAAAATAAAAATTCCAAAGAAATATAAATTAAAGGGATATAGAATTAAACATAAGAATGTAATGACAACATCTTACCACCAATTGACTTTTTAGTCATTATGTCAATATCAGAAATTCAATAAGAGGATTCTGGAACCTTTGTGCACCATGGAGCCCAATCACTCAATAATTTTGCTTTTGCAGTAATGGAGTAAGCAAAAAATTTTTCATATTGGAAGTGAGTGTTAACTCTGTGTATAACTTCACTAACGTTAGGGATATTATTTGATTTCCATTTTGAAGTGATCGCTAATCGTGCTGCTATTAATATGTGAGTAGTTAAATGTCTATAATTCCTTGGTATTTTATCTATTCCTAAGTTGAGGATAGCTAGTGCAGGATTGGGGGTAAAAACTATTCCAGTGATTTTTGATAGTAAGGAAAAAGTTGAGTTCCAGAAGCTTCTTATAGATTTACAATCCCACAATATATGAAATATTGTTCCAGTGCTATCGCAATCTCGCCAACAGTGTGTATCAGAGTTGTGGAATATTTGTGATATTCTCATTGGAGTTAGGTAGCTTCTATATAACAACTTGAGAGAGATATCCCAATGGTTAGTGCAATGGGAGTATATATGATTAGCTTGAATAGCTTTGTTCCACTCAGTTAATGCAAAACTACTCTTTAGGTCTCTTTCCCAGTTTAGCATACTGGTAGTTTTGGTTTGATTGTGTATAGTTTGCAGATATTTGTAAAACCATGTGAGGCCCTTAGGTTTGGCAGAAGAGGTAGAGATATATGTCCACACTATAGGGTTGTAGCTGAGAAATGAGTGTGGGTATTTAGTATGGTAGTGATATAATTGGATATTTGCGTATGATGGTGTTGACAAAAGGTGATCTTTAAATTGAGTGTATGACATATTTCTCAGAGCATCTATTTTGGTTAATTTTAAAGAGGGGATGAGGTATTCGTACATGCCTAGTGAGATTTCTATTTTCTGTAGGGTTTTACTGGCATGATCTTTTTTATTGATTATTTTCCATGCGTTAACTGTTGCATTTATAGAGGGGAAGTTGGGATGAAACACTGGTCTGTTTGTAAGAGTGGCTAATAAAAGTGAGGGTAAGTCTCTGTGGTTTACTATTGCGTTTTCTATTTGCACCCATAATTTATCTGATGTCCGGGTGAACCAGGACTTGGCCTGGTCCAGAAGTGCTGCTACATAATAGTTACGTATATTAGGGAAACCCATTCCACCTTTCTGTTTTTGTTTTTGTAATGTAGAGTAAGATAGTCTAGCTATTTTACCAGCCCAAATATATTTTCTTAGTATTTTATCTACTTTGATAAAGAAATGATCCGGCAAAATGATAGGGATAGTGCGGAAATAGTACAATATTTTGGGTAAAACAGACATTTTAAACGCAGCAATTCTCCCTATCCACGAGAGTTCATGTGAGGCAATATGTTCAAGGTCATTATTTATTGTATTTAATAGTGAGGGGTAGTTATGATCGTAAATAGTGGCTGAGGGATAAGCTAGATTTATACCTAGATATTTAAGATATTTGTGGGTCCACTCGAAAGGAAAGTCGGATTTTAACTTTTTAAGAGTAGATTTATTAATGTGAATGGGGAGAATTGAGGATTTGTTAACGTTAAGTTTATAGTATGATATTTTCCCGAAGTCAGTAAGAATTTGTTGAGCTCTGTCAAGGGATGCGAGTGGTGAGGTTAATGTCAGTACCACGTCGTCAGCAAATAGTCCTATCCTGTGATCTACGTCCGACACCGCTATGCCTTTGATAAGGGTGTCTTTTCTTATTGTCTCCGCCAGGGGCTCCATCACCAATGAAAAGATCAATGGCGATAGAGGGCATCCCTGGCGGGTTCCATTTGTTATGTGAAATTTGTCCGACATGGCGTTGGAGGTGTAAACCTGTGCCGTTGGGACTGTATAAAGTGCTGATATAGAAGAGAGGATAGGACCACTGAGACCAAATTTCGCAAGTGTCGCTAATAGGTACCCCCAGTGGACCCGATCAAACGCCTTTTCGGCGTCTAGCGTCAGGAACACCGTAGGCACCTTTCGCGTTTCTGCTATTTTGAGAAGGTTAAACATTCTACGAGTTCCGTCGGGGGCTTGTCTTCCTTTTACAAAGCCTACTTGATCCGGTTTAATTAGTGAAGGGGTTACTTCCGCTAGACGGTTGGCTAAAATTTTCGAATACATTTTCAAATCAGTGTTGAGCAGGGATATGGGCCTAAAATTTTGTGGGGCATCTGGTTTTTTCCCTGGTTTGGGGAGGGTTATTATAATTGCCTGAAGCATTTCTTCTGGGAATGAACTTTCGGAAGATGCTTTTTGAAAAAGATTGGTCATATATGGCACTAAAATATTGGAAAGAGCATTATAATATTCAGCTGAAAAACCATCAGCACCAGGTGATTTGTTGTGGGGTAGAGATTGGATGGCTAGAGTAATTTCTTTATTTGTTATTGCAGAATTTAGGTACGTTAATTGGTCATTATTTAGGGAAGGGAGGTCAATTGAATTTAGGAAAGTATTGATTCCTTTTTCTGTGGGTTGTGTCGTTGAGGGGTCTTCTTTCAAGTTGTACAATTGTTTATAGTATTTACAGAATGCGTTAGCAATGTCCTTTGGGTGATATACAGCTTGTGAAGTGATAGGGTCTTTAATGTAAGATAGTTTAGATTTTTGTTGTTTTTTACGGATGTAGGCCGCCAAAAATTTACCAGCTTTGTTACCTTGGGTATAATGTGTTGCTTTAAATTTTTGTAAGTATAGTTGATGTTCTAGAATCATATGGTTTCTAACCTCTTGCCTAGTTTGATTTAATTCTGTGTTTATCTTAGAAGAAGGGTGTGTTTTGTGCTGTTTTTCAAGGGATGTAAGTTTAGCCATTAAAGAGGTAAATGCTTTTAATTTCCTTTTTTTTTCCCGTGCTGCTATTTGTAAGAGTAGACCTCTGCTAAATGCTTTGTGGGCACACCACAATGTGAAAATGTTTGTATCTGGAGTGTCATTGTATTGAAAGAATTCTTTGATCCGATCACGCAGACCATCCCTATGTATGGGGTTATTTAGAATTGATATATTGTTTCGCCATAAACGTATGGGAGACTCTGCATTTTGCTCTTTAATTGAGAGTGAGACGGGTGCGTGATCGGACCAAGTGATTGGATGTATTTTAACTGAGATTGCGTTATTAAGACAAGCTAGGTCAGTTACAAACAGGTCAATTCTTGAGTAGGACTTGTGAGGAGCTGAATAGTAGGTAAAATCTTTCTCTCCTGAATTGACGCAGCGCCATACGTCATATAAGTCAGAAGAGTGTAAAAAAGAACGTAGTTCAGTACGTAAGGATTTCCGTGGGGATGAACAATCTAGCTGTTTATCAGGAACGCAATTGAAATCCCCACAGTATAAGACTAGACCTTTTTTGATGTTCCCAACCTTTTTTTTGAGAGCATTCAAAAAAGGTAGCTGTCTACAATTCGGAGCATAAACATTAATGATTGTGTACATAGTATTATTCAATTCACAAACTAGTATAATGTATCTACCCAATTGATCGCATACTATTTCCTGTAAATTAAATGCTACATTTTGGTTAATAGCGATTAACACTCCTCTCTTTTTCTTTGGGCCTGAGGCCGTGAAGATATGTGGAAATTGTCTATCTTTACAAATAGGGTGCTTGTGCTGGACGAAATGAGTTTCCTGGATGCATAAAATGTCGCTCTTTAGGGATTTTGCTTGTTGCCACATAGCTCTTCTTTTAAAGGGACTATTAAGACCATGTGCGTTTATAGTCACAAAATTAAGAACCATTGGGCTGTGAGAAAATTTGCTTAGGAGTGATAATAATCTTTATTACCTTTTTCATATTTTTTGTGAGGTTTATCTATTTATATATATATATACAGTATCTCACAAAAGTGAGTACACCCCTCACATTTTTGTAAAGATTTTATTATATCTTTTCATGTGACAACACTGAAGAAATGACACAAAAAGTAGTGAGTGTACAGCTTGTATAACAGTGTAAATTTGCCGTCCCCTCAAAATAACTCAACACAGCCATTAATGTCTAAACAGCTAGCAAAAAAAGTGAGTACACCCCTAGGTGAAAATGCCCAAATTGGGCCCAATTAGCCATTTTCCCTCCCTGATGTCATGTGACTTGTTATGCCCCATACACACGGTCGGATTTTCCGATGGACAATGTCCGATCGGAGCGTGTTGTCGGAAATTCCGACCATGTGTGGGCGCCATCGGACATTTTCCATCGGATTTTCCGACACACAAAGTTGGACAGCAGGAGATATAATTTTCCGACAACAAAATCCGATCGCGTCAATTCCGACCGTGTGTGGCCTGTTCCGACGCACAAAGTGCCACGCATGCTCAGAAGAAATTCCGACACGGGACAGCTCGTTCTGGTAAACTTAGCGTTCGCAATGGATACAGCACTTTCGTCACGCTGCAATGTTCAAAATGGTTTAATACAGGGCACTCTCTTCTTCCTTATAATGTGACAAGAATTAAGTAGTTTTGCTGCTCATATTCACACACACTTCTCACAAACTTTTCTTTGTGTTTTTTTAGTGGGATTCCCTCAATATATTGTTATTAGTTGTCACATCTGACAGTTTTATATTTTTTATGGTTTTTTTTTTGGATTTTAAGCCTTTTTTTTTCTTTAATGTTTGGATTTTTTCCAAGGCTGATCTTTGTTCAATGTTATTTTTATTTTTACTCCAGAATATTTTTGTGTGTGTTTTGTGTGTCAAGTTACCCCAACACCATTGATATCTTTTATTATTTAATCTCCAGGAGATTTTTTGTTGTTGGTGTCCCTTGTTCATTTCACATTGTATATTTGAAATGTACCTGAATCCTCACAAACCAACTGTCATTTTTGAAGTAAAACACATAGGAGAGTATAATTCAAAACAAAAATCCTTTATTAAGGGATCAGAACCAAACAAAGAGGAAGGCAACACTGGATCAACAGCAGAAATTAGCGAAGCCTGGGGCCCCCACGGCAGACAACAATTCTTAAACATCAAAATTGGTGGCCTGAGGAGTCCATATCTAAGGGAGGGCAGTCTGGTCCGGGATTCACAGAGTCTCGCATAGCAGCAGATGACATCAGTGTCCCCAGGCTGTGGTACCACAAGAGGCTGCATCTTTTGGCCGACCAGACTGGACCCAGGGCAATCACTGTCTAGTCTTCCTTTCACGCTTCCTTCTGGGCTGTGGCTGTGCAGTTGGAGATGTGGCAGGAGGAGGAGTAGGACCTGGAGGAGGAGGAGGAGGACTGGGAGGACCTGGAGGAGGACTGGGAGGACCTGGAGGAGGACTGGGAGGACCTGGAGGAGATGGAGGAGGAGGAGGAGGACCATCCCAAAGCTGTGTGTGAGGTGTAATTTGGCCCCTCACACCTTTCTCCAGAGCCTCTGATATGAGGGCCTGACACATGGCTTTTTGGCCCTCCTCCATCCTCTGCATTTTATATGCTATGAATGCAGCAATGTTCTCCTGCCTGGTGTGTGGTGCTCCCAGGACCTCTGTAGCCCTCCAAAAGAATCTGATAGCCGCCTCCTCTAGGGCACTCGTCCTACTGCCACTTTCTGTTTTCAGGTGTGGTGGAGGGACCTTGATATCAGCCAGCCGGCTCGGCCCGGCCACCTCCTGGCTGAGACTTCCCTGTGTATGAAAAAGGGACATAGTTGTAATGTTTTGCATCATCAATCACAATCCTAAATTAGTACTCCCAACTAACATCTAGGTAACATCATTGATTGGACAAGCAGAAATATTTAGAGGAATGCTATACCTGGCTCAATCTGGGCTCCTCCACATATGGCCTGGAAGGCCCAGGTTGGGCGTCAGAAGCCTCAGCCGGGGGGGAAGGAAGCGTGGAAGTAAGACTGGAGAGGGATGGCCTGGGTTCAGTCTGGCCTGCCAGAAAGTGCAGCCTGTCGTAGTACAACATCCTGGGGACATAGATGTCACCTGCTGCTCCGGATCTCTGTGAATCCAGGACTTTCTTGCGCTCCCTCAGATATGTGCTCCCCAGGCAACCAATTAATATCTTTAAATAAGTGATGTCTGCCGTGGGGATCACCTGCTTCACAATTTCACACAATTGCTCCAGTGCTGCCTTCCTCTTTGCTTGGTTCTTGAAATGGGGGTGGGTAATCTCCCACAGACAGGGCAGCTCACTTAATCACTTATCAATGAATAGTGACATGAAGTCAGTATCTCTCATTAAGATATCCATGTTCACTGCAAGACACAACACAAGACAAAGCCTCATGTCAGACAAAACTCTCCTAATCTT
Source organism: Lithobates clamitans (assembly GCA_037952925.1). Taxonomy (NCBI): domain Eukaryota; kingdom Metazoa; phylum Chordata; class Amphibia; order Anura; family Ranidae; genus Lithobates; species Lithobates clamitans. The sequence goes on from JBBGZY010000140.1 coordinate 12,005,613, forward strand.
GTTACAATATAAGCCTCAATCTAGAAGCAGTATAGGCCCAAGTTTGTCTCTTACCTTCGTTCTTACGATCGGCGCGTCCAATGCTCCTTCCTCCGCTCACAGATCGTACGTAATACGCACGCGTGTTACGCTTTATACACACTGCGCATGCGTGTAACTCCGCCCGCCCCTGACGTTCTTTCTAGAGTATTCCCCGCCCCTTTTCGTTCGGCGCAGTGGGGGAAGAGCATGATGGCGGAGTTACAACAGGTGCGTGATAATTCTAACAACGAGGAGGAGGAGGAGGAAAGCCCGGATCCAGGCACGTCCCGATCCAGAAGGAGACGTTTTAAGGCCACAAATATGTCGTTTGGGGAGATGTTGGAGATAGTAGACATCATGAAGAAGTCCGACTATGACGGAAAATATGGGCCTTACCCCCACCCCAACATCAGAAAGGCCAAAATCATTGGTAAAGTGGCCCGGAGTCTGGAGAGGAATTTCGGGGTACGAAGATCTAAAGATCAGCTCAGGAAGCGGTGGTCGGACCTGAAGTTGAGAGAGCCAGAGCAGTACCGAAAGATCCGGAGAGTGCTGCAAAAAAGTAAGTAGTCGTGCTGTGTTCCTATTCTTTCTGTCTTTATTCCGTTCATTCTGCTCCATATGCTTTTAGTAATTGTAACTTTTAAAAAGGTCAACTTTAATGTTCATGGGCCCATTATTCGTTCGTATCAAACATTTTTCTTTCGGCCTCTAGAACACCATTGTTTAGGCCATATGCATTTTCACACATTTTTTTTGGGCCTACTTGGATGCCAAATAGTTGTTTGTGTAGATGGGTTTGTTACTAGAATGAAATGCCAACTAGATTGTGTGTAAGGAGAAGACACTGAGCAGCTGTTTTCACATCTGGACACTGGAGCACTAGTGTGGGACCCCAGAACACCATTTTTATTAGGGGGCCACACAGGTGCTACAGTGTATACTATAGGGGGGTCTACATCTGTGAAGCTTGTACCAAACAGGTAAAGTATTGCAGCTTGACAAAGGACAATAAAAAATATACATCTTGGAACTCGGCTAAAATAGACAATTGTACCCCACTTCCAAGCAATGTTTACTATTTCTAGTTCTGCCATCAAATATCTGTGTGCTATTTATACCATTTTTGTTTTACATAGGGGAGAAAAGACTCGGAGGACACCCCTCATACCAGAGACCCCCCCCCTCTGGAAGAAGGGGAAATACCAACCCAAGAAGCTGAGCAGGAGGAAGAAGAAGATGTGGTGGAGATTGACACCACAACAGGTGAGTGTCTGCAACCACAGGATCAGGTAAAAGAGATGGATGTTGGCAGATTTTTGAGACCTGTTTTTTTTGTTCTTTATCTCTTTTTAGGTGATCGTGATCCAGAACGCTTTACATCTGAAAGTGCCCAGATACTGATCGGGGAGATCATGGGGTGTAATCTCCAATTGCAAAACATCCAGCAACAAATCAGTGATGTTATTAAAAAAAATAATAACATCATTGATGTTTTGGGGCGAATTTAAACCCCACAAAATCACCTGTTTTATCTTACTAAAATTTTTACAATGTTTAGAAAAGCCAAATTTGGAGGATGCACACAGTGTGCCAACATGTGCTATCTGCCATCACGGGAGATCAATGGACGCGTTTTGGGGGTGCAACCCCTTACTCAATTATAAAGTAGCGTTGAGGAAGGGCTTGCTCCCCCAAAACACGTCCCTTGATCCCCCCTGATGGCAGATAGCACATGTTGACATTCGTAAATTGGTGTGCATCTTCCAAATTTGGCTTTTCCAGGGGTGATTTCCCCCCATCTGAACGCTATATCAAACCCAGTTCCTAAATACTGATGTCTGATATAGCCTTCAGGTTTTACCTAATGTGAACTTTGTAAGTTCAAGTTTTTTGGCTTTCTTGTTGGTTTTACACAGGCCTGTTTTATCTGAAATGGATATTTCGATTTTTGATAATGCCCCCCCAAAAATTGTTATACAACAAACATGTTGTTTTGTTTTAAAAACCTTTCGTAAATGCACATGTGATTGTGCAGGTATAAAAAAGTGTCTTACTCAAGAATGTGTGGATTATTGGCTCAACACTACAACACTTTTGGGGTGATGTAATAGCTGTTTTATGCAAAAATGGGGGTTATTTCCTAAGGGCAAATACACTTTGCACTACAAGTGCAGGTTCAGTGCAGTTGCAAGTGCACTTGTAGTGAAATGTGTTTTGGCATTTAGGAAGTACCAGCCAACACTATTCTTTATAAGGTTACCCAATCACGACATTTTCTGCACTCAACACATTTCTGTTAGGGTCAGCTAAAACAAACACAAGCAGTAAATGTCCACCAAGAATTTCTTTTGGTTGTTTTTTATTTGAAAAAGGTGTCACAGATTGTCTGGCATATTGATAGCCCCCCTACCCGCAAAGAACTCCAGGTATCGAAACCGGACATCACGGGCATTCAGGGAGGGCAAGCCAGGACGGCCGCTTTCAAGCGCCGTCATTGTTGATGTATTTGGGATTCCGGCCTCAGGCCCAACTGAGCCAGCATAGGCACATGGAAAAATGCAGCGCATGTACAAATGAACATAAGTCTTTAAAATGGTGAAACAGTAATGAAATCAATAATTACCACAGGTGCCTTGAAACAAAAACGTCCATAGATGGATGTGAATGTCCAACTGCGGGAGCACAGGTGCGAAGCTGCTGAGCAGTCATGAATGCTTAGAGCTCCGCTGTCACCGGGACGAAAACGGCCTTCTATCGACAAGTCACGGTCGAATATCGCATTAATACGGTAACCCACTTATTACTGAGACTACGGGGCACAACTACATATAATGTTTAGTGGGAAAAAGACAAAACTTAAACAGCCAGCAGGCAAAAAAAAGCTGACAAGAAACGCTCCTAATATGACAGCAGCACAATCTTCCCGCTCTGCATTACCTCAGAGACAGTCACAAAGGGGGAACTCTGCTTATTCTTCCTCACAACTTGCTGACTCTGACCTTGATTATGGATTAATACCAATATCTCTACAGAATATTCCTAATAACTCGGATATTCTTAGTCAGTTTGAACGTATTTTACAAAAAGCCCTCCAAAATACCTCAGACACAATAACAGAAAAACTGACAAGGGAAATTTGTGAGGTGGTGCGCCGCACATCTATCTTAGAACACAAAATGGAGGATATAAATGATATCACTAATACTCATACTGACGAGCTAGAAGCCTTGAAAGAAGAAAATTTTACTCTACACACACGTCTGGAAGATTTCGAAAACAGAGCGAGGAGATCCAACCTGCGACTGCGTGGTATACCTGAAACTATAATAGATCTTCAATCAACCATTACAGCGCTTTTTCAGGAGTTAGCCCCATCAATCCCCATTGAACGATTGGAGATGGACAGAATTCATAGAACTTTGGCCCCTAAAAAAGAAGATGGTCCCCCCAGGGACATTGTAATAAAATTACACTATTTTAGAACAAAGGAACAACTGATGGAAGCGGCACGTAATAAAGATACATTAACCTTTCAAGGCCATCGCTACCAAGTATTCCATGATCTCTCGCAGCAAACTCTCTACAGAAGAAAAGAGATGAAACCTCACCTACAAATACTCCAATACCACCACATCCCCTATCGTTGGAGTTTTCCATTTGCCCTGCGATTCACCTATAAAGGTACAACATATACTTGCAAGAAATTGGACGACCTACTGACTGCGATCCAGGAGCTTCGTTTGTCAATTCCAGATAATTCGACTGAAGGCTCCAAACGCAGAGCATCATCAAACTCACCCAAGGCTCAGCAAGACAACCCAACTCAACTAGCTCACTCCAGTACCAGTAAAAGGAGTCGTTTTGCATCACCACCTCCTAATTCCAAAGATCAAATGGACTGAAAGCCACTACGATTCTTTTATTTCATTGAAACCTTTTACCTAGTGTTACTTTTATAACGGTAACCAATTTCAGGTAGATTCAGAGTAGGGATCGAATAATCCTTCCTCTGTCTTTACCTTTATCCTTATAATTTCATTTAAGCAGAAGTTAATCAATCCTTTGTAAAATAATAATTGTTACCAAACTTTATTACTCCAATATCATTCTTTAGGTTTAGTTTAGTAAATGCAATGCCCTTTTTTATAAGTGCATGATGTAATGCAAAGTTATAGAAACATATCTCTATTACATTATCCTAATAATAGCTATTATATTATTAGTGACTTGTATTATTTTATTATTGTTTGTATAGCCTTTGAGGAGGCTGCCTTTGTCCCGGAGACAATCCACTGCGCCTGTCAATAGATCCTTGAGTAGCCGGACTTACTGACCGGACTCTCTTTGGACCATTTGCACCCACCGGTTGGTGATATTTCACCACCCCTTGGATACTAGCTCCATATAGGAGCTATTTTCCTCTTTATTTAAAAACAACTTCTCATCTACTGCTCACAGGAATTTTACTTATTCTGCTTGTCCTATTCATCCCCCTTTATTATTTTTACCCATCCTTTCCTGCCCCCCCCCCCTTTTTTTTTTTTTTTTTTTATTGTGTTTTGTTTTTTTGTTTTTTTATCGCCCCTCCAGAGTATAACCTTCTTGGATATTATCACATTAAGAATTTATTATAATCCCTAATACCTTTATTCAAAAATGTCTTTAAATGTACTAACACTTAATGTCCAGGGTCTCAACTCCCCACCAAAACGAACAAAAGTCTTTCATTCCTTTTCTTCACTTTCTGCACATGTAATATGTCTGCAGGAAACACACTTCTCTACACAGTCTTCCCCTAAATTTATAAGTCGCCAATACCCACAAGTCTATATGGCCTCGGCCACTACAAAACAAAGAGGAGTGCTGATTGCATTTCATAACACAACCCCCTTCACTTTACATAGAGAAATAAAAGATCCTGAGGGTCGCTATATAATCCTTACAGGTCTCCTGTTAGATAATGAAATAACTATAGTTTCTTACTATGCTCCCAACAGAAATCCTCTTTCGTTCCTCTCACACTTGTTCTCAGTAGTTGAATCTCATAAAAAAGGTACCCTCATGATGTGTGGAGACTCAAATCAAGTTTTATACCCAATTTTAGACAAATCCCCTACACCAATACAACCTCAACGCCTTAATTTCAGACAACTCCTTGAACAACATTCTCTTATTGACTCTTGGCGTGAACAAAACCCTAGAAGAAAACAATACAACATTTTCTCGTATAGACCACCAATTCGTCCACATTGGCACATTACCACAAATACATAATTCCTTAATCATCCCATGCGCATGGTCAGACCACAATGCGGTCATGACGTCCTTCTCATCCTTGATCCCGAGGCCTAGCCATAGATCCTGGACTATAAATGATAATTTATTAGTTGACCCAACATACCGTCTAAAAATAGAAACAGCCATACAAGATTACATCGCTAATAATTTACCAACAGATACTAATCCACTGAATCTATGGGAAGCTCTTAAACCTTCCATTAGAGGAGTCTGTATCAGCCAGTCGTCTTACCGACGTAAATTGAAACAGCAAATGCAAAACAAATTAGAGGAAGCTTATTATAAAGCCTCTGAAATTTTCCAAAATTTGCCCTCTCAAACTACAAAGCTAGACTATGATAAAGCAAAGTTGGAGCTTGATCTTTTTTTAACAGACTCAGCTATACAGATTCTTCGCAAAACTAAACATACAATATATATGAAAGCTAATAAACCAACCACATTCTTGGCATTAACTCTACGCAGAGCAGACCACATTCCGAAACCAATTTGGCTACAAATCACCAAAAACAATTTTTCTAGTAATCCACAGAAAATTATCAATGAGTTCCGTAGGAAACTCAAAGATTTATACCAAAATACACAAACATTCGACTCAACAAAATTAGACGCACTGTTATCTTCTATTCTTCTCCCAACCCTTTCTGTTACCCAACAAGAAACTTTAGATAAGCAGATCACTAATATGGAAGTCATATCAGCAATAAAATCCCTAAAATTGCATAAACGCCCAGGCCCTGATGGATACTCAGCCACATTTTATAAACACTTTACTACACTACTAGCCCCACTTATGACAAACGCATTTAATTCCCTATTAGAAGGCTGTGCCTTTAACGCGGAATCCCTACTAGCTTCAATATCCATGATTCCAAAACTGCATGCAGATGACACGTCATGGTCCAATTACAGACCAATCTCAATCCTTAATATAGACATAAAAATATTAGCAAAGATTCTATCTAATAGACTTAATCCAATTATTGGCACATTAATTCATAAAGACCAAACGGGTTTCATACCTTTCAGACAAGCAGGTGATAACATACGGCATGCTACCCTACTGGCTCATATAGCCAGGTCTCGCAAAATCCCTGCCTGTTTCCTCTCTATCGATATACAAAAGGCGTTTGACACTCTGTCATGGTCTTATCTTAAAGCCATTCTTCATAAATGGGGATTTGGTGAGCGGTTCCAGGGATGGATTTCCTCTCTTTATCATAATCCAAAAGCGTATATAACCTATTCAGGTTACCGCTCAGACCCCTTTAATATTGAAAGAGGAACCAGGCAGGGATGTCCATTATCCCCTCTTCTATTCTCCTTGGCTATTGAGCCCCTAGCTCAACTTATTAGATCCAATATAAATATAAAAGGACTTGAATTAGGTGGTCACCAACATAAGTTATGTTTATTTGCCGATGACGTCTTAGTATTTCTTACTTCGCCCCTACTATCAGCTCCAAACCTCATTGAAATTCTTACAAAATTCGGTAAAATATCTGGTCTTAAGATAAATCAGCAAAAATCAAAAGCCCTAAATATATCGTTATCACCTGATTTACAGAAACAGTTACAAGACTCCCTTCCATTTACATGGTCAACAACACATTTACCATATTTAGAGATCTCACTAACGGCTAATCCAGCTGACCTATACTCTGCAAATTATCCTCCCATGCTAACTCAATTATCAACCTTACTGAGTAAATGGTCTTCTTTACCGTTAGCATGGATGGGTAGAATCACAGTAGTAAAAATGTCCATATTGCCTAAAATCCTATACCTGTTCCGTGTACTTCCTATAAATGTTCCGGCTTATTTTTTCCGAATACTACAACGCAAATCAGCCCAATTTATTTGGGGCAAACTTAAACCACGATTACCACAAAATACACTACATATGGCCCGAACCTGTGGAGGTTTGGGTGTTCCAAATTTCTCAAAATACTATTATGCTTCTCAATTAGCACAAATTATTAAATACCATGCCACTAAAGAAATCCTTATTTGGGTAACTATAGAATCGGTGGAATGTGATCCACTTTCTATATCAAATCTGTTATGGCTTTCACCACCCCAACGACGTTCAATAACAAATCTAGTCACAAAACATAGCCTCTCAATATGGGATAGACTTAAATTCTGTTTTGGTCTCCAATCTCCACTAAACCCTCTCCTCTCCTTTCTAAACAACCCCTCCTTCTACCCAGCTTGGACTTTACCTTCCTCCTTTAAAGCTTGGATAAATGTGGGTCTTACACGAGTTCATCACTTCTACGACTCTGATAAACTTATTTCATTTCCTACAATAAGCAAGACACACAACATACCCATTAATGAAACATTTAGATTCTTACAAATTAAAAACTTTTTATCCCAAAACATCCCCACAAACTTGACAACTCCAGAATATACTTCATTTGAACGATCATGTATGTCAGATCCACACAGACGAGGACTTATCTCTGACATATATGCTCAACTACTTTCACAAACAAATTCCTCTCCCCCGTCTTATACTACCAAATGGGAAGCTGATTTAAACCTTCCTCCAGACTCACTGGATTGGTCACAAATCTGGCAATCTACAAAATCAGCCACACCCAACATAGTTGCCCTAGAAACAAATTATAAAGTTCTTACCAGGTGGTATTTAGTGCCAGCACGTATATCAAAATACCTTCCCCAATACCCCCCTCACTGTTTTCGCGGATGCAGCGACATTGGTACTCATCTGCATATTTGGTGGACTTGTCCAATAGTCCAAACATATTGGTCAAAATATTTCAAATTCTCTCTACAATGTTTGAAACCACATTACAACCGGATCCATTGGTAGCCCTCCTAAATAATAAGCCACGAAACATAACTCAACGTCAATTTAAACTTTTACTATATGTCACAACAGCTGCAAAACAATCGATAGCAAAAGCCTGGAAAACCAATAAGCTTTGTGACATATCTGTAAAACAACGTGTAACTCAAGCTATGATCCATGCTAAAATGGAGGCAATCATACTTGATAAACTGGACAAATTTGAATCTCTTTGGCTTCCATGGATAACACACATACTACCACCGGATTTGAACTATTCACTTCTTTTACCCTAATGAGATCTACCACCTTCACAGTCTATATTATTACATGTTCCCATAAATATTTAACACTCGCTTCTCTCTGGAGACCCCAAATTCCCTCCATAACCATTTCAGATCCCACCACATATTCCCACTTATTAAATTTTATTTTTAGTGATGTATAATAATAAAATATGTCTTTATCTATTTCTATTAAATTATTATTTGGTTAGGCAAACTATGTCTTTTTCGGATACAAACTATCTATACCTTTGATGGGGATGCTTTGGAGGGACACCCATACACCCGGGATATGCCGGGCCAAATAGCCGGACCTTGGCTCTGGTTGTTTGGGTGTCTCTCTAGGTCATCTCATTAATACCCAATTTATCTAATTTAGTTGCATTTTATGTCTCACTATTGTGACATATTGTATTTTTTTTATAAATATATTTATCTACTTATTTATTTATTTTTCCAATTACAAAAAGCAAACAAGATAACTTAAGTATTATTATTCTAAGTTATTATTGAGAAGTTCCTTTTCCTCATATTTTGTAACCTTACATACTTTTAAAACCAGTACTGTAAAATTGTATTGTTGTATTCTCAATAAATTATTTGAAAAGTGAATGTCCAACTGCACAGGAGGTGTAAGTACTCCAAGGGATGGTGATGATCTGATGGTTGTCAGAAAACACCAGGCATCTAACAGCGACTTCCCAACCGAGAAACTGGATCCCAATGGGTCATTCAGAGAAAGTGCAAAAAAGCCTCTTACCGGATCCCGTGGACTCCCGTGTCAGCGACAGGGAATCGCATGCGCAGTTTGTCACCAATGACGTGGAATCGGAGATCTGGAATCGCCAATCCCTTGGGTTGTGGTCTGTACGGATCTCTGCCGGCAACCGGATGGGTCCTCACACCGAACCGTCCTCACACCGAACCGTCCCAGCGTGCATCAGAAGTTTCACAAAAGGTCCCCAGAAGGGGCAGTTGGAAGGACTAGGCTTCATGCGGTAAATGTGGAAACAAAAAGAATATGCTTCCACATGGTGCAGATAAAAAAGGGTGTTTTTATTGACAAAAACGACCATAAACAAATAAAAGCGTGATCACGATGGATAAAAACAAATGGGCAACAGGGAGAGTGGTATATGTACCCGACGCATTTCGACCTAGGGGTCTTCAACAGGGGCATAGACCACCCACTCCAAGTTGCCATATATATATATATAATAAAAATATCAAGAGAAGGACCAATCACAAAGAGTGAAGGAACAAGAGATTTGATTGGGTGAGTACAATCACATGACTTGCTTAGATGTCTAAACATGAAGATCATACACAGTTTTTATAAGTAGATAAATGACACTGAAGTAAAGCTCAGGAGACCATAGAACCAGAGCCAGCATAGTTGGCTGAATGTTTTCTTAAAAAATTATGGAGAACACAGCACGCCAGTATTATATGGTTCAGTTTATATTCCGCCATATGGATGGGTGTCAGAAATAATCGGAACCGGCTGGCCAGGATTCCAAATGTGTTCTCCACCACTCTTCGGGCTCTGGCCAGCCGGTAATTAAAAACCCTCTGTTCCGGGGTGAGGGTCCTCACCGGGAATGGCCGCATCAGGTGGTCCCCCAGCGCAAATGATTCATCAGCAACGAACACAAATGGGTTACCTTCAACATTGTCCTCTGGAGGTGGCAAGTCCAAGCTGCCATTCTGGAGACGCCTGTAGAACTCTGTCTGGGCGATCACTCCACCATTGGACATCCGGCTATTCTTTCCCACGTCCACATACAAGAAGTCGTAATTAGCCGACACCACCGCCAACATCACTATACTATTAAACCCCTTGTAATTATAATAGTACGACCCCGAGTTGGGTGGTGGGACGATGTGGACGTGTTTCCCATCAATTGCCCCTCCGCAGTTAGGAAAGTCCCACTGCTGGGCAAAGTGGGAGGCCACAGTCTGCCATTCCTGTGGCGTGGAAGGAAACTGTTGAGGAAAAAACAATAAACATTACTATTTTTTCACAGAAACATGGCAAGCAGATTAGACACAAACATTATGGGTCAACCTCCAGATAGCATTTATTAAGGGGAATTTAACAACAACAAAGTATAAGGTACACCTATCATATTCCCCCTCCCCCCTCTCATGGGCCATTTCTAACATTATAGGGGGGAGGAACTCTTGGACAGGTAACCCTCTTCACTTCATTTAGAGATGAATGCCTAAATAATGGGTATTACTTGGAACAGCCCCTCCTTAGTTACACTATTGGCAGCCCACTGGACAGGTAAGAAGTGTCATAATACAAAGATATAAATACACACTGTACACATTTGAGCACATTTGGACATTCTGCTATTACCTATCAAGATCATAATAGGATACAAGAACTTTAAACAGTACCATTGGAAAGTATACAGGCAGGCCCTTGCACTACATGCTTTGGGGAATTCATCCATAAATCTGAGCACTAAAGAGGTGGGTATAGTGCGTATGGGTTTGGCAAAGTCAGCAGATAGATGATTGAGGATAGATAGAGAATTGGGATCAGCTGACTTAGCAGTTGGGGGAGGGAGGGTTACAAAAAATTTGGGGACACCACAAAAAAAAAAAATAACATTTCCAAACATTTTAGGGGGTGTTTGGGGTAAAGCACTACTATGGAGCTGATAAAATACATTGTTAAGTGACTACATGAGGTGAATATAGGGCAGGAGACACCATGCTGGGGAGGTTATTGAAGGGCAAATATGTATGAAGGACCTAAAATAATAATTACATAAAAATCCAGCATGCATGAGAACAAAGGGGACATTCACAGCATATTCCAATCATGGTAATTAGGGAATGAGGAAAGAAATACAATATATTAGCAAACATTCAATACCATAAAATGTGATATAAAAGGATAAAAATCTTACCTTCATATACTCCTTCTGCAGGACCTGTATGATGGCAGAACAGGTCTCTGGGATAATGATCCCCAGAGCCTGGGGGGAGATGCCTGTCGAGAACTTGAGGTCCTGCAGGCTTCTCCCTGTGGCCAAATACCGCAAAGTAGCGACCAACCTCTGCTCCGGAGTGATGGCTTGCCTCATGCAGGTATCCTGCCTGCTAATATAGGGGGTCAGCGAAGCCAACAGACGGTGAAACACGGGGTCCGTCATCCTGAGAAAGTTCCTGAAATCATCAGGATTATTCTCACGGATCTCACGGAGCAAAGGCATGTGACAGAACTGGTCACGCTGAAGCAACCAATTCTTGGTCCATGAACTCCTCCCCACCCTGTTCATGGACTGGACTTGTGTCAAGGTCAGGACCTCAACACCAAGCCCCCGCACAGCACGAACTCTACGAGGAGTACGCATACGCAACATGGCTAGAAAACGATCGGCTGCTCAGAACGAAGTAACAGAACGCACTGAAGAACAGCAAGGCCTGTGAAGAGGGACCTGAAAAACAGCAACGAGCGGACAAGATCGCACAGAAAACTCCAATACGAACTGACTGCATGCACTGAAGAGCAGATACAAACCCACAAGCACAAACTGAACGTCAGAAAACGATCTGAAAGCCACGAGTCTGAAAAAGCGTGAATCGTCTCTCACCAAACTTTTACTAACACAAGATTAGCAAAAGGAGCCCAAAGGGTGCCGCGCTTGGTTCTGAACCGGCCTTTTCTAGTCTCGTCATACGTGGTGTACGTGACCGCGTGGTTGTCGATCGGAAATTCCGAAAACTTTGTGCGACCGTGTGTATGCAAAACAAGTTTGAGCCAACATCCGTCGGAAAAAATCAGAGGATTTTGTTGTCGGAATGTCCGAACAAAGTCCGACCGTGTGTACGGGGCATTAGTGTTACAAGGTCTCAGGTGTGAATGGGAAGCAGGTGTGTTAAATTTGGTGTTATCACTCTCACTCTCTCATACTGGTCACTGGAAGTTCAACATGGCACCTCATGGCAAAGAACTATCTGAGGATCTGAAAAAAAGAATTGTTGCTCTACATAAAGTTGGCCTAGGCTATAAGAAGATTGCCAAGACCCTGAAACTGAGCTGCAGCACGGTGACCAAGACCATACAGTGGTTTAACAGGACAGGTTCCACTCAGAACAGACCTCGCCATGGTCGACCAAAGAAGTTGAGTGCACATGCTTAGCGTCATATCCAGAGGTTGTCTTTGGGAAATAGACATATGAATGCTGCCAGCATTGCTGCAGAGGTTAAAGAGGTAGGGGGTCAGCCTGTCAGTGCTTAGACCAAACCCCGCACACTGCCTCAAATTAGTCTGCATGGCTATCGTTCCAAAAGCAAGCCTCTTCTAACAATGATGCACAAGAGAGCCAGCAAACAGTTTGCTTAAGACAAGCAGACTAAGGACATTGATTACTGGAACCATGTCCTGTGCTCTGATGAGACCAAGATAAACTTATTTGGTTCAGATGGTTCAAGCGTGTTTGGCGGCGACCAGGTGAGGAGTACAAAGACAAGTGTGTCTTGCCTACAGTCAAGCATGGTGGTGGGACTGTCATTGTTTGGGGCTTAATGAGTGCTGCCGGCACTGGGGAGCTACATTGAGGGAACGATAAATGCTAACATGTACTGTGACATACTGAAGCAGAGCATGATCCCCTCCCTTTGGAGACTGGGCCGCAGGGCAGTATTCTAACATGATAACGACCCCAAATACACCTCCAAGACAACCACTGCCTTGCTAAAGAAGCTGAGGGTAAAGGTGATGGACTGGCCAAGCATGTCCCAAACGAAAGGTAGAGGAGCGCTAGGTCTCTAACATCCACCAGCTCCGTGATGTCCTCATGGAGGAGTGGAAGAGGACTCTGGTGGCAACCTGTGATGCTCTGGTGAACTCCATGCCCAAGAAGGTTAAGGCAGTGCTGGAAAGAAATGGTGGCCAAACAAAATATTGACACTTTGGGCCCAATTTGGACATTTTCACTTAGGGGTGTACTCACTTTTGTTGCCAGCGGTTTAGACATTAATGGCTGTGTGTTGAGTACACTCACTACTTTACATTGTAGAAAAGTGTAATTTCTTCAGTGTTGTCACATGAAAAGATATAATAAAATATTTACAAAAATGTGAGGGGTGTACTCACTTTTGTGAGATAATATATATATATAATTTGGTGGAATTGTGGTAAGATTAACTTCTAATATATTTTTTTAAATATGCACTATTTTTTTAGGAAAATATTCAAGGTTTTATGTTAAAGTATGGAATCCCTTGTAAAAGCTGCAAGGTGATAAAGTAAACTATAGGCTTTCCTCTGATAAAATGGAGGATGTAGTTGAAATTTGTAAGTCCTTTAATATATTTTTCTTAAATTTCAAAATATTTTATTGTTTTTGTGCAAGTAGTTACAAAGTACAATTCAACATATTGTACGTTGTGCAACAACGTGTTTCATAGGTAAAAGACAGAATAGTGAATCGACTTAAATGAACTATAGTTAACAGTCAGCAGCTTGACATTGGGCAACAAGCATTCAAATGAGCCTAGGTAAAGAAATACACCGTACTGTGACTGTGAATTTATACAAATATATATAGGGCCCCTTCTCCTATCGCAGCACCCCAATTGGGATCTCTTTGTGCCGCAAAGGGAGAACGGTCCCCATGAGTAGTAGTTAGGTACAATCCATTTCTAGTCTATTGAGGTGTGAAACCTCTACTGAAGTCAGAGTGTAACTAGAAGGGCACATACATGATGTACATATTGCTCGGTCAAGAAGGTTTAAGGTTGTTATTGAGCTTCTGGGTATGGACTGCAGCATTAGTCCAATTTATCCAGGGTAACCATTGTTTATTGGCTTTTGATGCACAACCATTGCTGGAAGCCATCATTGTTTTGTAGCTGAAGTGGAGTGAGACCAGGTCTTTTGTTTGTGTTATGGTAGGGGGGGTGTCTGATTTCCAATTCCGTGTTATATTGAGTCTGGAAGCTAATAGGATGTGGGTAGTTGTGTGTCTGAGAGGTCCAGGTATACTATCTATGTTTAAGTTTAGAAGTGCCATTTCGGGTGAAGGTGGAATAGGAATTTTGGTGATGTTGGTAAGCAGATTGAACGTGTTTAACCAGTATTTTCGGATGGAGGGGCATGACCAAAAGATATGAAACATGTCTCCTCTAGATGCTTTGCATCGCCAGCAAGTGTTGGGGGTTTGAGTGTTGAATGTGGCTAGCTTATCTGGGGTTAAGTACCAACGGAGCAAGATTTTCTGGGTGAGTTCCCAAAGTGATGAATATTGGGTTGCTTTGTAGGTGGACTTGAGAGCTAGTTGCCATTGTGCGTCAGAGAATGTGTTTGTGAGATCTTTTTCCCATTGATAGTGGGGGGCCAACTTGGTAAAGGATCTTTTTCCCTGTAGGAGGTTATAGAAGTAGGATATGCCTTTGGGCCGTGGTGTGGGGTTTGTGAGGAAATCCCATGTCTTTTGTGGGATGTTGTAGAGAGGGAGAGGTAGTTTATTTAGGCAGTGTTGAATGCGGAGGTATGTGAAACTTTCAGAGGCGGGAAGAGCATATTCCCTTTGTAGTTGGGAAAAGGGTTTAATTTGGTTACCTTGTAGGAGATGTTGTAGTGAGTGGATTCCACTGAGGGACCATTTGGAGAGTCCGAGGTCAGGTGTCAAATGGTGAAGAGTCTCTAGGGGTATGTTGAGGAGTGTTTTAGGGGGATTATATTCTGAGGGGGCGATCAATTTTTTACAGGCATAGACTGCAGCCTTCATAGTCGGGGAGATGGAGGGTGATACATAGGAACCCAAAGGGGTACTCATTAGCCAGTTTTTTAGGTCTGGGCGTATCAGTGATAGATTTTCTATCTGGGCCCATAGAGATTGGGTATTAGGTTGAAACCACTCTGGAAGTTGTGCAAGTATTGCCGCCAGATAGTAATCCCTAAAGTCTATGGATCCTGTGCCTCCCGCCAATCTATGTTTGATTAATTTTGCATGCGAGCATCTGGGTTTTTTCCCTTTCCATAGAAATTTGTTGAAGATTGATTGAAGGGACTTAAAAAAAGGAGGCTGGAACTGGGATTGGCAATGTTCGGAAGAAGTACAATATTTGAGGAAGACATGTCATTTTAAAAGCTGCCAATCTCCCCGACCAGGAGAGCTCATGTTTAACAATATGTTGTGTGTCAGATTTGATTTTATGAAGGAGTGGGAGAAAGTTAGATGAGTAGACATTCCTTGTAGTTTTTGGGAGTTGGATTCCCAGGTATGTGATTTCCTTGTCTGCCCAATCAAAGGAATACTGTGTCTGGAGTAAATTCTTGATGGTGGAATCAAGATTAATATCAAGAATTGAAGATTTGGTTGTGTTTAGTTTGTAATATGATACCTTACTGAACCAGTTTAGAGTATCTTGTGCTGCAGCCAGGGAAGATGTGGGATTGGTGAGTACTAGAATAACGTCGTCCGCGAAAAGACTAATTTTGTGGCAGACATTACCAATTTGTATTCCGAATATTGTAGTATTGGTTCTAATGTGTTGTGCTAGAGGTTCCATTAGTAAGTTAAAGATAAGTGGGGACAGGGGACATCCTTGGCGTGTGCCATTTGTAATGGGGAATGGTTTAGAGAGCATACCTTGTGTAAAGACTTGGGCCGAAGGGGTGGTATACATAGCTAGGATGGCTCTAACGATGTGGTCTCTGAATCCAAATTTCTGAAGGACCATTTTGAGGTAGGTCCAGTAAACCCTGTCGAACGCCTTCTCTGCGTCTAAAGAGAGGAGCAGAGAAGGCGTTCCGGTGGATTCTGCATGATGTATCAAGTTGAGCATTCTTCTAGTGGCGTCTGGTGCTTGTCGTCCTTTAGTGAAACCTGTCTGGTCTCTATGTAGGAGGGTAGGTATGATGTCTAATAGACGTGCGGCAATGGTCTTAGCATAAATTTTCAGGTCAAGGTTGAGTAGGGAGATTGGTCTAAAGTTTTTGGGGGAGTTTGGTTCCTTTCCTGGCTTTGGTATCGTAACTATTAATGCATTTAAGTAATCATTCGGAAGTTTAGAAGAGGAGGCAGCGTTATTGTATAGCTCAGTAAGTTGTGGGGCGATCTGGGGGGAGTATTGTTTATAATATTCAGCTGTTAGGCCATCTGGACCTGGGGATTTCCCGTTAGGAAGGGAATCTATTGCTGAGAGAATTTCCTGTTCTGTAAAGGGCTTATTGAGATTCTCTAGTTGGTTCCCATTTAGGGTAGGTAGCTGAATGGATTGGAAAAATTGGTTAATCTCTTCTGGTGAGGGTTGTGGCGTATTAGTGTTGTAAAATGTAAAAGAATACAGCGCTGTCAGGAAAATCATAGCATGACATACATAAATTGATTCAATATGTAGACTCCAAATTGAGTAATAAGCTGCGGTTACAAAAAATGCGAGATACCCACACTAGAAATGTAAAATTGTAAAGGAAACCGCGCTATACAAACTAAAAATTAAAAAAATATAAAATATGCACATCAAAATGCTGAGTCCATTTGTGATAATGTCAATAGATGTCCGGCAAAGAAATCAATCACCAAGGGATATAACTCTTCATCCACATAATTTTGTGACATCACACTCAGTTCACCATTGGAAGTAGTGTTAGAGATAGGACAGTCCTCCACCTACAAAACAACTGCCTCTTACCAGCTCCCTTGATCTCTGGTCAGGAGATCAAATAGCGCCTTTTGGCTTATAACCCAGCCACAGTCTCAGATACAGATGGATATAGGTCAGATCGACTCCTCCTGTTATCCCATACAGCCCATACACAAACTTGTCCAATGGCCAATCATAAAAGGAGAAAAGAAGCCCTCCGTGTTGGACCCCCTCCTTGGCAGGGTCTATCAGGCATGCAGATTTTTGCCCTCTGCAGGGACCATGTAATGAGAAGATCTTCTCATTACATGGTCCCTGCAGAGGGCAAAAATCTGCATGCCTGATAGACCCTGCCAAGGAGGGGGTCCAACACGGAGGGCTTCTTTTCTCCTTTTATGATTGGCCATTGGACAAGTTTGTGTATGGGCTGTATGGGATAACAGGAGGAGTCGATCTGACCTATATCCATCTGTATCTGAGACTGTGGCTGGGTTATAAGCCAAAAGGCGCTATTTGATCTCCTGACCAGAGATCAAGGGAGCTGGTAAGAGGCAGTTGTTTTGTAGGTGGAGGACTGTCCTATCTCTAACACTACTTCCAATGGTGAACTGAGTGTGATGTCACAAAATTATGTGGATGAAGAGTTATATCCCTTGGTGATTGATTTCTTTGCCGGACATCTATTGACATTATCACAAATGGACTCAGCATTTTGATGTGCATATTTTATATTTTTTTATTTTTTAGTTTGTATAGCGCGGTTTCCTTTACAATTTTGTATTAGTGTTGTGTTTCAGATTGTAGAGGTCGCTATAGAAATCGCTGAATGCGTTGGCTATATCTTGAGGGTTGGACTGGGGTATATTAGTGTGGGGGTGGATAATCTGAGAAATTTTAGTTTTAAGTCTTCTGCCCTTAAGTTTCATTGCTAGAGATTTGCCTGCTTTATTGGAGGTGGCATAAGAGGTGGCTTTTAGTCTACGTTGGAAATATTCAAATGATTGAAGGAGCAAGGATTTCAGTTCTTGCCTTAGGTTCAATAGTTGGTGGGTTTGTGGGTTTTGGGGTTTAGTCTTATGTTGTTGTTCTAGGGAGGTAATTTGGGTGGTTATCTCATCTATACGCTGCGTCCTCTTCCTTTTGTGAAGGGAGCTTAGTTTGATTAACATACCTCTAATATAGGCCTTATGGGCGTTCCACACCACTCCATGGTCAGACGCTGTGCCTTTGTTTATAGAGAAAAATTCAGTGAGATGGTTGGAGATTTCTGTTGTGTACTTTTCATTTTGCAGTATGTAATTGTTTGCGCGCCACAGAAATGTGTTGCGTTGTGGAGTGGTGTCTGAAATAGAGATAGACATTGGGGCGTGGTCTGACCATGTTGTGGTGTGGATTTCAGATTTACATACATTCTGAAGAAGCCATTTATCAGTTGCGAATAGATCAATTCGTGAATATGAATTGTGCATGGGAGAATAGAAGGTAAAGTCCTTTTCTGATCCATGGTGGCAGCGCCACACATCGAACAAGTCCTGTGTGGACAAAAAATTTTTCAATGGCGATATTTGCCTCTTCGCAGGTGCCGTTGTGTCCATGGTGATGTCAGGAACACTGTTGAAGTCCCCGCATAGGATTAAGTGGCCTTTTTTTATTTGATTGGTTAACCTCAGAACTTTGTACATGAACTTCGAGCGAGGTGGGATGGTTTGGCTATTCTGTGTATTCTATCAATGATTATGTCCCTGGGGGATGCTTCTGGGACAATGACGTGCATCATTTCTTTCGCGTATCGTGGCAGATCTGCAGGCAGTATGGATTCGGGGACTCCGCGCAGTTTGACATTGTTCCTGCGAGATCTGTCCTCTAAGTCGGCCAGCTTGGCGCGGATCCATGTTTGTTCCTCTCTCACGTCTTCACACACATCTATGACTTCATTAACTTTGGAGGTGCAGTCACTCATATTTTTTTTCAATGCATGTCACTCTTTCATCTATTGTGTGTATGTCTGAGGAGATTTTAGCAAATAGTGAGGGGAGATCTGTCATGAGGGATGTCTGCAGAGACAGTAGCATGTCCTTTAATGTGGTGTCCATCACATGTCCCGAGGTGGGGAAGGATGCCATAGATGAATGCAGGGCCTGGTTGCTGAGAAGGGATTGAAAGCCTGGGCCTCGATTTTTGCTGTGGGCGGCCACTCCAGCGGCGCATCGAGCCTCATCTTAGCCTTAGCTGGGCTATTTAGGAGGTGGTCACCTTCCGGGGGGTGATTGGGTAAAGCTGGAGGGTCAGGTGGAGCGGATTCTACCGGGAATTCGTCCGGTAGATCCGTGTATGAGTCCCGCGGCGTGGCCTGGCCGGCGCCATCTTGGCATTCACTGACCTGCTCCGCCAGCTTGTAGGAAAACTCGGTGAGTTTTTTGGGCTTGTACTCCGGGTTTCTCTTTCTGGTCACATTGGCCATGTTCCCCAGTGTCCCAGGCGCTAGGATGGCACTGGATTTTGTTGTCTGTGCGGCCTGAGTAGCTTGAGTATCTCCCCTGTGAGACGAGCTGAGGTATCAAGCGTCCATCTACAGCTCCGGTCGGCCACGCCCCCAATATATTTTTCTTGACCAGTGCCCTTGGTTAGGGTGTCCCCCAGAAGAAGTTGTTTGCTATGGTACTCAGGGAGACACCTATTAGCAGTTCTGGTCTGAAACCTTGCCCTATAGAGGCGGATTGGTTGGTTGGTCTTCAGCTGTAGTTCTGTATTGAATTGATTGATTGAAGTGCTCATTTATGTGTACCACTTTTTTTTTCTTGGTTTTCGGATTAAAATTCATGCAGACAGCACTAGGTCTTTTATTAGGTTTTTCATTTGGAATTGCCATATGCTATCTGTTACTGTGAATGAGAGCTGATAGGAGAATATTGGAGATACAGAGAGACAGATAGTTGAAGAGACCTGGCATTATCCCCAGAGGGGAACAGCTGATTATGACCCACTGGTGAAACATGGGTAATAATGTGAGGTGAGCGTTTAAATCTCACTGGTGGAGGATTGACACATGCACTTTATGGATTTTTTTCATTCATATCACAGTGGATCAACACTTGGATGAGATTATTTTTATGTTTGGATTTAAAATTGGCTCATTGGAGCAGATTTATGGGCTATTTGCACTTTATCATACTAAATTAGTTTAAGGACACATTACACTTTATGTATATATTAGTTTTCATTGTATGTATTTTTGCACGTCAGGGAATTTTTTATATGTTGGATTTAAACTATTTATTTTAATAAGTATTTACATGAGTTGCACTATATAAGGGAATGTTGGAAGTTTACACAAGCGCTACTTGACCTTTCCTGAGTGAGGGTCATTTGTGTCTTGTAAGCCCCCACCTTTATACACCATGCTGATCTGCATAGTGGTCCTATCGCTGAAAGGCTTTGAGGTTATTGGGATACACATTCTATTTTTTTTCTTCTGCCGCACATTGAGAAGATTGAGCAAATCATTTCTGGGCTGTTCTCTGGGCCTTTTTTTTGGTTCATTATTCTTATGCACTTATATACCTTTAATTGATGTTTAATTTATGGTGATGTTTTTTATATTATGCACATTGTAATCACATTAGGAGCATTATGTGGTTTTCGGGTTTTTTTTTTGTTTCTTTTTTGGTGGACCAGTCCTGGAGGTACTGCAATACCAGGTTGATGCATGGAGTGGACAGAGCAAGCTCTTCTTCCATCTACCTGTGCTAAAAAAATGTATTTAATATATGGTCCCCAGTAGGGATGAGCTTGGAGTTCGAGTCGAACTCATGTTCGACTCGAACATTGGCTGTTCGCAAGTTCGCCGAACAGCGAACAATTTGGGGTGTTCGCGGCAAATTTGAATGCCGCGGAACACCCTTTAAAAGTCTATGGGAGAAATCAAAAGTGCTAATTTTAAAGGCTTATATGCAAGTTATTGTCATAAAAAGTGTTTGGGACCTGGGTCCTGCCC
This sequence comes from Lithobates clamitans, assembly GCA_037952925.1. Classification (NCBI taxonomy): domain Eukaryota; kingdom Metazoa; phylum Chordata; class Amphibia; order Anura; family Ranidae; genus Lithobates; species Lithobates clamitans. Next base: position 12,026,645 of record JBBGZY010000140.1, read on the forward strand.
CAGGGGACATGGATCAATGCAAAAAAAAGTTTTAAAAACGTCCGTTTTTTCAGGAGCAGTGATTTTAATAATGTTAAAGTCAAACAATAAAAGTGTAAAATCCCTTTAAATTTCGTACCTGGGGGGTGTCTATAGTATGCCTGTAAAGGGGCGCATGTTTCCCGTGTTTAGAACAGTCTGACAGCAAAATTACATTTCGAAGGAAAAAACTAATTTAAAACTACCCGCGGCTATTGCATTGCCGACAATACACATAGAAGTTCATTGATAAAAACGGCATGGGAATTCCCCACAGGGGAACCCCGAACCAAAATTTAAAAAAAAAAATGTTGTGGGAGTCCCCCTAAATTCCATACCAGGCCCTTCAGGTCTGGTATGGATATTAAGGGGAACCCCGGCCAAAATTTTTAAAAAAATGACATGGGGTTCCCCCTAAATTCCATATGGATTTTAAGGGGGTCTGCGGGCGGGGGGCTTACAAGGGGACCCCCAGATCCCGGCCCATGCTTCTTCTTTCTTCTATCTTCCTTCATCTTCTGGTTCTTCTGGTTCTTCTGGTTCTTCCTCCGGCGTTCTCGTCCAGCATCTCCTCTGCGGCGTCTTCTATCTTCTTCTCCTTGGGCCGCTCCGCATCCATGGCATGGGGGGAGGCTCCCGCTCTTCTCTTCATCTTCTTCTTCATCTTCTTCTCTTCTTCCTTCTTCTCTTCTTCTCTTCTTCATTTTCTTCTCCGGGCCGCTCCGCATCCATGCTGGCATGGAGGGAGGCTCCCGCTGTGTGACGGCGTCTCCTCGTCTGATGGTTCTTAAATAACGGGGGGCAGGGCCACCCGGTGACCCCGCCCCCCTCTGACGCACGGGACATGACGGGACTTCCCTGTGGCATTCCCCGTGACGTCACAGGAAAGTCCCATCAAGTCACCGTGCGTCAGAGGGGGCGGGGTCACCGGGTGGCCCCGCCCCCCGTTATTTAAGAACCGTCATAGGAGGAGATGCCGTCACACAGCGGGAGCCTCCCTCCATGCCAGCATGGGTGCGGAGCGGCCCGGAGAAGAAAATGAAGAAGAGAAGAAGAGAAGAGAAGAAGAAGAGAAGAGCGGGAGCCTCCCCCCATGCCATGGGTGCGGAGCAGCCCTAGGAGAAGAAGATAAAAGATGCCGCGGAGGAGATGCTGGACGAGAACGCCTGAGGAAGAACCAGAAGAACCAGAAGATGAAGGAAGATAGAAGAAAGAAGAAGCATTTAAATAAAGGAATTGTCAAAAACTGTCTCTTGTCATTTTTAACATTTTTGACAGTTTTTTAGTGAAATGGTAGGGGTAAGTACCCCCTTACCATTTCACACAGGGGGGGCGGGATCTGGGGGTCCCCTTGTTAAAGGGGGCTTCCAGATTCTGATAAGCCCCCCGCCCGCAGACCCCCACAACCACCGGCCAGGGTTGTGGGGATGAGGCCCTTGTCCTCATCAACATGGGGACAAGGTGTTTTGGGGGGCTACCCCAAAGCACCCTCCCAATGTTGAGGGCATGTGGCCTGGTACGGTTCAGGAGGGGGGGTGCACTCTCGTCCCCCCCTCTTTTCCTGCGGCCTGCCAGGTTGCGTGCTCGGATAAGGGTCTGGTATGGATTTTTGGGGGGACCCCACGCCGTTTTTTTTTTTTTTTTTTTAGCGCGGGGTTCCCCTTAAAATCCATACAAATCCATACCAGACCTGAAGGGTCTGTTATGGAATTTAGGGGAAACCCCACGTCATTTTTTTTTTAAATTTTGGCCGGGGTTCCCCTTAATATCCATACCAGACCTGAAGGGCCTGGTATGGAATTTAGGGGGACTCCCACGTCATTTTTTTTTTTTTAATTTTGGTTCGGGGTTCCCCTGTGGGGAATTCCCATGCCGTTTTTATCAATGAACTTCTATGTGTATTGTCGGCAATGCAATAGCCGCGGGTAGTTTTAAATGGGTTTTTTCATTCGAAATGTCATTTTGCTGTCAGACTGTTCTAAACACGGGAAACATGCGCCCTTTTACAGGCATACTATAGACACCCCCAGGTACGAAATATAAAGGGATATTACACTTTTATTGTTTGACTTTAAGCATTATTAAAATCACTGCTCCTGAAAAAACGGCCATTTTTAAAACTTTTTTTGCATTGACCCAGGTCCCCAAACACTTTTTATGACAATAACTTGCCTATAAGCCTTTAAAATTAGCACTTTTGATTATTCACGTTCGTGTCCCATAGACTTTAACAGTGTTCGTGTGTTCGAACAAACTTTTTTCCTGTTCGCATGTTCTGGGGCGAACCGAACAGGGGGGTGTTCGGCTCATCCCTAGTCCCCAGATAGAGGACGTATCAGATATTCAATTGATAAGAACAGATACTACACTTGATTTTGGCCAAAGGGCCGAGAAGCAATAACATTATATGATTTTCATAAGCGCTGCACTGTTTTTCTATCTCATGTAGACCATGTATTGGGGTATTGTGATAGTTGCTTTTTATTATTGTAGGTTTGGGCCTCTATCGCGTTTTTTCTTTACTCACATTGATAAAACTGCTTTGCTTGTAGACTTCTCTGACATATACATTGCAACTGGGCCATGAGAATCTACGCATAAAGCATTATTATTATTATTATTACTTTTATTAATTATTATTATCATTATAGGCAAAATTGTGCCAATTCCAATGGAGAATCATCTTGAGATTTGCAATACTCTCCTTTGATCTCGTCAGTAGGATGGTGATAACAACCCCTGCACTACCAAAGCCGGGGGAAATGTGAGTATATTATCTTACTTTTTTCCCTTACTTTTTTTCTTTTTTCAAATTATTACAAGTTAATCTTTCATTAACCACTTCACACCCACGCTTTAGCCGAAAGATGGCTACAGCGTGGGCTTAGATTGACGGGAGGGCATCCATATATGCCCTCCCATCCTCACGGCGTGTGGCTGGCGTGCTCTGTGATCACCGAGTCCTTAGGACTAGACTGATCAGAGATCAGAGTAATGGGCCAATCCCGGCCCTTTACCGCGTGATCAGCTGTCAGCCAATGACAGCTGATTGCATGATGTAAACAGAGGCCGGTAAGCTGCTTTTTTTTCCTCACGCTCACAGTGTGAGGAGAAAAAAATATAGCTGATTGCTGGCTTCTGTGAGAGGGACATTGGTCTCTCACACTGCTAAGCAGTGCCCACCAGTGTCACCTATCAGTACCCATCAGTGCTGACAATCAGTGCTCATCAGTGCCTCATCATCGGTACCACCTATCAGTGCCACCTACCGGTGCCTATCAGTGCCCTTCAATACCACCTATCAGTGCATATCGGTGCTGCTTATCAGTAGCACCTCTCTGTGGCCTTCAGTGCCATCTATCAGTGTCACCTATTAGTGCTGCCTCATGAGTGCCTCCTGATCAGTGCCCACCAGTGCCGCCTTATCAGTGTCCATTAGTGCCGCTTATCAGTGTCCATTAGTGCAGCCTATCAGTGCCCATCAGTGCAGCCTTATCAGCACACATCAATGAAGGAGAAAAATTACCTGTTTGCAAAATTGTATAACATACTATGAAAACTTTTTTTTTTTCAAAATGTTCTGTCTTTTTTTGTTTAGCAAAAAATAAAACCCCAGTGGTGATTAAATCATTAAATACCACCAAAAGAAATCACTATTTGTGTGAAAAATGTATAAAAAAATATATATATATATATAAAAATGTAATATGGGTACAGTGTAGCATGACCGTGCAATTGTCATTCAAAGCGCTAAAAGCTGAAAATTGGCCTGGGCAGGAAGGGGGTATATGTGCCCAGTAAGCAAGTGGTTAAAGGGGAAGGGGCAACCACACTAAAAAAGTGGGCCTTGCATAGAGTGCAAAGTCCCCTTTAATTAAGGAGCAAAATATTTATTTGCACTAATCAAGTGGAGAAGGGAGACACCTTTGTGCTATAAATTATCTAGGGAGGGTTGCACTTTGAACTAGGAGGAACAGTGGCTAAGGGAGGGGTGACATGATGACAGAACAGGGAAGGCTATTGGACTGGTAGGAAGAGTTAAACTGTGAGGGGCATGGTGCAGTGGCCAGAAATGTTCTGTGAGTGGTGAAGTAGCTGTAAATGTGTGGGGGAGATATGTGAATGACATGATGTATTGTGAATGTGGGCCTAGTAGATGATGGGGAGATGCTCTTACAGCTGAGGGGCTGGGGAATGAATTTCCATGGGGGGGGGGGGGTGGCCAGACAGATATCCACTTTGTGGAGGAAGGATATGATGTGAGCCGTAGATGAGAGATGCTTACAGTATGAGCAGAGGATCAGAGAGGCAGGAAGAGATGTAGTAGGAGGCTGATGGACAGAAATAAGGAACTGTGAACATGTGTGAGGTATGAATAAGATGAAGATTCTCTGAAAAAGGGTAGATAAAAGGGAGGCACTTGAAAAATGGAAGTGGATAAGGGGAAGACACTTTGACAGGGGTGGAGGGATAAGTGGGAATCAGTCTGATTGGAAAGGAGAGAATAGGAGAGAGACACACTGTTGAGGGAGATAAGAGGGAGGTGCACTTATGGGTAGGGGGGGATAAAAAGGAGGCACTATGATGGAGATGGGGGATAAAAGTGAGGTGTTACATATCTCTGTCAGTGGCTAGAAAGTGGTTGGGTGGTCCTCAATGATATACGACACCTCATCCCAAGATTTGAGAAAATCATATGAAGAGGGAGGAAGAGATATAGGGATTATAGCGGTGCCAAAAACAACAACCTTATTTAAGTAAAAACATGTATTTTTATTAACAAAGTCTTAAAAAACAACTTATAGAGGTTACAGACATAAGGTGTGCATCAAAAAGTAGACCATTTAAAATCCTTTGTAGCGATTTTGTATGTATAACGTTCCGTCCTGTCCCCTTCCCCTACGCGTGTTCGATACAAGGGGGATTTCGTATCTTCATCATTCACCCCCTGATCGAACACGCATAGGGGAAGGGGACAGGACGGAACAGTATACATACAACCTGTTGGGACAGATTAGCACGCCACCCCGTACTGGCCACTGTTGCCCGTTCGTCTCTGCTGTTTTAGTGTGGCGCCCTTAAGCGCCTTGTTACTGTGAGTACCCATTGCGGGATTTGTTTATGATTTTAATCAATTTACTACATACTGCACCATGAAGTCCTTTTTATGTTGATATATTGAGGTACAAACGGGACTGCTGTGAGGAACAGAGGCACCAGTGCAAATCGATCCAGGACCCTGCATATAACATCGAACCCAGAGAGGTTCTAAGGCGCATTCTGACCAAGCTTAATTGCAAGGTCGCACGCCCTAAGGTGAGGGGCTTTCACCTGGGGGGAGCACTTGTATGAGCGCACAGCACTTTGGTTTGTGTTCACCATTACACATGAATGTATTGTGGAAGATCTGTGGACTGTTAATTTGATCATTGCACAGCAACACAGCACTGAATTGCATAGAATCACATGGATGCAACACCAAATCGCATGGATGCGTTTTTTTGTATTTTTTAACTTTTTATTGTTTGAACATTGCACTAATACCATATTGCATAGATGCAGCACTGAAATGCATGGATGCAACACTAAATCGGACTGTTAATTTAATCATTACACAGCAACACAGCACTGAATTGAATAGAATCTCATGGATGTAGCACCAAATCGCATGGATGTGTTTCTTTGTATTTTTTAACTTTTTATTGTTCAAACATTGCACTAACACCATATTGCATAGAAGCAGTACTGATAAGCTGGGATGCAACACTAAATCGCATGGATGTTTGTGTTGAATTATCTATTAATGTTTTAAAATTGCACAAGCTTTGTGGAATATTTGCAATACACAGGCTTATTGGAGCACTTTTACCTATTTATTCATTCATTGGAATTTATTGCACATTAACGTATAGTATTGTTTCGGCCATATTTATACCTCACTTAAACGATTAACGATACAAATATGATTGATTAAACCTTTGTCTATATAAAAATAAAAACGAGTGATAACAGGGAAAAAAGATAAAAATTACATTTATTTACACAGAAAAAGAAGGTTAGAATGATTAGAATTTATCATATATCTCTATAGTGTTGGCTCTAGACTGCAAAGTTAATTCAAAGTTAATTCAGGCATAAACTCATAAATGTTTTCAATGGACATATACAAGATATACAAAGTCATAAGATAAATCCTAGGATTAAAAAAAGGTTAGAAAGATAGATAGATATAGATACTTCACACAGACTGCATATCCCTCAGATGTTCTCGGGCTGGACTCCCTGTAACCATTTAGCCCACTCCCTTTTATATGCATTCTCCACCAATCAACAGATGCCACATATTGATTGGGTCAGAGATGTCACAGAATTCATGCTCGGACATTGCTGTTACAGTGCGACCCCCTCGGTGCCTACCAGTCTATGAATTAATGAACAATCTCCTTTGATCTCCCAGCCCAAACAGTCCCGACAGTAGTATGTTAATGGCCCCTGGTGAGTTGATTACCACCTAGGGGACCTTTCCTGATTCCCATCAGTGTATTGGAAGCATATTAATGGCCCCCTGAAGAATGAATGCCTTAAGGTCTGCCAATAACCTTTGATCTAATCAACACCTCTAGGGCTTCTCGGGTTCAAATCAAGGTAACTACATTTCTTAAGGTGAGCTTTGTTCTATCATGATATTAAGAAACATATTCCCATATATGAAATATATATATATCCACACATAGATACCCACATATACACGTAGATATATATATATATATATATATATATATATATATATATATATATATATATATATATATATATACATGCACATACACATCCTATGAGGCAAGGCAGTTTAAATTGGGAGTCCTTGCAATGGTCCACTTGAATCTCATTGATATAAATATGATATCCAATATTTCCATCACATATCCCCCTGAAGTTCATTCTTGAACTTATGTCCTCCTTCAATGATCTTGCACCCACCCACAACAGCCCAGAAGCCCCGACCCCTCCCCACCACCACTGCGGCCTCCTCTTCCTTTCTTGAACACGCCGGAACTCCTCAAAGTAGGCTTAAGATAGCAAAGAAATCCTGGTCCTTTGGAGACTCCACATTCAAACCATGAGTGTCTGTATTGCAATGTTTCATCACTCCTCTGCCTTGGAGGAGCGGAACTCCAACATTGATGGCGGGATCCTGGCATATCTAGTCCTGTATCTTTGTAAGACCATGTAATGGTTGCATCGATCGGACCGCGAGACAGCACTTTTCAGCATGGTGAAGGAAAGTCCAGGAAAGTCTTTTTCGTGACACATTTATCTCAAGAAATAACTTGGTGGTCGCTGCTTCTTCAGGTGGGGTCGGGCGGGTCTCCAGACAGTCGTGCATGAATACAAAAAGAGAGAGGAGAACGTTAGTGTACAGATATTGGAGAAATGCTGGACAGGAACAGAGTGTTGGCCATTAAGACTAAATACTCATAAAGGGTGTAATGTGGACGAGTAGAGTGGGTTCCCACAGGGTACAGAGTCTGAGCAACAGCCAGTATCATCCATGGCCCTTGATGGTAGGGATAGACAATACTGTCTGTTATTGCCAGGTCCCTGGGTTCACCACACCTGCTCACGGGGCTCAGGTTAAAGTAGTAGGTAGACTAAGGGAGGTGAAATTACATTAAGACATAAAACTGGATGTCCAGGGATACTTTAGTTAAAATATGTTTTTTTTTTTGTTTTTTTTTTATAAATAAGTTTTTTTTAAACAAAAAATGATATGACTGATGTCTTAGTTACATTATCTCAAGAAGATAGATGATAGAAATCAAAGGAAAAAAACTCAGAGAGCATAATATTAAAGAAGAAAAAGGAATGGAAGAGAGGTGAGTAATGAAAATGAACAGGAAAAAATAGTGGAAATGAAAAAAAAGAACAAAAAAGCGAAAAAAACTACAGATCGAACGCTGCTCCAACCAAGACTGTTAAAGAGCCTTGAATCTGTATATAAAAAAAAAATGAATACATTGGTCAAAAAAAAACATAATAAAAAAAAAATAAAAAACAAAAAAACAAAACAAATGTTTTTCTTAAAAAAAAAACCCTCCTCTCCCATTAACAGTATTTTTGCAGGTCAGGTACAGAGATATTAACAACAAAAGGGAGAGAAAAAAAAATAAAAAATAAAAAAAATAAAACTAAAAATAATAAAAAAATGATTAAAACTTTTGGAATTTAGGTAAACCTGACTGCACTTTATTACTAAAAATTCAAGAGGCTTATCCCTGGAACAAGAAAAATATAATTCTAGGGTCCTCTCTTACATGTGCAACTTCTTAGTACTGGTCTGGATTGGATCTGGCTTCCTCAGAGATTTGTTTCTGAGTTAGTGGCCTTTCTGTTCCTTGAGAGAAGATACCTTGTTAAGGTACACATTCTCATAGCTTTGGCATTCATTCTCCTGATAGTAACGCACATTATTACCTGCATCAGGAAAAGCAATAAGGCTGCACAGGTTAGGACAACAACAGGGTGGAGCAAAATGTTTAGGAAAGCTGTAGCGTTCGGACTATATCCAAATAAACTTTCCCACCAGGAAATCCTAGCATCTGCGTCTAAAGCGTGGGATACTTGGATCAGTCTATTTTGATCATGGGTGAGTCGTATGGTGGCTTGTTTTTCAGCATCTCCTAGTGCATTTAATATTTCATCCTGTTGTCCGAAATCCACCAGCCAAGCTTTTAACTCAGCCCCAAATACCAGAGGAAGTTTCTGTAGGTGTAAGGGGATGTCAGGTTTGCTATAAAACCTTTCTTCAGGGGTGATCGGGGTACAACCCGGTGTTCCTGCTATATCCATGCCACGGGCCAGAGGAGGTGTACTATAGACTCCCCGAGGTAGTGTACCCTGCTGAGTACCATTTAATCTGATGCTGAAGATGGTGCATCATTAGACATGTGATACTAGCACCAGTACCCTGGTCTCCAGTCTCAAGTAGTTTTAACTTTGTTTAGGACCAGTTGGGACACTACCCCGGCATCCATTAGACATGACCCCCCCCCCCTGTGCCAGCATTGTTGCCTTTTCCAATAGCACAACCCCTACCTTCCTCTAGCACTCATCAGTACCAGTCATCTGAGGCTGTCCAGACTCAAACCATCAGAACAAGATGGACTCCAGGGTGTAATCCAGTAGAGTCTGATAGGATAGTATCCAGATTGACCGTGATATCTGCACAATGTTCCATCCCTGCCATTAGGGATGAGAACAGTGCGAGTAAGATTTTTGATGATCCTGGAACTGAGTCATCCACCAATCTATTACGACTCATAGGCAACCTGGATACTACCCCCCCCCCCCCCCCCGTCTGTCCTTGCAAAGTGATGCTGGACAGAGCAAGTTGGCTTTCCTAACCCCTTCCCTGGTATGTAGCACAAGACCCCCCCCCAATGTGATCCTGAATATCTCCAGCTCCATAGTGTTTTAAGGTACCCAGTGCCCCACCTCCAGCTCCAAAGACAGTCTCCATTAAGCCTCTCTTTCCTAAGGATGGGAAATAGTCAGAATACCCGGATTGAAAACCACCTGCCACCAGGTACACAAGTTTCTTTATAGAGGCTGCACACCTTATGGGGCACTGGTCTTCCTGTCATGCAGGACACAGACCACTAGTTAAGGTACGCAAGGAGTCTAGGACAGGAAGGACAACTATGGCTATCCACTGAGGAGAATACAGCGTGCCCACACAACTCCATCCCTGTGCCTGGATTTCAGAGACCATGCCCAGGGTATACAATGCACCTCTACCTATGGTTGGGTTCAAGGAACCCTCTAGTTCCCTGGTTAACATTACATTGGTATTCCTTAGGACACAGAAACAAACTCGTCTATGTCCCAAATAATACCCAGGTGCTTCCTTCTCAGCAATGACCTCTCCATCCAGAACACAGAGTGCAATATCTTACACAATCTTCCTGCATAACTCTTCTCCAGGCACTCCCAAAACTATACACTCTCAACTTGTATGCCATCAGGCAGGCCCTCATACTACACATCTGAAGGTAAATCTGAAGGAAATTGGAAAACAAAAATTGCATAATGTGTATCCAACTCAAGGAACTTCTGCTACCAAACACAACTGGCCAAAGGGTAAAGAAATATCCCTTGCAGCACTGAGGGATCATTGAACAGTAGTGGGTACACGAGCCGACCGATGTGCCCTTTAAAGCCAGGAAACCCAATTATCGAATCTGGGAAATAAAACACCAATAAAATTTAGTAATAAATATTCCATTTTCCTCCTAGAAACAAAATAACCCAATGGTTATATACCTGTAACAGGACATTAACATATGAAACACAAATATACATTACATTACATAAACAGTGCACTTTTTAAGATATCAAAAAATTGTTGAGCTCAACTTATCATTAATATGTATTACTTAATACACATTAATACCACGTGGATTTTTTGTTTTATGGTATACCAATAATTCCCAAAAAAATGTATTCACCATGGTTGAAAAAAATTAGCAATCCGTAAAAAACCTTTTAGCAGTACCATTTGTCAACAGATGATAATACCTCACCACAAAGAACCTCTCCAGTACTGTTTTCCTGAAAAACAAACCCATTTTAGTACATGTATCTTTCAATTCACTAGTACAGATAATTATCTTGGCTCAGGTCATTTGCATGTCAATACAGTTCGCTGCACCTTTTCACAGACCTGGTGAGAAAGAAGGGTGGTCATTTGGGTGGGCTGTCAGCAGCTGAGAACAAACGTTACACAACACGACATATATTGCATATTCCACACACACACACAAATTGCTAGGTTATAGATGAACTCTAGACATCACACATATTAGCATGTTTTCTATAATACCCAGTACTTCTTCTTAAACCCATAACATCTGTTTGGTAAGGTTGAAATTCTTTCAGAGATCCATCCCATTTCATTAGCCCCTTCTCAGGAGTTTGGAATGGGACCCCTGACCCAGGTGGTCCATACTTCCTACCTCTAGGCCATGTGGCGAAGCGTGCAGAGTACACTTCAAAATCACGTCTTGTGGTCCTATATGGATTATGCTTACCGACTTTTTGGCTGGAACTGGATAGACAGAATCTCGCGATGTGACCCAGTAATCCGCATAAGTGGCATTTTATCTTATTTAAAGTGGTACAACACCTCTTAACAAAGGGCTTTGTTTTAGATGACTGTGAATATGGGATGGCCTCTTCTGGATTAGTAGTTTTTACCTGCGGCTTACAAAATATAGGGGCAATTTTTAAAGAGCTCTTACCTTCCTGGGATTTATTCTTGTTGATACATACCTTAGGTGTGGAGGATGTCCCCCTGAATTCAGACCTACCCAAATCAGTTACCTTGTTATCTTCTCTATCTGAAAACTGATCCCACGGCTCCTGGCAGCTGACATATAATGGTTTCACCCTACCTTCTGCATCCTTCAGTCTCTTTCCCAACTGGAGAATGTCCTCCTGTAATCTTTTGTTTTCTAGTACTAATTGCTGGTGGATAGCCTCTGAATTTGACATGGACGCTTCTAAAGTACTGATGTTACCTTTGGTGATTTCTATCTCTTCTTTTAGGGATGTGTTTTGCACTTTCAAATGCTCATACTGTTTTGCTAACCACCTGGCCGCAAAGATTAGCGCCGGTTTTCCCATGCGCTTATTATAGCTTCTTTCAGTGAGATTTAATTTCACATCCTCTCCCGTCAGCAGGACAGAAAGTGTCCCTTCTGCCTGGAGACCTTCCTCCCTTAATGCCAGCATGGCCATTTCCTCTCCATGTCGTGGTGGCCTACTCTGTCTTGGAGCTGTACACTCCTTCTTGAAGTGTCCGGGTCTGTGGCAGTTGAAGCAAACTGGTTTCCCTTTTGGTTTTTCTCCAAGATCTGCACTGTTCAACTGATCAGTGACAATGCAGATCCTTTGAGGTTTCTGTGACTCCCAATCTGCTATGTTGCTTTCAATAGCAGTTGCAAGTGACAACAAAGAGGAGAGGGGCTTATCTCTCCAGTCTGGATTTGCAGTCATCAATTTTTCCCTGATGTTTCCTCTCAACCCGGTCATGAAGCTATGTATCAATATGGGTGATAGGGCACTGTTAGTAATGTCCTCCCCAGCCGTTTCCACGGCTTGTTTAAAGTGATTGTAGTATGTCATACAATCTTCCTGTGGACCTTGGATCACTGCTGACACCTTGGTCCAAGACTGGGGATGATAGACTGTTTTAATCAACTGCGCCAATTGCTTAGTGAGTATATCTCCTAGATGGCTGGAGTCAACATACAGGGTCAGTGGAATATAAGTTTTACTGAGGATTTCATCCACGTCCCCATCTCCACAAACCCTTTTCATTATTTGAAGCATATCACCCCAGTTTGCATTGTAGCTTGCCTGGATGTCTAGCAGCTCTTTGGCAAATTTAATGGGATCTGTCCTTGGATGGGGGATAACACTCAGAAATCCCTTCATCTCAGAGGGAGTCCACGGCACGTGATGTGTCATCTTTCCTGTGGATCTCCCACTGTTGTCATAAACCACCTGTTCTCTTACAGAATAGACAGATAAGTCATCTGAAAAAGATATCAGTTGTGGATTGGTCTTTTGGGATTCTGTCACAGAATCCCAATAAGACTGTGGAAGATTTTTTCTGCCAGGTGGGGGCACTTTATCCAACTGCAAAGTGCCCTGAAGGGTGGCATTAACAGTCCCATGGTACACCAGTGTGCCCACATTGGGTGATATCCTTTCACCCTTAGAGTGACACCACACAGGTCCTTGCTGTGGGGTGCTAGTTACTTGGGGGTATAGAGGTACGTAGGCTGTGTACTCGGTAGCAGAACTGCCCATATTGCTTACAGCAGCAGAATGGCTAGTTAACTGACGTCTAGGGGAGAATGCTGGTTCACAGTCAGTAATATGGTCTCTGGAACTGGGGAGAATTTTCTCCCTTGATTCCAGCATTCCCTTCCCCTGGCTTGCTGCACTCTCTCTTTCCTTTTGTTTCAATTCTTCACATAAAGAGTTTTTCTGTGATTCATTGGGGGTTTTAAATGGGGGGTTAAACTTGGCAGCCAGTTGTGGCTTCCCCTTTTTGCCATCTGTTGATAGATGACAATTCCTATCAGCTTCTGAGTATTTTGCCAACAAGGACCGGGCGATTGTATAAGGCCCCAATCCTGACAATTCCTCATCTTCCCCCTGTTTATCACTGTCACTACTCTGGGGATGTGGGTCTAGTGGCTGTCCCTGCTTGTTCCTACTACTCAGCATCATTTGGTGTGTTTTCTCCTTAACTCCCACTGTAAAAACATTAATTTCCTCCGTCTTATTCACCGACTCAAGCGTCCATATAGCCCAAGTATCTTTTTCATATGGCCGCGTCATCTTTTTGTGATGAGCACGGTACAGACTTTCCCATACTTTCGGCTTAAAAGTACCTCTCTTAGAATACTTCTTCCCAGTCCAGCGATCCCAATTTTGAATATATTTTACAACCCAAGGTCCATATTTATCTATCATCTCTTCCCTTGGGGTCATTTGACTCCATTCAGACCCCCTCTTTGAAGCGATTTGATTACCCATCCTTACGGACACTGGACCTTGAACTGATTCCCCAACCTTTTTACAGGTTGCCTTTACTTCAGAGGTAGCTACTCTCTGACCAAGAATTGGGTTGACAGGTACCGCCCCTGTCACCCTTGCCGATTTTTTTTTTTCACTACTTGTCAGGCCAATTCCCTGTCCTGGCTATAGTCCTTCAAAAAATTAGCCTGGAGATTTCCCAAACTACATAATAGTTTAATCCCCCCGTGGACTTTTCTGAAGTACTCTAAAAGAAATGCTTAATGAAAGGCTTTTACTTCTGTTATATCAAGAATTATTAGCACAAACTTGGATAATCAGGACCCTATGCGTGCTTGTAGTACAGGAGGTAGTTAACTGATGCACACCTAATTGCAATACGATTTGTAGGAGTTACAACATTACAGATCTAATCACAATGCTTACGATTCCCAGTTAGTAGTTTACACAGAAAGATAGATACATACATCGAAGATCATTCAGTGTGTACTAGGCCCACAGGTGCAATTCGATCTCAAAGACCGGGAAGCGTCTTGACCTAGACTCATGCAAGGGTCAACTAGAAGCGCTTGTTGGCAGAAAGGCCCAGATCCTACTTCTTTCCACTGCCTTCAAACGTCCAATCAGAGCCCCTTATCATTCACGCAGACACCCTCCTGCAGTGTTGGCCCAACCGAGCAGGATGCCTTCTCATACACTCTCAGTACAATTTTATTTCACTTATACTGTTCATATCAGTCTCATCAAAGTATTAGTACAGACAAAAGGTTATCTATATAAACAATGTTCAAAGAAGCTTGCTAGTTTGGGTGTTCATACAGGGGAGACAGACATACAAACAAAGACATTAAAAATGCTTACCGTTTCTGGAGTTAGACTTGTCCTCCACCCACAAAATCACTCAAACGTGAAGCTTCCTCACACGAGGCACCATTTGTTTCGGCCATATTTATACCTCACTTAAACGATTAACGATACAAATATGATTGATTAAACCTTTGTCTATATAAAAATAAAAACGAGTGATAACAGGGAAAAAAGATAAAAATTACATATATTTACACAGAAAAAGAAGGTTAGAATGATTAGAATTTATCATATATCTCTATAGTGTTGGCTCTAGACTGCAAAGTTAATTCAAAGTTAATTCAGGCATAAACTCATAAATGTTTTCAATGGACATATACAAGATATACAAAGTCATAAGATAAATCCTAGGATTAAAAAAAGGTTAGAAAGATAGATAGATATAGATACTTCACACAGACAGCATATCCCTCAGATGTTCTCGGGCTGGACTCCCTGTAACCATTTAGCCCACTCCCTTTTATATGCATTCTCCACCAATCAACAGATGCCACATATTGATTGGGTCAGAGATGTCACAGAATTCATGCTCGGACATTGCTGTTACAGTGCGACCCCCTTGGTGCCTACCAGTCTATGAATTAATGAACAATCTCCTTTGATCTCCCAGCCCAAACAGTCCCGACAGTAGTATGTTAATGACCCCTGGTGAGTTGATTACCACCTAGGGGACCTTTCCTGATTCCCATCAGTGTATTGGAAGCATGTTAATGGCCCCCTGAAGAATGAATGCCTTAAGGTCTGCCAATAACCTTTGATCTAATCAACACCTCTAGGGTTTCTCGGGTTCAAATCAAGGTAACTACATTTCTTAAGGTGAGCTTTGTTCTATCATGATATTAAGAAACATATTCCCATATATGAAATATATATATATCCACATATAGATACCCACATATACACGTAGATATATATATATATATATATATATATATATATATATATATATATATATACATACACATACACATCCTATGAGGCAAGGCAGTTTAAATTGGGAGTCCTTGCAATGGTCCACTTGAATCTCATTGATATAAATATGATATCCAATATTTCCATCACAGTATTAATAGTTATTAATAGATTTTGTATATGTTAGGCACAATATCACTTTATTAATATTTTAGTGGAAATTTCTTATTTTTTATTTTTTTTTTTTGATAAGCGCAGCGTGTGTACAATTTGGTATATCTTTGTTTTATGTTTTATATATTATTGTAATGTGGTTTATATATATATATATATATATATGTGTTTTTTTTTTTTGGCACCCATTGGATGAGATTAATGCTTGTCTTTTCTTTTTTTCTCCTTTTTTTGTTATATAAATTTAAAAAAATTTCAATAAAAATGGAATGCTGTAAAAAATTAAAAAAAAAAAAAGGGAAAAAAAAATATATATAAATACACAAAATTGTATATATACTATATTGTCAAAGTATTGGGACACCTCCCTTTACACGCACATGAACTTTAATGTCATCCCAGTCTTAGTCCTTAGGGTTCAATATTGAGTTGGCCCGCCCTTTTCAGCTATAACAGCTTCAACTCTTCTGGGAAGGCTGTCCACAAGGTTTAGGAGTGTGTCTATGGGAATGTTTAACCATTCTTCCAGAAGCGCATTTATGAGGTCAGGCACTGATGTTGGACGAGAAGGTTGCAGTCTAATAGGGCGTACACACGGTCGGACTTTGTTCGGACATTCCGACAACAAAATCCTAGGATTTTTTCCGACGGATGTTGGCTCAAACTTGTTTTGTCTACACACGGTCGCACAAAGTTGTCGGAAAATCCGATCATTCTAAACGCGGTGACGTAAAACACGTACGTCGGGACTATAAACAGGGCAGTGGCCAATAGCTTTCATCTCTTTATTTATTCTGAGCATGCGTGGCACTTTGTCCATCGGATTTGTGTACACACGATCGGAATTTCCGACAATGGATTTTGTTGTCGGAAAATTTTATCTCCTGCTCTCAAACTTGTGTGTCGGAAAATCCGATGGAAAATATCCGATGGAGCCCACACACGGTCGGAATTTCCGACAACACGCTCCGATCAGACATTTTCCATCGGAAAATCCGACCGTGTGTACGGGGCATAACTCATCTCAAAGATGTTCTATGGGGTTGAGCTCAGGACTCTGTGTAGGCCAGTCAAGTTCCTTCACCCCAAACTCACTCATCCATGTCTTTATGGACCTTGCTTTGTGCACTGGTCCAAATTATTTGGTGGAGGGGGGATTATGGTGTGGGGTTGTTTTTCAGGGGTTGGGCTTGGCCCCCTAGTTCCAGTGAAGGGAATTTTTAAGGCGTCAGCATACCAAGACATTTTGGACAATGTCATTCTCCCAACATTGTGGGAACAGTTTGGGGATGTCCTTTCCTGTTCCAACATGACGTTGCACCAGTGCACAAAGCAAGGTCCATAAGGACATGGAGGAGCAAGTTTGGGGAGGAGGAACTTGACTGGCCTGCACAGAGTCCTGACCTCAACCCAATAGAACATCTTTGTTATAGCCTTGTTGTGGGCTATATTCCTCTTAATGGAGATCCACAACTTGTGTTTCTCAAGAAAAATACAGTTATTGTTGTCATTTAGTTTGGGTAGTAGATTTTTTTTTTTAAATAACTAAATAGTTTAAAATCAAAATACGTCCACTACCACCCCACCACCCAAACCACCCACTAAGAAAAAAAATCTAAATAGCCTAAATTCTTTTTTCAAAACAAGAATATACCATAAATTTACAGTCTGGTCCATAAATATTGGGACATTGACACTATTCTAACCTTTTTGGCTCTTTACACCACCACAATGGATTTAAAATAAAATGAATAAGACGTGCTTTAACTGCAGACTTTCAGCTTTAATTTGAGGGTATTTACATCTAAATCAGATGAACAGTGTAGGAATTACAACAGTTTGTATATGTGCCTCCCACTTTTTAAGGGACCAAAAGTAATGGGACAATTGGTTGCTCAGCTGTTCCATGGCCAGGTGTGTGTTATTCCCTCATCCCATTTACAAGGAGCAGATAAAAGGTCCAGAGTTCATTTCAAGTGTGCTATTTGCATTTGGAATCTGTTGCTGACAACTCTCAATATGAGATCCAAAGAGCTGTCACTATCAGTGAAGCAAGCCATCATTAGGCTGAAAAAACAAAACAAACCCATCAGAGAGATAGCAAAAACATTAGGTGTGTCCAAATCAACTGTTTGGAACATCCTTGAAAAGAAAGAATGCACCGGTGAGCTCAGCAACACCAAAAGACCTAGAAGACCACGGAAAACAACTGTGGTGGATGACCGAAGAATTCTTTCTCTGGTGAAGAAAACACCCTTCACAACAGTTGGCCAGATCAAGAACACTCTCCAGGAGGTAGGTGTATGTGTGTCAAAGTCAACAATCAAGAGAAGACTTCACCAGAGTGAATACAGAGGGTTCACCACAAGATGTAAACCATTGGTGAGCCTCAAAAACAGGGAGGCCAGATTAGAGTTTGCCAAACAACATCTAAAAAAGCCTTCACAGTTCTGGAACAACATCCTATGGATAGATGAGACCAAGACCAGAGTGATGGTAAGAGAAGAGTATGGAGAAGGAAAGGATCTGCTCATGATCCAAAGCATACCACCTCATCAGTGAAGCATGGTGGTGGTAGTGTCATGGCGTGGGCATGTATGGCTGCCAATGGAAATGGTTCTCTTGTATTTATTGATGATATGACTGCTGACAAAAGCAGCAGGATGAATTCTGAAGTGTTTCGAGCAATATTATCTGCTCATATTCAGCAAAATGCTTCAGAACTCATTGGATGGCGCTTCACAGTGCAGATGGACAATGACCCGAAGCATACTGCGAAAGCAACCAAAGAGTTTTTTAAAGGGAAAGAAGTGGAATGTTATGCAATGGCCAAGTCAATCACCTGACCTGAATCCCATTGAGCATGCATTTCACTTGCTGAAGACAAAACTGAAGGGAAAATGCCCCAAGAACAAGCAGGAACTGAAGACAGTTGCAGTAGAGGCCTGGCAGAGCATCACCAGGGATGAAACCCAGCATCTGGTGATGTCTATGCGTTCCAGACTTCAGGCTGTAATTGACTGCAAAGGATTTGCAACCAAGTATTTAAAAGTGAAAGTTTGATGGATGATTGTTAATCTGTCCCATTACTTTTGGTCCCTTTAAAAGTGGGAGGCACATATACAAACTGTTGTAATTCCTACACCGTTCTCCTGATTTGGATGTAAATACCATCAAACTAAAGCTGAAAGTCTGCAGTTAAAGCACATATTGTTCCTTTCATTTCAAATCCATTGTGGCGGTGTATAGAGCAAAAAAGATTAGAATTGTGTCGATGTCCCAATATTTATGGACCTGACTGTATACCATATAAAAATGAATTCCTACATGAAATGTACTTTTACCTCGAATGCTGAGAAATTTCCCAATGGTCTGGCTTACAAACAAAAAGTCAGGGCCCTTTCACATGGACGTGTCCATGTACGGGCTCTGCTTTGCTCAGCGGGGGATCGCTCCGTCGATCCCCGCTGAGCAGGCAGATGACAGGTCTGTCTCTGCACACTGTGCAGGGACCGACCTGTCAGAGTGCCGCTCTCCTCTATGGGGGATTGGATGAAGACGGATCATAGAGTCCGTTTTCATCCGATCCTCAGACAGAAAAATAGGGTTTTCCTCCGTCACAGTTTAGCGGATCGGAGCAGGTCGGATGTCAGCGGACATGTCACCACTGACATCCGTTGCTCCATATAGCTGTTTGGAGCGTCCGTTCAGGTCCGCCTAAAAAACTGACAGGTGGACCTGAACGGTCCACCCGTGTGAAAGGAGCCTAAAGCTATTATTGTTATATGATCTATATTTTACACACACCTGTTAAAGTGTGATTAGGACGTATAGTGGGTGATGTGACCTGCTACCCAGAAGAAGTATTCTAAGATACCTTATATGGTCATTGATAGCAGGGGACAATATTAGTCTATACTTGTGGATGAATTATAGAAAAAAAAGGTCATTTTAAAATGCCTTTGTTAAAATGAATAAATTAAATCATGTTATGGTCATTGTTTTCAAATGATTCCTTTTCAGGGATTTGCATATAAAGTGAATGTAAACAAATCTATTTTTTTTTCTTTTTATAATTCAATCTTTTATTATAAATTTTATAAATATACATAAGACAAGTAGCCAAATTACAGCTTAACATTATTCATTAGCATCTCTTGTCAAAAACACATCCCCCCCCCTCCCTAGGAGATCTGTTATCCTCTACGTCATTCTACCTTAGTATTTTTCTGACGTTTTAAATATTTTCCTTTTTTCCCAGGTTGCTCTATCATTTTCAGTCCATCCCTGCTCAGCGCTACACAGGTACTCCATATTGCTGATATAATCCACTCTCTGTATCCACTCTTTGATACGTGGCTTCTTAATACATAGCCATTTTTTAGGGATAAGACTTTTTGCCGCATTGAGCAGGAACGGGACCAAAGTTTTTTATATTGTTTCCTTGTTTTAGTTGTTCCGTGGAACAAGAAATTCCAGGGGTGTTGAGGGATCTTCTCTCCCGTTATCGCCTCCGTATATTCTAATATACCCCGCCAGTATTCTTTTATCTCTGGGCATTCCCACAATATATGAAATGATGTTTCTAGTTGTTTACAGTTCCTCCAACAATGTGGAGACTTGTTTGTTTAGATTTTATTGATTCTTTCTGGTGTGAAATGCCATAGAACCATGCACTTGTAATTTACCTCAATCGAGGTTATATCAGATGCATAGTTGTATACTGCACCTACCATTTGCATTTCGTCCAGTTTTATACCCATATCCTGTTCCCATTTTTCTATATAGGGTAGGTTCCCATGTCCATCTAGTTCTGTTAGAATTTCGTATATTTGTGATATCCCGTGTCTTACAGGCTTTCTTGCACTACAGAGTTTTTCTATTCTCCTCTCTAATTGGTTAGGGGATTGTGCTTATAAAATGTTTTATTTGTAGATACTCCCATTCTTTCAAATGTGACCACCCATGCTTTATTATTAATTCCTGCTTTGTCATAATTTTCCCGTGAGTTGATATCCTTTACTTGTGCATTTGCCATTTGTTTTCCCCACCGTGTCCTATTCCCTGGGGTGAAAAAATTTGTGCCTGCTAGTGGAATTAATGAAGAATTATATTTCCATTTTTCTTTACAATAAAGTGTGTCCCATAATTTAAGTACTGTTTTGGTGATCTTGTGTGTCTTTTTACTTTGTGTTTTGATATTTTGGTGGAATCCAAATCATTTTTCGAAGTTGTGTCCCATAGAGTGTGTCTTCCATCTTTACCCATCTCATTATTTTAGTGTTTTTAAGTTTGCCCATTCTAGTCTAGCTAATATAATTGGCTTATAGTACCTTCCCAAGTGGGGGTCCCCCTAAATTCCATACTAGGCCCTTCAGGTCTGGTATGGATTGTAAGGGGATCCCCGCACCAAATTTTTCTTTAAAAATGGCGTTGGGTCCCCCCAAAAATCCATACCAGACCCTTATCAGAGTACACAACCTGTCAGGCCGCAGGAAAAGAGGGGGGACGAGAGAGCGCCCCCCTCCTGAATCGTACCAGACCACATGCCCTCAACATTGGGAGGGTGCTTTGGGGTAGCCCCCCAAAACACCTTGTCCCCATGCTGATGGGCACAAGGGCCTCATCCCCACAACCCTTGCCCGGTGGTTGTGGGGGTCTGCGGGTGGGGGGCTTATCAAAATCTGGAAGCCCCCTTTAACAAGGGGACCCCCAGATCCCGGCCCTCCCCCCTGTGTGAAATGGTAAGGGGGTACAAAAGTACCCCTACCATTTCACAAAAAAATTGTCAAAAATGTTAAAAATGACGAGACAGTTTTTGACAATTCCTTTATTTAAATGCTTCTTCTATCTTCTATCTTCTTTCTTCTATCTTCTATCTTCCTTCGGTTTCTTCCTCCATCTTCTTCTTCTTCTGGTTGTTCTGGTTCTTCCTCCGGTGTTCTCGTCCGGCATCTTCCTCCGCGGCGTCTTCTTCCCTTCATCTTCTGGTCCGGTCCGCATCCAGCCTGATAGGAGGCTCCCGCTGTGTGACGCTTCTCCTCTTCTGACGATTCTTAAATAACGGAGGGCGGGGCCACCCGGTTACCCCGCCCCCTCTGATGCACGGGGAATGCCACAGGGAAGTCCCCGTCAAGTCCCCATGCGTCAGAGGGGGCGGGGTCACAGGGTGGCCCCGCTCTCCATTATTTAAGAACCGTCAGAAGAGGAGAAGCTTCACACAATGGGAGCCTCCCATCATGCTGGATGCGGAGCGGCCCAGAAGACGAAGGGAAGAAGACGCCGCAAAAGGAAGATGCTGGACAAGAACACTGGAGGAAGAACCAGAAGAAGAAGAAGACGGAGGAAGTAACCGAAGGCAGATAGAAGATAGAAGAAGCATTTAAATAAAGGAATTGTCAAAAACTGTCTCTTGTCATTTTTAACATTTTTACACTTTTTTTGTGAAATGGTAGGGGTACTTTTGTACCCCCTTACCATTTCACACAGGGGGGAGGGCCGGGATCTGGGGGTCCCCTTGTTAAAGTGGGCTTCCAGATTCCGATAAGCCCCCCACCCACAGACCCCCACAACCACCGGCCAAGGGTTGTGGGGATGAGGCCCTTGTCCCCATCAACATGGGGACAAGGTGTTTTGGGGGGCTACCCCAAAGCACCCTCCCAATGTTGAGGGCATGTGGCCTGGTATGGTTCAGGAGGGGGGGGCGCTCTCTCGTCCCCCCTCTTTTCCTGCGGCCTGCCAGGTTGCGTGCTCGGATAAGGGTCTGGTATAGATTTTGAGGGGGACCCCACGCCATTTTTGCAGAGGTTCCCCTTAATATCCATACCAGACCTGAAGGGCCTGGTATGAAATTTAGGGGGACCCCCACGTCATTTTTTTTTTTAAATTTTGGTTCGGGGTTCCCCTGTGGGGAATTCCCATGCCGTTTTTATCAATGCACTTTTATGTGTATTGTCGGACCAGCAATTCATTAATAGCCGTGAGTAGTTTTAAATGACCTTTTTTCCTTTGAAATGTCATTTTGCTGTCAGACTGTTCTAAACACGGGAAACATGCGCCTCTTTACAGGCATACGATAGACACCCCCCAGGTACGAAATTTAAAGGGATATTACACTTTTATTGTTTCACTTTAAGCATTATTAAAATCACTGCTCCCGAAAAAACTGACGTTTTTAAAACTTTTTTTGCATTGATCCATGTCCCCTGGGGCAGGACCCAGGTCCCCAAACACTTTTTATGACAATAACTTGCCTATAAGCCTTTAAAATTAGCACTTTTGATTATTCATGTTCGTGTCCCATAGACATTAACGGTGTTCGCGTGTTCAAACAAATTTTTTTTGCATGTTCTGGTGCGAACCGAACAGGGGGGTGTTCGGCTCATCCCTATTCTTCATCATCTATGAGATCTTCATTCAGTCTCCAGGGCCCTTTTCGCCGCTCCATGTCTTAAAATTTTATTTTTACTGTTACAGGAGCATGGTCAGAGACAGAGGTTATTTCAATCGCTGCCTCTGTAACATGCTCCAGTATTTCATGGTCTACCATGATATAATCCAATCTTGCGTATGTGTCGTGCACCATAGAGTGAAAAGTATAGTCCTTTTTCTTTGGGTGTATTATTCTCCACACATCGAGTAATTGTTGACTGTGCATTCTTTTTTAATCAGTTTTAATTGTTTATTTTCTCAGCACGGTACACGAGACATATTATCGAGATCATGATCCATTGAGGGATTAAAATCTCCTGCTAGGATTAAGTGTCCTTGTTTAAAATCTGTTAGGGCATTAAATATCCTGTTTAAGTATTTCTTTGGGCGTTTGTTAGGGCAATATATGTTTGCTAACGTGTACCTTATGAAGAGTCCCTTTCAGAAACAGAAAGCGACCCTCTGGGTCTACCTTCCTTTCCTCCAGCGTGAAACTAGTGTTTTTTGCTATTCCAATAGCGACTCCTTTTGCCCTCTTATTTGGGGAGTCAGCATAATACCAAGTTGGAATCGCCCATGAATATAATTAGGTGCTTGAATCAAGAGATATATGCATCTCCTGTAGGAAGATTATATCCGCGAAGTACCTGTCCAACTCCATAAGCACTGTATACCTTTTTTCCATGGAATTCACCCCTCTTACATTATATGTGATGAATTTAATGTCTGTCATAAGTTAGCTTGCTTATGATTCTTACTTCCACAGGTGACTGAGGATAAACAGATCATTTATCCCCCCCTCCCACCAAACCCTCCCCCCCATTCACCCAACCCCCCCGTCAGTTGATATCTTGACTCCATGATCTGGAGCACTCCCTTGGGGACCTCCTTGCCCCCTGCTCCTATTGACCTGAGGTGGAGTTCTGTATGGTGTCATCAGGGCTCATCTCACCTACTACCAGTGAGACGGTACCAGAGCATGCCAAGGGTCCGAGACTCTGCCTCCCTGTTAAGTCTTTTCATATTTCCCTCTAGGCCTGCCCTGCCCCCCCCGCCTCCCCAGTCCCTCATGGGAAAAAAATAGCTTCAATTTAAGATCGATGTTTACAGTTTTAGCTGTTTATACTATGTCATTAGTCTGGCCTCTTTTCTGTACAGTCTTTTGGTATGGGGATCTTCAATTTCCTGCCAAATTCCGCTGTGTCTTCTATAAATCTCAATCTGGCTATACATCCATTTTTCCTGCCTATTAGGCATGAAGGGAAGCCCCAGTTGTATTGAACCTCATTTTCACTTAATATTGCCAATAAAGGTTTTAAAGCTCTCCTTCTTTTCAAGGTTTCCTGTGATAAGTCCTGGAACATTTGAGTGTGGTCTCCTTTATGCTTTATGGGCGACTTCCCTCTCAGATTATGCCATAGGTGATTTTTGTCTTCCCAATTCTCGAATTGCACAATGATGTCCCTAGGGTTCTCCTGTGGGAGTTCTTTTGGCTTTCTTATCCTATGGGCTCTTTCAATTTTTATTGGGTTTTATTTCTTTATCCATCAAAGGATTACAAATCTTTTTTATGACTTTTGCTAGGTCTTCTTGGTGGGAGTTCTCAGGGACTCAGCGTATCCTTATGTTTTTTCTTCTGTTCCTATTTTCTTGATCCTCTAATTTATATGCTTGTTCTTGTTGTACTTTTTTCAAGGATTTAATTTCCCCATTCTGGTGCTGTTGTTTCCTCTACTTCTTCCACACGTTCTAGAATATGGCCAAGGTTTCTATGTATTCTTTCCATTTCAGTTTATAAAGATTTTTCTAAGGCAGCGAACATGGATTCAACGTCATTTTTAGTTGGTAAGGAGAGGTTGTCTTGCTGGGGTTGTTCATCTCTTGGTTCAGATTCAAAGTCTGGATCTTGTTCAATTCTGGATTCTGACAGTGTGTCGGTCTCTTGTGTTATTTTGTTTTGCGGCTTTTTCTTTTCCTTCTCCTTCCTCTTCTCCTTACTCTCCAACTGACTACTTTTAGTAATTTGTTGTTTTTCCATCGATTGCTTGTCTGCATTTCCCACTTGTGTGACATATTTGTTCATTGGGCCTGGTCAAACTTAGGCGAGGTGATTTAGGGGTTGCTCCTCCTCTGGCAGCCTTTCCCCTCATTGTTCTCGGGGAATTGCTGTTCTTCTCTACCTGCCTATTTTCTTTTTTCTTTCTCCTTCTCCTTTTCCTTTTATAAAGTCCGTTGCTTGTGTGTTCATTTAATAAGGTATAGTCTTCAACTAGTTTACAATGTTGGGCAGGTGGAGGGATGATGGGTTCCTCTTCACCTCTTACCTCCTTCTGTCCCCGCTCCCTTTTTCCTTCCCTCCTCTCCGCCTCCCCTCTTTTGCTCTTTGCTTGATTCAATAATTCATCATAGGCGAGTGAAGTGCACTTTTAATCCATAGAAAAAAGTTACACACCAACCCTGCAGCTTTCAGGGGTTCTTTAGCTTTTCACTTCACACTTACAGTCAGTTATGTACTGTTTAAATACTCTGAGGGGACTGCGAAATTTGTGGATTTTTCTTGTGGTTTGAAAATATTTCTATTTTCTCTCAATTTTGTTATTTTATCGCTCTATCACTCTGCCCAGTAAATGCATTTGTCTCTTTGACTGTCCCCTATTCTTTATTTCATAAGAAGTTATGGTGTGTCTGTTCTTATATGACGTGACCCAGTCTATAGTATAGTGGTGCTACAGTGGTAACGTTGGTGGTAACAATTCATAAGCGTATAATTAATGTAAGTCCATTCTACGGCATAGCATATCTGCAAATGATTTATGCAGTACTCACCGCACCAACTTTCTTCCAGGCATGTGTCTTTTCAGCTTTGCTGTGTTTCAATGCCTGTTAGATCTAAATGAGCCTGGGCAGGGACGGAGGGGGGAAGGGAGTACAGCTCACTCGTGGTCCCCAATGATTTCTCTGCTTGGACTGGCCAAGGCACCCTGAGGTGAGCTCCAGTGTCCCTGACCTCCGTTTACTGAAGCAACGCTGTGTAGTCCCCGGGAGAGGCCGGTCTAGAACCTGTTACCCACTTAGTGCTCAGTGGGACGACGTCCAGGGGAGGGAGACAAACATCATGGGGGAGGGTGGCTGACTTGGCTGTTAGCCAAGGGGAGTAGGGAGCGAAGAGTGTCATGGGTTGAGACGGCTTATGAACTGCTGCGTTCCCTTTACTGAGGCCGAGGGCAGGCGGCTGAAAAGACTTGTCCCTTGAGGTCCAGGCTGGGAGTGCGCCTCGCTCCCACAGCGTGGACGGAGTACCTTCGGCTAATGTGGGCGAACCTGCTGTTGTCTCTGCATCCACGAGAGTGATCGGGACACTGCTGGGGGTGGGGGGAGCGAACTAAAATCAGGAGGTCATCTTCAGCGAGCGAGACCCGGTTCCCGCATGCATGCTCTAGCTGAGGACATGTGCCATTACTAGACTCCTCCCTCCTAAACAAATCTATTTGATGTAATTTAATCAAAAATGAAAGATATGGGATTTCATCTTTTGATCTGATAGATATTTTTTATCCAGTGGATAAAGCAGGGGGAATTCTTCTGATAAACCTTAGTAGTATAAAAATGTAGTATATTATTTAGAGACCCTAAATACAAGAATCGTGAGAAAAAAAGTAGCCTTTGCTGATTTTTGTTCTAAAGATGCTTGTTGCCCAGCTTCATGCTGATGCTTTGGTTTTAAAATGTTTCAATAATCATAAAGGTCCATAAAGACATGGATGAGTGAGTTTGGGGTGGAGGAACTTGTCTTCAACCCGATAGAAAATCTTTGAGATGAATTAGACTGCAACCTTCTTGTCCAACATCAGTGCCTGACCTCACAAATGTGCTTCTGAAAGAATGGTCAAACATTCCCATAGACACACTCCTAAACCTTATGGACAGCCTCAAAAAGAGTTGAAGATGTTATAGCTGCAAAGGGTGGGCCAACTCAATATTGAACCCTACGGACTACGGACTAACCCTACGGACTAGGATGCCATTAAAGTTCATGTGCGTGTAAAGGCAGGTGTTCCAATACTTTTGGTAATATAGTGTATGTGAACCAGCACAATATAAAGCAATGTTCTTTCACGTGTCATGTGAATTGGATGTGGTTCAAAAGGCATCCAATTTGCATATGTGTGAACCTAGCCTTACATGCTGTCAAGGCCCAGATCTGAACCTGTGAACTTTGTTGTGTCTGGCAACTGAAATGTTGAACAGCTACCTCTAAATGATCCTGCCTTGAACCCTGTTTGTCTTGATATTTGAACTTCTTACTCTTTCCATGAATTTCCTATTTAAACCATGCCTTTGCACTTCCTGTTTGCCAGAATATTGTGCTCCCTCAAGCCAATATCTCACTCTTGTCAGTCCAAATGCCATCCCTTGGCTTGTTCCTCGACTATGCTTCTGCTTGATTCCAACCTGCAACCACTTGTTACCAACCTTTGGCTTATTTACTGATTACACTTCTGCTCATCCAAATCTGCTATATCTGCTATTGGTCCCTGGTTTGCTCATAGCTGGTAGGGAGATCTTGAGGACTGTGACCTGGTACTAACCCACAGAAAAAGCTATCCCAACCATCAGGAGGTCTGGTAAACACCAGTTAGTACTTAGACTCTGCACCTCAGGTGAGTCCATGTCATCTGCTGGAGCGACCTGCTACTGGACTTATGCACCTCATCAGTGGGTGCCTCACTATTCTATAGCTACTGGTCTCCGAACTTGACCCCTGACCATGACACATGCTTTCCTTGTTAACTGTTCCCTGTTGATGGCCATCAAATCCCACAGCTCAGTTTCCCCTAACTTCCAGGTAAGGGTGTGCATGCCCTGAGTTCTTCACATGCACAGGGAGGAGAGAAGGGGAGAGGGGGCTTTACACTGGGGCTATTTCTATGGAAATGAGGAGACTTGTCAATAATGCCAGCCAGGAGCATGCATGCAGATATGGCTTCATTATACCCTGTAAGGAGATGTTGCTACTTGAAGACAGAAACCAAAGGAGGGGGAATTAAAAAAAAATTGAATGCACCAGCAAGCTGAACAGAAAAACAAATATGCAGACATGGTAAGTGCTAAGGTCTGAAGCATTATATATTTTTTAAATAGGGATTAGAAAAATGTCAAGGAATAAATGCCACATTTTTAAACATCCCAAAAAGAGAAAGAGCTGCTGTTTTAATAGACAAATCATTTTATATTCAGACGTCGATACTGATCCAGTTTTTGAGACCCAGAGCCAGATAATACACATGGCGAAGAATGAGCTAAAGAAAGGCAATATGAACAAATTAACTTCCCAATTATCTCAGTTATATTGCTGTATATTTTTTTTCCTTAACACTGCACTACCTTAACAAAGGAGCTGCTAATAATACACCTCACCCTGTGTAGATTATATCTCTCAAAATTAGTGCAATCACTCCCTCATTGAGACCACAAGGGTTAAAGTGGTTGTAAAGGATGACTTTTTTTACCAGGCTCTTCTGGGTCTCCCTCTCCTCATTGGCTGAGACAGAGCAGCAGGAGCCGTTGGCTACTGCTACTGTCAATCATAGCCAGTGAGGAGGAAGTGGGGGTGGGGCTGAGCCACACTCTGTGTCTTAGACACACAGAGGCAGATCAAGAGCAAGAATGCACAAGTGCCCCCTTGATCAAGCAACTTGCTCTAGGGACACTCAGCAGGGGGCAGCAGCCAGAAGCATCTGGGGGGGGGGGCAGGAAGTGAAAGATCGTGAATACTTACCTGTCCTTCAATGGACTGAGGTCCCTCGCTGACATCTTCTACCTGGCTTCTTCTGGGAGTCAGGCTGCAGCCATCTTCATTGTCCAGCATGGGATGATGTCACTCCTGAGCATGCACAGGAGTTCAATAATCCTGGCACACAGGATTTGTACCGGAATGTAAACTGAGCTGTGCATGGTACATTCTAAGGAGGACTGCGAGCAGACAGGTGTTTCAATTTTATTGCAGGAGAGACATTGTATGTCTCTCCTGCAATAAAGAATATGTCTTCTCACATTTTTTAAATGGAGACTTTAGTTCCACTTTAAAATAAAGTATATAACGCCACACAAAACTAACACTGCGCATCACCCTGAACACACCATCCCCACAGTTAAACATGGTGGTGACAGCATTATGTTGTGGGGATGCTTTTCTTCAGCAGGGACAGGGAAGCTGATCAGAGTTAATGGGAAGGTGGATGGAACCAAATACAGGCCAAGCTTTTTTTCTACACTTGTTTCTATTTTTTTTATTTCAATAGTTCAATAGTTTCTATACTTCAATAGTTTATTGAGGTATACCAAATACAATATATGATCAAAAGAAAAATGGTTACAGACATGTCATTCCATGAGAAACACAAAACACAGGTAAAAGGCCTGAAAGGTCACCTTTTAACTCGGTAGAGATGAGGGAAAGGTAAAGGGGGGGGGGGGGACAAGGAGGAATGAGAGAGGAAAACGAGGGAAGGGATGAGGGAAGGGACAATACAAAAACTTACAGTCAACATTACTGAACAAAGGATAATATCCAAATAGGGACTGTACTACATCATATGATGTTCGTCATCAAATCTTAATTGTGCACTTGGGATTACACAACCATATAGACCATTGTTTGTGGAATTTTGAAGTTGTTAGGTTTGTGATGGATAAGAGGCATTCCATTTCCCACTGGTAGTTGAGGGTATTCACAGTGTCACTAATGGAAGGAGGATCCAATGTTTGGTGATAGAACATTTGGCCACTAAGAAGAAGTGTATAACTACTGTAGCTTTTGGTGGAAATTTGTCAGTACAAATGTGAAGTATTGCTACTGTACAGCAGAGACAGGGGCTATGGGATCTAATAGAATCACTGAAGCTATGATAAAAATGTTATTCCAGAATGATCTAAGAGATTTACACAGGTATGTTATAGGGAAAAAAATTTTTTGCAGTTCCTCCAACAATTGGCTTTTTGAGTCAAGTGCATTTTGGATAGTTTATAGGGGGTAAGGTACCACTGTGGGCCATCTTTTGATACATTTTCCAATGTTGGGTACAGTGGGAGGAGGAGTAGGAGAAGGCCTTTTGCCAGCTAACTTCCGAAAAGGAAGACCCTAAGTCATCCTCCCATTTGTACATAGTGATGGTTTTAGTAAAAAGAGCATTGCTATTCAGGAATTCATAAAATAAGGATATTCCTCCTATTTTGCATGTGGGGTCGCGGAGGAAACGGTACATGGAGCTAGGCATGTCTATTTGCAAAGGCAGTGGGTGTTTCTGTAAGAAGTATCAAAGCCACAGAGTCTCTGCGCTTAGGACAGATGACAAAAGGAGGGAGGAAAGAACAGGGGGGGGGGGGGGAAGGAAAAGAGAAAAAGAATGAGAAAGGGGGAAGAAGCCAGAGGGATTGTGCAGGGGATGTGTGCCCCAATGAGAGAGAAAAGATGAGGGGAAAGGAAAGAAAGAACTAACCAAAAGAGAGGGTATAAGGTATGCTGCCTCCCCTAGTTGAGCCCTCAAAGAGGACTAACATGTATAAAGAGTTGTATATGGGGGTATGGCGCTCCCTTGTGAATTGTATAAGTGATGATGATAATTGTGATACAATGAGTAATAAGAATTATTCTAAAATATATATCATGCACAAAGTGTGAAGACTGCAATACTCATAATTAACACACCCTATACCATTATTTGAAAGTGTGAGTCAAAATAACATGTGATGTAAATCCCTATAATATTGCATACACATGTATACCACATGTAGGTAGTGGCAAAAAGTGACCACTAGGTGCTGCTGCTATGTATATTATGCAGCTGATGTGATGATTCCAACGTGTACGTGTACAAACGTAAATGACAAATGCAATCAAATCCAAAACGTATATGGAAAAACCTATATAAAACAGAAACTAAAAAACACCAAAATTATAAATAAAGTCTGTTCAAAGGTGGTGCGTCCCAAATTGTAAATAGCAAGAAAAAAGTTCCAAGAGCTTGGTGACTGTAGTGCCCACACAGGTGAAAATCTGTGACTTCTGTGCTCCCCTTTTGGCTCCCCACTCACCGGCTCCCAGTACCCCTGCAGGGGTGACAGACACTTCAAGATCCCAATGCCGTCCACTTGGCCGGTATCCCGTGGTTACTGAGATGTAATGTCCTCTCTCCCAGGAGTTCCAGGTTGCCGCTTCATACCACGTCCAAGAAGGGGATCGCCAGAGAAATCCTCACAAGAAAAAGATGCCACCTCATAGTGTAGTATGATTAAAACCTTTATTAGCATCAAACTCCCCGAAGGGGAAAATTTAAAATCCACACACACTACACTATGGGTAAAGCCGAAAGCCAGGAAGTACTTTCCCGCAGCGTGCGGTCCGGCTGCCTTCCAGGCTCTCTCGCTCCATACCCGGAAATGACGTAAGTGCGTAGCTCCACCTTACGCGTTTCGTCATCGACGTTTTCAAAGGCGGCGCCATCTTACTACACCTCACAGGTTATAAGGTAGGCGGACATGCTGGATCCTCCCTTCTCCCGTCCCTATAGGACCTTTTGATTGGATATTCAATCCTGAGCTCACCCTCCCGGTACAGCCCCATTAGGAGAAACCCAAATCAGATCCCTATGTCCGTAGGCCAAATTAATAGTAATTATTACGGACTCGTGCATCTCCGCTGACCCTTACATAGATTGGCAGACATAGTTCGCGCAGAGTAACATTAACATCAAACATCTATTGATATATAATATACAGGTTAAATTCAGTTAAAAAATCCAGATAAGTGTATCATGTAGGCAAAATCCTCAGTGGTGAATTACGGTACTACATGTTCACCATCTTGCAAACCCAGTGCCTATCTTGTAAAAGTAAATGTAAATAGAATGTAAAACTGAATCCTATTCAAGATCTATTTTTATATAGAGGTGAAAGAAAGATTTTAAGTGTTCATTGTTATCTTTATGGATACCATCCTCAGATCTCCAAGCATCGGAAAAGAAAAGAAAAAAATTTTTGTGTTTTACATCTGAGATATGAAACAAATAAGGTTGATGTTTCTGAGACCATCCAGGCCACTCAAAAAAATTATAATTAAAACTATGTACACAAAAAATGGCTAACAAGCATCCCTATGTTAGGCCGGTGTATTCCCAGGTACCTGTGTTACATAGGCATTTCCAACTACAGAGCACTAATTCACATGGTTAATATCCCACATACAGCGGCCTCCCAGTGGTGTATTCTAGTAGTGCACTCTCCCACGCAACCCCAGATACTACTTAGTAAACATTCTCCAATGTAGTATCAGCACCCCAAGGGGGCCCTTCATTACATTCTGGGGTGCTAGAAAATCTGGGGAGTTGAAGTACGTAATATCATCCCGGGGGTGTATGTTGCATTAAGGCCATGGAAAATATAAAAAATATAAAAAATATAAAAATATAAAAAATATATAAAAAATATATAAAAAATATAAAAAAGGAAGCAACATGAGGGGCATTAATAAAAAAGTAAGCAGCATAAAGGACATGATTAAAAAATATATATACATATGTATGGGAGCAATATCCATGTGCATGTGAATTGCACATAATCCCACATGACTGGGTATGGGTATCCCCACCTGCGTCTTTATATGCACATATGCCCAATTGTTTCTGTAAGTTGATGGTGCTAGGGGTATTAGCTGTATTCAAACCTATGCAGCAACCCCATGTTAGTCATGTCTCTGATTTTCCTGCTGCTATCCCCTATTTCACCAATTATCTACCAACATATGTATACAGGGGCAGTAAATTAGTTAACTAATGTCATAGTATTTAATTACACTCTACCCCCTATACTGGACAACTAACAGGTAAGGAACAAAGAACATACACCAGAGAATACCTGGGGAAGTTTAATGTAAGTTAGTTTAAGGGTTAGCTATAAAACAGTTGAGGTCAATGTCCAAATTCAAGCCTCTAGGGGCAATAGACCCCAACCGATATATCCACCCTGTCTCATTCCTAGAGACCAATATTTCTTTATTACCCCCTCTCCAGTGGTTTTTCACCTGGTCAATGCCGTAAAAGATAAGGCCACTTGGATCTTTTTGATGGAATTCAGCAAAATGCCGTGATAGATGGTGCTTCGGGAACCCTTTTTTGATATTTTTAATATGTTCCCGTATTCTGACATAGAGGGGGCGGGTGGTTCTTCCCACGTACTGTAGATGACAAGGGCATTCAATGATATAAGTAACATGGGTGCTATGACATGTTATCAGTTCCTTAATCTGATATTCTTTATGGTCTGCAGTTGACCTAAACTTTTCTTTCTTTCTAGGTTGGGGTTTACTAACTCTACAAGGTAGACATCTGCGGCATCTGAAGAACCCTTTCATATTGGGTATAATGTGGGTTTGCTTAGGGGGATCAATGACATTATGTACAAGATGGTTACGAAGAGTAGGTGCTTTCCTATACACAAACTTCGGTTTGGTGGGGAGGATTTTAGCTAATACACGGTCCTCTTTCAAGATGGGCCAGTATTTCTTAATAATCCGTTCCACATCCTTATATTGATTGTTAAACCCTGTAATGAAGGTTATCTCCGTCTGATCATTTCTGGCCCTACTCTTCTTCTTAAGTAGTTGGTTTCTATCCATGTTCTTGATCTCCTGTTTCAGCTTGTCCAGGTTTTCCCATGGGTATCCTTTCTCCTGGAACCGCTGAATAAGGACATCTGCCTGGACATCAAAGTCTTCCAGCGTGTTGCAATTTCTCCGTATCCTTAGTAGTTGGCCTTTTGGAATGTTGGATTTCCACTTCGGATGATGGCAGCTTGAAGTGGGTATGTACCCGTTCCGGTCCGTACTTTTAAAAAAAGTGCGGGTATTGAGGGAATCCCCTGCTTTGAAGATTTCCAGGTCTAGATAGTCGATCACCTGCAGGTTCCACTTGCCCGTGAACGTGATCCCATACCTATTCATGTTCAACTCTTCAAGAAATTTCTCAAAACTATCCGCTGTGCCATCCCATAAGATGATTAAATCATCAATATATCTACGGTACATTTTAATTTGGGGGTTATTTTTGTTATAGATGTATTCCTCCTCCCACATGAACAGGTTTGCAACACTTGGTGCATATCGTGCCCCCATTGCAACACCTTTAGTTTGTACAAAATATTCCTTGTTGTACCAAAAGTAGTTACATTCCATTGCCATTTTAAGGCCTTCCCGGATATAATTGATCTGCCCCTGTCTCATTGCTGTGTTCTCATATAGAGCCTTTTCTACTGCAAGCAGTCCGTCTTGTTGTTCAATGCTTGTGTACAGTGAGTTGACGTCTATTGTTGCCAGTACCCAATTTTCTGTGCCTTTTATATTTTGGAGTTCTTCGATGAGCTGTAAACTGTCACGCAGGTATGATTTCCCTTGCTGTACCAGGGGTTTCAAATATTTATCTAGGTATTCCCCTAATCTTGAGAAGATCGAATTTATACCACTGATAATGGGTCTTCCAGGTGGTTTGTGCAATCTTTTGTGGATCTTCGGTGTGTAATATATCACAGGGGTCTTTGTAGAGTTAGAGAATAAATATTCGGCTTCTTTATCATTCAATATCCCCATAGCCCTTCCTTTAGTGATGTACTTCTTTAGTTTTTCCTCATATTTTTTCTTTGGATTCGTTCTGAGTTTCTTATACGCATTTTCCACATTTAGTAAGTTGCCCATCTCTTCTTGATAGTCTTTTTTGTCCAAGATCACCAGTCCTCCTCCTTTATCAGCCGGCCGTATAACTACTTCATGTCGCTTCCCTAAATCTTTGATGGTCCTCCAGATATTTTTTCTCTTTCTTTCCTTCCTTTTCAGATTTCTCAAATCGTCTTCTACCATTTTTTTTAAAAGCAGTCAGGCACTGACTCCCTGGCGTTTTGGGGTTTAAGGTAGAGTTATTCCTCAAGTTGGTTTGGATATATTCTGGGTTGTCCTTAATGCTAATGTCTGTATTCATAACAAAGTGTTTTTTCAAACTGAGTTTCCTCATGAACTTTTGAAGGTCAATGTAGGCCTCAAATTTATAAGAAGGACCGCGAGGTATGAAAAGTATTCTGTAGAGTCCAAATAGTACTGAGAGCGTAATCTCTCAAATGTGCGGAAGGTATTATCTGCAAATAGATCAGATAGCTGGGAGATACAGTTGTGTTGCCAAGTAGGGATGAGCCGAACACCCCCCGGTTCAGTTCGCAGCAGAACATGCGAACAGGCAAAAAATTTGTGCACACACTGTTAAAGTCTTTGGGACTCAAGCGTGAAAAATCAAAAGTGCTATTTTTAAAGGCTAATATGCAAGTTATTGTCATAAAAAGTGTTTGGGGACCTCGGTCTTGCCCCAGGGGACATGTATCAATGCAAAAAAAGTTTTAAAAATGGCCGTTTTTTTGGGAGCAGTGATTTTAATAATGCTTAAAGTGAAACAATAAAAGTGAAATATTCCTTTAAATATCGTGCCTGAGGGGGTGACTATAGTATGCCTGTAAAGTGGAGCATTTTTCCCATGTTTAGAACAGTCCCTGCACAAAATGACATTTCTAAAGGAATAAAAGTCATTTAAAACTGCTTGTGGCTGTAATGTAATGTCGGGTCCCGGCAATATAGATGAAAATCATTGAGAAAAACGGCATGGGTCCCCCCACCCAGCCGATTACCAGGACTTTTGGGTCTAGTATGGATATTAAGGGGAACCCCACACTCAAATTACAAAAAAAAGGTGTGGGGCCCCCAGGCCCTATATACTCTGAACAGTTGTATACAGTGTAGCTCCAGCCAAAAAATCTATTTTTAAGCTTTTTGGATAACATAGGGAAGGGTTATCACCCCTGTAACATTTGTTTTGCTGTCTGTGCCCCTGTTCAAAATATTTAACCTCACTTTCTGTCCCAATTACAATTGGATTTTGAAAATTTTAGATTATAAGGGAAACTAGGATTGGTGATAAAGCATCAGTGGAGACGCCTTTTTCCCATATTAACTTTTCCCTTCCTAGCGGTAGATTTCATCTCACACCCTGTTGTCTCCCTCTGTTTGTAAGTAGGAGTCATTTGTAAGTCTTATGTTTGAAAATAGGGGACCGCCTGTATATACTATAGGGCCTGCCCTATACACTCTGTGGAAAATTGGGCCTTAGGTGTTGGTGGTACCAGAACACTGTAAGCCCTAACAGTTACTCTTGGTGGGTGCTAGAACAGGCCCTGCTGTGAAATATTATATCAAGAATTGTAATTACATGTCCCTGTTAAACAGGGGCAGAAAAATTGGGCCTTAGGCGGTGGTGTTGACACAACACTGTAAAGCCTCACAGATACTCTTGTTGAGCGCAGGAACGGGCCCTGCTGTGAAATATTAGATCAAAAATTGTAATTACGCGCCCTTTATAAACAGTGGCAGGAAAATTGGGCCTTTGGTGGTGGTGGCACAACACTGGAAAGCCTCACATATACTCTTGTTGAGTGCAAGAATGGGCCCTGCTGTGAAATATTAGAGAAACATTGTAATTACATGCCCGTGTTGAACAGGGGCAGAAAAATTGGGCCTTAGGCGGTGATGGTGGTGGTGGTGGTGGCACAACACTGTAAAGCCTCACAGATACTTTTGTTGAGCGCAGGAATGGGCCCTGCTGTGAAATATTAGATCAAAAATTGTAATTACGCACCCCTGTCAAACAGGGGCAGAAAAATTGGGTCTTAGGCAGTAGTGGTGGTGCCACAACACTGCAACCCCTCACAAATACTCTTGTTGAGCACAAGAATGAGCCCGGCTGTTAAATATTTGATCACAATTTGTAATTACACGCCCATGTTAAACAGGGGCAGAAAAATTGGGCCTTATGCAGTGGTGGTGGTGCCCTGAACCAAAATATTCTTAGAAGCTCTCATCATGAAGATTGAGGAGTAATAGGATAGTCACTCAGCATAATAGGATAGTCACTCAGCATATGCAGTCTTCAAGGGATCCCACATCCATAGAAAAATCAATTGGTTACATCAGCATCAGGTACTTGGTAGCTGGTGATCCAAGACTGATTCATTTTTATGAATGTGAGCCGATCAACAGAGTCTGTGCACAGGCGCACTCTGTGATCAGTTACAAAGCCTCCAGCAGCACTCAATGTGCGTTCTGAAAGAACGCTGGATGCAGGACAGGTCAGTAGCTCAATTGCATATCTGATCTTGCCCCTGGATATTCCTGCACCATGTAATTCAGACGCTGGCAATGGTTGCTGGAACCGATCAGACCTTGGCGCTGAGGACTGAAGAATTGACTGAAAGCATTGGTCAGCAGGCCACCTTCTCCACCGCTCTTTCTGTGACTGAAAGAAGCCGCAGCAACACGTTGTCCAGCACCAGGACATTGTAACCTCCCAGGCTCTTGAAACGCATTGCACAAACCTTTCTGCAAGGCCTCCTGAAGATGTTTCATCCTCTGCTCCCTCTATAAAGGCTGGATAAGTTCTGCAACCTTACCCTTGTAACGTGGATCAAGAAGGGTTGCCAACCAGTAATGATCCCTCTCCTTGATACCACGAATCCTAGGGTCCTTTCGCAGGCTTTGCAGGATCAGGGAGACCATGCAGTGTAAGTTTGCAGAGGCATTCGATCCTGAGTCCTCTGGGTCACTAAGGATCACATGATCCTCAACCACCTCCTCCCAGCCACGTACAACACCATGGGTTTCTGGGGACTGAAAACGATCCCTTGAAGACTGCTGCTAATGCTGAGTGTTATCCACCACCTCCATGCTGACACATCCCATTTCCTCTTCTTCTTTTTCTGTGATTGGCGGGCCCGCAGGAATACTATCTGGATAAAGGGGGCCTTGAGAGGTAAGGAAGTCCTCCTCTTCCTCCCGCTGTTCTGCCTCAAGTGCCCTGTCCATTGTTCCACTAAGTATGTGCAAGACAAGAGGGACAGTATCACTGATGCATGCACTGTCACTGCTCACCATCCATGTGGCCTCCTCAAATGGTGACAGGACAGTACATGCATCCTTGATCAGTAGCCATTGGCGTAGCAAAAAAAAGCCAAACTCCCCTGACCCTGTCCTGATGCCATACTCACACAGGTACTCATTGATGGCCTTCTGCTGTGTTTGCAGCTGCTGAAGCATTGCCAACATTGAGTTCCACCTGGTGGTGGGCATGTCACTAATGAAGTGGTTCTTGGGCAGGTTGCATTCTCTTTGAATGTCAGCCAGCGAGCACTGGCATTATATGACCGGTGGAAATTACCACAGACTTTCCTGGCCTGCCTCAGGAGATCCTGTAAGCCCAGCCAGGTACCTGCTCAAGAACCACCAAATTCAGGACATGAGCCAAACAGGGAACATGGGTTAAGTGTCCCTGTCGGAGGGCAGAGAGGAGGTTGGTGCCATTGTCGCATACAACCATTCCTGGCTGAAGCTGGCATGGCGTCAATCACCTCTGAGCCTGCCCCTGCAGAGCTGCCAGAATCTCTGCCCCAGTGTGGCTCCTGTCCCCTAAGCAGAACAACTCAAGCACCGCATGGCATCTTTTTGCCTGAGTGCTTGCGTAGCTTACGTAGCCCCTTGAATGCCTATGGAGCACCGCTGGTTCCGAGGACAAATCTGCAGAGGAATAGGCCATAGAGGAAGACGAAGAGGAGAGGGTGGAGGAGAGAGCTGTGGCAGAATCACCACTACTAGCATTTTGGAGGCGTGGTGGCGGAACAAGATCCAACAATACTGAACCCTGTCCTGCATCTTTCCCAGCTGCCAGCAGTTACCCAGTGCGCCGTGAAAGAAAGGTAACATCCCTGTCCATGCCTGCTGGACCATGAGTCAGCGGTAATATGCACCTTACTGCTGACTGCCCTGTCCAACGAGGCCAAGACATTGCCTTCCGCATGCTGGTAGAGAGCCAGAATGGCCTTCCATGAAAAGAAATGGCATTTGGGAACCTGACACTGAGGTACCGCACATTCCACAAATTCACGAAAGGGGGAAGAGTCTACAAGCTGAAAAGGATTACCATTAAGACGCTCAGCATGTGGATGGCTGTGACTGAATTACTTTTGACGGTTTAGCTACTGGGGTAGGGAACTTTGCCTGCTAAAATCAGTTGTTGGTGTACCGCTAGCAGATTGGCCGCAAGTACTTGAGACACCTATTTCTATACCTGCATTCCTCTCAGTGCAGGTTTCTGAGAGGACTGGAGGTATAGTGGGGTTGGAGATCCTAGCTAGGAGAGGTCCGCTTTGTTCTTTTGATGTGGGTCTTTTAAGTGCTGTTGTGGACTGCATGGGAGGTCGTCATATGTCTAGTCAAGCATGTGGTGCCAAGCGGCTGCTGTTTTGGCCACGCTTGATACGCTTCAGGCATATGTTGCAAACAGCAACGGTGCCATCTGCTGCACACGTGTCAAAAAAGGCCCACATCAAAGAACTTTTCAAAATATGCGAGGAGTCAGCAGCGCCCTGCACCTGCTTAGCTCTGCAGTGTGATGCAATAGGGTGGCTGCCCTTAAACTGCCCCCTGGAGGGCATCCTGCCTCATTGGAGATGTGCCTCCTCCTCTTCCTCTCTTATATCAGGCACCCAAGTAGAGTCAGTGACCTCATCATCCCCTCCCTTCTCGTCACTGGAGCAAACTTGGCAGTATGCTGCAGCTGGGGGAACATGACTGCCAGTTTCTTGACCTTCTTGGGCACCCCCTCTCTCTAGGCTTATGTTACTCCCTTCCTCAACCTGGGTACCATTGGAGCCTTTAAATCGCTGCGCATCCTCCTGCAGCATGTATCCGACACTGTGGTCGAACAGTTTGGGGGACTCCTCCATGCATGATGGTGGGGCTAGGGAAGGAGTGACTGTTGACATGGAGCTGATGGAATAGGATGCTTTGGCAGCTGCATTGGCAGGCAAACTACTCTGAGCCTGGTTGACAGAGGATGAGGAGGATGAGGACGGCTTTGTTATCCATTCCACTAACTCTTCTGCATGTTGTGCATGTTGTGACTCAATAATACGGCCAGCTGCAGAAAAAAAGACAAGCGTGCCCCACGGCCACGTGCTGAGGATGCACCGTGTCCACAACCAGCACTGTCGATTGTAGACACAGAGCCTGCTTGCCCTCTTTTAGTGGCCTGTGAGCATCTGCCTCTCCTTGGTGGCCTTCCGGACATGCTGTAAATGTTTAGCAAAACCACACTATTGTGTACTGTGTACACCACCAGAAAAGTAGTAGCAACTGCACTATGGGTGCACGGTACAGTGTACACCAACATAAGTGTAATAACAACTATGGGTGCACTGTATGTATTGTATACTGTGTACACCACCATAAAAGTAGTAGCAACTGCACTATGGGTGCACAGTACTGTGTACACCAACAGAAGTATAATAACAACTATGGGTGCACTGTATGTTTTGGGTACTGTATACACCACCAGAAAAGTAGTAGCAACTGCACTATGGGTGCACGGTACTGTGTACACCAACATAAGTGTAATAACAACTATGGGTGCACTGTATGTATTGTATACTGTGTACACCACCATAAAAGTAGTAGCAACTGCACTATGGGTGCACAGTACTGTGTACACCAACAGAAGTATAATAACAACTATGGGTGCACTGTATGTTTTGGGTACTGTATACACCACCAGAAAAGTAGTAGCAACTGCACTATGGGTGCACGGTACTGTGTACACCAACAGAAGTGTAATAACAACTATGGGTGCACTGTATGTATTGTGTTCACCACCAGAAAAGTAGTAGCAACTGCATTATGGGTGCACGGTTGTTAGGTACCTGGTAGGTGAGCCTGACTGTAGGAGGAGACCTCTCATACAACGCTGGTTCAGGAGCCACTGGAGTGGGGACAGTGGTCTCCTGAGCGCAGTGGGGTAGGAGTGCCTGTTGGAGTGAAGTCTCTGATGTAGAGGTAGAGATCCCTCCTGGGATAGCCGGACTGCAGGTGAGAGGAGACTGGAACAGAAGCAGGCTGACACACTGGATGGTGGAACTTGCAGGTGAGAGGAGACTGGAACAGCAGCAGACTGATACACTGGAAGTGAGGAAGTCACTAGGCTGAAGCTGATGGTGCAACAGCAAGCAGGTAGGCAGGCACAAGTAGGGTTGCCACCTCATCCCTTTAAAACCGAACACACATTAATTACACAGGTTCTATGGCTGATTAAGGTGGTAATTAAACTCACTTGGTGCCTTATCTGCAATAAATTAGCCTCAGAACCTGTATAATTCATATGTGTTCGGGTTTAAAGGGATGAGGTGGCAACTCTAGGCACAAGCAGAGTCAAACAGTCCGGGTTGGCAGGTAACTGGCACACAGGTAATTACAGCAGGCAAAGGCAGAGTCGGTGAGCAGGCAGGGGTCGGCAACGGTAGCAGATTCAGACAGCAGAGGAGTCAGGCAGGCCGGGTCGGGATTGGAGCAGGTCGGATGGTCAAACAAGCCGGGTCAATCAGGTAACAAGCAATCAGGATTCAGGTTTCAGGCAGAGTCACAGAGCTGAGACGAAGCAGCACTGTTCCCATGGAACAGGGGAACTTTTATGTGCTGGTTGGCGCCAAACCGGCGCTAACGCGAGCGCGCGCGCGCCCGTGCTCGTGCACGCACCCGCGCCGTGCACCCGCGCGTGCCCGAGCGCCGCGCCGACGCACAGCAACAGTGGCAGCTTG
The DNA here is from genome assembly GCA_037952925.1 of Lithobates clamitans. NCBI lineage: Eukaryota > Metazoa > Chordata > Amphibia > Anura > Ranidae > Lithobates > Lithobates clamitans. The sequence continues at coordinate 12,068,381 of JBBGZY010000140.1, forward strand.
GCGCTGTGTCTGAACAGGGATGCGCCGGCTCCTAGACGCATGCAAGCGCCCTGATCTGGTGCTGGTGGATCCCTGACATTGCCCCCCCCAAGGGGCAGCCTCCGGATGCCCAACAACCTCTTCTTCTCAGGATGAGTAGAAAAATAGGTGCGTACTAAACGCCTAGCATGCACATTACTGTCCGGTTCCCACGAGTTACTTTCTGGGCCATAACCTTTCCATTTGATTAAAAATTGGTTTTGCCCTTGCCTTCTTCTACAATCAAGGATAGCCTCAACCTCAAATTCCTCACTGCCATTAACTACCACAGGTTCAGGAGGTCTTGTCCCTCTATCAGGAAAGGGATCAGGTATAGCAGGTTTGAGCAGAGATACATGGAAAACTGGATGAATTCTCAATGAATCAGGTAAAGTCAGTTCATAAGACACTTCATTGATCTTCCTTCTAACTGGAAAGGGTCCCATAAATCTGGGTGCCAACTTCTTAGAAGGACATGCTAACTTGATATTAATGGTAGAAAGCCATACCTGATCACCAATTTGTAAGTTCAGCTCCCCCCTTCTTTTCCGGTCGAAGATCTTCTTACCATCTGCCTGGGCCTTGGACACTGTTTCCTGCAACAACCGGCTGTTGTGACTGAGGAACTCCATTGTATTTTGTACTGCTGGAACCAAAGACTCTGAAAGGAAATCAGGTAAAAAGGTTAGGTGAAAGCCGTAATTGGCGAAAAAAGGGGATTGACCGGTGGCAGAATGTTTGGCATTATTGTAAGCAAATTCTGCTAAGGGTAGTAGGGATACCCAATCATCTTGTGTGAATGATGTGAAGCATCTGATGTATTGTTCCAGGGTCTGATTAGTCCTTTCTGTCTGACCGTTCGTTTGAGGATGATAGGCCGAGGACAAGGCCAATTCAATCTTTAGGGTTTCACACAGGGATCTCCAGAAACATGAAGTGAATTGAACCCCTCTATCAGAAACTATGTTTACAGGTACTCCGTGGAGTCTGATGATTTCCTTGATAAATATGCGGGCAGTCTCGGTGGCGGACGGGGTTCCCTTTAAAGGTAGAAAATGAGCCATTTTGGTTAGACGATCCACAACTACAAAGATAACTGAGCATCCTTCGGAACATGGAAGTTCCACAATAAAGTCCATAGAAATCATTTTCCATGGTCTGTCGGGTACAGGCAATGGTTTCAATAGGCCCCAAGCTCGATTCCTAGATGACTTATTCTGGATGCAGATGGGACAGGAACTAACATACTTTTCACAAAAGTCCTTCAGATTGGGCCACCAGAATGTACGCTGCACTAGTTCCAGGGTCTTGCGGACTCCGAAGTGGCCTGCCAAAGGATGGTCGTGGAGAAGTGTTAAAACCTTGACCCGGACGTCTTCAGGAACAAAAATTTGGCTTCCCTTCCAGAACAAGCCATCTCTACTTACTAAAGAAATTCCCGTTGGTCTGGCTGTTTCAGAGGATGCTTCCTTAATCAGGGAAAGTAAATCTGTTTGCAGCAGTAAAAAACTGTTTGCAGGTAAGATGGTGTCAGGAGTAGATAAGTCCTTGGGGTTGTCATGCATACGTGATAATGCATCCGGTTTAACATTTTTAGAGCCTGGACGGTATGTGATATGGAAGGAGAAACGTGAAAAAAACAGAGCCCAGCGGGCTTGTCGAGGCCTCAGTCGTTTGGCAGATCGCAGGTACTCTAGGTTTTTATGGTCAGTATAGATTAGTACTGGATGCATAGCCCCCTCCAACAAGTACCTCCATTCTTCTAGAGCAGTTTTAATAGCAAGAAGCTCTCGGTCACCGACGTCATAATTCTTCTCCGCAGGGGAGAGTTTACGGGAAAAAAACCCTACAGGATGCATTATCTCCTTGCTACCTTTGCGCTGTGAAAGAATCGCACCTACCGCAATCTCAGAGGCATCAACCTCTAAAATAAACGGTAAGGATGGTTCAGGGTGGCTGAGGATAGGTGCTGAAGTAAACAGTCTCTTGAGATTCTCGAAAGCGTCTTGGGCAAGTTGGTTCCAGGAGAAACGGATATTTTGTTTGGTTAACTGTGTGATAGGTGCAATTATGGCTGAGAACCCTTTGATGAACTTTCTGTAGAAGTTCGCAAACCCCACAAACCGCTGAACACCCTTCTTGTCCAAGGGGACCGGCCAGTCCAGAACAGCGGAAACCTTTTGTGGGTCCATCTTGATGCCTGTTGCAGAGATGATTAACCCCAGGAATTGGATGCTCTGTTGTTCAAACTCACATTTTTCCGCTTTTGCGTACAGACTGTGTAAGCGGAGACGACCCAACACCCTGCGGACATGTTCCTGATGCAATTCACGGGATTCTGAAAAAATCAATATATCGTCCAAGTATGCAATTACAAATACATCTAGAAAGTCCCTGAGGACGTCGTTAATCAGGTGTTGGAAGGTTGCAGGGGCGTTGCAGAGTCCAAAGGGCATGACCAGGTATTCATAATGCCCGAATCGGGTTCGGAATGCTGTCTTCCACTCATGTCCAGCCCGGATACGGATTAAATTATAAGCCCCTCTCAGGTCAAGTTTGGTGAAAATGACAGCAGTCCTTAATTTTTGGAAAAGTTCAGGTATCAAAGGTAAAGGATACCGGTTTTTGACCGTGATCTTGTTTAGTTCACGATAGTCGATGCACGGCCGGAGAGACTTGTCCTTTTTGGTGACGAAGAATATTCCGGCGCCAGCTGGAGAGGTAGAATGGCGTATAAAACCTTTGGCCAGGTTCTCATCTATATATGTCTTTAACACTTCCTGTTCTTTCTCAGACAATGGGAAAATGCGTCCAAATGGTATTTCGGATCCTGGCAGTAGTTCGATGGGGCAATCGTATGGGCGATGAGGTGGAAGAGAGTCTGCCCCTTTTTTACTAAAAACATCAAGGAATTCATGATATTGTTTGGGTATGACCTGGCAAAGTTTCTGGTCGGTGTCTAAACAAAGTAGGGTGGAAGAGGAATCCGAATCCTTCTTAAAACAATGTTCAAGACAGTAAGAGGATGAGAATTTCACTTCTCCAGATGTCCACTGAATGTAAGGGTTGTGGGCCTGCAGCCAAGGGATACCCAGGATGATTGGAAACATGGGAGAGGAGATGACATCAAGAACCAGCAGTTCCTTGTGTTGGGAGGAAGTAGAAGCAGGCAGAGGCAGGGTTTCCTGGGTTACTTGTCCCGATCTGATGCAGGATCCATCCGCTAGAAATACGGCAAGTCCATGGGTCTTGGCTCGTAATGGAATGTTGTGTTGGCTGGTAAAGTTTGAATCAATAAAGCAACTGCATGCTCCGGAATCAATGATGGCGTTGGTCGTTATAGTCCCTTCTTGCAGCTGTAAAGACAGAGGAATGGCAATGTGGGTAGAGTTCGCAGATAGGGCAGAGAGACTGGTAAACACAACAGACGGGCACTTACTTAACTTGACAGGGCAGTTCAGTACATAGTGTCCAGTCCCACCACAGTAGAGGCACAGATTGAGTTGTCGGCGTCGGGCCCGTTCTTCAGGTGATAATGCAGGTCGCATCAGGCCCAATTGCATTGGTTCTGCGGAGTCAGATGAGACATTAGCTGAATTAGGACTGGGTGAGGGTGCATAGCGGGTTGCTGGAAGTGGTGCTCTGGTTGTCATCCAAATCGGACGGGATTGAAGAGCAGATCGTTCAGATCGACGTTCCCGGATACGTCGGTCGATTTGGATAGTCAAGTTAATCAAGGCCTCAAGAGTGTTTGGTACACCCACTCGGGCAAGTTCATCTTTTAAACCCTCAGATAGGCCCAAGCGGAACTGGTGACGCAGGGCCGCGTCATTCCACTGAGTGTCCGCACTCCAACGTCTAAAGTCCATGATATAGTCTTCCGCAGGTCTGCGGCCTTGCTGGAGTGTGAACAGAGCAGATTCAGCTGTGGCAGTCTGTTGGGGGTCTTCATATATCTGTGCCATGGCTTCAAAGAAGGAAGATAAGGACTGGGTCAATGCTGAGTCCCCCTCAAGTAGACAATGGGCCCAGGTCTGGGGTTCCCCTTGTAGGAGGGAGATCACGAATCCCACTTTAGTGGCCTCCAGTGAGAAAGTTCGGGGCTGTAATGCGAAAAAGAGCTTGCATGCGTTGCGAAAGGCCCGGAACTTGGCCCGGTCTCCAGAGAATCTATCAGGAGTGGGTACCTTTGGTTCAGGTGGGAGCATTACTATGGAAGGACCAGGAACCGACTGTGCCGGGGTTGCAGCTGAGGAGGCGGCCAAGGGGTTAGGCCCTGCAAGGTGCTGGACTTGTCCCTCCAATCTGTTGTAGTTGTCCTGGAGGGATTGTACGGCTTGGGTAAGAGCCGCAAGGTGAGTGCATATCTCCTTCAATGGAGAGGAATCTCCTGCAGGCTCAGTCATGGCTGCTTCGTACTGTTAGGTACCTGGTAGGTGAGCCTGACTGTAGGAGGAGACCTCTCATACAACGCTGGTTCAGGAGCCACTGGAGTGGGGACAGTGGTCTCCTGAGCGCAGTGGGGTAGGAGTGCCTGTTGGAGTGAAGTCTCTGATGTAGAGGTAGAGATCCCTCCTGGGATAGCCGGACTGCAGGTGAGAGGAGACTGGAACAGAAGCAGGCTGACACACTGGATGGTGGAACTTGCAGGTGAGAGGAGACTGGAACAGCAGCAGACTGATACACTGGAAGTGAGGAAGTCACTAGGCTGAAGCTGATGGTGCAACAGCAAGCAGGTAGGCAGGCACAAGCAGAGTCAAACAGTCCGGGTTGGCAGGTAACTGGCACACAGGTAATTACAGCAGGCAAAGGCAGAGTCGGTGAGCAGGCAGGGGTCGGCAACGGTAGCAGATTCAGACAGCAGAGGAGTCAGGCAGGCCGGGTCGGGATTGGAGCAGGTCGGATGGTCAAACAAGCCGGGTCAATCAGGTAACAAGCAATCAGGATTCAGGTTTCAGGCAGAGTCACAGAGCTGAGACGAAGCAGCACTGTTCCCATGGAACAGGGGAACTTTTATGTGCTGGTTGGCGCCAAACCGGCGCTAACGCGAGCGCGCGCGCGCCCGTGCTCGTGCACGCACCCGCGCCGTGCACCCGCGCCGTGCACCCGCGCGTGCCCGAGCGCCGCGCCGACGCACAGCAACAGTGGCAGCTTGGCGCTGTGTCTGAACAGGGATGCGCCGGCTCCTAGACGCATGCAAGCGCCCTGATCTGGTGCTGGTGGATCCCTGACATTGCCCCCCCCAAGGGGCAGCCTCCGGATGCCCAACAACCTCTTCTTCTCAGGATGAGTAGAAAAATAGGTGCGTACTAAACGCCTAGCATGCACATTACTGTCCGGTTCCCACGAGTTACTTTCTGGGCCATAACCTTTCCATTTGATTAAAAATTGGTTTTGCCCTTGCCTTCTTCTACAATCAAGGATAGCCTCAACCTCAAATTCCTCACTGCCATTAACTACCACAGGTTCAGGAGGTCTTGTCCCTCTATCAGGAAAGGGATCAGGTATAGCAGGTTTGAGCAGAGATACATGGAAAACTGGATGAATTCTCAATGAATCAGGTAAAGTCAGTTCATAAGACACTTCATTGATCTTCCTTCTAACTGGAAAGGGTCCCATAAATCTGGGTGCCAACTTCTTAGAAGGACATGCTAACTTGATATTAATGGTAGAAAGCCATACCTGATCACCAATTTGTAAGTTCAGCTCCCCCCTTCTTTTCCGGTCGAAGATCTTCTTACCATCTGCCTGGGCCTTGGACACTGTTTCCTGCAACAACCGGCTGTTGTGACTGAGGAACTCCATTGTATTTTGTACTGCTGGAACCAAAGACTCTGAAAGGAAATCAGGTAAAAAGGTTAGGTGAAAGCCGTAATTGGCGAAAAAAGGGGATTGACCGGTGGCAGAATGTTTGGCATTATTGTAAGCAAATTCTGCTAAGGGTAGTAGGGATACCCAATCATCTTGTGTGAATGATGTGAAGCATCTGATGTATTGTTCCAGGGTCTGATTAGTCCTTTCTGTCTGATCGTTCGTTTGAGGATGATAGGCCGAGGACAAGGCCAATTCAATCTTTAGGGTTTCACACAGGGATCTCCAGAAACATGAAGTGAATTGAACCCCTCTATCAGAAACTATGTTTACAGGTACTCCGTGGAGTCTGATGATTTCCTTGATAAATATGCGGGCAGTCTCGGTGGCGGACGGGGTTCCCTTTAAAGGTAGAAAATGAGCCATTTTGGTTAGACGATCCACAACTACAAAGATAACTGAGCATCCTTCGGAACATGGAAGTTCCACAATAAAGTCCATAGAAATCATTTTCCATGGTCTGTCGGGTACAGGCAATGGTTTCAATAGGCCCCAAGCTCGATTCCTAGATGACTTATTCTGGATGCAGATGGGACAGGAACTAACATACTTTTCACAAAAGTCCTTCAGATTGGGCCACCAGAATGTACGCTGCACTAGTTCCAGGGTCTTGCGGACTCCGAAGTGGCCTGCCAAAGGATGGTCGTGGAGAAGTGTTAAAACCTTGACCCGGACGTCTTCAGGAACAAAAATTTGGCTTCCCTTCCAGAACAAGCCATCTCTACTTACTAAAGAAATTCCCGTTGGTCTGGCTGTTTCAGAGGATGCTTCCTTAATCAGGGAAAGTAAATCTGTTTGCAGCAGTAAAAAACTGTTTGCAGGTAAGATGGTGTCAGGAGTAGATAAGTCCTTGGGGTTGTCATGCATACGTGATAATGCATCCGGTTTAACATTTTTAGAGCCTGGACGGTATGTGATATGGAAGGAGAAACGTGAAAAAAACAGAGCCCAGCGGGCTTGTCGAGGCCTCAGTCGTTTGGCAGATCGCAGGTACTCTAGGTTTTTATGGTCAGTATAGATTAGTACTGGATGCATAGCCCCCTCCAACAAGTACCTCCATTCTTCTAGAGCAGTTTTAATAGCAAGAAGCTCTCGGTCACCGACGTCATAATTCTTCTCTGCAGGGGAGAGTTTACGGGAAAAAAACCCTACAGGATGCATTATCTCCTTGCTACCTTTGCGCTGTGAAAGAATCGCACCTACCGCAATCTCAGAGGCATCAACCTCTAAAATAAACGGTAAGGATGGTTCAGGGTGGCTGAGGATAGGTGCTGAAGTAAACAGTCTCTTGAGATTCTCGAAAGCGTCTTGGGCAAGTTGGTTCCAGGAGAAACGGATATTTTGTTTGGTTAACTGTGTGATAGGTGCAATTATGGCTGAGAACCCTTTGATGAACTTTCTGTAGAAGTTCGCAAACCCCACAAACCGCTGAACACCCTTCTTGTCCAAGGGGACCGGCCAGTCCAGAACAGCGGAAACCTTTTGTGGGTCCATCTTGATGCCTGTTGCAGAGATGATTAACCCCAGGAATTGGATGCTCTGTTGTTCAAACTCACATTTTTCCGCTTTTGCGTACAGACTGTGTAAGCGGAGACGACCCAACACCCTGCGGACATGTTCCTGATGCAATTCACGGGATTCTGAAAAAATCAATATATCGTCCAAGTATGCAATTACAAATACATCTAGAAAGTCCCTGAGGACGTCGTTAATCAGGTGTTGGAAGGTTGCAGGGGCGTTGCAGAGTCCAAAGGGCATGACCAGGTATTCATAATGCCCGAATCGGGTTCGGAATGCTGTCTTCCACTCATGTCCAGCCCGGATACGGATTAAATTATAAGCCCCTCTCAGGTCAAGTTTGGTGAAAATGACAGCAGTCCTTAATTTTTGGAAAAGTTCAGGTATCAAAGGTAAAGGATACCGGTTTTTGACCGTGATCTTGTTTAGTTCACGATAGTCGATGCACGGCCGGAGAGACTTGTCCTTTTTGGTGACGAAGAATATTCCGGCGCCAGCTGGAGAGGTAGAATGGCGTATAAAACCTTTGGCCAGGTTCTCATCTATATATGTCTTTAACACTTCCTGTTCTTTCTCAGACAATGGGAAAATGCGTCCAAATGGTATTTCGGATCCTGGCAGTAGTTCGATGGGGCAATCGTATGGGCGATGAGGTGGAAGAGAGTCTGCCCCTTTTTTACTAAAAACATCAAGGAATTCATGATATTGTTTGGGTATGACCTGGCAAAGTTTCTGGTCGGTGTCTAAACAAAGTAGGGTGGAAGAGGAATCCGAATCCTTCTTAAAACAATGTTCAAGACAGTAAGAGGATGAGAATTTCACTTCTCCAGATGTCCACTGAATGTAAGGGTTGTGGGCCTGCAGCCAAGGGATACCCAGGATGATTGGAAACATGGGAGAGGAGATGACATCAAGAACCAGCAGTTCCTTGTGTTGGGAGGAAGTAGAAGCAGGCAGAGGCAGGGTTTCCTGGGTTACTTGTCCCGATCTGATGCAGGATCCATCCGCTAGAAATACGGCAAGTCCATGGGTCTTGGCTCGTAATGGAATGTTGTGTTGGCTGGTAAAGTTTGAATCAATAAAGCAACTGCATGCTCCGGAATCAATGATGGCGTTGGTCGTTATAGTCCCTTCTTGCAGCTGTAAAGACAGAGGAATGGCAATGTGGGTAGAGTTCGCAGATAGGGCAGAGAGACTGGTAAACACAACAGACGGGCACTTACTTAACTTGACAGGGCAGTTCAGTACATAGTGTCCAGTCCCACCACAGTAGAGGCACAGATTGAGTTGTCGGCGTCGGGCCCGTTCTTCAGGTGATAATGCAGGTCGCATCAGGCCCAATTGCATTGGTTCTGCGGAGTCAGATGAGACATTAGCTGAATTAGGACTGGGTGAGGGTGCATAGCGGGTTGCTGGAAGTGGTGCTCTGGTTGTCATCCAAATCGGACGGGATTGAAGAGCAGATCGTTCAGATCGACGTTCCCGGATACGTCGGTCGATTTGGATAGTCAAGTTAATCAAGGCCTCAAGAGTGTTTGGTACACCCACTCGGGCAAGTTCATCTTTTAAACCCTCAGATAGGCCCAAGCGGAACTGGTGACGCAGGGCCGCGTCATTCCACTGAGTGTCCGCACTCCAACGTCTAAAGTCCATGATATAGTCTTCCGCAGGTCTGCGGCCTTGCTGGAGTGTGAACAGAGCAGATTCAGCTGTGGCAGTCTGTTGGGGGTCTTCATATATCTGTGCCATGGCTTCAAAGAAGGAAGATAAGGACTGGGTCAATGCTGAGTCCCCCTCAAGTAGACAATGGGCCCAGGTCTGGGGTTCCCCTTGTAGGAGGGAGATCACGAATCCCACTTTAGTGGCCTCCAGTGAGAAAGTTCGGGGCTGTAATGCGAAAAAGAGCTTGCATGCGTTGCGAAAGGCCCGGAACTTGGCCCGGTCTCCAGAGAATCTATCAGGAGTGGGTACCTTTGGTTCAGGTGGGAGCATTACTATGGAAGGACCAGGAACCGACTGTGCCGGGGTTGCAGCTGAGGAGGCGGCCAAGGGGTTAGGCCCTGCAAGGTGCTGGACTTGTCCCTCCAATCTGTTGTAGTTGTCCTGGAGGGATTGTACGGCTTGGGTAAGAGCCGCAAGGTGAGTGCATATCTCCTTCAATGGAGAGGAATCTCCTGCAGGCTCAGTCATGGCTGCTTCGTACTGTTAGGTACCTGGTAGGTGAGCCTGACTGTAGGAGGAGACCTCTCATACAACGCTGGTTCAGGAGCCACTGGAGTGGGGACAGTGGTCTCCTGAGCGCAGTGGGGTAGGAGTGCCTGTTGGAGTGAAGTCTCTGATGTAGAGGTAGAGATCCCTCCTGGGATAGCCGGACTGCAGGTGAGAGGAGACTGGAACAGAAGCAGGCTGACACACTGGATGGTGGAACTTGCAGGTGAGAGGAGACTGGAACAGCAGCAGACTGATACACTGGAAGTGAGGAAGTCACTAGGCTGAAGCTGATGGTGCAACAGCAAGCAGGTAGGCAGGCACAAGCAGAGTCAAACAGTCCGGGTTGGCAGGTAACTGGCACACAGGTAATTACAGCAGGCAAAGGCAGAGTCGGTGAGCAGGCAGGGGTCGGCAACGGTAGCAGATTCAGACAGCAGAGGAGTCAGGCAGGCCGGGTCGGTATTGGAGCAGGTCGGATGGTCAAACAACCCGGGTCAATCAGGTAACAAGCAATCAGGATTCAGGTTTCAGGCAGAGTCACAGAGCTGAGACGAAGCAGCACTGTTCCCATGGAACAGGGGAACTTTTATGTGCTGGTTGGCGCCAAACCGGCGCTAACGCGAGCGCGCGCCCGTGCTCGTGCACGCACCCGCGCCGTGCACCCGCGCGTGCCCGAGCGCCGCGCCGACGCACGGCAACAGTGGCAGCTTGGCGCTGTGTCTGAACAGGGACGCGCCGGCTCCTAGACGCATGCAAGCGCCCTGATCTGGTGCTGGTGGATCCCTGACAACGGTAGTGTGCACACCAACAGAAGTGTAATAACAACTACGGTGCACTGTTTGTATTGTGTACACCACCAGAAAAGTGGTAGCAACTGCACTAGGGGTGAACGGTATTGTGTACACCACCAGAAGTCTAATAGCAACTATGGGTGCACTGTATGTATTGTGTACTGTGTACACCACCAGAAAAGTAGTAGCAACTGCACTAGGGGTGCACGGTATTGTCTACACCACCAGAAGTCTAATAGCACTTATGGGTGCACTGTATATATTGTGTACTGCGTACACCACAAGAAAAGTAGTAGCAACTGCACTAGTGGTGCACAGTATTGTGTACACCACCAGAAGTCTAATAGCAACTATGGCTGCACTGTATGTATTGTGTACTGTGTACACCACCAGAAAAGTAGTAGCAACTGCACTAGGGGTGCACGGTATTGTGTACACCACCAGAAGTCTAATAGCAACTATAGGTGCACTGTATGTATTGTTACTGTGTACACCGCCAGAAAAGTAGTAGCAACGGCACTATGGGTGCACGGTACTGTGTACACCAACAGTGGTGTAATAACAGCTATGAGTTACTGTATTGTGTACACCACCAGAAAAGTATTAGCAACTGCACTATGGGTGCACGGTACTGTGTACTGTATACACCGCCTGAAGTATAGAAAAAGTACACCGGGAATGACCTGCAGTCAGATATAGCTAAACTGGATGCATATAGATAGATAGATAGATAGATAGATAGATAGATAGATAGATAGATAGATAGATAGATAGATAGATAGATAGATAGATAGATAGATATGGATATATATAGATATATTAAATACACTGCAGCTAACTGAATAACCTGCCTGCCTTAAGTATATTAAAAAAGTACACCAGGAATGGCCTACAGTCAGATATAGCTAAACTGGATGCAGTATATATATATATATATATATATATATATATATATATATATATACACGAGACTGTCTGTACTCTGGGGCCACGCCCCCTTATGACGCCAGAGTCCCTGCGCTATATAAATGGCTCCGCAGCTCGCACACAGCATTCGAGCCGGAGAGAGCGTCGTGTCAACATCAGGGAAGAAGAAAAGAAGAGAAGAAGTGGAGAGACAGCGGCGGCGAGACAGCGGCGACAAGACAGCGGCAGCAGACCGGGCCCCTCGCTGGCAATAGAGCTGGAAGAAGATAGCGGCGGGGCTCGGGAGAAGAGGCCGAACACCGGGAGAAGAGGCCGAACACCGGGAGAAGTCGGAAGGAGACCCCCCGAAGTCGGAAGAAGACCCCGGAGCTGACTAATAAATTACTCTTAAAACCTGTGTAGTGTGTTTTTTTTAATATATTGACACTTTTCCCTAGGTGAATGGGTAGGGGTACCATGTACCCCAAACTCATTCACACAGGGTGGGGGGCCGGGATCTGGGGGCCCCCTTATTAAGGGGGGCTCCCGGATTCCGATAAGCCCCCCGCCCGCAGACCCCGACAACCAATGGCCAGGGTTGTCGGGAAGAGGCCCTTGTCCTCATCAACATGGGGACAAGGTGCTTTGGGGTGGGGGGGCCGCAGGGAGCCCCCCTCCCCCCCATGTTGAGGGCATGCGGCCTGGTACGGCTCAGGAGGGGGGGCGCTCGCTCGTCCCCACCCCCTTTCCTGGCCGGCCGGGCTGCGTGCTCGGATAAGGGTCTGGTATGGATTTGGGGGGGACCCCCACACCGATTTTTCGGCATAGGGGGTTCCCCTTACAATCCATGCCAGACCTAAGGGCCTGGTATACCTCCGAGGGGGGAACCCACGCCGGTTTTTTCATTTAAAATTTGGCGGGTTGTTCCCGCCTCAGGATTCATACTAGACAGCTGTCAGCGCTGCCTGTGACTCATCGCGGAAGGAAAACAAAGTTTTCCTTTCCCGATGAGTGAGCCATCTCGGCGCTGGCTCCTGTGACGGGGCTCGTAGGTGTCAAATCTCGCCGAGAAGTGTGGCGAGATTGACACAATATCGCGATCACCTACTGTATATATTAAATACACTGCAGCTAACTGAATAACCTGCCTACCTGCTCAATCTAAATGACACTCTCTCTCCGTCCACGCCAACAACACACGACACGGGCCAATGTGCAGGCAGCCTTATATAGTGTGGGGAGTGGACTTAGTCACCCTGAGCCATGATTGGCCAAAAGCAGGGTGCCTTTGGCCAATTATGGCTCTCTTAACTGAGGGCGCTGGGATTGGCCAAAGCATGCAGGTCATGGTGCATGCTTTGGCCAATCATCATACAGCAATGCACTGCGCTCTTGCAGTGCATTATGGGGCGTTATGCAGGGCGCGAATTTGGTGCAAACGCCCCATAATGTTCGGTTTTCGATGAACGGGCGAACAGCCAATGTTCAAACTCATGTTCGACCCAAACATAAAGCGCATCCCTATTGCCAAGTATATAAATGAATATTGGGTATAAAATAACAGATAACCATAATGGGTATGTGGAGCTTGTGGTATGGAGTGGGACAAGAGGAGGGGATTTGAAACTCAGTCCATGATTTTAGGGATGCAGTCAGGCGGAGAGGGGAGATATAAATCCCAGGGATCCAAGCTTTACAGAAATAAGGGTAGAGCTAAGAGTTGGTAGAAGGTAGCAGACTCCAATTTTACCCAGATTTTTTGTGGAGAGGGGGATCATCAATAGCGAAGTTGGTTGAAGTGACAGGCTTTGTAATAGTGGCTAATGTTGGGCGTACTCATACCTCAATTTTGTCTGTGTCTCATCATAATGGTAAAAGAGCATCTAGGTGGTTTTTTACCCCAGATAAAAAGCTGGAACATTCTCTGAGTAGCTAGAAGGCATCTATTAGAAAGTGATATTGTGAGTGTGTGGAAAAAATAGAGCAGTTTGGGGAGCACTATCATTTTCAATGCTGCTATTCTGCCTGCCATAGATAATTCCTGGCCCCAGAGATGGTTTAATGCTTGGGGAAGGGAGTCTAGAAGGGGTTTGAAGTTATGGTCATAAAGCTGAGAAGTATGTGCAGAAAGATGGATCCCTAAAAAAGTAGGGGAATGAGAGGCCCACACAAAACAAAATTGTTTGGATAATGACAGTTAAAGAGATGTTGGGATATGTATACCTAAGATATGGGATTTGTTGGTATTTAATTTGGAGTAAGAGGCGCCACTAAATTGGGAGAGAACATTTTGGACTTCAGCTCCTATTGATCTACATCATTCCACTCTTAATAGAATTGCCAGTTACATTGGTCACCCTTCCCCCTGATCCAGTTGTCCTATAGGAGAGTTGAATGCCCTCAATATTTGGAATTTGATACTTTGTCAGGATTGATTTGGTTCTTAGTTTGTCTTGTGTAGTGTCACCCAGTACCTGGTTTTCAAGGCCAATCAGCACCTACCCATTATGTACAAAGGAAGCAATTAATATTGTGAAACGCGAGGGGGCGTGACTGGATGAGGGTGTGGAAGGAGTGTGGAGCGGAGCGAGTGGCGTGCTGAGAGTCTCTCCACCTTGCCGTCTACCTGCCGTTACTGTAGGGTCGGAGCGTTTGGCCGGCTGCTACTGCTAGTACCTGGATCCCGGCGTGGCCGATGCAAGGCGGGCAGGCGAGGAAGTGTCCCTAGTCGGAGAAGCCGGTTGCCTGAACAAGCTAACTGCATTGAGGCGCCCTCACTGGAGCCGCGGTAGCTACTGCGCCTGCGCGCCTGGGAGCTGGTGGAGCGGTTTTCAGTGTGCCGCTACGGAGCGGCGAGAGAGGAGGAGAGGCGGACAGGTGACGGTGGAATAGAAGGTCTGTAGAGATCCTATGCCAAACTGACTGTGATACACCGTGGAGGTTGGTAAGGAGCTGGACGCTGGGTCCTGGGACTGTGGGGACCGGAGCAGGTGAGCGGGACGTGGAAAGAGTCATCTTACTATAGCTCACTGTATTCGGTTAAAGGACAGTATGTTGTGACCCTGTGGCCCTATACTACAACAGGGGGATGGAGGAGTGAACGGGCATTTATGATACATCTGACTAGTATATTAAATACTCAAACTGCTGAATACGTACACCGGATGACTGGAGATTGCAGGGTTGCAGATAGACCCTTGCACTAAAAGGACAGTATTTGCCTGTGTATTTTCGGCCAAACCCTTTTGCTGCTCCCTGGTTTTTATTTTTTTTTGCCTTGCTCATTTTCCCCTGGTGGTATTGTCTATCTGGGTATACAAAGGTAACAATGGCAATGTCCAGGAGGAGAGGGGAGGAGCCAGTTAACATGGAGAATTTGGGGCCCCAGTCATTACGGTCAGCAAAGGAGAAGGGGAACCAAGCGGCAGCAGCAGCAGCAAAATTGGAGAGGTTTGCACATACCCCTGAACAGACCCCCACCAAAAACGGGCAACTTCCGCAACTTAAGACTACTGGGGATAGGAAAAGTCAAGGACAGGCATCATCAACCCCAGCTGCAGCAGGGCATAAAAACCCGAATGTTAATAAAGGTACAGGGGCAGGGGAAAAAGCTCATCTACCACTGCCAACTACCGTCTCCGTCACAGAGGAAGAACCTACCCTGAGGGAAGTATTGCAAGCGATTAATTCCTGTAAAGCATCAGTGGAGGGGTTAAGCTGCCAAATTAAAGAGGTTAAAGATGAACTGTTACTAATAAATCAGGAGTTGCAAAAGGCAGTAGACAGAATAACGGGCCTAGAGGGAAGAGTGGGCCAAATGGAGGATGATGTTTTTCCCCTACACCAAGATGTTAAATCCATGAAGGAGCAATTGGGTAGAATTAATGAAAAAATGGATGAAATGGAAAACCGCCTGAGAAGGGACAATGTAAGAATAGTGGGTCTCCCAGAGAGATGTGAGGGGCATAGTCCCATTGCCTTTTTGGAAGGATGGTTCACAGAAATATTTGGAAGAGATGCATTTTCCGCACAGTTTGCGATTGAGAGAGCCCACCGGGTCCCCTTCAGGGCTCCGCTCCCTGGAGGGCGCCCCAGGTCCTTATTAATGAAATTTCTGAACCATTGTGACAAGATAACTTTACTACGCAGAGCCAGAGAGAAGGGGCTTATTCTTTATAACGGTGCAAAGGTTTCATTCTTCGCGGAATTTTCGCCGGAGCTGCAGAGACGCAGGGAAGGGTTCGTGGAGATCAAACGTGCCCTTCAAAAATTTGAAGTCAAGTATGCTTTACTGTATCCAGCTAGGCTACGGGTGGAGGCAATTGGGGAGGTTCTCTTCTTCAATTCCCCGGTAGGGGTAACACGTTGGTACGAAGAAAACAAACAAAGACTGAAACCCAAAGAACGGAGCCCAGAGAGTCAGGGTGTCTGATAAGAAGATAAGAATATTTGGACTGTGGGAAGCAATATGAACTTGGTACAGAGAGGAAGAATGATGGTGTATGGTAGAGTAGGAATAGGGGAGGAGGAGGATATTACACTTATAATTTGGCGCATGTGGATACTATTGGTGGAGGTTGGGGGGGGAATGTTAGGAAGAGGTATTTTGAAAGGAGTATATGAGGTGGTCACGAATAAAGCCCCAGGGGCTAACCTGGTAAGGTGGGGGGGGGGAGGGATGGGAGGGTTTGGTGGGGGGGAGGGAGAGGGAGGGGTGGGTGGTGGAGAGGAAGGGGGGTTGCAAATTTATCTTAAAGCGGAATTAAAATGCACTTAGTAATTGGGGGGGTAGTTAGGGGAAAGGGGGGGAGGGGGGATGTAGGATTAAGCACATGTGTGATAAATACAAACACTATGAATAGGAACACGGGAATAAAGGAAAGGGGGACACTTAGAATGTCTACTAGAAAGGGAAATAATAGTAAGGATGCACAGAGGGTAATTAAGGGAATACTTTTTCCTTTTTATTTTTTATTTTTCTTTCTTCTTTTTATACGCAGTACACAGCTCGGTATTAATGGAGGGGTCTCACTTTGGCTACCCTATGGGTTTTTTTTTTCTTTTTTGTTGGGGGAGTTATAATGGGTAAGGAGGTGTTATTTTTGGGTACAAGACAATATACCAAGTTTAAGACGCCCATTGCCGTTGGTTTTCTGGGGGCTAATTCCTGCCTGTTTGCTTGATGCAGTCTAAAATTCTCAAAATAGGCTCCTGGAACGTACGGGGGATGGGGAACCCAAATAAGAGGGCCACCATTTTTTCACTGCTGGAGATAAGGGGGGTGGGTATGGTCTGCCTACAGGAGACTCACTTGACAAAGGACACGATGAAATGTCTTCCAAGTAGAAGGTTCCAGGCCCAATATCACTCGGTGTACTCCTCTTATTCTAGGGGGGTGAGTATATTGGTAACAAGAAGTGTGATGTTCTCCTGTAGGCAGACCAGGATAGATAGCTTGGGTCGTTATGTTTTTATACTGTTCTATTGAAAATAGAATGTATGTCATTGCTAACATTTATATCCCCCCACCTTTTAAATTGGAAGTGCTGTATAGTCTAATGGAGTTTATGTTGGATAAAACAGACACCCCGGTGATAGTACTAGGGGATTTTAATGAGGTGTTGAATAGAGAGTTGGACAGATTTCCACCGAGAGTCCAAGTAAACAGTGTAGCAGGGGGCCGGTTGGGTCAATTCTTTGAGAAGGCAGGCCTGTTGGATATGTGGAGGGCCCGGAACCCTGGAGTAAGGCAATACTCCTGCTTCTCTTCCTCCCACTCCACCTTCTCCAGGACTGATATGACCCTGGGGAACGCGGAGGCAGTGCCAATAATAAAGGATGTAGTATATTATCCGAGAGGGTTCTCGGATCACTCCCTGATGGTGGCCTTAGTGGGTATAGGGGTCAGGGAGGCTAGAGGGTTTCGGAAGTTAAGCCCATATTGGTTGGAGTTAATGGGGGAACCAGAGAGGATAATAATAAAGCAACTTTTCCAGAAACAACGGACCTTTGGGGAAGGAGAAAGTGTGGGACGTATGTTGGCCTACTTGGTAAAAACCAACTCCTCCTCCTCGACGATCCCGGCAATCAGGACTCCAAATGGGGAGATATCCTCTCAGAGTCTGGAAATTACAGATACATTTGAGAAGTATTATGAAAATCTGTATAGGTCGCAGGGGATCGTTGGGGAGGAGGACATGGAAAACTTTTTTAAGGATATTCGGATCCCCATAGCTACTGAAGAGGATAGAGAGGGTATGGATGCGCCAATTACACTAGCTGAATTACAACAAGCTGTAAATGGAATGGCAAACCAAAAATCTCCGGGGCCGGATGGTCTTCCGGTGGAGACTTATAAGCACTACGGGAAGATCCTCCTGCCAGAGTTGCTAAAAACACTGAACTGGGCTCTACAGGGAGGGTGTTTGCCTGTTTCTATGACTGAAACAAATATTATCTTGCTTCATAAAGAAGGGGGTGACCCACTGGAGACGTCGGCATACAGGCCTATATCTCTGTTGTGTACGAACGCCAAAATCCTGGCAAGGGTGTTGGCTGCCAGGCTTAATAAAACTATGCATAAACTTATCCATGTGGACCAAATGGGATTCATTTCCCATAGGACCATGAGTATGAACATCAGGAGGGCATATATGAATCTCCAGACCCCGACAGAGAATATGGGATCAAGAGCAGTAGTATCCCTGGATATAACTAAGGCCTTTGACAGCCTGGAGTGGCCCTATCTCTGGCGGGTGCTGGAGGAGTTTGACTTGGGTCCTGTCTTCAGAAAGTGGATAAAAATACTGTACAGGGGCCCAAGTGCGAGGGTCAAGGTTAATAAAGAACTTTCAGGGAAAATATGCTTAGAGAGGGGGACAAGACAGGGATGTCCCCTGTCCCCCCTGCTTTTTGCCCTCGCCATGGAGCCACTAGCAATTCATATCAGGTTCAGCTCAAAGATCGAAGGGTTTGTAAGAAGAATAGGAGAGGAGAAGATTGCCCTGTATGCCGACGATGTCCTATTGTTTCTCAGGGATACGGGAGGCTCCCTTAGGCAGGTAATGGATGTAATGGAGAGGTTTGGCAATGTGTCAGGACTGGTGGTGAATTGGAGGAAGTCTGCACTATTGCCATTAGATACCCTTAGTGGCCCGGTTTTGTCGGGAATCCCACACTTAAAAGTAGTTCCAATGATTCGTTATCTGGGCATAAATATGTCAAAAGATCCCAAACAGTACATTGTTGACAACCTAGATCCACTACTGGGTAAATTTAGGTGTAAAATTGATATCTGGAGTCGGCTGCCCCTGTCTGTAGCAGGAAGGGGCAACCTAATTAAGATGGTTTGGTTGCCTCAACTGCTGTATCTATTACACAACTCACCGGTGCGGGTGAATAAAAAGTGGTTCAAAAAGATCGATTCACTTTTTAGGGAGCTGTTGTGGAGGAGGGGAAAGGCCAGGATTAGTCTTCAGAACCTACAGTTACCAGTCAAAGAAGGAGGAATAGCCCTCCCGCATCCGAGGTGCTATTTTCTGGCAGCACAGTTGCAGCATGTAGGGGGTGGAAGTGCCGACAGAGGTCTGTTAACTCTGGAGGCACCTCATAAAACCGTAGTGGAGGCATTGGAGGCAGACTCACTACCTGGTAGCGGCCCCACAACCAAGTTAATAACAAAAGTTTGGAAAGTAACAAAGGCCTTAATGGGATATGTTGGGTTTACAGAATACGCTCCCCTCTGGCATAACAGGAATCTACACGAGATAGTGGCTATGGGGGAATTCAAGGAATGGGCGAGGTGGGGTATAAATAGACTTTCCCAGTTGTACAGAGGAAGCGTACTGAAAACCTTCGAGGACCTTCAAAAGGAATATAGCATTCCAAGGCAAACATTCTTCAGGTATTTACAAATGAGAGCGGCACTGGAGGTACAATTTAGGGTAAGCCCCCCAGTTTGGACAGATGCTGCTCTGCTTCAGAGAGTGATTAAACCTGGGAAGATGAAGGGTTTTATCTCCGGAATATATGCGCAACTGTGCAAGGAAACTATTGTCAGATCAGAGCATCTTAGCTGTAGGGAGGGGTGGGAGAAGGATGTGGGAAAGTTAACAGATATACAATGGAGGGAAATACTGGAGGTAGGACAGGAGGTCTCAGTTTCACCTGCACAGAGACTTTCCCACTTAATGCTGCTACATAGAGCATACTATACCCCAAAAAAATTATTCCGTTTTGGTGTAAGACCTGATGCCAAATGCCCTAGGTGTGGGGAGGAGGGTGACTTGATACACATGGTTTGGAGGTGTCCCAAATTAGTACGTTACTGGCTGGGGGTTGTGGGCTCTATTGGGGGCAAGTGGGGGATCTCTCTGGAGACAGACGTCAGATTCTGCATTCTTGGATACAGGGCATGGAGCCGGGAGGAGGCAGCGGTTAAAATAGCAGTTTTGAGATGCCTCTACCAGGCTCGGAAGCTTATTATGCAAAGATGGCAAACAGCCCTCCCCCCTGCAGTGGATGACTGGGTTAAAACAATAAATCATGTAATATGGAAGGAGCGAGCCCTATATATTAGAAGAGGGAACCTTAAAAAATTTGAAAGGATGTGGAACCCGTGGTTAGTATGTGTAGGGTGTCAGGAATAAAAGGAAGGACCTGGCTTAGGGTGGGAGGAGAGTAAGGGAAAGGAGGGAGGGTTGGGGGGAAAATAGTCTCCTGTCGCTTTATGATACCGTATGTAGCCTATCTGCTGGACGGGACATGTAGATATAATGGGAGTGGGGAGGAGCGGATGAGGGCTATACGGTCTCCTTGCTAGTGGAGTATGTCTACATGAATTTGCGGATGTTTTAATATGGTGTATGTAAATTAAGAATTGTTAATAAAGATTATTTAAGATAAAAAAAATATTGTGAAACGCGTTGACAAGCAAGCATGGGGGAGTTCATGGACCTAACCCCTTGATATATACACTTACCGTTCTTCTGCACAATTCATGGACTTTTCACCAACTCATTGAAAAGATCCATGCCTCCATGTCTGTTCTATTGGCTGTTGACCTTGTCAAGTAAAGAGTGTTGTTGTTTGACACATTTATGTCATTTTAATATTTTTTTATCAAAGATATATTTTTTATAATTACTGCCTCATGTTATGCCCACAAAGAGTTATTACTCTTTTCAACCTTTCTATATATCCATTGGATGTTGGCATGGTGGGGGGGGGGGGTCCTCCCTTCTTGCGTGAATAGACATAAATTTCAGGGGCACAGAGATGGTGAATGTGTTGCTTCAAGGGTAGATAATTCCTAATTTTTAAAGGCGGATAAGGGTGATAATTCCTGCTTTATAAGCAGGGGCAAAGAATCAGAAGTAGGGAATTGAAGAGTGGAATGGGAGTATTGGCCCATCTGGGAAGCCTCATAGATTGTTTGGATAGATGTCCACGATGTTACGCTCAGGATTAGCCAAGGCCAGGCAGTACCTTGGTAGTGCGACTGGATAGGTTGAAAAAAAAAAATGCAACAACAAGAAAGAAAAACCAAAAACACAACATAATAATAAAAACCCGCCGGTGGAAAAAAATAAAAAAATGCAGGTAACATGGGCAGCTGAGGCTGTTACAATATCCCAAAAGGGGAAGAGGGGATATTTAGGGAGTACCAAGTACTCACAAAAAGAAAGGAAGGGTATCAGGCTCTGTGCCCTACA
This sequence comes from Lithobates clamitans, assembly GCA_037952925.1. Taxonomy (NCBI): domain Eukaryota; kingdom Metazoa; phylum Chordata; class Amphibia; order Anura; family Ranidae; genus Lithobates; species Lithobates clamitans. The sequence goes on from JBBGZY010000140.1 coordinate 12,089,409, forward strand.
ACTTATGTAATACAGAAACAGACAATCGCCCGTGGGACTTCGAGTGAGATGTCCATGATGATCAAAAGGTCAACAAGATGTGTAAGGGGGTAACAAATTTTATTTGTATAAGCATCATCCAATATAAAACATGATCATAAATGACAATTTAATATCACAAAGTATTCATAGTACAGATATACATGATACATCTCTAACCCGACGCGTTTTGCAAGCTCTACTCGCTTCATCAGGGGCTGATGTGTACGTCTCGTGTCTGTAAAGAACAAGTAAAATATGTATTGATGTATAGGTTATGATTAGGACAAAAGCATGAGGCCAGAACTGGTGATCCAATACTTACTGATTACTGACAGTTGGCTGCAGAGTCTGATCCCAAGCGAGGGTCAGTGGGAAACATCTCCCCCGGGAGCTGAAAGGACGGAGACCACAGCAAAGAGGACTGAGGCCAGACGCGGGGCAGGCATGGCAAGGAGATGAAAGAAGTATGTGAACCAAGGTATCGCCCATGAGTCTTGCGAGGCATGGTCGCTATAATAGAATATATGGAATGGAATATATGAGTATATGGGTATAAATGTGGATATATATCAGAGACGGTAACATATAAGAGTCCTAAGAGTATAAAGTTGTCTGCTTGAGTACAAAAAACACAAGGGAGGGCATGACCCTGCAAGGCAAAGGCAAGGCAAAGACTGCGATGAGCTGGTATGAGAGCAGACCACGCCACTGGACCAGGAGCTGGTGCCATATTGACTGTCTCTGTTCCTGGCTGCCAGGTAAAAGTCCGTCAGCCGCTGAGGTGGTTTGTTCTGTTTGCGGGGCTTTGACATGCTCTCTGTGCATGCCAGAGTCTGGGGCGAGTGTCGGTATGCCGGGAATCCTCTCCTTTATGTCGCTGTGATGTGGCTCAATAGGTAAGGTTGATGGAGCCCTGGATTAGGCCGCCATCTTTCATGGCAGCCGGGCATGCCTCCCAATACAGGGCATTCTTAGAAAAAAACCTGTTAGAGTCTGCAAAAGACTTGAGACTGGGGTGAAGGTGCACGACCCTAAACATACAGCCACAGCTACAATGGAATGGTTTAGATTAAAGCATTTTCATGTGTTAGAATGGCCCAGTCAAAGTTCAGACCTAAATCCAATTGAGACTCTGTGGCAAAAGTTGAAAATTGCTGTTCACAGACGCTCTCCATCCATTATGACAGAGCTTGATCTATTTTTTCAAAGAAGAATGGGGAACAATTTCACTCTCTAGATGTTTAAACCTGGTAGAGGCATACCCAAAACAATGTGCAGCTGTAATTGCAGCAAAAGGTGGTTCTACAAAGTACTGACTCAGGGGGCTGAATACAAATGCATGCCACACTTTTCAGATATTGATTTGTAAAAAATGTTAAAAACCATTTATCATTTTCCTATCGCATTAAAAACATTTACGTTTTTGGTTGCAACATGACAAAATGTGGAACATTTCAAGGAGTTTGATTATTTTAAAGGCATTGTATGCTAACTTGCTTATGGTGGTGTATGAGGGGGGATTTACTTTTACAAAGCATAATTTTGACAGTATGCCTGGGATTGGGTACACTACATTAATCACATTTTCAAACTGTAGTTGGGATCACATTTGACCCATTTTCTGTTTTTAGATTATTTGTATTCCAAGCGTGTGGTCCTTCAGTTGAGAGCACTTTGGAGTTTGGAAAGAGTTATTTTTGCATATTTTGATGTATAAATTCATATAAAACATACTGAAAATAAAGTCACGCCTCGCATACCAAATTTTCCACCCTAAATTATTGAAGAGGGAATTTTTTTTTTTTTTAATCAATATTTTTTATTAATTTTCAAAGAAAATACACTGTACAATTGAACATTGTACGCCGTGCAACAACGTTTGGGTGAACAATTCAAGAAAGATAACTCCATTATGATTAGAGTACAACTTTTATCCATAAACAAGAATCTATTGCAATAAGTACATAATAACCAGTGTCTATAAAGTTTTTAATATTTCTAGAGTTGTGGCTGGTCCACTTCACTAGTGTGACACCCCATGTGGGATCTCTAGAGCCACAGGAGCGAAGGGGACCATCTAATCTTGTAATATTTCAAAATGGAAGTTTAGTTTGAAAGGTTACTAGATAAGACATATGCATGTAATATTGTGCTATTCTTGGTATTGCTCGGCCAAGAGGAAGGGGCTGTACTGCAGTATATTTAGACATGAGGTGCGCAGTGTCTAGTCCAGGTGGTCCATGGTTGCCAGCTGGTGTATACTTTTGTATAATGGTTCGTGCCAGTAGCAGATGAATGCTCATAGCTGTAATGTAATGATACCAAGTCAACGACTTGGGTTAGAGTTAAAGGTGTGACGGACTTCCAGTGTCTAGTTATATTAAGTCTAGCTGCCATCAGGACGTGGGTGGTTACTAGTCTAAAAGGGTGGGGAATGTCTTCAATAGTTAGGTTCAGGATCGCAAGTGCTGGGGAGGGGGGAGTTTTGATGTGAGTGATATTCGAGGCTAAATGGAAAATATTATCCCAGTATATTTTAAGATGAGTCCATGTCCAGAAAAAATGAAGTAGATCACTTGGGGATGAGTTACATCTCCAACACGTGTTGGGAATTTGAGGATTGATGGATGTGATTCTGGCTGGGGTCATATACCAACGCAGAGAGATTTTCTGCGCCAGTTCCCAAAGGGCCGCACATTTTGTGGCTTTGTATATTGACTTACAGGCTTGTTGCCATTGATTGTCTGTGAATTTGTGGTTCAGATCAATTTCCCATTTTCTATGTGGTTTTAGTTTGGTTAAGGTATGTTTTTGGTGGAGGGAGTTGTAAAAATATGAGATACCGCTTAGATTTGTGTCAGGGTTAGTGAGGTAATCCCAAGCCTTGGGATGGATGATGTACAGAGGAAGGGGGACAGTTTTGAGGCAGTGTTGTATACGAAGATAAGTGAAATGTTCAGATGCAGGTAGTGCATATTCAGATTGCAATTGGGAGAATGGTTTGAGGGAGTTGTCTTGTAGCAAATGTTGTAGGGACCCTATGCCTTTATGTGTCCATGATGCTACTGAGAGTTCAGGCATTATATGTTTCAAGGTGGTTAAAGGAATATGCGTTTGTGGTTCATGGGGAGTGTAGTTCGTTGAGGTTGACGCTTTTCTCCAGGCTTGCGCTGATGCTTTTATAGTTGGAGAAAGGGACTTTGGGATCGGGGAGCCCAGTGGGATGCTCAGTAACCAGGTTTTCAGGTCTGATCTTGTAAGTGAGGAGCATTCAATTTGTCCCCACAGTGTGGTTGGGGATGGTTGGCACCAGCAGGGTAATTGGGCCAGCATAGCTGCTAGATGATAATCTTCAAAATCTATAGAGCCCGTACCACCCACTCGTTTATGCTTAACCAGTTGTTGATGTGCACATCTAGGACATTTACCATTCCACAGGAGTTTGTTATATGTTGTACGTAGGGACCTAAAAAATGTGGCGGGTAGTGGGATGGGTAAGGTTCTGAAATAATAAAGTATTTGGGGGAGGCATATCATTTTAAAGGCCGCAAGTTTGCCTGTCGAAGAAAGTTCGTGTTTTGCTATCTGTTGTGTTGTTTGTTGTATGGCCTGGAGGAGTGGAAGGAAATTACTTGAATATAGGTTTTTAGTGTGTCTTGGGAGTTTAATGCCCAGGTAAAATATGTCATCATCAGCCCATGTAAAAGGATATTGTAGTTGTAGAAGGTTTTTTATGGTGGCGTTTATGTTTATGTCTAGGATAAAGGATTTGGATGTATTCACCTTGTAATAGGAGATCGAACTAAACCATTGGAGCATATTTTGTACTTCCGCCAGGGAAACAGTCGGATTGGATAGGACAAGAATGACATCATCCGCAAACAAGCTGATCTTATGGTGTGTAGTTCCAATTTGTAAGCCAGAGATATTGGGGTGAGAACGGATACTTTCTGCTAGGGGCTCCATGAGCATATTAAATATGAGGGGAGATAGAGGGCATCCCTGGCGGGTGCCATTGGTAATGGGAAATGGACAGGAGAGCATGCCCTCTGTGTAAACTTGAGCTTCGGGGTTGGAGTATAGTGCCATAATGGCTCCAAGAATTTGGCCCTGGAACCCAAACTTTTGGAGGACCTTTTCAAGGTAGGTCCAATGTACCCTATCGAACGCCTTCTCTGCATCCAAGGAAAGGAGCAGAGAAGGCTTTCCGGTAGATTCAGCGTGATTGATTAGGTTTATCATCCTTCTGGTGGCATCAGAGGGTTGTCTGCCTTTTGTGAACCCTGTCTGATTATGGTGTATAATAGTGGGCATAATTTTAATCAACAGGAAGAACCTTCCACCTTTCTGATGACAAGTTTGGATAGCCATGGAAGCTGAAGTTGGGGAAGTCCATCTCATCCTTTTGCAGTTTAAATAAGGTTGTGCTTTCTAGAGAAAGTGAATTTAGAATTCCAGGAGCGATCTGCCTGGGAGGAGCCAAGCGGCAGGTTTGGGAAGAGTGAGATGCTTCACTTCACAGATGCCTGGGGGTCATTTAAGACAATATGAGGACCCGTTTTTGACGTTATATCTATCCCTATTTGTGACTGTGGCTGGGTTATAAGCCAAAAGGCGCATTTGATCTCCTGACCAGAGATCAAGGGAGCTGGTAAGAGGCAGTTATTTTGAGGGTGAAGGACTGTCCTATCTCCAACACTATTTTCTATGTATATACCAAAGAAAAAAGAGCAAAGGGCGGGACTTTAAATGAGGCACACGGGGGCAGGTACAAAAAGTCAGGTATAAAACAGGTTTTATTATATTCAAAGTTGTCATATGTTCACATGATTTTAAATGTACTTAGCTACTATTTCTTACTCTATGTTTCATCAAAGTATACATTCCAACAAGGACTTATAATTACATTGCATGAACAGTTTAATAGCTAAAATCACGAATAGGGGATAAGTGACACATTGAAGTGTCAGATAGACAGGTTACAGAAAAAGAAAACAATGGATGGGAATGGAACATTCATACATGATTGTTGGTGAGGTACGCCTATAGGTAGATGTGAGCTCTACGCGTTTCGGGACTTAATCGCCACTCTTCAGGAGCAAAAACCAAGGGTGACCTAGGGATATGGAAAACAGTCATATTTAAAGGGAAAAAAATGCTTTGGGAGAAAATATTGGATAAATGTGGAGTGTGTTCCCCACATAGTACACCTAACCCATCAAACTTACATGCATATATTGCGCACAGGCGGCGGGGCCCCGCAAGTCAGGTCAAGCCAAAGATGACACGCCCCGGAGCTGAGGGGGCCCCCTGGGGCGGCACACCAACAATCCAAGCACCACCCCAGATGGGTCACAGGGGGAAAGCATGGTGATGATTGGTGGAATACAGAAAAAATAATAGACGGGGCAGTGATGCCCAGAGAAATGGAGAACCTGTGAAAAATGAGTGACATATATAGACTAAAGGCGACATGTAGATTAGATGATGAGTGAGAATAGAGTGAAGGAAAGGGGAAGAGTGGGGACTAAGAAAGAGTGAGAAAACAGAAGGAGGAGGCTGAGGTAGAAAGTGAGGGAGAAAAGGAATGGTGGGGGGTGGCAAAGAAAACTTTACCTGCTGCAAGGTGAGTAGGGATGAATTGCAAAAGTGCATGAAAGTGCCAGGGAGAAGGTGACCAGGAGAAAACCAGGGTGGGGGACCCAACCCGGGGGAGGCCCAGGAGGGACGCGCCGCCACAAAGGAGCCCCCAACGTCATGCACCAGACAGGAAATGGGGGCGAGGAGGGCGCAATGGCGGAGATGGCCAAACACACCAAACCACTCCACCGGCAGCGTCCCAACAAGCTCCTCGGACCGCTGGAGATGGAAAGCTCGCCGGCCGGCTTTAACACGCCACGAGGACGCCAAGCCGCCGGCACGAGCGGCATGACGTCGACGCGCAGTGGGGGAGACCCCTCCCCCCCGCGTCACATTGAGGGGGCGGGGAAACACCCAGTGGGCGTCGCAGCTCCGGAACGTTAAACAAGGCAGGACCAAAACAGGCGACGGCCCGACCAGCCAGGCACAACATAGCATGCATAGCTTGACCAGGAACAATGGGAAGATGCGGCATCGAATTTTTAAATTAGGGGGTGATTTGTCAACTGGATAAATGGGGGACGGAGGGAAAAAATTAAAATAAAGATGAAATAAATCCAAAAAATAAAAATTAAAAAAAAAAAAATAAAAAAAAAATAAAAAAACATGATAATGATTGTTAGTGCTGGAGCTGCGACGCCCACTGGGTGTTTCCCCGCCCCCTCGATGTGACGCGGGGGGGAGGGGTCTCCCCCACTGCACGTCGACGTCATGCCGCTCGTGCCGGCGGCTTGGCGTCCTCGTGGCATGTTAAAGCCGGCCGGCGAGCTTTCCATCTCCAGCGGTCCGAGGAGCTTGTTGGGACGCTGCCGGTGGAGTGGTTTGGTGTGTCTGGCCATCTCCGCCATTGCGCCCTCCTCGCCCCCATTTCCTGTCTGGTGCATGACGTTGGGGGCTCCTTTGTGGCGGCACGTTCCTCCTGGGCCTCCCCCGGGTTGGGTCTCCCACCCTGGTTTTCTCCTGGTCACCTTCTCCCTGGCACTTTCATGCACTTTTGCAATTCATCCCTACTCACCTTGCAGCAGGTAAAGTTTTCTTTGCCACCCCCCACCATTCCTTTTCTCCCTCACTTTCTACCTCAGCCTCCTCCTTCTGTTTTCTCACTCTTTCTTAGTCCCCACTCTTCCCCTTTCCTTCACTCTATTCTCACTCATCATCTAATCTACACGTCGCCTTTAGTCTATATATGTCACTCATTTTTCACAGGTTCTCCATTTCTCTGGGCATCACTGCCCCGTCTATTATTTTTTCTGTATTCCACCAATCATCACCATGCTTTCCCCCTGTGACCCATCTGGGGTGGTGCTTGGATTGTTGGTGTGCCGCCCCAGGGGGCCCCCTCAGCTCCGGGGCGTGTCATCTTTGGCTTGACCTGACTTGCGGGGCCCCGCCGCCTGTGCGCAATATATGCATGTAAGTTTGATGGGTTAGGTGTACTATGTGGGGAACACACTCCACATTTATCCAATATTTTCTCCCAAAGCATTTTTTTCCCTTTAAATATGACTGTTTTCCATATCCCTAGGTCACCCTTGGTTTTTGCTCCTGAAGAGTGGCGATTAAGTCCCGAAACGCGTAGAGATCACATCTACCTATAGGCGTACCTCACCAACAATCATGTATGAATGTTCCATTCCCATCCATTGTTTTCTTTTTCTGTAACCTGTCTATCTGACACTTCAATGTGTCACTTATCCCCTATTCGTGATTTTAGCTATTAAACTGTTCATGCAATGTAATTATAAGTCCTTGTTGGAATGTATACTTTGATGAAACATAGAGTAAGAAATAGTAGCTATGTACATTTAAAATCATGTGAACATATGACAACTTTGAATATAATAAAACCTGTTTTATACCTGACTTTTTGTACCTGCCCCCGTGTGCCTCATTTAAAGTCCCGCCCTTTGCTCTTTTTTCTTTGGTATATATATTGAACCGGGATGGAGGAGGGGAGTTGAACGCCCCCTACCCAACCTCATTTAAAGTCCCAAACTTTCTGTTCTGTTTTTAAACCAATCTATAATCAATTAGGGATGGAGGCACACGGTAGGCACTAACAATCATTATCATGTTTTTTTATTTATTTTTTTTAATTTTTATTTTTTGGATTTATTTCATCTTTATTTTAATTTTTTCCCTCCGTCCCCCATTTATCCAGTTGACAAATCACCCCCTAATTTAAAAATTTGATGCCGCATCTTCCCATTGTTCCTGGTCAAGCTATGCATGCTATGTTGTGCCTGGCTGGTCGGGCCGTCGCCTGTTTTGGTCCTGCCTTGTTTAACGTTCCGGAGCTGCGACGCCCACTGGGTGTTTCCCCGCCCCCTCGATGTAACGTGGGGGGGAGGGGTCTCCCCCACTGCGCGTCGACGTCATGCCGCTCGTGCCGGCGGCTTGGCGTCCTCGTGGCGTGTTAAAGCCGGCCGGCGAGCTTTCCATCTCCAGCGGTCCGAGGAGCTTGTTGGGACGCTGCCGGTGGAGTGGTTTGGTGTGTCTGGCCATCTCCGCCATTGCGCCCTCCTCGCCCCCATTTCCTGTCTGGTGCATGACGTTGGGGGCTCCTTTGTGGCGGCGCGTCCCTCCTGGGCCTCCCCCGGGTTGGGTTCCCCACCCTGGTTTTCTCCTGGTCACCTTCTCCCTGGCACTTTCATGCACTTTTGCAATTCATCCCTACTCACCTTGCAGCAGGTAAAGTTTTCTTTGCCACCCCCCACCATTCCTTTTCTCCCTCACTTTCTACCTCAGCCTCCTCCTTCTGTTTTCTCACTCTTTCTTAGTCCCCACTCTTCCCCTTTCCTTCACTCTATTCTCACTCATCATCTAATCTACACGTCGCCTTTAGTCTATATATGTCACTCATTTTTCACAGGTTCTCCATTTCTCTGGGCATCACTGCCCCGTCTATTATTTTTTCTGTATTCCACCAATCATCACCATGCTTTCCCCCTGTGACCCATCTGGGGTGGTGCTTGGATTGTTGGTGTGCCGCCCCAGGGGGCCCCCTCAGCTCCGGGGCATGTCATCTTTGGCTTGACCTGACTTGCGGGGCCCCGCCGCCTGTGCGCAATATATGCATGTAAGTTTGATGGGTTAGGTGTACTATGTGGGGAACACACTCCACATTTATCCAATATTTTCTCCCAAAGCATTTTTTTCCCTTTAAATATGACTGTTTTCCATATCCCTAGGTCACCCTTGGTTTTTGCTCCTGAAGAGTGGCGATTAAGTCCCGAAACGCGTAGAGATCACATCTACCTATAGGCGTACCTCACCAACAATCATGTATGAATGTTCCATTCCCATCCATTGTTTTCTTTTTCTGTAACCTGTCTATCTGACACTTCAATGTGTCACTTATCCCCTATTCGTGATTTTAGCTATTAAACTGTTCATGCAATGTAATTATAAGTCCTTGTTGGAATGTATACTTTGATGAAACATAGAGTAAGAAATAGTAGCTATGTACATTTAAAATCATGTGAACATATGACAACTTTGAATATAATAAAACCTGTTTTATACCTGACTTTTTGTACCTGCCCCCGTGTGCCTCATTTAAAGTCCCGCCCTTTGCTCTTTTTTCTTTGGTATATATATTGAACCGGGATGGAGGAGGGGAGTTGAACGCCCCCTACCCAACCTCATTTAAAGTCCCAAACTTTCTGTTCTGTTTTTAAACCAAACTATTTTCTATGGTGAATTTGAGTGTGATGTCACTTTTGCTGGGGATGAAGATCTATGTCCTATGGTGATCTCCTGCCGGATTACAACTGACACTGTTTGGATGTTTAAGATGGACTCATTAGTTTGATGTACATTTAATTTCTTTCAACTCAAGTTTATTTAGCGTGGTTTCTTTTATTATTTTAACAAGAGGTGATTTGTCTGGTGGTCTCTGGGGTCAGTTTTCTGTTTCAGTTCTAGGGCTGCTATTTGAGTTGTTAAGTCATCTATACGCTGCATCCTCTTTTTCTTATGATAGTAGCTTAGTTTAATTAACATTCCTCTCTTTGTTTAGTGAGAAAAAATCGGCTATTTGTTCTGCAATAGTTGGCGCATATTGGTTATGTTGAATAATATGGTTGTTTACTCGCCAAATAAATGTATTTTGTTGTAAGTTAGAGTCTTGAATCGTGATAGAGATTGGGGCATGGTCCGACCATGTCGTGGTGTGGATTGTAGAGTTAGATATTTTTTGCAGAATAAACTTGTCAGTTAGGAACAGGTCTATTCTCGAATATGAGCGGTGCCTGGAGGAAAAGAAGGTGTAGTCCCGTTCGGAGCCATAATGACAGCGCCAAACATCACAGAGGTCTTGGGAGGAGATACATTTTTTTCAGAGGTGAGTCTCTTCGGGTTGCTGTCGAGGTAGAGTCGATGGATACTTCGGGGACGAGATTGAAGTCTCCACAGAGTATTACGTGTCCTTTTTCAATGGGTTTGGCTTTGCGTAAGACTGTGTAGGAATTTCATTTGATAAGAATTCAGGGCATAGACGTTAATTATGGTGTAGGTCACTTTGTTGACTTTGCAGGCAAGTATAATAAAACGACCTTCGGGGTCTGTTTCTATATCTAGAAGTTGGAAGTCCAGTGAGTTTCTGATTGCAATCATGACCCCTCTAGTTTTAGTTGAGTAAGTGGCGTGGAACAGATGGGGAAAATGGTTGTTCTTGCATAGGGATGTAGCGTTGGAGAGCAGGTGTGTTTCCTGGACACAAAGGATGTCACTGCGAAGATCTGTGATGGACCTCCACAGTGAGTGTCTCTTGACAGGATGATTGAGGCTGTTGGCGTTTAAAGATAGTATAGTGAATGGCATTGTGCGGTTGTGAGGCTGGTGAGTGTTGAGCGCAACATTTACGGTTTGCTGCTGGAGGGTGAGTCTGGTGGTAGTTGGGGGTCAGCTACGATGATCTGGAAGTGGAAGTCCGATTGTAGAATTGTTGATGTTCCTGTAGTGGTATGGTGTTGCTTCTGTAGTCTGATGAATCTTGGAGTTTAGAACGCAGTGGTGTTCCGGTGGCAATCCAAGGGTCTGAAATGAAAGTGGACTAGAGTGCTGCGGATAGAGCAATATGTTAGTAACCAAGAGAGAGATGCATTTACAGATCACTGGTATAAAATGCGGAAACTAGTGGAAAAGAACTTGGAGTTTAATTCGCTGTTGATTGATATGATGTTGTTATTGATGTATATTTCAATAAAGCGAAGATTAGAGGGGGTGTTTAACACCGTTGAATCCTCTACGTGGGGGTAAACAGAGTCAGTGTCACCGGAGATAGAGAGCTAAAGAAGCAGGTTGTCAGAGCTCAGGGGGACCATAGAAAGAGTTGTCGGCCAATGTAGTGGTGAAGAGAACATCCTCAGGTAAGGTGGTGAGCTTGTTGTCTACGGGGTGGCATAACACCGTTGTTTTGCAGGGCAGAGACTGCCAGGTCAGGAATTATGCTGCAGTGGAGGAGCTTGAGGCCTTTGTCCAGGTCTCCTATTGTGTGTGTCTGTCCATTGCGAACAGCAAGGATGGTGGCTGGGTGGCGCCATTTGTATGGTACCTTATGGTTCTGTAGACCTTTGGTTATCGGGTTTAGTTGACGTCGCAGTTGGAGGGTGTACTTGGACAGGTCAGGGAAAAGTTGGATCCCAGTATAGGGGGCAGGTAATGGTGATTTAGTTTTAAGGCCCATAAGGAGTTTTTCTTTGGTTTGATAGAAGTGAACCCTCATCAATACGTCTCTAGGGACTGAGGCTGCCAGGTGGGACGGTTTGGCGATTCTATGTATTCTGTCTATGATGGCATCTCGTGGGGAGGCTTCAGGTATCACTAGATGTATCAATTCTTTTGTGTAGTGTGGTAGGTCCACAGGGAGTATGGACTCTGGGACTCCCCTCAGTTTAATATTGTTCCTGCGGGACCTGTCTTCCAAATCCGCCATTTTGGCGCGCATCCATGCCTGTTCTTCCTTAACAGTGTCATAAGCATCAATAACTTCATTTACTGTGGAAGTGCAGGCCTGTATTCCCCTCTCAGCATTAGTCATTCTGTCATCCAGCTTGTGAATGTCAGAGGTGACTCTGTGAAACATGGATGAAAGATCATTCATGAGGGAGGTCTGCAGGGATAGAAGCATATCCTTTAGGGTTGTGTCCATGACTGGCTGCCCTGATGTGGGGAAAGAGGACATGGAGGAGTGCGGGGCCTGGTCTATGGAGAAGGGGATGGGAGCCTGGGCCTCAATTTGCTGGCGCTGTGTGTGCAGCGGCGGTGTATCTAGCCTCATCTTAGCTTTTGCTGGGCTGCTAGGGAGAGGGTCACACTCTGGGGCTTGGTGCTTGTCAGGATTAGTACCTGTAGTATGCTGTGTGTCCTGGATGTCATCCGGGAGGTCCGTGTACGGTTCGGGCGGCGCGGCCTGGCCGGCGCCATCTTGAGAATCCCAGCCTGCCGGCTTGTAAGCGAATTCAGTCAGTTTTTGAGGCTTGTGCTCCGTAAATCATTTCCTGGATGGCTGCATCTTTGTCTCCTGAGTGTCTGGAGCGAGGATGGGTGCAGGTGGGGTCGTGGTATAGGCCGATTACGCTGGATTGTGTTCCCTGGCTGCTGAGCTATTCAGTTAAGCGTCCATCTTCTACTCCGGCTGGCCACGCCCCCAAGAGGGAAATTTGAATGTCCTATTTGATAAGGGTTAACTGCACCATTATGGAATTCATGAAGAAAAAAGTTTTTGCAGCTATCGAACAGGGTAATAGAACAGACATTGCCATCAGGTTCCCTTCTATACAAAGTATGATGTTTTCCTTTACATATACAGTATCTCACAAAAGTGAGTACACCCCTCACATTTTTGGAAATATTTTATTCTACCTTCTCATGCGGCAACACTGAAGAAATGACACTTTGCTACAATGTAAAGTAGTAAGTGTACAGCTTGTATAACAGTGTGGATTTGTGGTCCCCTCAAAATAACCCAACACCCTTGTCTAAACTGCTGGCAACAAAAGTGAGTATACTCCTAAGTGAAAATGTCCAAATTGGGCCCAAATGGTCAATATTTTGTGTGGCCACTAGGGAGGAGCCGAACACCCCCCTGTTTGGTTTGCATCAGAACCTGCGAACAGGCAAAAAATTTGTTTGAACACGCGAACACCATTAAAGTCTATGGGACACGAACATGAATAATCAAAAGTGCTATTTTTAAAGGCTTATATGCAAGTTATGGGTCCTGCCCCAGGGAACATGGATCAATGCAAAAAAAAGTTTTAAAAACGTCCGTTTTTTCGGGAGAAGTGATTTTAATAATGCTTAAAGTGAAACAATAAAAGTGTAATATTCCTTTAAATTTTGTACCTGGGGGGTGTCTATAGTATGGCTGTAAAGGGGCGCATGTTTCCCGTGTTTAGAACAGTCTGTAAAGGGGCGCATGTTTCCCGTGCTTAGAACAGTCTGACAGCAAAATGACATTTCAAAGGAAAAAAAGTCATTTAAAACTACTTGCGGCTATTAATGAATTGCCGGTCCGACAAAACACATAAAAGTTAATTGATAAAAACGGCATGGGAATTCCCCACAGGGGAACCCCGAACCAAAATTTAAAAAAAAAATGACGTGGGGGGTCCCCCTAAATTCCATACCAGGCCCTTCAGGTCTGGTATGCATATTAAGGGGAAGACCCGACCAAAATTAAAAAAAAAATGGCATGGGGTCCCCCTCAAAATCTATACCAGACCCTTCAGGTGTGGTATGGATTTGAAGGGGAACCCCGCGCCAAAATTTTTTAAAAAATGGCGTGGGGTCCCCCTAAAAATCCATACCAGACCCTTATCCGAGCACGCAACCTGGCAGGCCGCAGGAAAAGAGGGGGGGACGAGAGAGCGCCCCCCCTCCTGAACCGTACCAGACCACATGCCCTCAACATTGAGAGGGCGCTTTGGGGTAGCCCCCCAAAACACCTTGTCCCCATGTTGATGAGGACAAGGGCCTCATCCTCACAACCCTGGCTGGTGGTTGTGAGGGTCTGCGGGCGGGGGGCTTATCGGAATTTGGAAGCCCCCTTTAACAAGGGGACCCCCAGATCCTGGCCCTCCCCCCTCTGTGAAATGGTAAGGGGGTACTTGTACCCATTTCACTAAAAAAGTGTCAAAAATGTTAAAAATGACAAGAGACAGTTTTTGACAATTCCTTTATTTAAATGCTTCTTCTTTCTTCTATCTTCCTTCAGTTTCTTCCTCCATCTTCTTCTTCTTCTTCTGGTTCTTCTGGTTCTTCCTCCGGTGTTCTCGTCCGGTATATTCCTCTACGGCGTCAGCGTCTTCTTCCCTTCTTCTTTTCGGGCCACTCCGCATCCATGATGGCATGGAGGGAGGCTCCTGCTGTGTAACACTTCTCCTCTTCTAACAGTTCTTAAATAACGGGGGGCGGGGCCATCCGGTGACCCCGCCCCCTCTGACGCATGGTGACTTGACGGGACTTCCCTGTGGCGTCACAGGGGATGCCACAGGGAAGTCCTGTCAAGTCCCCGTGCGTCAGATGGGGCGGGGTCACCGGGTGCCCCCCCCGTTATTTAAGAACCGTCAGAAGAAAAGTGTCACACAGCGGGAGCCTCCCTCCATGCCATCATGGATGCAGAGCGGCCCAAAAAGAAGATGAAGGCAAGTAGATAAAGTCAAGAAGATGAAGAGAAGAAGATGAAGAGAGAAGCGTCACACAGCGGGAGCCTCCCTCCATGCCATCATGGATGCAGAGCGGCCCGGAGAAGAAGGGAAGAAGACGCCGACGCCGCTGAGGAAGATGCTGGACGAGAACACTGGAGGAAGAACCAGAAGAACCAGAAGAAGAAGAACATGGATGAAGAAACCGAAGGAAGATAGAAGCTAGAAGAAAGAAGAAGCATTTAAATAAAGAAATTGTCAAAAACTGTCTCTTTTTAACATTTTTTACACTTTTTTAGTGAAATGGCAGGGGTACAAGTACCCCCTTACCATTTCACACAGGGGCGGCCAGGATCTGGGGGTCCCCTTGTTAAAGGGGGCTCCCAGATTCCGATAAGCTCCCCGCCCGCAGACCCCCACAACCATCAGCCAGGGTTGTGGGGATGAGGCTCTTGTCCTCATCAACATGGGAATGAAAATAATAATAGTTCCGCGCTTAGGACTGAAATGAAAAAAGGGAGAACTGCAGCCCCCCTATATAGTAATTTCACCAAGTGAAATACAGATCAACAAATGTCTTAGGAAAAGGGGAATTGGCACTGTTCTACTAAATGTGCATAAAATGTGATTCCTAAAAAACATATATAAAACACAAATATAACACAATTGTATGTGAGTACATCCAATGTGATCATAAATAGCTGTGATTTAGTGCAAAAGGGCTCATCCACCCAGTGTTATGCAATAAAAGTGCAATGTGCTGAGAGTTATATATATATGAATATGTATATGCGTACCCACAATTTTGTAAACAATCCAAAAATAAACATATGGTGATCTACTTATTAGACCGATATTGTGAAATCCCCAACATAAATAAGAAAAAAATCCAAATAACAGCTCAAGTGATGAATAAAAGGTGCTAAGTGAAAACAATGTCCCAAACACAAAAAATATATATTTTTAAAAAGTCTCAGAAAAAATATATTTTACATCCCAGGAAAAAACTTTTTTCTATATGAAGAAAGACTTCTTAAATGTGTCCCTTGGATGAAAAAACTGTGAAAATAGTGTTGCAGGTGTCCCCCGTCTTCCACCGCACCCCCACTCGTGCTCTCACTCACCAGACAGCCCAACCCCTGCAGGGGTAAAAGGCATGTAGGTAGACTCCAGCGATGTTGAATCCAGGAGAAAAGTCCTCAGCCCACTGTGGTATATCCTTCAAAGGTGTCAATGGTGTCACGATATCCCCAGTGTTAAATATCCATGTACATCAAGAAAAAGATATGTCTCATAGCGTGAGTCCGTAAAAATAAATTTATTATCCAAAAAAGCTTTAAAACATTTGAAACAGGAGGTAGCAATGCTGCACAAGCCGGTTCAGCCCCTGGAGGGCAGTGTGGTGAAGCGTGCGTTCCACCGCCTGCCTGTCTGAAACCGGAACTGCTCGTAAACCAGACGAAAGATTGACGTATGCGTATCACGAGGCCACGTCTTACGCGTTTCGTCATCAAGACGTCATCTGAGGCACTAAATCACAGCTATTTATGATCACATTGGATGTACTCCCATACAATTGTGTTATATTTGTGTTTTATGTTTTTTAGGAATCACATTTTATGCACATTTAGTAGAACAGCGCCAATTCCCCTTGCTCATTAACATGGGGACAAGGTGCTTTGGGGGGCTACCCCAAAGCACCCTCCCAATGTTGAAGGCATGTGGCCTGGTACGGTTCAGGGGCGGGTGCTCTCTCGTCCCCCCCTCTTTTCCTGCAGCCTGCCAGGTTGCATGCTCGGATAAGGGTCTGGTATGAATTTTTGGGGGACCCCACGCCGTTTTGTTTTAAAATTTTGGCGCGGGGTTCCCCTTCAGGTCTGGTATAGATTTTGAGGGGGACCCCACGCCATTTTTAAAAAAAATTTTGGCCGGGGTTCCCCTTAATATCCATATCAGACCTGAAGGGCCTGGTATGGAATTTAGGTGGACCCCCCACATCATTTTTTTTTTAAATTTTGGTTCAGGGTTTCCCTGTGGGAAGTTCCCATGCCGTTTTTATCAATTAACTTTTATGTGTATTGTCGGACCTACAATTCATTAATAGCCGCGAGTAGTTTAAATGACTTTTTTTCCTTTGAAATATAATTTTGCTCTCAGACTGTTCTAAACACGGGAAACATGCGCCCCTTTGCAGGCATACTATAGACACCTCCCAGGTACGAAATTTAAAGGGATATTACACTTTTATTATTTTACTTTAAGCATTATTAAAATGACTGCTCCCGAAAAAACGGCCGTTTTTAAAACTTTTTTTTGCATTGATCCATGTCCCCTGGGGCAGGACCTAGGTCCCCAAACACTTTTTATGACAATACCATGAATATAAGCCTTTAAAATTAGCACTTTTGATTTCTCCCATAGACTTTTAATGGGTGTTCCGCAGCATTCGAATTTGCCGCAAACACCCCAAATTGTTCGCTGTTCGGCGAACTTGCGAACAGCCGATGTTCGAGTCGAACATGAGTTTGACTCGGACTCGAAGCTCATCCCTAGTGGCCACCATTATTTTCTAGCACTGCCTTAACCCTCTTAGGTGTGGAGTTCACCAGAGCTTCTCAGTGTGCCACTGGAGTCCTCTTCCACTCCTCCATGTCGACATACGAAGGTGGTGGATGTTAGAAACCTTGTGCTCCTCCACCTTCCATTTGAGGATGCCCCACAGATGCACAATAGGGTTTAGGTCTGGAGACATGCTTGGCCAGTGCATCACCTTTACCCTCAGCTTCTTAAGCAAGGCAGTGGTCATCTTGGAGGTGTGTTTGGGGTGGTTATCATGTTGGAATACTGCTCTGCGGCACAGCATCCAAAGGGAGGGGATCATGCTCTGCTTCAGTATGTCACAGTAAATGTTGGCATTCATGGTTCTCTCAATGAACTGTAGCTCCCAAGTGCCGACAGCACTCATGCAACCCCAGACCATGACACTCCCACCACCATGCTTCACTGTAGGCAAGACACACTTGTCTTTGTATTCCTCACCTAGTTGCCGCCACACACGCTTGACACCATCTGAACCAAATAAGTTTATCTTGGTCCCATCAGACCACAGGGCATGGTTCCAGTAATCCATGTCCTTAGTCTGCTTGTCTTCAGCAAACTTTTTGCGGGCTTTCTTGTGCATCATCTTTAGAAGAAGCTTCCTTCTGGGACGACAGCCATGCAGACCAATTTGATGCAGTGTGTGGCATATGATTTGAGCACTGACAGGCTGACCCCCCACCCCTTCAACCTCTGCAGCAATGCTGGCAGTACTCATATGTCTATTTTCCAAAGACAACCTCTGCAACTGGCGCTGAGCACATGCACTCAACTTCTTTGGTCGACCATGGCGAGGCCTGTTCTGAGTGGATCCTGTCTTGTTAAGCCACTGTATGATCTTGGCCACCGTGTTGCAGCTCAGTTTCAGGGTCTTGGCAATCTTCTTATAGCTAGGCCATCTTTATGTAGAGCAACAATTCTTTTTTTCAGATTCTCAGAGAGTTCTTTGCCATGAGGTGCCATGTTGAGCTTCCATTGACCAGTATGAGAGAGTGAGAGCGATAATAATACCAAATTTAACACATCTGCTCCCTATTCACACCTGAGACCTTGTAACACTAATGAGTCACATGACACTGGGGAGGGAAAATTGCTAATTGGGTCCAATTTGAACATTTTCATTTAGGCGTGTACTCACTTTTGTTGCCAGCAGTTTAGACATTAATGGCTGTGTGTTGAGTTATTTTGAGGGGACAGCAAATGTGCACTGTTATACAAGCTGTACACTCACTACTTTACATTGTATCAAAGTGTCATTTCTCCAGTGTTGTCACATGAAAAGATAAAATAAAATAATTACAAAAATGTGAGGGGTGTACTCACTTTTGTGAGATACTGTATGTAAAATCATTAACAATAGATTGAACACAATTAGTGACAATATATCTCTAAATGTTATTCAGTTAATTTGTATACATGCTTTCTTTTTGAGCGGGACCCCATGAATTTTAAGGGTAACCTCATCTTGTTTTGTTTTCTCTTAAAGGGACTATAAACTTTTTTGCTTACTTCCCCTTTAAGAAAAATATTGATGTGGGGTTCCCCTTAGAACCTATACCAGACCCTTCTTCAAGCATGCAGCATGTGCTAGGGTTGCGTCACTTTAAAATAAGAAAAAAATTGTGTGCCCCCCTCCCAGCATGCAGCACAGGAAAGAGGGGAGGTCCCCGTGTTGATGCAAAAAAAGGCATCCCTATGTCTCTGGTTCAGTGAATGTGGGGGGGGGGCTGCAAGGGAACTTGGAATCCAGAAGCCACTCATTATAAAAAAGAGGGCCCCAAGACATTTTAGCCATCCATCCTATTAGAATGAGTATGGGGTACATAGTATAGTTACATAGAAGGTAAGGTTGAAGAAAGACACACGTTCATCAAGTCCAACCCATGTGTGTGATTATATGTCAGTATTACCTTGTATATCCCTGTATGTTGCGGTCGTTCAGGTGCTTATCTAACAGTTTCTTAAAACTATCAATGCTCCTGCTGAAACCACCGCCTGTGGAAGGGAATTCCACATCCTTGCCGCTCTTACAGTAAAGAACCCTCTACGTAGTTTAGGTTTAAACCTCTTTTCTTCTAATTTTAATGAGTGGCCATGAGTCTTGTTAAACTCTCTTGTGCGAAAAAGTTTTATCCCTATTGTGGGGTCACCAGTATGTATTTGTATATCAAAATCATATCCCCTCTCAAGCGTCTTTTCGCCAGAAAAGAGAATAAGTTCAGTGCTCGCAACCTTTCCTCGTAACTAATATCCTCCAGACCCTTTATTATCTTTGTTGCCCTTCTTTGTACTTGCTCCATTTCCAGTACATCCTTTCTGAGGACTGGTCCCCTGAACTGGACAGCATACTCTAGGTGCGGCCAGACCAGAGTCTTGTAGAGCGGGAGAATTATCGTTTTATCTCTGGAGTTGATCCCCTTTTAATGCATGCCAATATTATGTTTGCTTTGTTAGCAGCAGCTTGGCATTGCATGCCATTGCTGAGCCTATCATCTACTAGGACCCCCAGGTCTTTTTCCATCATAGATTCCCCCAGAGGTTCTCCCCCCAGTGTCTAGATTGCATTCATATTTTTGACACCCAAATGCATTATTTTACATTTTTCTACATAGAACCTAATTTGCCATGTAGTTGCCCACCCCATTCATTTGTTTAGATCTTTTTGCAAGGTTTCCACATCCTGCGGAGAAGTTATTGCCCTGCTTAGCTTAGTATTGTCAGCAAATACAGAGATTGAACTGTTTCCCCCATCCTCCAGGTCATTTTTGAACAAATTAAATAGGATTGGTCCCAGCACAGAACCCTGGGGGACCCCACTACCCACCCCTGACCATTCCGAGTACTCCCTATTTATCACCACTCTCTAAACTCGCCCTTGTAGCCAGTTTTCAATCCATGTACTCACCCTATGGTCCATGCCAATAGACCTTATTTTGTACAGTAAACGTTTATGGGGAACTCTGTCAAATGCTTTTGCAAAATCCAGATACACCACATCTACAGGCCTTCCTTTATCTAGATGGCAACTCATAGAAGGTTAATAGATTGGTTTGGCAAGAACGATTCTTCATGAATCCATGCTGATTACTGCTAATGATACCGTTCTCATTACTAAAATCTTGTATATAGTCTCTTATCATCCCCTCCAAAAGTTTACATACTATTGATGTTAGGCTAACTGGTCTGTAAATTTATCCCAGGGATGTTTTTTGGGCCCTTTTTAAATATTGGTGCTACATTGACCTTTCTCCAATCAGCTGGTACCATTCCAGTCAGTAGACTGTCAGTAAAAATTAGGAACAATGGTCTGGCAATTACTTGACTGAGTTCCCTAAGTACCCTTGGGTGCAAGCCATCTGGTCCCGGTGATTTATTAATTTTAAGTTTCCCAAGTCTAATTGTTACTTGTTACCCATTGTTACTTGTTACACCATGGA
Source organism: Lithobates clamitans (assembly GCA_037952925.1). Taxonomy (NCBI): domain Eukaryota; kingdom Metazoa; phylum Chordata; class Amphibia; order Anura; family Ranidae; genus Lithobates; species Lithobates clamitans. The sequence goes on from JBBGZY010000140.1 coordinate 12,109,756, forward strand.
GAAAAATAAAACCACGCCTCCTAATGTAAATGTAACCTCAATCATATCTAGCATTAGTTATAAAGGAAGAATGCTTAATGACCCGCCAACATTACATAATGGCAGTTCCCCAGATGCTGTGGTAATTTAAACAGAACTGCCAGGGATCCTGTGTGCTATAACTGACTAAATGGGGTTATTAACATATCTGGTAAATAAGGTCAGACCAAGGAACTGTAATTTATTGGCAGTCGTTTTTTGTTTGTGCTTTATGATATTTTTGCAGTACATCATATTGGTGCAGAACGCCACATGCAGGTTTAAGGCAATCATGTTATGTAAAAGATTTTAAAATATCCTCTCCTGCTGAACAGATGTTCCCCATGACAGTACATGGCTAGGCGTGATATTTTTGAAGTTTGCAGATTTCCCACTGGGTTTGAAAATTGTCCAGCAAAATGAACTTTGGTCATTTCAGTCCACTAACTTTAGGTTAGTTTACGGAATTCCCTGCTTGCTTTTGACATATCTTGGGAATTTAAAAATTTTAACAGCAGTGTTATGTGTTCTTACATGTTTGAACTATTGATGTAGTTGCTATTTTCATGGGTTCCTTAAAAAGGTTTCATGAGAAACATCAGCCAACAAGTAAAATCATTTGGTAAATTTCTAATGCAATTCAGGAAAAATTTGCCACTCTCACAGAAGTCTACTTAGTTGATCTCTTGTGAATTTTTAGATATTTTTGCTATGCCAGGCTAAGCAGAGTTTTTAAAAATGGACAAGAAAATAAGTTAAAATCTACTCCACTGGACCTCATTTATTCAATATATCAGACCAAATGTTCAGTTAGTAGTTCACTACTGATTAAAATGGCAATAGGTCCCCTTAACAGTACCTCCTATCTAATGGGCAGTCTGCTTTTAGGGTGCTGGGGCTTATTGTGCATTTATCCTAATACCAAATACATAAAATGAAGCATTCCTCCCAAATTTCAGAAATGAGAAAGAGGGACACCTTTTAATCACAAAGTACACCCCTGCTATACCTACAGTTATGCAGACCACAAATTATTAATAAGCAATAATGACTGGTTAACCAACAAGTACTACTACATTTTTTTTTATTCTAGCTAGCTACAATGACAAATGTAGTAATAAGGAGGTTAGATGAAACAATTAATGCACACTTTGGTAGGTAAATGATTAATTTTACAGAGGTTTATCCATTATACCAAAGAACTGGGAAAACTGAAAAGAAAAGATGGACAGAGTGATTTGGTAAGAAGAACAGTCCCCACAAATAAGGAACAGTTGGGAGCTATGAAGCAAGTTTTTTATGTTTCTTATTAGGTCTAATGCTTATAAAGAAGTGCAGCACCAGTGTTCTAAAAGTAGGATCACATTTGGAGGGACCATTGCACACTTTGAAAATTGTAAAGTGCTGCTAATTTCACTTTTAGACCACTTTACTAGTTTACTTGAGATTATTTAACTTTAATTGTCATTTCTCAGTGTTCCTCGGCTCAGAATATAGTTCTGAGGCATATCAGTTTCCTTTATAATTATTCAAAAGCAGCCTAAGCAGACCTGCGGTAGATGTGAAGCAGGGATATAAATAACCTTTTGTAGAAAGATTGTTGATGTGTGCAGCTAGCCTGCATAAAGAGGTATGCATAACTACACAAAAGCTTAGCACCATCTATAAAATAAGTATGTCATTAGTATTTCCCTTTTTTATAGTGTTTTTTTATGTAAATCCAAAACTTGTAGGGACTGTTGTTTTTTTTTTGTTCAATCTGTCCCTTCTCCTTCTGTCCTAAAGACTGTAGCATGTAATAGGAGGTAATAGTGAGGAGATATCCATTCCTAAACAGTTGTGATCCAGAACAGGTTTCCCTCTTGGAGACCACCAGAGACAATGGTCACCAGGTCCCTTTTTAGTAAATCTAAATCTCCTGAAGAGGGACAGCAAAAATAGAAAAAAATACCTGCTGGGGTCCCAAACCTTCTACAGTAAATTCTATCCAAAACAAAAAAAATAATAATGCCATATTTTTCCTTCCATAACACGCACTTTTTTCCCCAAAAAAAGGAGGGGAAACGCCTGTGCGCCTTAATGGAGCGAATTCTGACCAGCCGCCTCCGTGTTACAATATCAGGCACCTCCCCTCTCCTTTCCCCTCTATGTCTTCTTGGTCCTATAGTGCATAAAAGAGTGTAGCGCTATCATGTCAAATGAGCAAACAAGTGTATTATTGCATGCACAGGATAAAAGGAAAAAAAAGGAAGGAATCTCTTTCTCTTCATAAAGCACAAAGTATAGTCTCTGGTAGTCTTCAAGTATCACTTATGTGCAATAGTTAATCCTAGTCCAATACAATAAAACGGTCCTGTTCACCACGTGAATAACTAGTATGGAAAAGTTAATGTGATGGACCCTCCACACAGAAGAAATGCAGGCTTACCAGAGGGGTTGGACTCATAAGAACATATGCTCAATGAGTCAGAAGGGCTTGTATTACCAACCGGTAATGAAGGAGGACCTTTCAAATGAATGGCAATGGAACTCCAAAGGCATTCAAAACTTTGGGGGAGCCTCTTCTAATGGGTCGTTGCCCGTCTCAGGAAAATGGCCCATATGAAATAAAAAGGGGGCCACATAGCATAATTCCGTATATAAAACAAATTTATTGAAAAAGGTAAAACACTTACATTTTTGTAGCAAAAAAGCGCTTAATGTAAAATTGTGACAGGCAGTGGAGTCTCCTGACGCGTTTCGTCTCACTAGACTTCGCCTGGGGTGCTCATCCACTGCTGCCATGCTCCCTAATAAAGATACTGTGACCCCCCTGATGAGAATCCAGCTCGTGCCAATTTCCATCGCGCACTTCCGGGTTCAGCCAAAATGGCGGACCCGGGTGTGTTCCAAACTTTGCTATTATATGTTAATTATGCGTTTCAGCACCCTACACTTATTTGATAAATTTCCCTATATGTACTGTTTTACTAGATCATGTGTACTGTTTATTTAGAACACTCCCTTGTAAAGAAAGATATGAAGATGAAAAGTGAAGAAATGTCCACCTCTGATTGCAGCGAGTTCCGGGTTCGCCGTCTTGTAATATACGAGACGGCAGACGTTAAAAGCAAGAGCAGCGTGACCCAACTGACATCATGGCATCAGGGTCAGACGCGCGCTTCCCACTGAGTGGAGCGCAAAACAAAGCCACCATCACTGGCGTGCGTGCCACGCCTCCATATGACGGTCGGCTACGCGTGATGTCGTCACCGTCAGTCAGACGTGGCGAAGTGCCCCTGAGATTGACAGATTATGCTGCCGTCTCAAAACACAAATCTGGACCAATGGGTGGGCATATTTAACTAAAAATAGTGGAACCAACCCCAAAATGACCCGTATTTTATGGGTGATGATTCACTACACACCTCGCCATTTTCAGGATCTTGAAAATAAACATATACAGTGCAATTATAGACTTGTGATCAGAAAAGGAATTAGGTGATAATTAATCCGAAAATAAGGGAATTTATAGTAACAATAGACATCCCATAATTATACAGGATCACTGATATATGGATGCGTATACGTACATCTTAGTGTCTTAAGTGACTTAAAAGTGATGTGAGATGAAATTATTTATGTGTGATGTGTGTGAATTACTTGTATGTGATGTGTAACCAAGAATATAAATCATTCAAGGAATGTAAACGTCCCCTATGGGAATAAATAGGATAAAAAATATGTAATGAAAATGTGAAAAATATCAAAAAGAAAAATTTTAGAAAAATTAATTTGGAGAAATTTTTTGTACTTAAGGTATCCCTATAGAGGTCCGAGGTGGATTCTCTCTGGGTCACCCCGTATATGAACAAGAGACATTAGATATATATAGAATAGTATATATATTAAATGCATCCAGAGTAAAACAGTGCAGATTGTAATCTATGAGTCATTAATGAAAGCATTAATATCTAGTTCCATATTCATACCCTGTGGGGAGAGGGACTATAGCTCATGTATCCAGAACATTTCCAGATGGGAAACACCTCTGGTCATGGCACCCCCCCTCCAAGGTGGGGTGTATTTGTCAATCACTATAAATTGTGAACCTATTGGATTACTGTTATGGAATTCTTTATAGTGCCTAGGTACACTATGTTTCGAATCCCTGCCTTTAATGAGAGCAATATGTTCTCCCACTCTTATGGTAAAGGTTCTAATTGTTCGGCCAACGTATTGTTTACCACATGGACAAGTAATTAAATAAACTACATATCTCGAGTTGCATGTGCAAAAAGGTTTGATAGTGTATCTCCTTCCTGTGACAGTGGATGTAAACTCTGTCAATTTGCGTCTCTCTAATGTGTTATGTTGGCAAACAACGCATTTTCTACAGGGAAAGAAGCCTGTCCAATCATGGAAAAAGGAGGGACGCACTGGAGGGTTAACAACATTAGGTGATACATGGCCCTGCAGGGATGGTGCTCCTTTAAAGATGATTTTGGCCTGTTCAGGTAGCATCTTCCCTAGAATGTTATCTTGTCTAAGAACCTCCCAATGCTTCTTTATGATGTTCTTAATTTGCTTGTGCTGTATTGAATATGAGGTCAACATGGCCCATTTAAATGTGGTATCTGGTTCTCTCTCTGGTTTTGTCCCGAGAAGGGAAACTCTATCTATCTATATATATATATATATATATCTATATATATAGATATATATATATATCTATATATATATATATATATATATATATATATATATATATATATATATATATATATATATATATATATATATATATCCGGAGTTCAAAGTCTAGGGTAGCATTATCATATCCCTTGTCTAGAAATCTTTGTTTCAAAATTCCTGCTTGTGTGGTAAACATGTCTGTGTCGGTGCAGTTCCTACGGAGTCTGAGGAACTGACTGCGGGGAACTGCGTTAAGCCAAGATCTGTGATGGCAACTATCCATAGGAATGAAGCTGTTTCGATCTGTTGGTTTAAAGTATGTGTTGAATTTAAACTGTTTGTTCACGATCTTGATTTCTAAGTCAAGAAAATGGATTTCAGTCTCACTGGCTTCATATGTCAGAGAGATGCCTCTATCGTTGGAATTGAGGCATTCAAAAAAATGTTTCAATGCTTTAGAAGTCCCGCTCCATAGGAGGAGGATGTCGTCTATGTACCTCACCCATAGCACCAAGGAGGTGGTCTCATGGGCATAGACGACATCCTCCTCCCATTTGGCCATGAAGAGATTTGCAAGGCTTGGAGCGCATTTCGCTCCCATGGCCACTCCGCGCTGTTGGAGGTAATAACGTTGGTTAAACCAAAAATAGTTGTGTTTGGTTGCGAATTCAAGGAGCTCTATCAGGTATTCACATTGAAAGGATGCCAAGGATTGTGCACGGTCGAGAAAATATCTAACCGCCTCTATCCCTCTTTCATGTGGTATACAAGTATATAATGATGCCACATCCGCTGTGGCCATAATATAGCCATCCTGTAATTCAACATTTTCAAGAAGTTTAATCATGGAGATGGCATCTTTCAAAAAGGAAGGTGTTTTCTTGACAATGGGTTGCAAAAAAATATCTATATATTTACCTATTCGTGAGGTGACAGAGTTAATGGCACTCACGATGGGCCTGCCTGAAGGGCACACCGGATTTTTGTGAATTTTCAGCAAATAATAGATGGTAGGGATTCTGGGTGCAGTAGGTATCAGAAATGCTTTTTCTTTTTTGTTTAAAATCTTTAAATCATGGCCCTTGGTTATGAGTTTCTGGAGCCGTTTTTTATAGGTATTGGTAGGGTTATTAGGGAGTTCCATGTATGTTTCTGGTTCACTCAAAATACGATACATCTCCTCCTCATATTGGCTCTTATCCAAAACCACTATGCCACCCCCTTTGTCGGCCGGGCGGACAACTAAATTCTTCCACGTGCAGAGGGATTGTAGTCCCTCTTTCGACAATGGTGGATGTCGAATATGCTTCTCAGGTAGTTTTGCAAGATCCTCAAGAATGAGATCTCTAAAAATTTTAACTGCAGGGGCAATAGGGACAGGAGGGGAAAAAAGAGAGGGTCCTATAGGCTGGCTGGGGTTCATGTCACTTTCACTTGATCGGGATGTCAGACACCGATCAAATGAGGATACAAGAGGCTGGCATCTCCAGCGTGTCATCTGCTGGAGTGACCATGCAATCTGTGTACATGGCGACAGGTATCATTCTCAGTTCTTTCTTTATCAGACTGCACCTGCAGTGCTGTGCTCACAGCCTGCATGGTGAATTTGTTATAAGATGGTGATATTTCCTATGAATTGTATATAGACTGAATTTGGTGACATGGCGATATTTGTTTGCTGCCTGGAAGCTATCTGGCACACTTGATAGATGCCTATTTTTAGGCATCAGCTTTGATTAGTTGTGATTGGTTGTGTAAGTTACGAACTATAGTGTTTTAATTGGGGATGTGGGCATCCTCTCCTGTACTCCAGATCAGCAGCACTTGGTGCAGAATATTTTATTTTTGTTTTCCTCCTCTAAAAAATAGGTGCACCTTATGGTCAGGTGCGTCTTTTGGAGCGAAAAATACGGTAACTTTATATACACTTTATTAGAACTGGTAAAATGTTCCTCCCTGACAGGTGTCAATCCTTTATGTAACTTAAGGTAATATTTATTATCAATTGTATAATATGTATGTAGAATGATTACAGAGGCATATAATACCCTCTATTGAAATTCCCTGCAAGTATGAATTTTGTTGTAGTCCCCATAATGTGCTCTAGATTTACTGCAGTAGAAAGTGTAGGCACGTTTCCTGCTGACTTAAGACTGTGTTATTAAGGTTATGTTATTAAGGTGTCATTATTGATTTTAAAGCGTGTAGGACATGTGTATGTATTATTTGTAAGCACAGTGGGGTTCTTTTGATAATTACAACCATCGTTTTATTTCCCATATTAAATTCTTGTATCACATCATATATTGTAATGCTTGCTAGCTTTGGTGGTTATTGTTAATGTTATAGAAGAAATGAGGTCAATTTTTTAAAAAACTTGGTTAATTGAAGATGTGAAAAAAATAACAATATGAAGGATTCATGCTTGGGTTAGTAAAAACTTTTTAAATGCCATTTAGTGGTTATTCAGTTTGACAGAGACTAGCAATCACAGTGTGTTAACAACACATTTCTCTCCAGCACCTTCAGTAATTTAAGAGAGAATACAAAATCAAATCAAATGTAAAGAAGTCAGCAACTACCTATAGTGCAAGTTTAAGGTATTTAGCAGAGAGTTATTCCCCGTACACACAATCAGATTTTCCGACAACAAATGTTGGATGTGAGCTTGTTGGCTGAAATGTTTGATAGCAGGTTCTCAAATTTTCCGCCAACAAAACTTTGTTGTCGGAATTTCTGATCGTGTGTACACAAGTCCGACGCACAAAAGTTCACGCATACTCGGAATCAAGCAGAAGGAGCCTCTCTGGCTATTGAACTTCTTTTTTCTCAGCTCATCGTAGGTCTTGTACGTCACCACGTTCCCACGTTCGTATTTGTTGGCCAATATTTGTGTGACCGTGTGTATGCAAGACAAGTTGGAGCCAACATCCTTTGAACAAAAATCCACGGTTTTGTTGTCGGAAAGTCCGATCGCGTATACGGGGCATTAGTCTGCAGCAAAGTTTCTCAACTCCAGTCTTTAAGTACTCCAAACAGGTCATATTTTCAGGATTTCCCTCAGATAAAATGGCTGTGGTAATTACTAAAGCAGTGAAACTGATCAAATCACCTGTGCAAAATAATGAAAATCCTGAAAACACGACCTGTTGTGGGTACTTGAGGACTGGAGTTGAGAAACATTGGTCTGCAGTGTTCATCCTTGCAGTGATGCTGAGCTTAGCTGTGCATTTGCAGTGGTAAAAGACCATATAAGGACCAAACATCATAAACAGCAGTCTTACATGCTAAGGGAATTCATGTTTTGCCATCAATGTACAAACCATTTTAGTGTTAAAAAGAGAAACTGCATCATTTTGTTTTAATAAATGCCACCACTTAAAGGATGTGCACCAGGATTTCCTGTATACGAGTAAGTAAAAAGGTGGGAACAAAATATGTCATGTATGCCATTTATTTCATACCAGGCCCTTTAGGTCCCATGCAATAAACAAAAAAATAAAATAAAACAAACCTAAAAAACATTGTGAGCCCCCCGCCTGCTCAAATGCTATACCAGACTCTTCAGACAAGACCCTCTTCCCCAGAAGCCTAGCTCAGTGGTTGTGGGTGCCTGGGAGCAGAAGTATAATTGGAATCCGAACCTTCCTTTAACAATAAGGGGACATCCAGATACTGCCCCATGTGAATCATTACTCATTCACAAAAAAAAAATATTCTGTTCCAAGGACCAGGTTGTTAAACGAATTGGTTGTTAAATGAGGAAGCACAAGTAATTCATATTTTAAGCATTCTTAACTACTGTACTGTATTGTGAAAAAAAAACGCCTAAACACACAACTCCAGCTCAATAACGTTGTTTTAATTTGCATAAGTACAGAACACAAACAAAAATACTGTACTGTACAATACAATGATGTATAGCGCGTCGTTCGGGTCTGGAGGGCTGGTCCTAAGTCCGAGTGGTCGTTAATCAGATAAGTCGTTAAACGAGGAGTACCTGTAAAGACTGATATAGTTTTGAAAAGATGAATGGAAGGATTAGAGTGGCAAAAGATCGATTAAAGTCTATAAATCCTTTATTCTTGAGAGCAAAATCACAACCAGTAGAAATGATATTTCCAGTGTGTTCTTGAGCTCCCCTGCATCAGGGCTCAAGCTTGCCTGTTTAAAATACCAATAAGATCATATGATGTAACCTCCAAGATGGAAATCTTTAGGAATCACAGGCCCTTTTTCTTCACTCATTCCTAATGACAGGTCCAGCAGTGACAGCTGTTATAAAGGGTTATGGGGGTTGTTTTATTAAAGGAAAAAAGACTGTGCACTTTGCAAAGTGCAGTAGCACTCTGCAAGTGCAAATGCTCCAGAGCATAGTAAATGAGCAGAAGCTCTGCTAACTTCCATCATCCAATCATGTGCAAGCAAAAATGCTGTTTTTTTTTTTTCCTTGCACATGATTTGGTACTCTTTGAAAAGTGACGCCCTACCTCATTTACTAAGCTCTGGAGCAACTGCACTTTGCAAAGTGCACAGTCTATTTGCCTTTAGTAAATCAACCCCACGGTCTTCTGGGTGACATAACTGACTATATATGGACATGACTATATATAGTCAGTCGTCATTGGGATCAAGTCAGGGTTGTGAGGAAGAAGCCCTTGTGCTCATTAACATGGGGACAAGGTGTTTTTCCAGGGGAGTACCCAGCAAGGTATCTCTACATGTTGAGGGCATGTGACCTGGTATGGTTTGGGGGGGCACATGTGTATCCCCCTTTCTTTCCTGGGCTGAAAGGCTGCATGTTTGAATAAGGGCCTGGTGTGAATTTTTGGGTGGGGATCCTCCTTAAAAACCATACCCAGCCCAAAGGGTCTGGTATACATTTATAGGGAGTCTGCACATTTCTTTTTTTTTTAACTTGGTCCCCCTTTAAAATGTATACCAGCCCTGAAGGGCCTGGTATCAATTGGGGGGGGGGGGATGTGTTTTTTTTTTATGTGTGGGGTCCCCCATTACCATCTAGATATAAAGATGAAGGGAATTCCCAGCCACTTTGTTTACAAACAGAACAAAGTGGCTGGGAGCTGTCATTTTGCTTGCAATTTGAACATACGTTTTTATCTGTAAATGTCAGTGTTGCTGTTGTAGGTTGTTTAGATCACACAGTTATGCCACTTCACAAGCAGGGTTAGGGAATTCCCCAGCATGTTGTTTAAAGGAACTTTGCTTTTTAATGTTTCAGTTGATCCCCACCAAAAGGAACTTTTGAAAACTTTTTATTGCTTTGATAAATGTCTCCCATGCCATTTTTTGATAGTCCCTTAGCATATTAGTATAGAAAATATAAATTTTCTTCTTAACGTTCAGCTTCTATTGGCTTCAGTGGGGTTCAGCACCTGAACTTTACTAAGGTTCCCTGAACCTGCCCCAACTGAACCTAGGTACATTCAACTCATCATTACTTATTGCTCCAAAAGCATGATGTTCACAGAAAACAATATTGCATCTTTAGTTTGGGTCAGTTGCTCTACTGAGAATAATCAGACATTTTTGGAAACCTTGCTTTTGTTATTCAGTGCATTGTACCATAATTTAATTATGTTTTAATTAAGAGTGCATGTCAGGATATGCTGGCAAAATGCCTTAAAGGGATACTATCACCTTGTCCATACAGGGTAAAGTCACAATGTCTGTGTACAATTCCCTTTCTATACTCACCTCACCAGAGCTCTGTTGCCGCACTGAGGTGAAGTGCGGTGACATCACTCCCCTAGTCATGTAACATTGCTTGGGTCTAAAGATTAGCTGCTAGTTCCACATACAATCCCTGTCCAAATCATGCCGCCTTAGCCTCCGCAACATTTCCAGAATACGTACCTTTTTAACTAATGGCACCACCAAGCTTCTAATTCACTCCCTTCTTATCTCCTGCCTCAACTACTGCAACTTCCTCCTCATTGGATTACCTTTACATAGACTATCCCCCCATAATGAATGCTGCTGCAAGACTCATCCACCTTACCAACCATTCAGTGTCCTCCACCTCTCTCTGTCAATCCCTTCCACTCACCCAACAAATAAAATTCAAAGTACCAACACTAATGTACAAAGCCATCTATAACTCTGCCGCCAGCTACATCACTAACCTAGTCCCAAAATACCAACCGAACCGCTCAGTTCGGTCCTCCAAAGACCTCCTGCTCTCTAGCTCCCTTGTCACCTCCCATGCTCACCTCCAGGACTTATCCAGAGCTTCTCCCATCCTTTGGAACTCCCTACCCCAATCTGTCTGACTGTCCCCTAATCTATCCATCTTTAGACGATCCCTGAAAACCCTTCTCTTTAAAGAAGCCTATCCTGCTTCTAACTAACACTGTTTTACTTCCTCCATTAGCTCATCCCCCCCCAGCTATTACCTTTTTTATCAATTGAGCCTTCCTTTTTAGATTGTAAGCTCTAATGAGCAGGGCCCTCTGATTCCTCCTGTACAAAATTGTAATGTAACTGTAATATCTGCCTTTATTTTGTTTAGAGCTGCGCAAACTGTTGGCGCTATATAAAATCTGTATAATAATAATAATAAAGTTCTAAGAACTGTCTAGAGGAGGTTATGTGGTCCTTCATACCCCAGGGAGTGTTGTTGGCTGTGAGGAAGGAGCTGTGAGGGACCACTAGTAAGATAAGTAAAAGGGTGTTGGGGGGGTCCATTACAGAGACATTGTCAATTTGCTCTGCTTGGATGGAGTGACAGTGCCTTTTTAAAGAAATGTGCTTATAGTTTGATATTTAAGCATTTTTGGTAAAAAATGTAACCATATTGGTGTACCATATTGAAGCATCTGGTATTCATCTAATAGAATGCTACTGTACTTAACCAAATTTCAATTAAACACTTTAAGAATTTCTTGCCCTGTCCAGTGTTTACCACTTCTATCTTGTTTATAGACCAACAGCTGAAAAGCAATGCCTTCCTAACAAAGGCGTTGCATAAACTTTAGCTCTAGAACATTCTGAGTTTTTTTCAGCAAGCAAAATAACTATTCAGTTCTAGAAAAGAAAGTAAAATAACTACACCATGGGGCATGGCTCGACCTCGGTGGAAGATGGCCGCTTAACTCGTGAGCTCCCGCTGCCAGAGGAATTGTGCTGACCTCAACAGGGGTATTACTCCCTTCTATACACCTGCAAACCATGGGCACTTCATCCCGTGGCTCCTCCGCCTGAGGATCCCGCTCTCCCCGCGACCTGACAGGTAGAATTAGACAGAATATTCCGGAATTGTTCCGGACACAGATGGGCAGCATGGCCTCCTCTCAGGGCACACATCCACCTACAGGGCCAGCATCAGAAGGGACAGCCGCCTCACACACTTCTCCCGGAGAGATCGTGCTTACACCGCATCATTACCCCAGTTTGAGCAACCTCCGCTCCGTTACGGCGGACATCAAGTGGACCCTAACAGCGGCAAACACTGACCTCTGGATTGACATACCCCACCACATCGATCGGTATGGAATGCATACATCGTGCCCTCCGTCCATGAGGCAGAAAGTCTGCTCCCCCCAGAGATGTAGTCTGTTGTATTATAGACTACCAACATAAGGAAGTGCACGTAGGTCTGTGAGTGCATGTAGGTCTGCGAGTGCGCGTAGTTCTGCGGGTGCACATAGTTCTGCGGGTGCACGTAGGTCTGCGGGTGCACTTAGGACTGCGGGTGCACGTAGGTCTGCGGGTGCACGTAGGAATGCGGGTGCACGTAGGACTGCAAGTGCACGTAGGTCTGCGGGTGCACGTAGGTCTGCTGGTGCACGTAGGACTGTGGGCAGGAACTAGGAAAGAGTAGATAGGTGACAGTCAGGAAGGGTAGAGGGGGAAGTACCAGGGAGGCCAATCCAGGGCTGGAGCATCCCAATAAGTACGCTCCATTGAGTGACATTGGTGAAACCAGTCAGGGACCAGCACTGCTGGAGCTGAGGGACTCTTGTAGCTGCCAGGAGAAGAACTTCTCCAGTGAGAGTGGGGGGGAAGCAAAGGGAAAGCAAAGACAGATTCTGGTGGTAGGAGACTCAATTCTTAGAAGGACAGAGAGGCCAATCTGTAACAAAGACCTGAAGCGCCGAACTGTATGTTGTCTACCGGACGCTCGGATTCGACACATCACAAATCTTGTGGACAGATTACTGGGAGGGGCTGGGGAAGACCGGGCTGTCATGGTGCACATTGGCAATAATGACAAAGTTAGAGGCAGATGGAGTGTCCTAAAGAACGATTTTAGGGACTTGGGAGCTAAATTGAGGAAAAGGACCTCCAAGTTAGTATTCTCAGGAATACTACCGGTACATCGAACCACACCAGAAAGGCAGAGGGAGATTAGGGAAGTAAACAAGTGGCTGAAGAGCTGGTGTAGTAAGGAGGGGTTTGGGTTCCTGGAGGACTGGGCCGACTTCTTAGCCGATAACCAGTACTACAGATGGGATGGACTGCACCGCAAGACAGTCCTTCACCCTGAGACCTCCTAACGGCACACATAACTGTGATCCCTAAACCGAACAAAGACCCTTCATTAGTCACTAATTATCGACCAATCTCCCTACTGAATGTAGACTTCAAAATCTTTGACAAAATTTTAGCTAACTGCCTTCTACCTTTGTTGCCTAAACTCATTTTGCTGGACCAAGTGGACTTCATACCGGGCAGTAGGGATGAGCTTCGTGTTCAAGTTGAGCACATGTTCAACTCGAACATCGTGTGTTCGGCCATTCGTCGAATTGCGAACGATATGGGCTGTTCGCCCCAAATTCAAGTGGCGCGTCACGGCCCATAGTTCACTGCGGCATCGCAGTGCATTGCTGGCTGATGATTGGCCAAGCATGCACTATGACCCACATGCTTGGCCAATCACAGCGCCGTGTGTACAGAGAGCCGTAATTGGCCAAAGCCAGGGAGGCTTTGGCCAATTATGGCTCAGGGGGTTTAGTACACGCCCACACTATATAAGGCCACCTGCATGGCGGCCTTGTGTAGTGTGTTGCGGCGGAGAGAGATAGATAAACAGAGAGACAGTGTCATTTGATTTAAGTTAGATAGAGTAGGCAGGTCGAGTCAGTTAGCTGCACTTACAGTGTATTGTGTATATATATGCATCCCAGGTGTTGTGTGTGTGTATATATGTATATGCACTGTATTCAGTTTAGCTAGATCTGTTCCTATTATTCTCTTCCTAATATACTGACAGGCAGGCAGGTGTTTTTACAGTATTTCCAGTTAGTGTACTGTGTACCCTGCACAGTTGCACCTACAGTATAGCTACTTGTGCTTGTGTGCTTTTTCTGATCCTATTAATAAGAAGAAGATGAAGAGATGAGCGGGAGCCTCCCCCCGTGCCATGGGTGCAGAGCAGCCCGAGGAGAAGAAGATAGAAGACGCCGCGGAGGAGATGCTGGACGAGAACACCGGAGGAAGAACCAGAAGAGCCAGAAAAACCAGAAGAAGAAGACGAAGGAAGTTAGAAGAAAGAAGAAGCATTTAAATAAAGGAATTGTCAAAAACTGTCTCTTGTCATTTTTAACATTTTTGACAGTTTTTTTGTGAAATGGTAGGGGTAAGTACCCCCTTACCATTTCACACAGGGTGGGGGCCGGGATCTGGGGGTCCCCTTGTTAAAGGGGGCTTCCAGATTCCGATAAGCCCCCCGCCCGCAGACCCCCACAACCACCGGCCAGGGTTGTGGGGATGAGGCCCTTCTCCTCATCAACATGGGGACAAGGTGTTTTGGGGGGCTACCCCAAAGCACCCACTCAATGTTGAGGGCATGTGGCCTGGTACGGTTCAGGAGGGGGGGCGCACTCCCGTCCCCCCCTCTTTTCCTGCGGCCTGCCAGGTTGTGTGCTCGGATAAGGGTCTGGTATGAAATTTAGGGGGAACCCCACGTCATTTTTTTTAAATTTTGGCTGGGGTTCCCCTTAATATCCATACCAGACCTGAAGGGCCTGATATGGAATTTAGGGGGACTCCTACGTCATTTTTTTTTTTAAATTTTGGTTCGGGGTTCCCCTGTGGGGAATTCCCATGCCGTTTTTATCAATGAACTTCTATGTGTATTGTCAGCAATGCAATAGCTGCGAGTAGTTTTAATGGGTTTTTTCCTTCGAAATGTCATTTTGCTGTCAGACTGTTCTAAACACGGGAAACATGCGCCCCTTTACAGGCATACTATAGACACCCCCAGCTACGAAATTTAAAGGGATATTACACTTTTATTGTTTGACTGTAAGCATTATTAAAATCACTGCTCCTGAAAAAACGGCCGTTTTTAAAACTTTTTTTTGCATTGATCCATGTCCCCTGGGGCAGGACCCAGGTCCCCAAACACTTTTTATGACAATAACTTGCCTATAAGCCTTTAAAATTAGCACTTTTGATTATTCATGTTCGTGTCCCATAGACATTAACAGTGTTCGCGTGTTCGAACAAACTTTTTTCCTGTTCACATGTTCTGGTGCGAACCGAACAGGGGGGTGTTCGGCTCATCCCTACTCTTGAAGTATTTCCAGTTAGTGTACTGTGTACCCTGCACAGTTGCACCTACAGTATAGCTATATGAAGCCAAGTGCTTGTGTGCTTCTTCTGATCCTATTAATAGAACAGGCAGGCTCTTGAAGTATTTACAGTTAGTGTACTGTGTACCCTGCACAGTTGCACCTACAGTATAGCTACCTGAAGACAAGTGTTTGTGTTGTTCTTCTGATCCTATTAATACCACAGGCAGGCTCTTGAAGTATTTCCAGTTAGTGTACTGTGTACCCTGCACAGATGCACCTACAGTATAGCTACCTGAAGATAGGTGCTTGTGTCCTTCTTCTGATTCTATTAATAGCACAGGCAGGCTCTTGAAGTATTTGCAGTTAGTGTACTGTGTAGCACTGCACAATTGCACCTACAGTATAGCTACCTGAAGCCAAGTGCTTGTGTGCTTTTTCTGATCCTATTAATAGCACAGGCAGGCTCTTGAAGTATTTACAGTCAGTGTACTGTGTGTATTGTGTACCCTGCACAGTTGCACCTACAGTATAGCTACCTGAAGCCAAGTGCTTGTGTGCTTCTTCTGATCCTATTAATAGCACAGGCTAGGTCCTTGCAATGTTTAACTTCCCCTGCAAAGTGAACAGCATGTTAGCCTTTAGTAAGTTTACTGCATTGTTTTTAACATTATCTTTTGTGTTGTTTCCAATGCCTTTTAATTATTGATAATACAATATGTATTTTTGTTTTTGGTTGGTATGGGTGATGGTGGTGAAGTTTTCAATGAAAAGGACACTGAACTCCCCAAGTATCATATGCACCCTGTATGGAATCCTTTTAGTGACACATTATGAGAAGGATATCATTCCTCTAAGATATATGCACACAGAAAAGGTATTATATTTACAGACTATGAGTAAGGGTTGAAATATCACCAATATCATTCAAGCAGAAAGACTACTTGGTAGATGTTCCCATGATAAACATGTCACAGTATAACTACTTCTTCAGGCCTATTTGGTTGAAAAACTGGACCTGTGACCCCATGATTTTGTAATGCCACCTGATCATTTCAATAGAAAGAAGAGGTATGGTGTGAGGATATCATTGCTATCTTTTGATAACAATAAGTTGTAATCTATATATATTTTAAAAAAAAGTATTCATAAAAAAGCAAGACGGAACAAATATGATTGCCCTTACATTTTGACAAATAATTCTAAGAAGAACATGGACATCAAATGAACATCTAAAAAACAAAAAAAACACAATTAAATGAAGACCTTAAGCCCAACCTTTTACTAGTATCCCAGATGACTAGGCTGAAGCTGTCTTATATTGGACATATTATGAGAACAACAAGCTCACTGGAAAAGACAATCATACTTTGAAAAGGGAAATGAAAAGGGAAATGAAGAAGTGACTCAAATTATAAACATGTCATTGTGAAGGCTTAACACCCAAACAGAAGACAGATCATCTGGAGAAACACAATCCATGGGGTTTATAATTAACATCAACTTGATGTCACTGATGCCGCATACACAAGAACGGACTTTACGGCAGACTTTGCCCGGCGGACTGGATTTCGTCTGACAATTCGATCGTGTGTGGGCTCCAGCGGACTTTGTTTGCTCAAAAGTTGGACGGACTTAGATTTGAAACATGTTTTAAATCTATCCGACGGACTCTTCTTTCTAGCGGACAAACCGGTCGTCTGTGTGCTAGTCCGACTAACTCAAACTGACGCATGCTCTGAAGCAATTACAAGACGGAAGCGCTCGGTCTGGTAAAACTAGCCTTCGTCTTGAAGCTAGCACATTCCTCTTCTGTGATCTTTTAATACTGGGCTTTTTGTAGGATTGATAATGCGAGAGGAATGAAGTTGTTTTTCTGCTTTATATTCACACAGAGTTCTCACAAACTACTTTCTTCATGATTTATCCTCCTGCCATGACTAATATAATATTTTGAAAAAGCCAGATCTCCATAAATTAAAAAAATTCAATTAGATTTTGGACTCATCTTTATTTATTTTTTTCATTTCAACACTTATCTATTTTACAATATGTGTTAAATGATAACCAAATTTTTTGGTGTTTTTTGTGTGTATTTTCAAGTTACCACAATAACCTTAATATTTTGTGTTGTTTTAATGAACCTTAATGAGGTTGGTGTCCCTTGTTCATTAGACATAGGGGGGTGTATTTAACAAAGGCAAAATCATTTTTCACTACAAGTGCTAATTCTACTTTGAATTCCACAGAAAGAGCATTTTGAAGTGCCTTCACTGTGGATTCGAGGGGCACATGCAAGGAAGGCCAAAAAATGAAATTAATTTTTATTGCACATGATTTTCTGAAAAAATCAGCACAGCTTCCCCTAATTTCAGCTCTTCCCCTCAGATTTACAGCGACTGCACTTCCAACAAGTGCACTTGCTGTGCAATTTCCCAGGTGAACTTTTCACTAGTACTTTTCACTTGATATTCGAAATGATTTAGCCTTTTGTCAAAAACACACATAGGGGTTGATTTACTAAAGGGAAAAAGACTGTGCACTTTGTAAAGTGCAGTTGCCCTCTGCAAGAGCAGTTGCTCCAAAGCTTAGTAAATGAGCAGAAGCTCTGCTGACTTCCATCATCCAATCATGTGCAAGCAAAAATGCTGTTTTTAGAATTTTCCTTGCACGGGATTGGGTACTCTTTGCAAAGTCAAGCTTTTAAATAATTTCTGATGCTCTGGAGCAATTGCACTTGCAGAGGGCAACTGCCCTCTGCAAAGTGCACAGTCTATTTGCTTTTCTCAAATCAACCCCATAGTCTTTTTGACCTGTACCTGCCTACTCCCAAACAAAATGGCGTTTTTTTAATCAAAACACATAGGCAATAATGTAAGGTAACCAAAAAATACATTTTTTTTTTAATAAAAAAAATTAGGAAGGCAACACTGGAGACACTTTTAGAATCTGGGAAGCCTTTCATCCCCCAGGACACACATCAAGTTTGAGGACAAGAAAATTGGTATCTTGCGAATATAGGGAGCACAAGGAGCACAGTCAGACCAGACAGAAGCCAGGCAATCACTTTTGAGTCTTCCGTGGAGCCTTCCCTGCACGCTTCTCTGCAGCCTTCCCTCCACGCTTCTCTGCAGCCTTCCTCGGAGGTTGTGCCTCTGGTGGTGTACTTGGGGCAGGAGGAGGAGGAGGAGTGCCTTCATCTGCCAGATATGTGGTAGCAGTAAGCTCCCCTCTCAAGCCCTTCTGGTAAGCCTCAAAAATCAGACCCTCACAGAGGAGGCGTTGGCCCTTTTCCAAGTCCAGCAATCTGCTGGCTATATAGGTGCCATACGCCTCCTCTGCATTGGGTGGTTTGCTCAGGATGAGGCTTGCTTCCCGTATGAGGGCTAGGGATTCCTGCTCAGTTGGTGTCATTCTCCTGGGCCTTTTGTGGAGAATGCGGAGGGGAGGACCCTGACACTCTGTGCAGCTTCGACTTGGCCCAGCCACAGCCTCCTCTTCTCTCCCACTGGGCAAGGCCTCCTCCTCTCTCCCACTGGGCAAGGCCTCCTCCTGGCTGAGGTCATCCTGTGTAAAAAAAAGGGACATAGTTGTAATTTTGTGTTATGCAATCACACACAATTTTCAGCTCATGACTTTCAAATATAATTACACAAAATAGTAAAGGCTATCTATTTGACACCACCATTATTTCAGCTGATCAACAATATCTGAAGTTAAGTATATTTTTGGCCACTACTGTCTAGTGATATGTGAAAATTAACACGTTAACATCATTAGTAACATTTACCCAATCACAAATTACAAAAAAAAGGATACCTGGCTGAAGCTGGGCGCATCAACTCCATCAATGCTGAAAAGGCCCAGTTCATCCTGGGACTCCTCAGCTGGGATGGAGGTGGATGGAAAGCTGGAGGGAAGAGTGGAGGGAAGTCTGGAGGGAAGGGTGGGGGGAATTGTGGAAAGTGATTGCCTGGCTTTGGTCTGGTCATCCAGGAATCGCATTTTGTTGTAGTACCACAACTTGGGTACATATACTTGGTCAGCTGCTGCACCGGATCTGAGCGACTCCTGGATTTTATTGTGTTCCCGCTTGTACATGTTTCGCAAGATACCAATTTTCTTGTCCACAAACTTGAGGTCTGCCTGGGGGACTCGAGTCTTCACAAACTCTAAAAGTGTGCCCAGTGTTGCCTTCCTAACATCCCTATTATAATATAGGGGGTGTTTGACCTCCCACAAGTTTTTATTTTCCTGATATAGCTCAATAAATTGGCACAAAAATTCTTCCTCTTTAAAGGGATTAATTTTTTCTGAAAGACAAGATACCAGATCCAAACTAATGTCAGTCACAAATCACAGGATTATTTTTGGTTGTAATCTAGGGGACACATACATACTCACATACACACACACACACACCAAACACACACACCCTCACTTTAATCTTACCTTCGTTTCTGACGCTCGCTACTTCCGCACGGACATATGTAGGCCATCGTAATAGCTTTATATACACTGCGCATGTGTCATGCTCCGCCTGCGTCGCCCACCCCTGAAGTTCTTTAGTACGATTTGGCTCCGCCCCTTCACTCTTCGTTGCGCAGTGGGAGTAGATAGATAAAGATGGCGGAGAGAATCAGTGGAAGTAGCGCGGAGGAAAGCCCGGAGCTCCAAACATCCACATCCCGGAGGAGATATAAGGCCACCAACATGGCTTTTGAAGAGATGGTGGAGATGGTGTCCATATTGAGAAGGGAGGACTACGATGGAAAAAAAGGACCGTACACACGACCGAATATGCGGAACGACAAAATAATGTCCTCAGTTGTCACCGCTCTAGAAGCAAAATTTGGCACAAAACGAACAATTGAGGAAGCGGTGGTCTGACATCAAAAGTTGGGAGCCAGAACAATATTGGCAAATAAAGAAGCTGCTTAAAAAAAATAAGTACTTTTGTGTTTTACTATTGAGATACTTAACTTGCATGCTGATCCTTATTTTTGGACTTTATACAGCATCGTTCGTAAAGACCGTTCTTTGTAAAATACATATGATACTTTAGAAAATTACGTTATTTTTTCACCAAATACGATGGGACAGGGTTGGACATAAATTTATGTCTTGATAATTTGTCAAATTACCACAATTTGTTGATGTGGTGTAGATGTGTTGGAAAATATAATGCTTCTTCCAAAATGATTCAGTGTAATGTAGGGACAGGACACAGCAGCTGTTTCCACATCTGGACTCACGACCACTATAGTGTACTATGTGACCATAAATAAATTTTAGAGGGGTAATACACATAGGAGATCATTGAGGTGTCTGCATCTGTGAAACTTGCCAGAAAATGTGCATTGTTTATAATTGTTGTTCAGAGGGAATGTTCATCCTGTCTTCTAAATTTTTAATGATGAAAAAAGGCAATTGGCCACAACTCATAACCAACGTTTAAGTTTATTTAATAAAATCTAAAATATCACTGTGTTTTAACTATACCTTTTGTTCAATTCTCATAGGGGAGAAGAGACTCAGACAACAGTCCAAGGATCCCAGGACCCCCCCAAGTCACCAGCCTGAGGCAGAAGATACCCCAAGCCCCAGCCCAAGACCACGCCCACCCGACGACCTGGAGGAAGGAGAGGTGGAGGAAGTGTGCAAGGTTTCAAGCCCACCAAGTGAGTGACTGACACCCCAGCTTGAGTTAATGTATTTTGGCGTGCATATTGTAAACCTTGTTTTTATTCACTCATTTTAGGTGAGTTTCTGGTTGTGGAAGGCCAAGCGGCAGAGCCATTCACCACAGACAGTGCGCAAAGACTGATTGGCCAGATAATGCTGTGGAATGGCCAACTAGATAAAATGCGTGAACAAATTCACAGCATGCAACTTCGCCTGGACTCCATGCAACAGGAAATGAAGAACATGATTGATGTGTTGGGCAGAATATAATAACGTTTGGCCTAAAAACATCAATCATGTTCTACATTTCCTTGTGAAGTTTGTTTTTTTGAAAAAATGTTTTTATAATTTTTTTGGGATCCCAAAATTTACATTATGATGCACACAGTGTGTCATCATGTGCTATCTTCCATCGTGGGTTATAAATGTACTTGTTTTGTGTTTGCAACCCGTTCATCCTGAAAATTCTTTTGTGGTGATAGGAACCAAAAAAGGGATTGCACACACAAAACACGTACATTGCTCACCCATGATGGGAGATAGCACATGTTGACGTGACCCTTTTGTAAATCTCAATTTTGAGCATATTCTAAAGGAACGATTTCCAAGGGTGACATCACATGCACCGTTCTATAAATGTTGAACTTTGTAAGTTCTTTAATGTTTTGTTCTGTTTATAAAAACACTGTTGTGTATGTAAATCTTTTTAGAAAGGTCTATTTTTGCTAAAATATGCCTTTAATAATTTTTTAAAAACATATATTTTTACACAACGTAAAATCTTTAAAAAAAAAAAAAAAAAAAAAATGCACCTTTCAATGTGCACAAAGTCAAATTTTGTTCATAATACAATGTGTGTGGCTGATTATTGCAGACAAATTTTTGTTTTATTTTTTGGGGCCTGATTAAATAAAGCTAAATGCACTTGCCACTAATACAAGTGCACTAGGAGACAGACATAACTAAATGCAAACAAGAATAAAAACAAGATATTTTTGAAAAAAAAATGTTATTTTATTTTTTTCCGAAAATTACAGCTGTTGCTGAATAGCAATGGCCCCCCGACCATTAAAATAATTTACATAACGGCCACGCACTTGACGTGCAGTTCAGGGGGCCAAGCCAATACGGCCAATTTCTAGGCCTGTCAAAGTGGTATCCTGTTCCAGTCCGGCCTCAGGCCCAACAGAGGATATATATGTTGCTGAATGTCTCCTTAAAAAGTTATGCAAGATGCAGCAAGCAAGGATGACGTAGTTTAGTTTATAGTCCGCCAAATGAATTGAAGAAAGGAATAAACGGAACCGGCTGGCCAGAATCCCAAAGACATTCTCCACAACTCTTCTTGCTCTGGCCAGCCGGTAATTAAATACCCTCCTCTCAGGGGTGAGTGTCCTTTGGAGGAAACGGCCACATCAAGTGCTCACCGAGAGCAAACGCTTCATCAGCAATAAAAACAGAGGGGAGTCCATCAACATTCTCATCATCAGGTGGCAATCCCAGGCCACCGGTCTGGAGACGATGGCACAGCTCGGTCTGTGCAAAGACTCCTCCATCAGACATCCGGCCGTTCTTCTCCACATCCACAAACAGAAAGTCCAAATATGCTGATACCACCGCCATCAAAACTACACTATGGAATCCCTTGTAGTTATAGAAATAAGACCCCGAATGCGGTGGTGGCACAATCCGGACATGCTTCCCGTCAATCGCCCCGCCACAGTTGGGAAAGTCCCAACGGTCAGCGAACTGGGAGGCCACAGTCTGCCATTCCTGTGTACTTGAAGGAAACTGTGGAGTGCAAAAAAGAAAAAATTAAGATAAGGACTTTAAAACCTAAATTGTATATCAGATTACACCAAAACATTAGTGAACAACAGCAGTCAAACATTATTAATATGTGTGTTTGTAATTGAAATGTTCAAAAACATAAGGCACACTTATAAGATTAATCACCCCCTCTGATGGCTCATTGATACATTTGAATGTGGAGGAGGGGTTATAATTCGGGCCCAAAAAACACCTGACTGGTTGAAACATTTGTGGGGTGGGGGAGGGGTTCTAATTAGGTTAACAAACACACCTGACTGGTTCAAACATTTGTGGGGTGGGGGAGGGGTTCTAATTAGGTTAACAAACACACCTGACTGGCTGAAACATTTGTGGGGTGGGGGAGGGGTTCTAATTAGGTTAACAAACACACCTGACTGGTTGAAACATTTGTGGGGTGGGGGAGGGGTTCTAATTAGGTTAAAAAACGCACCTGACTGGTTCAAACATTTGTGGGGTGGGGGAGGGGTTCTAATTAGGTTAACAAACACACCTGACTGGTTCAAACATTTGTGGGGTGGGGGGGTTCTAATTAGGTTAACAAACACACCTGATTGGTTCAAACATTTGTGGGGTGGGGGAGGGGTTCTAATTAGGTTAACAAACACACCTGACTGGTTCAAACATTTGTGGGGTGGGGGAGGGGTTCTAATTAGGTTAACAAACACACCTGACTGGTTGAAACATTTGTGGGGTGGGGGAGGGGTTCTAATTAGGTTAACAAACACACCTGACTGGTTGAAACATTTGTGGGGTGGGGGAGGGGTTCTTATTAGGTTAACAAACACACCTGACTGGTTCAAACATTTGTGAGGTGGGGGAGGGTCAAACAAGACAATGGAGCAGACAATATACATTGTTCAAGGGACTATAGGCTAGAGATATAAATGGACACAGGATTGCATGGTGGGGAGGTTATTGAAGGTAAATATGCATGTAGGGCAATAAATGATTAATGTCCAAAAACAGTCATGCATGAAGATAAAGGGGACATTCACAGCATATTGAAAGCATGGCAATTAAGTAAGGAGGACAGTTATACAATACATCAAAAAACATTTTATACATATCATGTAATGTTAAAGGATAAAACTTACCTTCATATAGTCCTTCTGCAGGACCTGAATAATAGCAGAACAGGTCTCTGGGATAATGATCCCCAGAGCCTGGGGGGAGATGCCTGTCGAGAACTTCAAGTCCTGAAGACTTCTCCCTGTCGCCAAGTAACGTGGCAACTAGCCTCTGCTCCGCACTGATGGCTTGCCTCATGCAGGTATCCTGCCTGCTGATATAGGGGGTCAGCATAGCCAGCAGACGCTCAAAGACGGGGTCCGTCACCCGGAGAAAATTCCTGAAATCCTCAGGATTATTCTCACGGAGCTCACGGAGCAAAGGCATATGAGAGAATTGGTCATGCTGGCGCAACCAATTCTTCATCCATGAACTCCTCCTCGCCCTGTTCATGGACTGGACTCAGGTCAAAGTATTAACCCCAACACCAAGTCCCCACGCAGCATGAACTCGAGAACAAGAACGTCCACGCGACATGGCTTCAAAACGGTCGGCTGGTCAAACAAACAGACTTATAACAAACGCACTGAAGAACAGCAAGGCCTATGAAGAACGACCTTAAAATCAGGAACGAGCGGACCAGAACGGCCTGCAAGGCAGGGTACGAACTGACCAACACGCACTGAAAAGCAGATACAAACCTCACAAGCACAAACTGAACCGCAGAAAACGATCGAAATAAGCTGAAGTGTGAAAAGCGAGAATCGTCTCTAACCAAACTTCTACTAACACGAGAAAACCACGAGATTAGCAGAAGGAGCCCAAAGGGTGCCGTAGTGGGGCTTGAACTTCCTTTTTATAGTCCCGTCGTACGTGCTATACGTCAGCGCGTTCCAAACCAGCGGACTTTTGCAGTGAGCATGTGTGGCCAAGTCTGTCCGTTTTTAAGTCTGGCGCAAGGAGCCAACAAAGTCCGGCGAAAAGTCCGCCGAGCAAAGTCTGCCGTAAAGTCCGCTCGTGTGTACGCGGCATAAGTAATAATGATCTATAAAGAAATCTATAAATTGTTTAACAAAGAAATGAATGCTTCTTTGTTGTTTTCTGTATTAGTAGGCTCTCCTTTTTGTGTTTTCAGTGATTATGACCAAGGATAGTACAAAAATCCTATAGGAATGCATATGTCATAGTATATTATTGGCTGGCCATCACCATAATGAAAGTATATGTAAAGTCAGAGCCCTTTATTTCTTATTGTGGATAGAGTAAGGGAGGGATTTAACCACTGTTAGGTTTTTCCATCTTTTAGGGAGATTTCCCACAACAGGAAAACTCAACCAGTAGTGAAAGCATATCTTTCCATTGTGAGGGTTATCCACTTTTAGGCAGTTATCACATGGAAAAAGCATCCATATTGGGAAATTGTCCCTTTAAAAATGTCAGCTGCAATTAGACCAGGATAAGATTTATTTTAACATTCATTCTAAGTAACATTGGTGACCAGGACAATTAGAGTGAGTGAATTTTGCTTTAAAAAACTTACCAGGTAACTGGTATAGCTATTTTTTCCAAATCAATTTTTATTATATACAAAAGATGGGTTACATAAAGAGAACAGGTCATACAGTATGATATATAAACTCCAATACAATGTATTAGTACAAGATATCCGAATTAACACCAGCTAGTAAACAATATATCTGAACAGGGTATGCAAAAACGTTTGAACAATATGGGCGACTGTGCCCAAAAGAACTGGGGAAGTAACACGGACTGCTTGGGTACTGTATTTAAACAGCGGGCTGTAGTGTCCCAATTGATGTACCTCAGGTAGTCTACTAGTTAAAGCAACTTATAGGCCCTATAGGCCTTATGTAGAATATCCATGCTATTGGTTTAGGCGGAAGGTATAGGTCATGTAGGATGCTGGGGTTAGGAGTAATCTTGTGCAGGCTCTCTATGTGGGGTCTTGTCATAGGCTGATTGTCTGATGTAATTTATCGGTCACACACTGTTTTAAGTGGTTAGCAGCCTAGTATCTCCAGATCTGTTATTTCCATGTAGGGTTGTGGTCACCGGACCACTAGCAACCCCCAGGCAAAAAGGCGGTTCTAGCAGGCTTAGTCAGTAGTCAACTTGCATAAGTAAGATGGTGGAGAGATTTTGTTATGTGAATGGGGAAATAGGGGAGGTAACAGAAGGAGAAACTCCTTGTGGGGGAGGCATAAGATAATGGAAATAATTAGCAGGGTAGTAGATGGGGGTAGTAGGGGGAGATGGGAAAACTATCTGTCACTTGTGAAGGGTCTGTAATATAGTAGATAGATAAGGGGGGAGAAATGGAAAAAGAAGAGTAAAGATGAGAGGGGAAAAGAGTGTGCCATTCCTCCTCCTCCGACCTGGCCACATATAACCTCAGATATCACTGAGAAAGTAATTGGGAATATTCGGCAGTCCTTTGGAAGTGATGACAGCAAGACCAGGTTTTCCAGAATTTGGTGGGCGTGTCTTAGGCTTGATGCACCAATGCGTCTGATCTAATTCGCAATTGGCCGATTTCCATTGGACTAGAATGCACATTTTCGTAGTGTTCAAGAGGTGTAAAGCTAGGGAGTGGTGATAATGGTTCTTGGGGATGGAGGAATAATGTAAAAGCATTTGGGCCAGGGAGAAGTCTATCGGATAGGTGGTAATTTGAATATTGAGGCGATGGACGTCTTTCCAAAAGCTTTGGAGTAAGGGACATGACCAGTATAAATGCAGGAGCTATCCATCTTCATCAGAGCATCTCCAACAGTTGGGGAGTATGGTGGGAGAAATTTTGTGTAATCAAAGGGGGGTCATGCAGAAAAGACCTTAAAGCTATTTTCCTGTGCAGATTGATCCTTTATGGATATAAGAGTATATATTAAAAAAAGAGAAGGGGACACTCATAAGAGTACAGACAAAAAAGCTGCACACCCCAGGTAAAGGATCAAAAAACGGGAAGTCCCCCTAACGGGGCTTTCAAGCAGCCAATAGTGTGGTTTTACAAAATGCAAGAAAAATAGGTAATAAATAATTTTATTGATACAAAAAAGTATATAGATACTGACATCAAACAGTCAAGACATGAACTGGAGTACAAAAGCAGTAAATTAAAAAACAATATCAATGGCAAAGGGCAGTGTGTAATAAATGACATCATAAGCAACAGCGATACAATAACACAAAGATCTTGTGTGTAGGATTCTGACGCGTTTCGACCCCAGTGGGTCTTCTTCAGAGGATAAATATATAAAAACTGTAAAGATGTAAACATGTGTTAAATTACTTTGAAAACAAAAAAAAAGGAAAGAAAAGGAATATAGGAACGAGTCCATATATTACGTCTTTACCAGTCACGATGTACTCAATGGTTACAGGTGGCCATGGTATGGAGGAGTTTCCCTCTTGTTGTATTCCCGATCTCCCAGCAGATAGGCCAATCAAAAGGGGAGCAAATGTCACACACACATGCCTTACAAGGAATCACACGCTGGGTATCCCCAAGAATTGAGGGAAAGTAGGGTTGTGCACTGCACCTGTAATAAAATAGCAATATGTACTAAGTAAGCGGCTCCAAAGAGTTTCTAAAGACAAGAAAGAATGTATCTTTATATTTCTATTTAGGTTATTATTGGGTAAGTAGCTAGGGGTGTTAACAGGCGTGGAGTGAGAATGGGTCCATACAGAAAAGCCTAGGAAAGAAGCATGAAAGAGTGTGGAGTGGGGGAAGAAAGGGAAGGAATGATGAGGGAAGGGAAGGAGGGATGGGATGGAATAGGGAAGGGGAAGAAGGGAAAAAAGGGGGAGAGGGAAGGAAAGGACGGGGAGGGGGAGGAAGGGGAATGGTAATAGGGGGCAGGAAGGGAGGTGAAGGATAAAGGTGTGGGAAGGGACGAAAAAGAGAAACGGAAAGAAAAGCGCACAACAAAATTAGAGCGATAACAAGGACAAACAAAGAAGGTATGGACCGATTCCCATTACAAACGTACAGTTTCAAAATTGAAAAGTAATGGCAATGAGATGTAAGTGCATGGAAACCAAAAAGTGTGGGAGAGGCCCACCAAGGGGCCAAGAAGAGCAAAAGGTGAAAGATTACCGTGAAAAAAGCAAAAACCATAAGAATGTGATGTGTGGGTGACACCTGAGAGAAACATGTGTAGTGAAAAGATGTATCGGGGAACATTACCTTAAAATGTGAAACCAATAAATTAGCTCAAAAGGACAAGGTGATCGAAGAGAAAATCTAAAATATCAAAAAGTGTTGAAAAAGTAAGTCAAGATTATTTGTTGGGATAAAAATGGTGACACATACATGATGTGAGCCACACATCATGGAGGCAGTGAAGGAGTATATGAATTCTTACCAATCAATCCGATATTGTGGCAACACAGGAGCGTCCTGTGGGAGCAGGCATTACCACTGACCTTCCCATACTGTCAAAGTTATTTTAAAGGAAATCATTTACCTAAATAAGACATTCCTCCCCCTCCATCCATTCCCCCATAGGGGGAGAGCGACACAATGGCGGTGCTCGGTGTATGACTCCCCTGGCATTCAGGAAGAGAACTTCTCCCGGGTCCACCATCACTTACGCCGCAAATGCGCAGGCGCCGTGACGTGTCGTGCGCGCGAGCGAGTTCATGGCGTCCGGAAGGGATCTGGAATGCCGCTGGCAGGAGAGAAAATAGCGTCCAACCTGGTGCTTCCACCTAGTGGGCGCCTAGGGAGACACAGGGCCCTTGCATCTCCCCACCCTGCCAGGAAGGCAAGTGTGCCGCAATTTTACCCCCGAATGACATGGTCAAATAATGGCACTGGAAAAAGTGGCAACTAAAACAGGGGGAAGAGGGCAAATCCATAAGAGTTGTCGCCAGGCCATAAATGGATTATTATATTGTGTGCTGGCAATAGCATACACATGATTTACACTGCCCATCATGAGAGTACAACAATTATACAATAACAAAACATAAAATAAACAATTTAATGGAAAACTGTGAACTAGCTAACATGCAGGACAAGATCCCTGTAAAATCAGAATAATATATTTTGAACAATAATACAAATTCCTATGTATTATCTGAGAAATAGGAAATCGCATAATTTATTATAATCCCAGTGGTCTGAGTGGGGACGATGGACAGTAGGGAGAAGCAAGGCAGGAACCAATAAATGAGGTGCTGGGTAGGGGGCATAATCAAAGTCAATTGTCTGAAGATCCCCCGAACCAGCCTATCACTAGGATGGTTCTATTCCTTTGAAACAACATAGAATACATAAATAGTATGTCTATACATTAGGAGAGCATTTCTGTCAACATACGAAAAGGTAGAGGGTCGTAGGTGCCCATTGGTATAAAACCGTAGGTAGCATGCATTATTTATAGGGATGGGTTTCAGAGTATAATAAAAAGGTTGAGCCAGGGTCTGATTCTCTCACTGTGTCCTGCCAGAGGAGAAACCTCACAGAAAGGGAGCAAATGAGATGGACTCACTTAGGCCTGGCGGAGAGGTGGCCTGTAATTGAAATATCCATCTCTGCTCCTTTTGCAGCAGAGCCTTATTCCAATCACCACCTCTGTTGATTGGTTTTGTGTCACCCTTTTTATCCCAACAAATAATCTTGACTTACTTTTTCAACACTTTTTGATAATTTAGATTTTCTCTTCGATCACCTTGTCCTTTTGACCTAATTTATCGGTTTTACATTTTAAGGTAATGTTCCCCGATACAGCTTTTCACTACACATGTTTCTCTCAGGTGTCACCCACACATCACATTCTTATGGTTTTTGCTTTTTTCACGGAAATCTTTCACCTTTTGCTCTTCTTGGCCCCTTGGTAGGCCTCTCCCACACTTTTTGGTTTCCATGCACTTACACCTCATTGCCATTAGTTTTCAATTTTGAAACTGTACGTTTGTAATGGGAATCGGTCCATACCTTCTTTATTTGTCCTTGTTAACGCTCTAATTTTGTTGTGCGCTTTTCTTTCCGTTTCTCTTTTTCTTCCCTTCCCACACCTTTATCCTTCACCTCCCTTCCTGCCCCCTCTTACCTTTCCCCTTCCTCCCCTTCCCCGTCCTTTCGTTCCCTCTCCCCATTTTTTCCCTCCTTCCCTATTCCATCCCATCCCTCCTTCTCTTCCCTCATCATTCCTTCCCTTTCTTCCCCCACTCCATGCTCTTTCATGCTTCTTTCCTAGGCTTTTCTGTATGGACCCATTCTCACTCCATGCCTGTTAACACCCCTAGCTACTTACCCAATAATAACCTAAATAGAAGTATAAAGATACATTCTTTCTTGTCTTTAGAAACTCTTTGGAGCCGCTTACTTAGTACATATTGCTATTTTATCACAGATGCAGTGCACACCCCTCCTTTCCCTCAATTCTTGGGGATACCTAGCGTGGGATTCCTTGTAAGGCATGTGTGTGTGACATTTGCTCCCCTTTTGATTGGCCTATCCGCCGGGAGATCAGGGATACAACAAGAGGGAAACTCCTCCATACCATGGCCACCTGTAACCATTGAGTACATCGTGACTGGTAAATATATGGACGTAAAGACGTAATATATGGAATCATTCATATATTCCTTTTCTTCCCCTTTTTTTTTTTTGTTTTCAAATTAATTTAACACATGTTTACATCTTTACAGTTTTACAGTTGGTGGGCACTGGAATGGCCCTGCTGTGAAATATTAGATCAAGAATTGTAATTACATGCACCCGTTGAACAGGGGTAGAAAAATTGGGCCTTTGGTGGTGGTGGTGGTGCTGGTGCCATAACACTGTAAGTCCTCACAGTTACTCTTGGTGGGTGCAGAAACGGGCCCTGCTGTGAAATATTAAATCAAGAATTGTAATTACATGTCCCTGTTGCACAGGGGCAGAAAAATTGGGCCTTAGGCACTGGTGCTGGTGCCACAACACTGCAACTCCTCACATATACTCTAGTTGGAGCACAGGAACAAGCCCTGCTGCAAAGTATTGCATCAAAAATTGTAATTACATGCCCCTGTTAAACAGGGGCTGAAAAATTGGGCCTTAGCCACTGGTGGCGGCGCCCAGAACCAAAAATGTTCTTACAAGCTATCAGCATGATCATTGAGGAGGAAGAGGATAATCACTCAGCATAACAGGATAGTCACTCAGCATCAGCATAGACAGTCTTGAAGGGATCTGACATTTCAAAAAAAATTATTCGGTTACATCAGAATCAGGTGCTTGGTAGCTGGTGGTGATCCAAAACTGATTCATTTTTATGAAGGTCAGTGGATCGACTGAGTCGGTGGACAGACGCACCCTGTGATCGGTTACAAAGCCTCCAGCAGCACTGAACGTGCGTTACGAAAGAACGCGGGATGCAGGACAGGCCAGTAGCTCAAAGCTCAATTGCATACTGTACAAGCTATGGCCAGTGATCCATCCTCAAGACCCAGTAACCCAGAGGATTTTCGGTGGGAAAGGTGTCCAAGTCAGATCTTGCCCCTAGGTATTCCTGCACCATGTAAAACAGACACTGGCGATGGTTGCTGGAACCGATCATACCTTAGGGCTGCGGACAAAAAAATTGTCTGAACGCATTGGTCAGATGGCCACCTCCCAGTCTCTGGGAATGCGTTGCACAGACCTTTCTGGAAGGCCTCCCGAAGATGTTTCATCCTCTGCTCCCTCTGCAATGGCAAGATAAGGTCCGCAGCCTTACCCTTGTAACGTGGATCAAGGAGGGTTGCCAGCCAGTATTGATGATCCTTGATACCACGAATACGAAGATCCTTCCGCAGGCTTTGCAGGATCAGGGAGGCCATGCAGCATAGGTTTGCTGAGGCATTCGGTCCGGAATCCTCTGGGTCACTAAGGACGTCATGATCCGCAGCCATCTCCTCCCAGCCACGTACAAGTCCATGGGTTTCTTGGGACTGTAAATGATCCCTTAAAGACTACTGCTGATGCTGAGTGCCAGGCTCAACCTCCATGCTGACACAATCCTCCTTCTCCTCCTCCTCCTCTTCCTGTGTGATTGGTGGGCATGCAGGAACACTGTCTGGATAAAGGGGGCCTTGAGAGCTAAGCAAGTCCTCCTCTTCCTGCCTCTGTTCTGCCTCAAGTGCCCTGTCCATTATTGCACGCAGCGTGTGCTCCAACAGGTGGATAAGGGGGACAGTGTCACTGATGCATGCACTGTCACTGCTCACCATCCTCGTGGCCTCCTCAAATGGTGACAGGACAGTGCATGCATCCCTGATCATGGCCCACTGGCATGGGGGAAAAAAAACAAGTTCCCCTGACCCTGCCCTGGTGCCATAGTCGCACAGGTACCCATTGATGGCCCTCTGCTGCATGTGCAGCCGCTGCAGCATGGCCAACTTTGAGTTTCACCTGGTGGGCATGTCACAGATTAGGCGGTTCTTGGGCAGGTTAAATTCCTTTTGGAGGTCAGCCAGCCGAGCACTGGCATTATATGACCAGCGGAGTTGCACACAGACTTTCCTGGCCTGCCTCAGGACATCCTGTAAGCCCGGGTACCTGGCTTCTAAAGATGTGTGTGTAATACTCAAATAAACTTCTGGGTGTCAACCCTCTCACCACACAGGATCCAAGCAGGTGGATGTCTCCGGTTCAACAGTTCTCAGTTCCATATGGAGGCACCACCACGCCGTCACACTGTTCCGTTCACAAACAACCGGGAGTCCTCGGTTATCTCCCCACGGGTCTTCTGGAACAATCACGGGTCTTCCGTCCAGCTCACTGCGATGCGATGGCAGGATACTGCAGCTGCTCTGCTCCTTCGCCAGGTAGGCCGCAACCCTGTGGGACACACACACCCACAGAGTTCTGCTGGCAGGCCACGCGTCCCAGGCACAAGAGACCTAAAATGGCTTACCCTGCTTACCCTTTTATATCCCCCCACAATGCAGTTCAGTTCTGACTTTGTCCAGAAGCATTGTGGGTGGGTCATAGCTACAGTTCCAAAGTAAACAATGAAACACTTCCGTGTCACTTAATCTTGAGACGTAAACTTATTGTACTTTATCAATTGTCCACAAGATGGCACTAACACAACTATTGTACTAAATAATACACATAGAGCCAGAAACAACAGTTGTCAGCACTACACATTGTTAAAAAAACAAACAAACAAAAAAAAAACACTGTCACGTGACATTAAAAAAAAAGTATCTGTATCGGTGTGTACTTGAAAAAAGTATCGGTACTTGTTCTCGGTCCTAAAAAAGTGGTATCGGGACAACCATAGTATCTGAAGTGGGGATGGGCTTATAATATATCTGTTTGAATAAAACCACCTAACTGTGGGTGCTGCTAGTTATTTTGCTATGAAGTCTTGCCTCTATGTGTAGTGTGAAATCTAATGCAAACCCTGTTTTTTCCTGATAGCGCATGTAATTACAACAGATTTGGCAGACAGTTTATCAGCGATTTGCCACCTCAGAGATCTGGAACAAGCCTGAATACCCTACTGATTTTGACTCTATTAGAGCCAGCAGTAACTCCAGAACAATTGTTTTTAATGGAACAGCATGTTAAACCATTTCCTTTCTGTTATCGATGATTGTATTTAGGGAAACGTTTTAGTGTATAAATTTATTTTTTTTTTACTTCTTTTACATTATCATTGGAAAAAAAAACATACTTTTACCTTGTCTTACCTTTTTTGCTCCCCGAAACAGTTATTATTAAAAAATGAGGTCCATGTTGTGTTCTTTGGAATGACTTTATGTCCATCCATGCAGAATTTACTTTGCAGGATTCTCCCTTTTTTTTTCCTGCCTAGGGACCAGATATGAATATTGTCTCTAAATTGTCATATATGTTGATACATAACATATTTTGCCTATAGTGTACAAATTACCTTGACTGTTCCACTCAGTGCATTTTATATTCCCTCACCTAGGCTCCTCGGGAGCAATTGGCTGCAGACAGCAGTTATGATATGGTATAGTTCTATCGCAACTAGAATGTGTTGATTTTGATAATTCTCACTGTAACACCATGGCTTTATATATACTGGTACTATTTTGTATATCATTGTTTAGCTAAAAACTTTTTTTTCAATAAAAATGATTGGAAAATAAAAAATTAGGTCCATAAATGAAAATGGTTTAGGAGATCAACAATTTAAACATCTCCATATCTTTTATCACATAATTGAAAGAAGGCAGACTTCTTTGTCATTGGTACTAAGGCTGCATGTAAGGCTTCAGTGACACTAAAACTGGAGAGTGCAAAATCTGGTGCAGCTGTGCATGGTAGCCAATCAGCTTCTAACTTCAACTTGTTCAATTAAGGCTGGGTTCACACTGCTGCGGTGGCAGACATCGCATGTGATTCGCAGCGCACTGCTGTTCACATCACATGCGATGTCTGTGCTGTGCGATATCAGCCATACAGATAGTATGGCTGATATCGCACCGCATTCGGTCCAAACTCGCACAGGACCCTTTTTTTTGTTCGGACCAAAATCGTATCGCATGGGTGTTCACACCTATGCGATCCGAAAATGTCCGAATTGTCAGTTCGCATTGCGATATGCGGGCTGAACTGGGGGTGTCATTAACATTGTATGACACTCCCCAGCAGTTCGCATATGGCAGTGTGAACTGCCGTGCGAGTTGGTGCGATGCGGGAACCCGCAGTAAATTCGCTGCGTTCCCGCACCGCAGCAGTGTGAACCCAGCCTTAGTTTTGACAAAAAACAAAAGGGAAGCTGATTGGTGTCTATGCAGAGCTGTAGCAGATTTTGCACTCTCCAGTTTTAGCAAATCAACCCCCCTATTGTGCTATGTTAGCGCATGTGCTTTACTGTGTGTTCCAATAAGGAAGCACATTATTTACCTAATGCACTAAAATGCACAAAAAAATGGGTTTGTGCTATTTCCTGTAACAAAGGGCACTACAATGGTAGTGAATTATTTTACATTGTAGTGCACTGCAACACACATTTATTGGAAATGTACGTTTGAGCGCCATTCAGAATAAATGGCACCTCACTGCACCAATGCACATAATGTATGTTACCACAAATTGTGGTAATTCACATGCTAATGCTGCCCAATGGTTTAACCACTACCCGCCCAACCTTTTGTCAATTGGGCTGGGCAGGACATTCATCGTTCCGAGTGGATGTCATATGACATCCACTCTCCCAGAACACATCTTGTGCCCCACACACAGCCAATGACTGATCACAGCAGATCACATGACAATTCTACACAATCGATGGCTTCGTTTGATGCCATTTATTGTGTACAATTGTGTGGCCAGCTGTGATTGGTCACAGTGATCATATGGTAAAAACAGGGCCAATCACAGCCCATCTGTACCATGTGATTAGCTGTGGCCAATCACAGCTAATCATCATGGTAAACACTTAAGGAATCCGTTTCATTCAGTAAAAATGGTTGTTTATATCAGTGATATTCACTGGTATAAGCAATCATAATGTGTAAAAAAATCA
Source organism: Lithobates clamitans (assembly GCA_037952925.1). Lineage (NCBI taxonomy): Eukaryota > Metazoa > Chordata > Amphibia > Anura > Ranidae > Lithobates > Lithobates clamitans. Next base: position 12,145,013 of record JBBGZY010000140.1, read on the forward strand.
CTTCCCGGAGTAATACGGTGTTACTATGGTAACACTGTATTGCTCTGGTCATAGTGTGTTAAAAAAAAGTAAAAAAAAAAATGTAATAAAAAATTAAAAAATAATAAAAATAAATACTATATATTTTTTTCATACTGTCACCAGTCAGTGACCCTGTTTACCACCACACCAGTTATATAATGATGCTGTACTACACTGGTGACAGTACGTAAAAAACATTTTTTTTTAATTATTTAATTTTCCCCAAAAATGTGACAAAAAATTACAACTTCAAAAAAATTGCCATGCCTCTTACTAAATACCTTGGACTATCTATTTTCCAAAAAGGTGTCGTTTGGGGGATATTTGTACTGTCCTGGTGTTTTTGACCTCAAGAAATGAGAAATGCTGGTAGTACATCAGGATTGATACATTTTCATATATATATACTATATATACTACAGATATTTAATTTGTGGACTTTCCTACAGACTAAACAATATACACTGATTTGGCATAAATATATGAAGAAAGATTATTCATTTTCAAAATTTTATAACAGAAACTTAGTATTTTTTTGTTCATTTAGCAAGAAATAAAAAAAAACAGTGGTGATTAAATACCACCAAAAGAAAGCTCTATTTGTGTAATGAAATGATTTCATATTGGTACAGTGTTGCATGACCGCAAAATTGTCATTCAAAGCACAGCAGCGCTGACAGCTGAAAATTGGCCTGGGCAGGAAAGGGGTGAAAGTGCCTGGTATTGAAGTGGGTAAACAGGTTCTAAAGATTTTATGCCCAGTCTGAGTTCAGCGTTCTGAATCTTTGCATGAGGTTATATTCCTGCGGTAACATCAATTTTGTTGTTTTTAAATGTAATTTTATATATATTTGTACTATACCAAACTAGAGTCCTGTTGGGCATTTTTATGCATATAACGTAAGAAACCATAACTAAGGAGCTGCAATATTACCTTCTATTCTGTGCTTTTGCCGTGAACCTTGTTTTGTTTATGTGCAGGGACTGTTTATTGCAGAAAATATATACAACCCTTCAAAGTGATAAAATCCTTATGCATTTGTGAGTAGTACAGAGAAGGAAGTGAAAATTTTCAGTTACAGCTCTGAGACACTTTGGAGGAAAGGGACCCCCCCCCCCCGTGCACACACACACACACACACACCTTACACATAGGCAGAGGAATGAAGGAACAAGCAGAGCTGTATTCTGAATAGACAAGCTCAATGCTTACCCCCCCCCCAACAAAAATTTTCTCAGAAGTGACTCATGCTGATAACAGAGGAATGAAGCACCAGAGAGAAATGGCACTTTGGAGAGAGACAATTAAACACTATATATATATATATATATATATATATATATATGTCCTTAGTTCAAATGTTATGACTGGGGTTTACAACTACTTTAAGGTGTTGGTAATAAATAATAATCAGTGGGATATACCGTATTTATCAGCGTATAACACACACTTTTTTCCCCTTAAAATAAGGGGAAAATCGTGGGTGCGTGTTATACGCCGATCCCCGCTATTTTGTGATCTGTCAGAGCGATCGCTGCGATCGCCGCGATCGCCGCCGACATTCACATAGCTTGTATTTTTAAACATGGCGCCGCGGAGTTCGGAGGGACTCGGCGGCGCTCGTTCAGCTGAACGAGCGCCGCCGAGGACACAGTGACTGGGCGGAGCCGAGATACACATAGCCGAGGGTTCTCAGCTTTTCTCGGCGCCGTTCACAGTCACGCCCAGTCCCGCCATTGGACCTGTGTTATGTCCATCATAGGGACTGGGCGTGACTGTGAACGGCGCCGAGAATAGCCGAGAACCCTCGGCTATGTGTATCTCGGCTCCGCCCAGTCACTGTGTCCTCGGCGGCGCTCGTTCAGCTGAACGAGCGCCCCCGAGTCCCTCCGAACTCCGCAAGGCCATGTTTAAAAATACAAACTAAACGTTTGTATGTCAGCGGCGACAAGGCTGCGCGGACCACTGGGGACAAGGCTGCACTGGGGCAAAGCTGAACTGGGGCAAAGCTGCACTGGGGACAAGGCTGCACAGGGGGCAAGGCTGCACTGGGGCAAAGCTGCACTGGGGACAAGGCTGCACTGGGGCAAAGCTGCACTGGGGCAAAGCTGCACTGGGGACAAGGCTGCACTGGGGCAAAGCTGCACTGGGGACAAGGCTGCACTGGGGCAAAGCTGCACTGACAAGGCTGCACTGGGGCAAAGCTGCACTGGGGCAAAGCTGCACTGGGGACAAGGCTGCACTGGGGCAAATCTGCACTGGGGCAAAGCTGCACTGGGGATAAGGCTGCACTGGGGCAAAGCTGCACTGGGGACAAGGCTGCACTGGGGCAAAGCTGCACTGACAAGGCTGCACTGGGGCAAAGCTGCACTGACAAGGCTGCACTGGACACTGGGGAAAGGCTGCAGATAAACACTGATAAAGGCTGCATTGATGGGCATTTAAATGTAAGTTTTTTGTCCTTAAACTTCCCTCCTAAAAGTTTTTTTCCTTAAAATTCCCTCCTAAACTTGGGGTGCGTGTTATACGCCGGCGTGTGTTATACGCCGGCGTGTGTTATACGCCGATAAATACGGTAGTTCTCTGTACGTATTTATTAGGGATGGGCTGAACGACCCTCTGTTTGGTTCGCACCAGAACTTCCAAACATCGGAACATCGGGAGAGTTCAGAAGCCTAATAACGAACCCCATTGAAGTTTATGGGACCAAACGTGAAAAATCAAAAGTGACCATTTTGAAGGCTTATTTTGCAAGCAATTTGTTATGGAGGTCCGAGTACTGCCCTGGGGGACATGTATTAATGAAAAAAAACTTTGTAAAAAATGTCATTTTTAAATGAGCAATGATTTATTGATGCTTAAAGGGAAAGTATAAAAATGAAAAATTCCTTTCAATACAGTGCCTGGGGGGTCCCCTTAGTCCACCTGTAAAGTGGCACATCTGTACTGTGTATAAAAGCTACTGCAGCAATAATTGCATTTATAAAGCCCAAAAAATGACATTTTCCCTGCAAGCTTTCTTTATTGTGTAAGCAACAGCTTGGGGAGCCAGTCTGTATGATGAGGCCACAATGTAGTGCTCGGGGAACAAGATTAGAGATTCTTTGGATAAATTCTGATGTCTCTGCCACAGACTTTGGATTTCTTCTTCTGTAACGGGTGCAGAAAGATTGTTCTTCGGGTGTCGGTGGCGCCTTCACACCATAACCCTATAAAGGTACTCTTGATGAAAGCAAGAATTGGCCTTGCTGTCAAAAATTGTAATGATATGCACCTGTCAAACAGACAGGCGAAAGATTGTTCTTTGGGTGTTAATTGTGCCCATGAAACCTACACCAAAAACATTCTTCCAGATGAGATCAACACCCACAACACTAAGCAGCCTAGAAGTCCTGCAGAGATTCCACATCCCAAAAACACTTAATCGGCAACATTGGCATCAGGGGCTTCACAGTTGCTGGTAATCCAGGACTGATTAATTTTGATAAAAGTCAGACGGTCCACCGAGTCTGTGGACAGACGCGTTCTATGATCTATGACCAGCAGCACTGAATGCCCATTCGGAAAGCACACTGGATGCAGGGCAGTCCAGCAGCTCAATAGCATACTGAGCAAGTTCTGGCCAGTAATCTATTATCATGACCCAGTTAGCCAGTGGATCATCAACTGGAAAGCTCTCCATCTCTGTTTTCGCCCCTTGATAATCGTCCACCATGTGATGCAGATGCTGCCAATGGTGGAAATGGCCATGGGTGGCGAGGACTAAAAAGATTGAGGCAGCCCCCTTCTCCACTGCTCCTTTCTTGACCGACAGAAGACTCAAAACTATGTTTTCCACAACACTGTAACCTACCAGAGTCGGGAAAAGTGTTCCTTTAAGGTGTCCTCAAGAGATTTCATCTTCTGCACTTCTGCTCTTTAAGGTGTCCTCAAGACATTTTATCTTCTGCACTCTCTGTGTGGACGGAATGAGTTCTGAGACTTTCCCCTTATAACGGTGGTCAAGGAGGGTTGCCAACCAATAGTGAGCCTTCTCCTTTACACCACGTATTCTTGGTCCTTTCGCAGGCTTTGAAGCATGAGGGAGCCCATGCACCGCAAATTTGCAGAGCCATGAGAAGCAGACTCCTCGAGGTAACTGAGGGTTAAAATATCTGGAACTGCCTCCTCCCAGCCATGTACTACTCCCAAGAGTTCTGCTGATGGAAAATCATCTCTTACTGTCTGATGTATGTCTTCCTCTGCTTCCATGCCTCTGAAACTGACAGAATCCTCCTCCTCTCTCTCCTCTTGTGTGTTCTGTGCCATAGGAAAAATGGTATCTGCATAAAGTGAGAGGAAAGGAAATCCTCCTCATCCTCCCACTGCTCTGCTTCGAGTACCCTGTCCATAATGCCGTGCAGAGTCTGCTTCAGCAGGAACACAACAGGGAATGTGTCTGATGCATGCATTGTCACAGATCGCCATCCTTGTGGCCTCCTCAAATGGTGACAGTAAAGTGCATGAATCCTTTATGAGCAGTCATTGGCGTGGGGAAAAAAAGCCGAGCCGGCCTGGGCTTGTCGTTGTGCCATACTTATACGGGTACTGGTTGATGGCCCTCTGCTGCATGTGCAGCATTGTCAAAATCAAGTTCCACCTAGTGGGCATGGCAAAAATTAGGCGGTTTACGGGCAGGTGGAATGCCCGCTGAATTTCAGCCAACCAAGCACCGGCTGTGTATGACCGCCGAAAGAGGCTACACACTCTTCTGGCCTGCTTTATTAGATCTTCCAACCCTGGGTACCTATTTAGGAAATGCTTCACCACCAAATTGAGGACATGCCAGGCACGGCACATGTGTCAACTTTCCCTGTTTAAGGCTGGACAGGAGATTTGTGCCATTATCACACACCACCATTCCTGGCTCCAGCTGGCATGCCATGAACCACCTCTGGGCCTATCCCTGCAGAGCTGCAAGAATCTCTGCTCCAGTGTGGTTCCTGTCCCATAGACACACCAGCTGAAGCACTGCATGGCACCTTTTAGCCTGACTCATTGAATAGCCCTTTGAATGCCTAGGGGGTACTTGAGATTCATAGGACAATTCAGCAGAGGAGGGCATGGAGGAGGAAGAGGAAGAGGAGGAGGAGGAGGAGGAGGAGGAGGAGGAAGGGTAGAGCTGACTAATCTGGCATCATAACCAGCTATATGGAGATATGGGGGCATAACAAGCTGCAGCACTGAGCCCTGTCCTGCATCCTTCCTAGTTGCAAGCAGCATTACCCAGTGTGCTGTGAACAAAATATATCGTCCCTGCCCATGCTTGCTGGACCACGTGGACTTTGCTACTGACTGCCTTGCCCAACGATGTAACAACATTGCCTTCCACATGATGGTAGAGAGATAGAATGGCCTTACGTGAAAAGAAATATTGACCGGGAGCCTGCAATTGCGGTACTGCAAATTTCTTGGAAGGGGGCAGAATCCACCAGGTGGAAAGACAGAAGATGTAGAGCCAGCAGCTTTGTCAAGCTAGCATTTAGATGCTGGGCATGTGGGTGGCAGGGACTGTATTTTCTTTCCACTGCAGCAAATGGGCAGAAAAATTTGCCGGCTATAGTCTACAGCTGGTGGTGTGCTGCTGGCTGATGTGCTGCAAGGACCTGGGACACCCTGCACTATACCATCATATCTGTCAGTGAAGGCTGCTGAGAGGTTATGAGGTATTAGCAGGGACAGACTGAGGTGAGTAAGGAGGAGGGACAGATTTGTGCCCCTTTTGTGTGGCTTTTAGGAGCTCTTGCCAAGGGCCTGAGGGGTGGGAGGTTAAATGCCTTGTCAAGCATGTGGTACCCAAATGGTTTTTGCCAAACTTGATGCGCTTGAGACAAAGTTAGCAAATAGCAACAGTGCGATCGGCTGCACATTTACTAAAAAAGGCCCAGATAGCTGAGCTGTGGGAAGTGGACTGGGAAATAACAGCTCCCCAATGTGATGGAATAGGGTGGCTGCTCTCTACTCTTCCATGATTGTTGCCTTGTTGGGGTTGTGTCTCACCCTCACTTTCCTCCTCTGCTCTATCCTGCACTTAAGTCGAGTCAGTGACCTCATCATAATCTCCTCCATCCTTATTACCACTGGAGACAACTTGGCAATACGCTGCAGCTAGGGGAACATGACTGCCAATTTGTGTACCAGTGTTCTCTCCTCTCTGTAGGCTCATGTTCCTGCCTTCCTCAACCTCAGACTCAGAACCAACATCTGATTCGAGTAATTGCTGTGCATCATCAAGGAGCACGTGGCTGACGCTGTGTTCAAATAACTCCACTGACTCCTTCATGCCTGATGCTGGGGCTATGGCAGGAATAGCTGTGGACAAGGAGGCAGATTTTTCCACTCTGGCAGCTGCAGGGGACTGCACACTAGTATGCTTGAGTGACGGAGGATGAGGAGGATGAGGGTGTTTAGTAAGCCAGTCCACCACCTCCTCTGCATGCTGTGGCTGGATAGTAAGGGCAATATCACTACACAATGGGAATGATGCCCTGCCTGAGGACTGACCACGTCCAACTATGCCTGTGGACACATACGCTGCTGGCCCCCTTACAGTGCCATGGGAACATCTGCCTCTCCTTGCTGTCATCCCAGACATGATGGGGGGTGCTTTTTAACAAAATGTAATAAAAATGTATAAATGTGTACGTGGATGCACTTTAATCAATGGAAAGTGGTGTTTGTGCACTTTAATTTGAGTATTAACGACACAGACACACACCGGATATACTATAATATTGCAGTAATGCACAGAACTATATGGCGTTAAACTTGCAGCACAGAACTATATGGCGTTAAACTTGCAGTAACGCAATGAAATATATGGTATTAAACTTGCAGTAACGCACAGAACTATATAGCGTTAAACTTGCAGTAACGCAATTAAATATAAATATAAAGCACGGAACTATATGGCGTTAAACTTGCAGTGACGCAATGACATATATGGTATTAAACTTGCAGTAACGCACAGAACTATATGGTTCTAAACTTGCAATAACGCACAAAAAAAACTGTGTTAAATGGTTACTACACTCACACTGACTGAGCTATCCCTACATTCACACTAATGTAAAGATGAATGGTGGTCGCAATACACTCACAATGACTGAACTATCCCTACATTGACACTAATGTAAAGATGACTGGTCGCACTACACTAACTGAACCACATTGACACTAATGTAAAGATGAATGGTGGTTGCACTACACTCGCAATCACTGAACTATCCCTACATTAACACTAATGTAAAGAGGAATGGTCGCACTACACTCACAGTGAACTATCCCTAGATTCACACTAAACTGATATTCTACACTGACAATAGAATCAGAATAGCATACTATAGCACACTAGCTGTCGAATGGCACTGAACAGAGCCCTGTTCTATCTCTCTCCACGCCTCTATCACACTACAAATGGCTGCTGTAGAAAGAATACTTTTATAGTGTGGGGCGGGAGTAAGAGCAATGAGCCAAGATTAGATACAGTCATCATGACAGTGTCCAATCATGGCTCTGACAGTGCTCTGTGACCTGATTGGGCGAAGCTTTCATTGCTTCAGCCAATCAGGCCTTTCAATGCACTGTATGGCGGCGCAGTGCATTGTGGTCATTCAGCGGGCCAAACAAATGGTTGAATGACCTTTTATTTGGTTGTTCGGAGAACTTCCAAACAGCCAATGTTTGGCCCGAACTCATGCTCGGTCCGAACCGTTCATCCATCCTTATGTTGGACATTCTGACAACAAAATCCTGGATTTATTTCCAACGGATGTTGGCTCAAACTTGTCTTGCATACACACGGTCAAGAATGCGGTGACATACAACACATATGACGAGCTGAGAAAAATGACGTTCAATAGCCAGTGCGGCTCTTCTGCTTGATTCTGAGCATGCATGGAATTTTGCGCATTGGAATTGTGTACACTTGATTGGAATTTCTGACAATGGATTTTGTTGTAGGAAAATTTGAGAACCAGCTCTCAAATTTTTGTTGTCGGGAAATTCAGACAACAAATGTCCAATGGAGCCTACATAGGGTCGGAATTTCCGCCAACAAGCTCACATCGAACATTTGTTGTCGGAAATTCCGACCGTGTGTACACGGCATAAGTGTTTATATTATAAGAAAGTAGTTCTGGCTATTTGGTTGCAATCCACAAATTGCTACTGTAAGTATGTAAGACTGTTGGGATATTGGTTTGTATTCAACTCAATAACTGTTGGCAATCTGTAGTCTATACGGTTATTTCTGCTGCAACAAATCGATTTTGAGATATTGAGATATTTATGGCAGAAAATCAATACTCGCATGTGCTTTGGAGTGACAAACCTGCAGACTGACTGAACATTAGGGAAAATTACTTTCAATTCTTGTCCCAAAGACACAATAGAAAGTAGTAGGAAATCTCCCCCCCGAAGTAAGGGAAATTAATTCTTAGACAGTTTTCACTGGAACAAGTGTTCCCTGATCTTAACATGTTTTAACAAAAATTATTAAGTTCTATATATAGTTCTAATATAGCTCGTAGTCAATAAGGCTTGCTTCAAAAGTATTTTCTGTAGAAGCTGGTGAATTTGGTTTGTCTTAAATAAAAATGGTTTATATTTTACAAACACAATTTTCTTTGCTTAAAAAAGATTTTTAGATTAAGCTTTTTTTAACTATAATGTTTTATGTCTGTCATATTACACAATCTTTGCAGTGTACAATGGATTACATGTTAGTCTCCCCTCAAGATATACTTATGTATCCCACAGTTTCCTTGATGATGAGCTATATTTTTCTGTTAATGTTTTTTTTCTTTAGGAGCCAAAAGCCAAGAAGTTAAAATAGATGTTTTCTATTTCCTAGGATACCTAGCACCATCTAGTGGCCAAATGCAATATTTCCCATTTTAAATAAATGAAAAACATTTGACTAGCAAATAAAATAGGAAAATAGCTTAACCACTTCAGCCCCGGAAGGATATACTCACTTCCTGACCAGGCCAATTTTTACGATACGGCATTGCATCACTTTAACTGACAATTGCAACGTTGTACCCAAACAAAATTGAAGTTCTTTTTTTCCCACAAATAGAGCTTTCTTTTGGTGGTCTTTGATCACCTCTGCAGTTTTTATTTTTTGCGCTATAAAAAAAAAAAAGAGCAACAATTTTGAAAAAAAATGTAATATTTTTTACTTTTTGCTATAATAAATATCCAAAAAAAAGTCTTCATCAGTTTAGGCCAATATGTATTCTACATATTTTTAGTAAAAAAATAGCAATAAGAGTATATTGATTGCTTTGTGCAAAACTTTTAGCATCTACAAAATGGGATATATTTATGGCATTTTTATTATTATTATTTTTTTTACTAGTAATGGTTGTGATCAGTGATTTTTACCGGGACTGCAACATTGCGGCAGACAGAACAGACACTTTTGACACTTTTTTGGGACCATAGACATTTACACAGCGATCAGAGCTAAAAATAGCCACTGATTACTGTATAAATGTCACTGGCAGGGAAGGGGTTAACACTACTGGACGATCAAGGGGTTAAGTGTTCCCTAGGGAGGTGTTTCTAAATATGGGGGGAGTGGACTGACTGGGAGTAGAAAGAGATCGCTGTTCCTGATCACTAGGAACAGCAGATCTCTCTCTACTTCCCTGACAGAACGGGGATTTGTCTGTTTACATTGACAGAGCCCCGTTCTGGCTCTCTGAGGAGCGATCGTGGGTCACCGGCAGACATTGCAGCTGCTGGCCATGCGCATTGGCTCTGGCATTGCGCCCTAAAGCTCTTAAAGCAACCGATGTACATCTATAGTGGTTTGTGCAGACTTGCCAATCTGCTGTAGTATAATGACGGCAGCTGGTAGGCAAGTGGTTAAAGTGTTACTAAACCCAGGACCCTGCATTCACTACATCTGGTCTCCCACAATACAGAGAACATGGAAATGCAATTATTTTAGTAAATATAAACTGTTAAATACCTTTTCTCATCAGCAGTATATAGCAGTTTTGTGATTTCTATGAGTGTCCGGTTAAAACTTGTAGGAGGAGTTTTCATTTTGCATTGACTGTCCTATCAGGATGCAGGACCCCTGACCCTCTATCTGGACAGTGCTAATTGGACAGTACCTTTAAGAAGGGATGGGCTGCCCTTCAGTTCACCTGCCAGAATTTATCCATCAGAATGCATGTGCCTCCACTGTGGGGACACTGATATTTTAGTGTTAGGACCACAGATATCAGGGTGCCTTGACGAGGCTCTGTGGCTTACGCATGCATTTGCAAATGCGTGCGGACTAAACCCCTGTTTTTAACGCATACTGTTAGACAGGTCAATTTGGTTGTCTGCGAGTTGGTGGTAAGTAGGCTTTGGTTTTTTCCTGGGCATTCCCCAGGCTTTGTTTGCAACAGTGCTAATTGGCCCGGTTCTGATCCCTCCCAATAAAAAAAAAAAACTCTCCAGCAATACACAACAAACTGAGCATGTGCAGCATGGCTCTGTATTATCAGGAAATATATTGGGGACAGTGGAAGGAGGAGAGGATCAGAGGAGACAGGATCAAACAGCCTTTTTACACAATGCAGAGGATTAACCCCTTAGGTTCCACAGTGAGTATAACAAGTATGCTTTGCTGCATATACAGACTGATTTTAATGTTGTGGGTTGAGTAAAACTTTAATATTTGTGTTTGTCCCATTTGTACTAAATTAATGAATATGCACGTTCATTGGGCGATTTGTAATGCAATCTTTCATAAATAAACACCAGGAGAGCAAGTTTCCATTTTTTCACAACCTTAGTTTTCTGAACTAAAAGTGTATATACACTAATATATATATATATATATATATATATATATATATATATATATATATAAAATCATTCCCAATATATAATCATCTTAGACCAGGAACCAATTAGGCATTTAACACTCATTTATTCAATCAAGAAACATCTGATTCTATTATCCTAAATCTGAAAGTGAGGGTTGGATGAGCTGAATTCACTCTCCACGATCTTAAAGGTGGTTATTCTGATACAAACCTATCACCAAAAAATGTACGTTTGGTTAACAAGCAAATAAGAGTTTAAATACATCAAGATACAAAATACAAAATAGAAAAAGTAAAAATAACAATCTGACACATTCTACCCTATAAATAAATACATTGCACGTAATTTACAGTTAACTAGAAAAAGGTCAATAATAGGTAATCATGAAGTTTTTTTAGGGGGTACTATGCCCCCCCCCACACACACACACCCCAGCCATGTATCCCGGGCTCTGCTTGCCCTTCTGTGAGCCCAAGACTGCCATAGTGGTTGTCGCCGGGTAGGGGGAGGGATTTGACACGTGTCCGCTCTCCTCCCCTTCTTGTTGCTGATCCAGAAGTGACATGTTTGATTTGTTTGTTGGTCTCCTTATCAGTTTTGCTGGCCAGTATGGCAAATAAAGAATGTCATGCAATGCAATCTACACTGCATTGCATTCAGTGGAGCACAGGGAAGACATCCAAGGTCTTTTGGACTGCAGATGTCTCAGTAAAGAAAACCTGTCACCAAAAAATCATTACGTAGGGGACTTTTTGTCCCCTACGTGATGAAAAAAAAAGTTAAGTAAAACTTTTTTTTAGAATTAGTTACATCCGAGCATATACAACCACCCCAGCCCCCCACCTCCAAGCGCACATGTTGCGGGCGCCTATGCATGAAAATGTTGATTGCGATACACATGTTACATATCACTATGCACTACCAGAAATAATAAATATAATTGAGAGATTCTAATTAATAAACAGTCCAAATGTTATAGCAGAGCTGATGATGGATAGGTGTCCATCTACACAAACATGTAACATATACACTCTGATGATGTAGCAAACTGAGTCTGTAAAGATTGGTGATCCTAGGCAGTGGATTATATGTGCACCCTATACCAACTCCCAGTTTTCACCACGTGAGGCACTCTTTCCCCCGATGGGGTTTAATCTCACCAAACAGATGAAAAATGATAGCCATAATCAAGCATTTCCTTCAACCAGACTCCCATCATCATAGAAAGCAGGCAAATGTTGAGCTCCAAGGGGGTTCCTAAAAACACAGAAATGCGGACATGGCATAATTCTGCTTTTTTAAGAAATACCCAACATACAGCCAACCCAGCTTCCAATCTATGTACATTTAAACACTGTTAAAAGAACATTTGAAATAGAGTGTATAATCACCAAATCTCCTGGTCCCAAGAGCGCTCGTGTTGCATACACAGCATTCACGATTACTTCCTGGTTGGGAACAGCTGATGGTGAAGCGCACTCGTCACTTCCGGTTACGTCATTATAGCCACGCACTGACGCGTTTCCTCATTTGCTGACTTCAACAGAGGGCTTCTAATATACATCGGTTTTAAACTGCTCCACCTGTATATATTGAGAAGGTGACTCATGACGGCTGGGATAATTTGGCGCTTAGTAGTGTACTGTAGGCCTCTTTCTGTACACTTTTTTTATATCACTACGCACGCCAGAGTGAAAGAAATATTTCTAGCACCAGACCTCCTCCATAATGTTAAAAAATTACCTATAGGGGGCTTTTCAAGCATCACCTATAGAAGATATAGGGTACTGAAGTTTGTCGCCATTTCACCAGAGCACGCAAATTTAAAGTTTGACATGCTGGATATCTACAGTATCTCTCAAAAGTGAATACACCCCTCACATTTTTGTAAATATTTTATTATATCTTTTCATGTGACAACACTGAAGAAATGACACTTTGCTACAATGTAAAGTAGTGAATGTACAACTTGTATAACAGTGTAAATTTGCTGTCCCCTCAAAATAACTCAACACACAGCCATTAATGTCTAAACCGCTGGCAACAAAAGTGAGTACACCCCTAAGTGAAATTGTCCAAATTGGGCCCAATTAGCCATTTTCCTTCCCTGGTGTCATGTGACTCGTTATGCCCTGTACACGCGGTCGGATTGTCCAACGGAAAATGTGTGATAGGACCTTGTTGTCGGAAATTCCGACCGTGTGTGGGCTCCATCACACATTTTCCATCGGAATTTCCGACACACAAAGTTTGAGAGCAGGCTATAAAATTTTCCAACAACAAAATCCGTTGTCGGAAATTCCGATCGTGTGTACACAAATCCGACGCACAAAGTGCCACGCATGCTCAGAATAAATGAAGAGATGAAAGCTATTGGCTACTGCCCCATTTATAGTCCCGGCGTATGTGTTTTACGTCACCGCGTTTAGAACGATCGGATTTTCCGACAACAAAATCCGTTGTCGGAAATTCCAATTGTATGTACACAAATCCGACGCACAAAGTGCCACGCATGCTCAGAATAAATTGAGACGAAAGCTATTGGCTACTGCCCCGTTTATAATCCCGACGTACGTGTTTTACGTCACTGCGTTTAGAACGATTGGATTTTCCAACAACTTTGTGTGACCGTGTGTATGCAAGACAAGTTTGAGCCAACATCCATTGGAAAAAATCCATGGATTTTGTTGTCGGAATGTCCGATCAATGTCCGACTGTGTGTACGGGGCATTAGTGTTACAAGGTCTCAGGTGTGAATAGGGAGCAGGTGTGTTAAATTTTATGTTATTGCTCTCACCCTCTCATACTGGTCACTGGAAGTTCAACATGGCACCTCATGGCAAAGAACTCTCTGAGGATCTGAAAAAAAAATTGTTGCTCTACATAAAGATGGCCTAGGCAACAAAAAGATGGCCAAGACCCTGAAACTTAGCTGCAGCATGGTGGCCAAGACCATACAGCGGTTTAACAGGACAGGTTCCACTGAGAACAGGCCTCGCCATGGGCTTAGCTTCATATCCAGAGGTTGTCTTTGGGAAGTAGTTGTATGAGTGCTGCCAGCATTGCTGCAGAGGTTGAAGGGGTGAGCCTGTCAGTGCTCAGACCATATGCTGCACACTGCATCAAATTGGCCTGCATGGCTGCCATCCCAGAAGGAAGCCTCTTCTAAAGATGATGCAGATATAATAAAATTTTTACAAAAATGTGAGGGGTGTACTCACTTTTGTGAGATACTGTATTTACTCGGTGCAACCTCATCCTTTATATTTAACCATTTGTGGATCTTAATCCTAGCCTCAATATTTTGTCTGAACTCCTAGAGCTTATTTAACACCTGAAAATTCATATTTAGCTTTTTGAGCTGGCAAAAGAATCAAATTGGCTGGCCCATAAATGAAAGTGATAGTATAGTTTTTTTTTTTTTAATAACAAACATGTCATTCTTACCTGCTCTGTGCAATGGTTTTGCCGGCACTCCTGGCTCCTCCCCCTTGACCAGTTCCCTCAATATCAAGCTGCTTGCTATTTGGACACTGCTGCATGCTCGTTCACAAGCCCCACTCCATAAGACATAAGACACATAGAGCCATGGCTGGTCCCAGCCAGTGAGGAGAGAGAGACTCCGGAACAGCCGAGACTTCCAAGCACAATGCTGGATCTAGAGGGGGCTCAGGTGAGCATTGGGGGGCAGAGGGGGGAACAGCACACAGAAGGATTTTTACCTTCATGCATAGAATGCATGAAGGTTAAAAACCTTCAGCCTGTACAACCACTTTAACACCAAAAACTTTCTGTGTAAAAAATTAATTTTGGATTTGTTGTGGTCTTAATTTTATAGCGACTTTTGTTAGTTTGAAAATCACGGTCACAGCAAATTTTTGTCCAAATACAAAAAATCCAGACTATTTTTTTTTTAACCATAATTTACTACATGGCTTTTAAAGCATGGTCAACAGGCCAATAAGAGGTCTTTTTAATAACTCAATCCCCTCACTATAAAAGTGGTGTAATGCCGTGTACAGACGATCGGACATTCCGACAACAAAACCATGAATTTTTTTCCAACGGATGTTGGCCCAAACTTGTCTTGCATACACACGGTCACACAAATGTTGTCGGAAATTCCGAACATCAAGAACACTGTGACGTACAATGTGTACGTTGAGCCGACAAAAAGGAAGTTCAATAGCCAGTGCGGCTCTTCTCCTTGATTCCGAGCATGCGTGGTATTTTATGCATCATAATTGTCTACACACGCTCAGAATTTACGACAACGGATTTTGTTGTCAGAAAATTTGAGAATCAGCTCTCAAATTTTGTTCGTTGGAAATTCTGACAAAAAATGTCCCATGGAGCCTACATGGTCAGAATTTCCAACAACAAGCTCACATCGAACATTTGTTGTCGGAAATTCTGATCGTCTGTATGCAGCATTACACTTAGAATAAATATAGCATTTTGGGTGTTAACTGTTCTTGTGCACTTGCTAAGCTTCCTGCTAACTGACAGTACAAAGTATGCTATGCATGTTAGTAGACGCATCTAAATGCTTGTGATTTAGAGTATATGGATATGCAGTGTCATCAGGATTATCTGCATTTTAGTATAGGCACTTCTGCAGCTGAGTGTATTTAATTACAGTTTCCATTTACCTTTTTTGTATCATCAAGCATTATGTGGTACAAATTACTTTACTGTAATTCCTTTATAGTAATGAGGTGATACTGATATGTATTAAAGTGTGAAAGAGAGAGGATACTTAGCTGTCTTTCTGTTTATACTGTACAGAATAAGAACAGTGTATTGGATAATACTATAAAGAGAATGAAACAGCAACACCTAACATATTTGATTATACTGAATACTTGGGCTGTCCATTATTATTAAAAATATACTGTACTATGAACTGCATTTATTTCAATGTTGGTTCACTCAGCAGAGTTTCTTACTGATATCACAAGATAGAAAATACCCCTAGGTGTAAAACCTTATTAACACTCAGGTTGATTTCAATCACACAATACCAAAATAATTCTACAATGTATTAAAACATGTTTACAGCAATGTCAGCCAAATCAATCTTAAATGTGTGGCTGATTCTGAGGGTCTGTGGTCTATGGGTATGAACACTTCATGATGACTAGCAAGATATTGACACAACCTATAGCGCAACCTGACATTTGACATATGGAAGAGGTGCAAGAATTAAAGGGACTGATGCAGGACAAAACAGTGCTGCTCTAAAACAGTCTATATGTTTTAAGGACACCTGCCTGTGCCCCGTGACTCTAGTACTAGCTTTGCTCATTTAAAGTGTCCTGCCACTGGCCAATTTTACCAATTGCGTAAAGTGGAAAAATAGCACTGGCCAGTAGGGTTATTTCACTGGTATTGCTATCTTATTTTTATTTTATTTTATTTATTTCAGGTACTTATATAGTGCTGTCAATTTACGCAGCGCTTTTACATATACATTGTACATTCACATCAGTCCCTACCCTCAAGGTGCTTACACTCTAAGGTCCTTAACTCACATTCATACATACTAGGGACAATTTAGACAGGATCCAATTAACCTACCAGCATATCTTTGGAGTGTGGGAGGAAACTGGAGTACCCGGAGGAAACCCACGCAGGCACAGGGAGAACATGCAAACTCCAGCCAGGTAGTGTCATGGTTGGGATACGAACCAGCAACCCTTCTTACTGCTATCCACTACACCACTGTGCCGCCTGCACTGTATCTTAAAGTAGTGATGTTCTGCAAATTATCTGGTTCCCAGGCAGACAGTATTTACAACCCAGAGGACCTCCAAGGTATTCTTGGCTTATAGTGTAATGCAACAAAAATTTAAATTGAAGTGCCACATCCCTGTTAAGAGGTCCAGATACAAGTCTATTCCAATTATGTCATATGGAGCAATCCAAAAAGTAGCCAACGTGTTTTAGGGGTCCAAAAGTGCCCCATAATCAGGGCTAGAAAGAGCATAAGCACATCTCTATGTCTGATATCAATACAATATCCCCTCCTCGAGGTCATATTTAAAGTTAAATATCCAGTAGTATTGAAAATATCAAAATTAATATACAAAAACTTCAGAAAAATATGAGAACATGAATACTAAACCATACAATTTAATTTCCTCAATTGGATAAAAAATTGTAATATAATAATAATAATAATAATAATAATAATAATAATAATCATCATCATCATCATCATTTTAAAATATTACATTCTGGGTAGTATATGGGCATAATGAGAATAAATATATTACAAAACTAATATGTGTATAACTTGAGCCATAGGTTATAAAATATAATTGTACGATTTTTACATGATGAACAAGAAAAACAATTATAATACCAGTGACAATACAATAATATTAATAATAATAATAATAATAATAGCAATAATAATTGTAATTATAATAACACATTCTGGTTTACATATGGACCTTAGGAGAATAAATATGTAAAAGAGTAAAATATATGCAAAAAAACTGATACGAGCCATACAATGTACAATCGCTGATTGTTAAGTGATTGTACAGTATGTAGCTCGTATCAGTTTTGGATATATTTTACTCTTTTTTTATTTATTTATAAGTTTAACCTGAATGTATAATTTTATTAATAATTATTATTATTATTATTATTATTATTATTGGTAGTAGTATTAGTAGTAGTATCACTAGTATTAATATTATTGTTTTGCTTTGTTTTTTTGTTTGTTTTTTTGCTCAGATTGTATAATGTATGACTTAAGTTATACATATATAAATTTTGAGATATATTTTATCTATTGCTTATACAGTATATTAATTCATTTGTTCAAACAATTTTATTCGCCGTCATGTTACGATAAAAAATCCTAGGGAATGGTGAGTGTGACAGACCTAGCCGGGAGAGAGACTTTTGGAGGGGACTGTATGCTAGCCTCTTGCCGATCGATTGTGGGCCCTGGCATTTGGGGGAACGGTGCTCTTTGGGAGCTGTATGCCTGGGGAACCTTGAGGTGGTATTACTGTGGATTCGGGATTTGCCATATTAGAAATAGTGGCTGATTCATACCGTTGGAACTCCTACTGTTAAATGCTAATGTCATCAATTCCAGCTACCTGTCTGTTGTATGCTAAAATGTGTATTGTAAATAAGTCTCTAGTATGGGATCTAAGAGTCATTAGATCCCTATTGTTGTTTGCGTTTAATTATCTCTGCTATTGTGATAAAGTTGATTGGATTTTCTGAACTACAAGACAGCCAGTCTGGCCTAAAGGTCATGTCTGAGTCATCTAGACTGTCTAAAGGGATTAGTTAATTAGCCCATGTTAATTAGGTTAATTAGGTTACAGGTGTATTGTTAGAGTAATATGAGCCGGAGGTATGCACCTCCACTTTTAGTGTATAAAAGAGCCTGTATTTTGCAATAAAGGAGATTCCTGGTTGAACTTACATACAGCCTGCCTGGTGTTTGTTCTGAGCTATCACAACTGGGTTAGAACGGCACATAGCTGTAGTTCTAATCCCGGAGCATCAGATGACCGAACAATCAGATGTTGCGATCTGCAAGCTGATTCTATAGCTGCAGAGGAGTGTCGGGAGAGTGGAACTGAGCGAGCAAGGGGCTCGTTACATTGGTTGGCAGCCGTGGGATTTGCTCTCCAGTTACTGGGACACTCCAAACCAGCCTGCAGGAGAGCCACGCTGAAAGACTTACTTGAGGGCCGTGGAGGGAATGGTGGGATTGTGCTTCCTTGCCATGAACACATCCAAACCATCACCTGGATCCAAGGTCCAGATAGCAGGAGAGGAGAGATACCAGCCACCATGGATGAGGAATTCAGAAGGAGGTTGCGAGAGATGCAAATACAGCACAGAGGACCAGTATCAGAGCAGGTCCTGCTAGGATGGTTTGATTCTATCCGCTCTGAACTCTGGAAGGAAGCGCTAGCCCGTGAGCAGCGACACCAGGGAAAAGTTATTAGGGCCAAACTTCACTGTGCTCTGCCCAGCACCAACAGAAGTATCTGTGAAGTTACAAGGAACTTCCCCAGCTGAAGCGCTGGCACCGGACAGAGGGTCCAAGATCTCTGCCCTACACCTGCGGCGGTTCCGGAGGCTCAGGGTGAGAAGGAGGTGGTCACTTCCCAGCAGCAGATCAGGATACAGGGGGAGAAGGGAGAGGAGGTGTTCATCGTCCCTCCCCAACAGTTAGCCGGAGCAGATGGTGTGGGGTTTCCAGCAGAAGGGCTGGCAACAGGGCCGAGTACTGCTGGACTCTGCCCTCAACTAACAGAGGATGGATTTCCTGTGAAGGTGGATGGGACTTCAGTCTCCACCTGTATACCCCAGGGATGCTGGGCAGTCGGCCCAGATCCCCAACAGCATGACGGAGTGAGCCCAGATACCCTGTCTTCTCTCCAGCAGCAGAAAGGACTCCAGGGAGAAGGGCCAGTCCAGGCCTCTCCCCAGCGGCAGATATGTTCTCTGGGAGAGGCAGAGGTTGGCTGGGTGAGTAATGCTTTGTTTGGAACAATTTGTTTGGGGTACTGTGTGGGTACAGGCATTAGAGGACTGGAACGATTGACTAACTTTGGAGTCAACCCGTCTGGGGTCTCCTGCCGAAAGGGGAGAAATGTGACATACCTAGCCGGGAGAGAGACTTTTGGAGGGGACTGTATGCTAGCTTCTTGCGGATCGATCGTAGGCCCTGGCATTTGGGGGAACGGTGCTCTTTGGGAGCTGTATGCCTGGGGACCCTTGAGGCGGTATTACTGTGGATTCAGGTCCTGGTTCCCCAGGACACACAGACTCTGGGGACCCTGGATTTGCCATATTAGAAATGGTGGCTGATTCATACGGTTGGGACTCCTACTGTTAAATGCTAATGTCATCAATTCCAGCTACCTGTCTGTTGTCTGCTAAAATGTGTATTGTAAATAAGTCTCTAGTATGGGATCTAAGAGTCATTAGATCCCTATTGTTGTTTGTGTTTAATTATCTCTGCTATTGTGATAATGTTGATTGGATTTTCTGAACTACAAGACAGCCAGTCTGGCCTAAAGGTCATGTCTGAGTCATCTAGTCTGTCTAAAGGGATTAGTTAATTAGCCCATGTTAATTAGGTTAATTAGGTTACAGGTGT
Organism: Lithobates clamitans; assembly: GCA_037952925.1. Lineage (NCBI taxonomy): Eukaryota > Metazoa > Chordata > Amphibia > Anura > Ranidae > Lithobates > Lithobates clamitans. Next base: position 12,165,058 of record JBBGZY010000140.1, read on the forward strand.
ATTGTTAGAGTAATATGAGCCGGAGGTATGCACCTCCACTTTTAGTGTATAAAAGAGCCTGTATTTTGCAATAAAGGAGATTCCTGGTTGAACTTACATACAGCCTGCCTGGTGTTTGTTCTGAGCTATCACAACTGGGTTAGAACGGCACATAGCTGTAGTTCTAATCCCGGAGTATTGGATGACGGAACAATCAGATATTGCGATCTGCAAGCTGATTCTATAGCTGCAGAGGAGTGTCGGGAGAGTGGAACCAAGTGAGCAAGGGGCTCATTACAGTGAGAGTTCAGGTTCAAGGAGGTGCTTAAAGAATTTCGGGGGCAAGAAGTGTTCATGGCCACCATATTTTGAGATGTTGAGGGATTCTGTCTAGGATTGTGGCTTCGATTTTGTTGTGTATCATGGCTTGGGTGACTCTATATATAGACTGTACCAGGTGGAGTTGGGCCCTGGTACAGTCTATTGTGATGTGGTTCAGCAACGCAAGAGCTGGGTCAGGGTCTAATGGGGCTCGGAGCAATGTAGAGGCCATGTGGAAGATAGAGGTCCAGAAATGCTGCACAACCGGGCACGACCACCATATGTGGGCATGTGTGCCTTTTTCTCCATGACTGCGGAAGCATACTGGGGGTAGCCTGATAAGAATTTGTTAATCCATGCAGGGACCAGGTACCACCACATAAGGACCTTATAATTTGCTTCAAGTGCCATAACATTTTGGGAAGAGGACTTTGTGTTGGTCCATACTTCTATCCAGTCTTCTGCGTCTAAGTCTATTGCTAAATCCTGGGACCACTGCATAGCATATGGTGGGAGATTATCTGGGGGGTGGCTATAAAGGTGGGAAATGATACCTGGAGCGTGTGGATCTGAGTCACAAATGCATTCATATAGAGATAGGCTATCTAGTTATGTGTTAGTGCCTTTGATTGTCTGGGTAAAATGGGCAATCTGAAGGTATCGAAAGCACTCTTTGGAGGGGAGTTGTGTTTGTGCTTGCAGGGCTGGGAAAGTTTGCAAGGAGTTGCTGATAACGAGGTCACGTATGCGTTGCAGTCCAGATTGGGTCCAGGCTTGGAAGGAAGTTGGAACGGTGAAGGCAGGGTAGAAATTTGGGTGGTTGAAAAAGGAGAGTAATGGAGAGTGTGGGGACTTTAATTTGTGCGGTTCACATAAGTTATTCCAGAGTCTAAGAGGGTGTTGTGTGACAGGATTAGTTATGGGACCTCATGCTGAGTTGGACATACATAGCAGGTTGTTTACTGCCAGGGGATGGAGATCTGTTGCTTCCAAACTGACCCACAATGGGGTCTCGGATTTCGCATAGTATAGTGCAATCTGTGCCAATTGGGCTGCATGGTAGTATTGTCAAAATTAGGCCTGCACTGAGTTTGCTGGGGAGCAGTATAGATCTCAACACCCTAGGTTTTGTTGGGCCCCATATATACTTAAATACACGTGTTTGTATGACCCGGTGGAAGTATGGGGGGATTGCAATTGGGAGAACTCTATAAAGATACAGGAGTTTTGGTAGTAGTGACATCTTGACAGCCACGACACACCAGGAAATGCACAGCAGCTTCCAAGAGGCCAGTAGGGTGGAGAGATGGGACAACATAGGGAGATAGGTTGTTTGGAAAAGTTGTCTTGGGTTACTTGTTAGCTTTATGCCTAAATATGGATTTGAGGAAGTGGACCAATTGAAGGGAAATATATCCCATAGGTGTTTAAACTCATCCTGTGGGAGGGATATGTTGAGGGCTCTGGATTTGGACTGGTTGACCTCCAATCCCATTATAATAGCACATTTATCTAATACCTGAATAAGGTTTGGGAGGGTCATGCGGGGGTGGTTATGATTAATAGAGCATCGTCGGCGAAGAGACATAGTTTGTGAGAGGTGGAGGCAACCTCTAGGCCTTTAATGTTGGGGTTAGCTCTGATCAGGGCTGCTAGCCCTTCAATTACTAGGGCAATGAGTAGGGGGGAAAGGGGGGAACCCTGCCTTGTCCCCGTTGGATGGGAAAGCAGTCTGAGCGAAACCCAGAGTATTTAACATATGCTTAGGTTTGGTCATATAAAGAGGTTATCCATCGTAGAAAATTCAGACCAAAACCCCAGCCTTGTAATATAAGGTGTAGATAGGACCAGGAGACTGTATCAAATGCCTTCCTAATATCGAGGGACAGAAAACGCATGGGTATATTGGGGGTTTTAGTGAGGTGTTGTAGTAAAATTACTCGACGAATGTTGTCACTAGCCTGACGCTGTGGTATGAAACCTACCTGGTCTTTATGTATTAGCCCTCCAATAATTGGGTTAAGTCTTAATGCTAAAATTTTGGCTAGGATCTTGATGTCCAGATTAAGTAAGGATATGGGCCTGAAATTGGACCATAGGGTATTATCTGTGTTAGTTTTGGGTATCATGGAAATTATGGTTGTCAGAGTGTCCCGGCCAAAGAAGCGGTGTTTAAGCAGGGCATTAAAGGAATTTGTCAGGAGTGGGGCTAGTGTGTCAGCGAATTTCTTATAATATCTGCTTGAGAGACCCTCAGGTCCTAGTCTTCTGTGGGGTTTGAGTGATTTAATGGCTAAAAGGACTTCCTCGGTCGTAACAAGGCTTTCCATAGACTCACGGTTGGCTTCCGATAATTTGGGTATAGATAAATTTTGGAACTGTGTCTCTGTTTGGTTCAGAGAAAAAGGGGACTTCACTTCATACAGCTCAGCCAGTCTCCTGCGGAACTCAGCAAGCACCTTGACAGGGTTGCTTGAATGGACATCTTTAGTCAACCTCGAGTCAAATGGGATTATGGTCCCGTTCAGGCCGACAGAGTCATAGGGGCAGGAAGGTGTCTGGTTTATTGGCATTGCTGTATATAGTGTGGTTGGACCTATGTATGACCTTATCTGCTGTTTCCGCTAGAAGTAAGTCTAATGCAACTTTGTTTTTTTCTAGTGTAATTCCTCCAATTCCAATCCTCTCTGTTGGAGAGAATTGGAATTGGAGGAATTGGCGGTGGTATTCTGTTTCAAGTTGTTGTAGTTTGAGCTTTTTATCACGTTTAAGATGTGTTGAGACTGAGATACAGGTGCCTCATATTACAGGCTTATGTGCCTCCCATAGGAGAACTGGGGAAATGTCAGGTGTTACGTTATGTGTATTCTTTAAGGGCAAGCTGGATGTCAAAGCAATAGGACTTGTTGGTTAGGTGTGCGTCGTTCATGCACCAAGTGCAGTCTCAGGCTTGGAGGATCAGGGATAAGATTGTTGTTATCACAGCACAGTGGTCTGACCATGTAATGGGCTGTATACTGGAATGTAGTAAGAGTGGTGCGGACGCTACCGGAATAAATAAATATATGGCCTATCCTGGAGAAGGACTTATGTGGATAGGAATAGAACGTATAGTTCCTTCTAGAGGGCTTACACTCTCTCCAGGTATCGAGCAAGGAGGACTGTTGGTGTAGTTTGCGGAACTGCGAGGAGGGGGAATGTTGTTCCAGGGCATATGGGGATTTGTCAAGATGTGGATGGAGTGTAAGGTTCGAATTGCCGCACATGATTAAAGTTCCTTTACAGTGTGACCATAACACCTGTAGGAGATGGGAGAAAAACAGGTTTGGGTTATGGTTAGGGGCGTAGTATGAGACAAACATAGTTTTCAATGTCTTGTAAGAGGCCTATTAAAATGATATAGCAGCCTTTTGGATCTTTAATTTCATTAAGGGGAGTAAAGGGTAGGGGGTGATGGAAGGCCAACAGGACACCTCTATGCTTCGTAGTGGCAGAGGCGGTGAACACTTGGGGATAGCGGGAGCTAAAGTATTTAGGGGTACTGTGGGTCTGTGTGTGTTTTTCTTGTAAGTTTACTATGCTGGCTTTAAGGGACACAAATGAGTGAAAAGCTTTAACCCTTTTGTTAGGGGAATTAAGTCCCTTAACATTTAAGGAGAGTATGTTCAGGGGGGCCATCCGGGGGCCTGGAGTAAGCTATTATGGGGAGATATCAGGTCCATGCGAACCGACCGACTATAAAGGAAAGATGGAAGGAAGCCAGGAAAAGAAAGGGAAAGAAGAGGGTTGTCAAAGAACATGGTGGAAATTCTGTAGGGCAACCAGTAGAGTAACAATAACCTAAGAGGTTGGCCCGACCTAATAGTACACTGAGTCTTTCGCCAGCCTGCTAGCTGAAGAATGAGTGTACCGTGGGGGGGGGGGGGGAGCAGTGACAGCGTCCTGCAGCAAACAGAGGAGAGAATACAAATCATAGAAATAACAGTGAACCTAAACATTGTACAAAAATCAGTTTCTTAGGTAAACTTACATTACTAACACAACAGGTTAAACAAATGTCCTTGGGTGTAATGATTGTATTTCTGTCTGGGGGTAGGATAGGGAGGGAGGGGTAGGGAGGAATAGGGGAGATGAGGGAGGGGGATAGGGTAGAGGAGGGGGGAGTAGGGAGGGAAAGGAGCGAGGGGGATGGTAAGTGGGGAGGGTGAGTAGATTGGGAAGGGGTAAAGCAAGAGTACTAGACAATTCGTCGTGCAATTAACAGTCAACAAGTAAAATTTTGTGTTAGAACAAAGGCACCTGTTATATTAAACACGTTAAACAAATAGACTGCATAGTGTAAAAAACTGAGTATTACTATGCTATGTGCAAGACAATTCAGCATGTGAATTGGATCTGAACCACTGCAACCCAGGTAGGGTTAAGGGGCCCGTGCAGGCTGTCCGGTCAAAGATTGTAAGTACATACCCGGACATGGACCCCCGGGTCTCGGTTGTTTAAGATCAACAAAAAGGCATGTGAGGATCAATCATTTCAATAACAACCGAGGACAAGTTAGCGGCAGAGAAGGGGGGGTTGTGCACAGTCAGCCTGGCATGGAGGTCTTCGAGTCATTGAAGCCGTGGTTGTGGGCCCAGGATGGGGTTCCTTTCTGGATAGATGATGGGCCCGGCTGATTGCGTTTCAGTGTTGTAGTGTATGGGTAAGCTGCTGAGCAGGCCGGTGTACGTGGAAGTGAAGTCTCGGATTGTTGAGCTGGGGTTGCAAGGTGGAGGGATTCGAGGAGGCACTACAGCAATTCAGGTGAAGTGCAGGAATGTTGCTGGCCTTGATAGGTAAATTGCAAGGCAAATGGAAATCGCCAAGTGTATTTAAACTGGTGTTGGAGTAAAATTTGAAGCTGCAGCTTCATAGCCCGGCGTTTAGCGATTGTTAGAGGGGCCAGTTCAGAATAGAGTTGGTAAGCGTGGGTTTTGAACAGGAGAGCGTCTTTATTGCGAGCAGCAGCGAGGAGTTGCTCTTTCATGCGAAAAAATGCAGCTTAACAATTATATCGCATGGTGGCCATCTGACTGGTGGTGGATGAGTGCTCTGTGGATTCTGTCAAATTTGAGGCGCTCGATGGGTATGGAGGGGGATAGTTCCTGAAACAGGGCAGTGGTGAAAGTTTGTAAGTCATCGATCATTTCAGGGAACCCGCGGAGCCGCAGATTGGATCTGCGGGAGCGGTTCTCTGCGTCCTCCAAACGGGAGAGAAGTGTGGCATTCTCCTCGCGGAGTGCTGCTTTGTCTTGAGCATGTTCTTGCAGGGTCAGCTCTATATCATCTACCCTTGTTTCCAGATCTGCTGTGTGCTGGCCTAACTCTCTTATCTCCCTGGATAGTATATTAGTAATCTGGTCTGAGGTTGCTTTAAGGGCCCTCTGCAGCATGGATTCCATGTGTGTGAGGAAATCCTTCCGAGATGTACCTGCCTGTGGCAGCGCTGGGGAGCCACTCAAGTTGAAATCAGTGTTGTCCTCCTCCTCACTGTCCATCCGTCCCGGGTCAGCAGGTGATGCTGCGTGCTGCTTAGCAAGGGCTTTCGCCACCATCTTAGAAGAGGCACGGGCCAGGGCTTCTTTAATTGGCTTAGGTTTATTCTTGCCACGGTGCCTAGTCAGAACCATCCCGGACGAGGTAGGGGGTGCTCCGCAGGTGGATCACTGAAGTGGCTGGGTTGCAGGGCAGTTCAGAAGCCTGTTATAGCTCCGGTATTTCAGTGGGGAGTGCAGAGTTCTAATGGAAGACGCCCTCCATGTCGAGACTCTCGCATGCCCCCCCCCCCAGTATATTAATTCTTATTAGGTCTATATATTACAAGATGTATTATTTAAAAGTAATGATTAATAAAATTATTCAATTGATTCATTAACATTCATTTATTTATTTTACCCAATTGATGAACTGAAATTATATGGTTTGGTATTAATTTTCTCATATTTGTCCAAAATTTTTGCACATTAGTTTTGATACTTCCATACTATTGGCTATTTGATTTTAATTATTACCCAGAGGAAAGGATATTGTATTGATATCAGATAAAGATTATAGATATTATTATGTTCTTTCTAACCCTGGCAGCATGATACCCCAGCTCCACAGCTAACCTAGCTACAGCGACTTTGTAGTGGCTCCAGAAAGGGCCTGTCACATAGCCCAGACACCCCTGCACCCCTTGGGCCTTGGGTGCCATGTCAAAATGGAGAAAGGAAAACAAACCTCCCAAAAAGCCCACTGCCTTCTTCACCTCATCATGCCTTATGAGCAGCCAAGATGGCATCGACCGTGCTCGGGAATCCCGGTGCAACTCTGCTCTCCTCCTTCCAGATAGAGCCTTACTCAGCAGCTGGTACTCCCTTGATCTCCAGAACCAAACGGTGAGTCCTCTCCCCCTAACTCACCCACCACAGCCAGCCCAGCTAAATTTAGGCTCAGAACAGAAGAGCCTGAGCAGGCACAGGCTAATGCAGCCCCCTGTCTGTTCTCTCTCCCTCCTCCACAACAGTCGTCAGTGCTGGATTGCTTTCCTGCCTCAGACCAGCCACTATCTGAAAACACAATGAAAAGCATGCTGCTTTCACTTAGACAGACCCTCGACACTGACTTATTGACTGCAGTGTCATCGCTATCTACCACTGTACAGCAACATGATCAAAGCATTAACTTTATAGAAACAAAAATGGGAGACCTATTCTCTGCCCATAATGATCTGGTGGTTGGCTTTGCAAACCGTGAAGATGAGCTTCAATTAATCAACCTTAAGCTCGCAGATCTGGAGGATTGCTCCAGGAGAAATATAAAGTTCCGCAATGTCCTGGAAACGGTCCAACAATCAGACCTTGTGCAATACCTGCAGTCCCTTATGTGCAGCATTATTTATCACAATCGGGATAACATGCTTGACTTTCACATTGTTCCTGTGAACACATCAGGTTGCTTAATTATATGCCATCTTGATAAATCCTTGGTGATAACCACGGCATTTCAGCTTTGAACACTAGTAATTGTCGGGCTCGGTTCACGGCTCATTTTTGTTTTTGGAAACATCTTTTTTGAAACATGGATATTAGGAATTGCTATAAGTCTGTGATGGACATTTAGCTAAGCAATCTTACCTATAATCAGTCTTTGATACTGTGTCTGTTTTTTCAGATTAATGTTTTCACATTGTTTATATAGCAGCACCAATTAGGTATTTCAGCTGGGCGCATGTGGGGATGTGTATGAGTGGGATATGTTGGTCCGGCGCCTATTGTGACAATGTTGTCATGTTTTGTATGTATGTTTTTTATTGCTAGGTATTTTAGGTATTTTGTACTATCCAATCATTTTTTGGAATTTTATGCACTTTTTTTGATACAAAAATAAAGTTTATTATTATTTTTTAGATATACCGTAGTTTATTCTCAAAAAGGTTTTTCTGTGGCATCTCCTTGTTCTAAGTTTTTTTTAATTTACAGTTTATCAGTACTCTGCAGGTATCCCATCTAAAAAGACGAATAGGTAATCCATTTAACAGTAGTAAATTGGATTCAGGTCTAATTTAATTTTTTTTCTACATATGTGCAGCATTGCTACCTGGCCTAACTGACCGTGATATGGAGATTGGCAGGATCCACAGACTTCCCAAACCCCCATACCTCCCAGTTTCTACACCCAGGGATGTATTGGCCCGCATTCATTTTTTCATGGTTAAAGAAAAGGTCATGTATGCTGTTAAATATACGGCGAGACCCTTTACCTACGATTACTCTCTATGCCAGTGATGGCGAACCATGGCACCCCAAAGGTTTTGGAACTACATTTCCCATGATGCTAATGCACTCTTCAGTGTAGGTGAGCATTATGGGAAATGTAGTTCCAAAACATCTGGGGTGCCAAGGTTCACCATCACTGCTCTATGCTGATCTTTCCAAGGCGACTATGGAAAATCACAGACAGCTGGGGATTATAACCAAGGCTCTCCAAAATCACAAAGTCACCAATAAATGGGACTTCCCCACCAAACTGCTAATAACTCATCAAAACAAAACCCATGCAGTGAGAACACTCCCTGCGGGCCTTAAACTCCTGAGAAACTGGCGCATCCTACCAGAAGAAGAGCCGGGCCCTTCTGACCACCTTCCAACAAACATGGAAACTGGAGGGGCACACCAAGACCACTGATGATGCAACAAATACCCCTTCCTGCACTCACTCTACCAAACGGCTGGAAAAAATCAGCACTGTTCACTAGTACCTGCCTGCCTTATGAGTGGTCCCTGACCCACCAGTGGATCTCCCCACATTGTTTGTTTGCAGTAGTTTCTGCACATTGAGCCCACATTTTCTTCAGGGCTCTCCCTTTTTATAAAAAAGACTCCCCACCTAAACCCCACACCAGCTAACTTTCAACCACCCTTCAAACAAGTTGGTCCCTGATCTCTCCTGTACTGGAAAATTGGTAGCCTATATAGCCCCTCCCCACGTAGAAACTGACTAGCTTACCACATTTCTTCACCTACCACCTGCTGCCCCTTCCTGAAGAACATCTATATTGGGATACATTTTTCACAATGGCCTTCAAAATAGTCTCCATAAATGCCAGGGGCCTAAACTCCCACAGAAAAGATTTGCTCTACTTAAAGAAGCTAATAGTTAAAAAGCTGACATCCTACTAGTGTAGGAAACCCACTTTGCAGCTGATAAACCTTCCCAAGTTCACACAGAGTCCTCATGGTGATATGAGACCCCTTGCAATTTCAACTACACCAACTACACCAATCTCTTCTCGATCCTCAAAGCCATTACCGTATCCTTGTATGTGACATAAACCAAACACATTGGCCAATATATATGGCCCGAACAAGCAACAATTATGATTTGTAAACGTTTTTACAAGAAATTAAAATTCATTCAGAAAGGAAGAGTTCTCATTGGAGGTGACTTCAACATAAGGGGCGTTCCAGATATGCACACTACAACAACAACCCAACACCATCGTCCTGCCCTGAACCCCTTTCTTCAGACAAATAAACTCTTCGATGCATGGAGATCCCAACACGGAAATGAGCAAGATTTTTCCTACATTTCCCCCTCTCAACTTTCATACTCCAATATTGACTTCTTCCTTGCTGACAAACATACTCTCCAGGATGTAACTGAATCAACGATTGGATCCATTACATGGTCGGAGCACACGCCATAACTGTGGGGAACCATGGATCAAGAATGCCTCGCCTATGGAGACTAGACACTTCTCTCATTGCGGACCTTACCACTGAACACAACTCTTTTTTTAAACTGAACGGCCAATTGGACACTGATCGGTTTGTGCCAGTGGCGTAACTAGAACCTTCAGGGCCCCGGTGCAAGAAACCATTAAGGGCCCCCCTGAACCCCAGCCGGGGCCCTTCCCTCCGAGTCAGGTGGTGGAACTCCAGGGCCCGATTACAGGTAAGACCTTTGTGAGCCCTGTAGTTCTGCCACTGGTATCAGTAGTTTTTTATTATTTTTTTACATTTTTTTAGGAGCCCCATCGGGGGGCTTTGGTGACATTTCAGAGGTCTAAACAGACCTATGATGTTCCACCTTTGAGATAAAGAGGAAGACTGAGGACACAGCCCCCAATCGCCTTCTCTGCAGCCTCAGCTACATAGAATGAATGGACAGGAATAGCTCTGTACAGAGCTTCTTGCCCATTCATAAACTGAAGCATAGTAAACGCAGTTTACTATATGCCACAGTTATGAAATGGACAGAGTCAGTGATCGGTACACATTTACTGGCCCATTTCCCACTCTCCGTCCTGACAGATCCCCAGCAGCAGCCAGCAGGAGAGAGGATGGGGTAACTTGGCAGAGCCGACGAGAAGGTCTGGGAAAGAGCACACAGGGGCTGGAGTGCACACCGTGCTGCTACCCCATCCCTATCTCCAGTGACCGCACGCTGGTCCTGCTGTACCCCCCCCCCCCGGTGTCCAGTGACCCCTGCTGGTACAACATCCAAATAGCTGGGGATTCAGATTTCTTCTGTATGTCCTGCTCCCTCCTCCATCCTGGCACCCTAGGATGGCTGACGCCAGCCCTGCCAGCCATTATGGTCTGTAGATGGGGTTTCTGTTCTTAGGGGAGGTGGGGTCCTGGTCCCCAGGGAAGATGGGATCCCTAGGTAATATGGAGTCCCCATTGCCAGGGGGATGGGGTTCCTGTCCCTAGGAAGGATGGGGTCCCAGTCCCTAGGGGAGATGGAGTTCCTGCCCCCAGGTGAGATGGGGTCCCTGTCCCGAGGTGAGAAGAGGGTCCTGTTCAGATGGGCGATGGGGTCCCTTTCCCCAGGTGACATGGGGTCCCTGTCCTTAGGGGATATTGGGTCCCTGTCCTTAGGGGATATGGGGTCCCTGTCCTTAGGGGAGATGGGGTCCCTGTCCTTAGGGGGGGAGATGGGGTCCCTGTCCTTAGGGGGGGAGATGGGGTCCCTATCCTTAGGGGAGATAGGGTCCTTGTCTCAGAGGTGATGGGGTACCTCTCCCCAGGGGTGATGGGGTCCCTGTCCCCAGGTGAGAGGAGAGTCCCTGTCCCCAGATGAGAAGGGGTCCCTGCCCTCTGGGGAGAAGTGAGCCCTGTCCCCAGGAGAGACGGGGTCCCTGTCCTTAAGGGATATGGGGTCCCTGTCCCCAGGGGTGATGGGGTCCCTGTCCTTTGGGGTGATGGGGATCCTGTCCTTAGTGGATATGGGGTCCCTGTCCTTAGGGGTGATGGGGTCCCTCTCCTTAGGGGAGATGGGGTCCCTGTCTCAGAGGTGATGGGCTCCCTGTCTCAGAGGTGATGGGCTCCCTGTCCTTAGGGGTGATGGGGTCCCTGTCCTTGGGGGAGATGGGGTCCCTGTCCTTGGGGGAGATGGAGTCCCTGTCCTTTGGGGTGATGGGGTCCCTGTCCTTTGGAGAGATGGGGTCCCTCTCCTTAGGGGAGATGGGGTCCCTGTCTCAGAGGTGATGGGGTCCCTGTCCTTAGGGGTGATGGGGTCCCTGTATGGGGTCCCTCTCCTTAGGGGAGATGGGGTCCCTGTCCTTATGGGAGATGGGGTCCCTGTCCTTAGGGGTGATGGGGTCCCTCTCCTTAGGGGAGATGGGGTCCCTGTCTCAGAGGTGATGGGGTCCCTGTCCTTAGGGGAGATGGGATCCCTGTCTCAGAGGTGATGGGGTCCATGTCCTTAGGGAAGATGGGGTCCCTGTCCTTAAGGGAGATGGGGTCCCTCTCCTTAGGGGAGATGGGGTCCCTGTCTCAGAGGTGATGGGGTCCCTGTCCTTAGGGGAGATGGGATCCCTGTCTCAGAGGTGATGAGGTCCGTGTCCTTAGGGAAGATGGGGTCCCTGTCCTTAAGGGAGATGGGGTCCCTGTCCTTTGGGGTGATGGGGTCCCTGTCCTTAGGGAAGATGGTGTCCCTGTCCTTAAGGGAGATGGGGTCCCTGTCCTTTCGGGTGATGGGGTCCCTGTCCTTAGGGGAGATGGGGTCCCTGTCCTTAGGGGAGATGGGGTCCCTGTCCTTTGGGGTGATGGGGTCCCTGTCCTTTGGGGTGATGGGGTCCCTGTCCTTTGGGGTGATGGGGTCCCTGTCCTTAGGGGAGATGGGGTCCCTGTCCTTAGGGGTGATGGGGTCCCTGTCCTTAGGGGTGATGGGGTCGCTGTCCTTAGGGGAGATGGGATCCCTGTCTCTGAGGTGATGAGGTCCCTGTACTTAGGGGTGATGGGGTCCCCGTATGGGGTCCCTGTCCTTAGGGGAGATGGGGTCCCTGTCCTTAGGGGTGATGGGGTCCCTCCCTTAGGGGAGATGGGGTCCCTGTCTCAGAGGAGATGGGGTCCCTGTCCTTAGGGGTGATGGGGACCCTGTATGGGGTCCCTGTCCTTAGGGAAGATGTGGTCCCTGTCCTTAGGGGAGATGGGATTCCTGTCCTTAGGGGAGATGGGGTCCCTGTCCTTAGGGGTGATGGGGTCCCTGTCCTTAGAGGTGATGGGGTCCCTGTCCTTATGGGAGTTGGGTCCCTGTCATTAGGGGAGATGGGGTCACTGTCCTTAGGGGAGATGGGGTCCCTGTCCTTAGGGGTGATGGGGTCCCTGTCCTTAGGTGAGATGGGGTCCCTGTCCTTAGGGTGATGGGGTCCCTGTCCTTAGGGAAGATGGGGTCCCTGTCCTTTGGAGTGATGGGGTACCTGTCCTTTGGGGTGATGGGGTCCCTGTCATTAGGGGAGATGGGGTCCCTGTCATTAGGGGAGATGGGGTCCCTGTCCTTAGGGGAGATGGGGTCCCTGTCCTTTTGGGTAATGGGGTCCTTGTCCTTTGGGGTGATGGGGTCCCTGTCCTTAGGGGAGATGGGGTCCCTGTCCTTAGGGGAGATGGGGTCCCTGTCCTTAGGGGAGATGGGGTCCCTGTCCTTAGGGGTGATGGGGTCCCTCTCCTTAGGGGAGATGGGGTCCCTGTCTCAGAGGTGATGGGGTCCCTGTCCGTAGGGGTGATTGGGAACCTGTATGGGGTCCCTGTCCTTAGGGAAGATGGGGTCCCTGTCCTTAGGGGAGATGGGATTCCTGTCCTTAGGGGAGATGGGGTCCCTGTCCTTAGGGGTGATGGGGTCCCTGTCCTTAGAGGTGATGGGGTCCCTGTCCTTATGGGAGATGGGTCCCTGTCATTAGGGGAGATGGGGTCACTGTCCTTAGGGGAGATGGGGTCCATGTCCTTAGGGGTGATGGGGTCCCTGTCCTTAGAGGTGATGGGTCCCTGTATGGGGTCCCTGTCCTTAGGGGAGATGGGGTCCCTGTCCATAGGGGAGATGGGGTCCCTGTCCTTTGGAGTGATGGGGTACCTGTCCTTTGGGGTGATGGGGTCCCTGTCATTAGGGGAGATGGGGTCCCTGTCCTTAGGGGAGATGGGGTCCCTGTCCTTATGGGAGATGGGGTCCCTGTCCTTAGAGGTGATGGGGTCCCTCTCCTTAGGGGAGATGGGATCCCTGTCTCAGAGGTGATGGGGTCCATGTCCTTAGGGAAGATGGGGTCCCTGTCCTTAAGGGAGATGGGGTCCCTTTCCTTAGGGGAGATGGGGTCCCTGTCTCAGAGGTGATGGGGTCCCTGTCCTTAGGGGAGAGGGGATCCCTGTCTCAGAGTTGATGGGGTCCCTGTCCTTATGGGAGATGGGGTCCCTGTCCTTAGGGGTGATGGGGTCCCTCTCCTTAGGGGAGATGGGGTCCCTGTCTCAGAGGTGATGGGGTCCCTGTCCTTAGGGGAGATGGGATCCCTGTCTCAGAGGTGATGGGGTCCGTGTCCTTAGGGAAGATGGGGTCCCTGTCCTTAAGGGAGATGGGGTCCCTGTCCTTTGGGGTGATGGGGTCCCTGTCCTTAGGGAAGATGGGGTCCCTGTCCTTAGGGGTGATGGGGTCCCTGTCCTTAGGGGTGATGGGGTCGCTTTCCTTAGGGGAGATGGGATCCCTGTCTCAGAGGTGATGGGGTCCCTGTCCTTAGGGGTGATGGGGTCCCCGTATGGGGTCCCTGTCCTTAGGGGAGATAGGGTCCCTGTCCTTAGGGGTGATGGGGTCCCTCCCTTAGGGGAGATGGGGTCCCTGTCTCAGAGATGATGGGGTCCCTGTCCTTAGGGGTGATGGGGACCCTGTATGGGGTCCCTGTCCTTAGGGAAGATGGGGTCCCTGTCCTTAGGGGAGATGGGGTTCCTGTCCTTAGGGGAGATGGGGTCCCTGTCCTTAGGGGAGATGGGGTCCCTGTCCTTAGAGGTGATGGGGTCCCTGTATGGGGTCCCTGTCCTTAGGGGAGATGGGGTCCCTGTCCTTTGGAGTGATGGGGTACCTGTCCTTTGGGGTGATGGGGTCCCTGTCATTAGGGGAGATGGGGTCCCTGTCATTAGGGGAGATGGGGTCCCTGTCCTTAGGGGAGATGGGGTCCCTGTCCTTTGGGGTAATGGGGTCCTTGTCCTTTGGGGTGATGGGGTCCCTGTCCTTAGGGGAGATGGGGTCCCTGTCCTTAGGGGAGATGGGGTCCCTGTCCTTAGGGGAGATGGGGTCCCTGTCCTTAAGGGAGATGGGGTCCCTGTCCTTAGGGGTGATGGGGTCCCTCTCCTTAGGGGAGATGGGGTCCCTGTCTCAGAGGTGATGGGGTCCCTGTCCTTAGGAGTGATGGGGACCCTGTATGGGGTCCCTGTCCTTAGGGAAGATGTGGTCCCTGTCCTTAGGGGAGATGGGATTCCTGTCCTTAGGGGAGATGGGGTCCCTGTCCTTAGGGGTGATGGGGTCCCTGTCCTTAGAGGTGATGGGGTCCCTGTCCTTATGGGAGTTGGGTCCCTGTCATTAGGGGAGATGGGGTCACTGTCCTTAGGGGAGATGGGGTCCCTGTCCTTAGGGGTGATGGGGTCCCTGTCCTTAGAGGTGATGGGGTCCCTGTATGGGGTCCCTGTCCTTAGGGGAGATGGGGTCCCTGTCCTTAGGGGAGATGGGGTCCCTGTCCTTTGGAGTGATGGGGTACCTGTCCTTTGGGGTGATGGGGTCCCTGTCATTAGGGGAGATGGGGTCCCTGTCATTAGAGGAGATGGGGTCCCTGTCCTTAGGGGAGATGGGGTTCCTGTCCTTAGGGGAGATGGGGTCCCTGTCCTTTGGGGTGATGGGGTCCCTGTCCTTTGGGGTGATGGGGTCCCTGTCATTGGGGGAGATGGGGTCCCTGTCATTAGGGGAGATGGGGTCCCTGTCCTTAGGGGAGCTGGGGTCCCTGTCATTAGGGGAGATGGGGTCCCTGTCATTAGGGGAGATGGGGTCCCTGTCCTTTGGGGTGATGGGGTCCCTGTCATTAGGGGAGATGGGGTCCCTGTCCTTAGGGGAGCTGGGGTCCCTGTCATTAGGGGAGATGGGGTCCCAGTCCTTAGGGGAGATGGGGTCCCTGTCCTTAGTGGAGATGGGGTCCCTGTCCTTAGGGTGATGGGGTCCCTGTCCTTAGAGGTGATGGGGTCCCTGTATGGGGTCCCTGTCCTTAGGGGAGATGGGGTCCCTGTCCTTAGGGGAGATGGGGTCCCTGTCATTAGGGGAGATGGGGTCCCTGTCCTTAGGGGAGATGGGGTCCCTGTCATTAGGGGAGATGGGGTCCCTGTCCTTAGGGGAGATGGGGTCCCTGTCCTTAGGGGAGATGGGGTCCCTGTCCTTAGGGGTGATGGGGTCCCTGTCCTTAGAGGTGATGGGGTCCCTGTATGGGGTCCCTGTCCTTAGGGGCGATGGGGTCCCTGTCCTTTAGGGAGATGGGGTCCCTGTCCTTAGGGGAGATGGGGTCCCTGTCCTGTGGGGTGATGGAGTCCCTGTCCTTAGGGGAGATGGGGTCCCTGTCCTTAGGGGAGATGGGGTCCCTGTCATTAGGGGTGATGGGGTCCCTGTCATTAGGGGAGATGGGGTCCCTGTCCTTAGGGGAGATGGGGTCCCAGTCCTTAGGGGAGATGGGATCCCTGTCTCAGAGGTGATGGGGTCCCTGTCCTTAGGGGTGATGGGGTCCCCGTATGGGGTCCCTGTCCTTAGGGGAGATGGGGTCCCTGTCCTTAGGGGTGATGGGGTCCCTCTCCTTAGGGGAGATGGGGTCCCTGTCTCAGAGGTGATGGGGTCCCTGTCCTTAGGGGTGATTGGGGCCCTGTATGGGGTCCCTGTCCTTAGGGAAGATGGGGTCCCTGTCCTTAGGGGAGATGGGGTCCCTGTCCTTAGGGGAGATGGGGTCCCTGTCCTTAGGGGTGATGGGGTTCCTGTCCTTAGGGGAGATGGGGTTCCTGTCCTTAGGGGAGATGGGGTCCCTGTCCTTAGGTGAGATGGGGTCCCTGTCCTTAGGGTGATGGGGTCTCTGTCTTTGGAGGTGATGGGGTCCCTGTATGGGGTCCCTGTCCTTAGGGGAGATGGGGTCCCTGTCCTTAGGGGAGATGGGGTCCCTGTCATTAGAGGAGATGGGGTCACTGTCCTTAGGGGAGATCAGGTCCTTTTCCTTAGGGGAGATGGGATCCCTGTCTCAGAGGTGATGGGGTCCCTGTCCTTAGGGGTGATGGGGTCCCCGTATGGGGTCCCTGTCCTTAGGGGAGATGGGGTCCCTGTCCTTAGGGGTGATGGGGTCCCTCACCTTAGGGGAGATGGGGTCCCTGTCTCAGAGGTGATGGGGTCCCTGTCCTTAGGGGTGATGGGGACCCTGTACGGGGTCCCTGTCCTTAGGGAAGATGGGGTCCCTGTCCTTAGGGGAGATGGGGTTCCTGTCCTTAGGGGAGGTGGGGTCCCTCTCCTTAGGGGTGATGGGGTCCCTGTCCTTAGAGGTGATGGGGTCCCTGTATGGGGTCCCTGTCCTTAGGGGAGATGGGGTCCCTGTCATTAGGGGAGATGGGGACCCTGTCCTTAGGGGAGATGGAGTCCCTGTCCTTAGGGGTGATGGGGTCCCTGTCCTTAGAGGTGATGGGGTCCCTGTATAGGGTCCCTGTCCTTAGGGGAGATGGGGTCCCTGTCCTTAGGGGAGATGGGGTCCCTGTCCTTTGGGGTGATGGGGTCCCTGTCATTAGGGCATATGGGGTCCCTGTCATTAGGGGAGATGGGGTCCCTGTCCTTAGGGGAGATGGGGTCCCTGTCCTTTGGGGTGATGGGGTCCCTGTCCTTTGGGGTGATGGGTTCCCTGTCATTAGGGGAGATGGGGTCCCTGTCCTTAGGGGAGATGGGGTCCCTGTCCTTAGGGGAGATGGGGCCCCTGTCCTTAGGGGAGATGGGGTCCCTGTCCTATGGGGTGATGGGGTCCCTGTCCTTTGGGGTGATGGGGTCCCTGTCATTAGGGGAGATGGGGTCCCTGTCCTTAGGGGAGATGGGATCCCTGTCTCAGAGGTGATGGGGTCCCTTTCCTTAGGGGTGATGGGGTCCCCGTATGGGGTCCCTGTCCTTAGGGGAGATGGGGTCCCTGTCCTCAGGGGTGATGGGGTCCCTCTCCTTAGGGGAGATGGGGTCCCTGTCTCAGAGGTGATGGGGTCCCTGTCCTTAGGGGTGATGGGGACCCTGTATGGGGTCCCTGTCCTTAGGGAAGATGGGGTCCCTGTCCTTAGGGGAGATGGGGTCCCTGTCCTTAGGGGAGATGGGGTCCCTGTCCTTAGGGGTGATGGGGTCCCTGTCCTTAGAGGTGATGGGGTCCCTGTATGGGGTCCCTGTCCTTAGTGGAGATGGGGTCCCTGTCATTAGGGGAGATGGGGTCTCTGTCCTTAGGGGAGATGGGGTCCCTGTCCTTAGGGGAGAGTGGGGTCCCTGTCCTTAGGTGAGATGGGGTCCCTGTCCTTAGGGTGATGGGGTCCCTGTCCTTGGAGGTGATGGGATCCCTGTATGGGGTCCCTGTCCTTAGGGGAGATGGGGTCCCTGTCCTTAGGGGTGATGGGGTCCCTCACCTTAGGGGAGATGGGGTCCCTGTCTCAGAGGTGATGGGGTCCCTGTCCTTAGGGGTGATGGGGACCCTGTATGGGGTCCCTGTCCTTAGGGAAGATGGGGTCCCTGTGCTTAGGGGAGATGGGGTTCCTGTCCTTAGGGGAGGTGAGGTCCCTGTCCTTAGGGGTGATGGGGTCCCTGTCCTTAGAGGTGATGGGGTCCCTGTCCTTAGAGGTGATGGGGTCCCTGTATGGGGTCCCTGTCCTTAGGGGCGATGGGGTCCCTGTCCTTTAGGGAGATGGGGTCGCTGTCCTTAGGGGAGATGGGGTCCCTGTCCTGTGGGGTGATGGGGTCCCTGTCCTTAGGGGAGATCAGGTCCTTGTCCTTAGGGGTGATGGGGTCCCTGTCCTTAGAGGTGATGGGGTCCCTGTATGGGGTCCCTGTCCTTAGTGGAGATGGGGTCCCTGTCATTAGGGGAGATGGGGTCTCTGTCCTTAGGGGAGATGGGGTCCCTGTCCTTAGGGGAGATCAGGTCCTTGTCCTTAGGGGAGATGGGATCCCTGTCTCAGAGGTGATGGGGTCCCTGTCCTTAGGGGTGATGGGGTCCCCGTATGGGGTCCCTGTCCTTAGGGGAGATGGGGTCCCTGTCCTTAGGGGTGATGGGGTCCCTCACCTTAGGGGAGATGGGGTCCCTGTCTCAGAGGTGATGGGGTCCCTGTCCTTAGGGGTGATGGGGACCCTGTATGGGGTCCCTGTCCTTAGGGAAGATGGGGTCCCTGTGCTTAGGGGAGATGGGGTTCCTGTCCTTAGGGGAGGTGAGGTCCCTGTCCTTAGGGGTGATGGGGTCCCTGTCCTTAGAGGTGATGGGGTCCCTGTCCTTAGAGGTGATGGGGTCCCTGTATGGGGTCCCTGTCCTTAGGGGCGATGGGGTCCCTGTCCTTTAGGGAGATGGGGTCGCTGTCCTTAGGGGAGATGGGGTCCCTGTCCTGTGGGGTGATGGGGTCCCTGTCCTGTGGGGTGATGGGGTCCCTGTCCTTAGGGGAGATGGGGTCCCTGTCCTTAGGGGAGATGGGGTCCCTGTCATTAGGGGTGATGGGGTCCCTGTCATTAGGGGAGATGGGGTCCCTGTCCTTAGGGGAGATGGGGTCCCAGTCCTTAGGGGAGATGGGATCCCTGTCCTTAGGGGAGATGGGGTCCCTGTCATTAGGGGTGATGGGGTCCCTGTCATTAGGGGAGATGGGGTCCCTGTCCTTAGGGGAGATGGGGTCCCTGTCATTAGGGGTGATGGGGTCCCTGTCATTAGGGGAGATGGGGTCCCTGTCCTTAGGGGAGATGGGGTCCCAGTCCTTAGGGGAGATGGGATCCCTGTCTCAGAGGTGATGGGGTCCCTGTCCTTAGGGGTGATGGGGTCCCCGTATGGGGTCCCTGTCCTTAGGGGAGATGGGGTCCCTGTCCTTAGGGGTGATGGGGTCCCTCTCCTTAGGGGAGATGGGGTCCCTGTCTCAGAGGTGATGGGGTCCCTGTCCTTAGGGGTGATGGGGACCCTGTATGGGGTCCCTGTCCTTAGGGAAGATGGGGTCCCTGTCCTTAGGGGAGATGGGGTCCCTGTCCTTAGGGGAGATGGGGTCCCTGTTCTTAGGGGTGATGGGGTCCCTGTCCTTAGAGGTGATGGGGTCCCTGTATGGGGTCCCTGTCCTTAGTGGAGATGGGGTCCCGGTCATTAGGGGAGATGGGGTCCCTGTCCTTAGGGGAGATGGGGTTCCTGTCCTTAGGGGAGATGGGGTCCCTGTCCTTAGTTGAGATGGGGTCCCTGTCCTTATGGTGATGGGGTCTCTGTCTTTGGAGGTGATGGGGTCCCTGTATGGGGTCCCTGTCCTTAGGGGAGATGGGGTCCCTGTCCTTA
This sequence comes from Lithobates clamitans, assembly GCA_037952925.1. Classification (NCBI taxonomy): domain Eukaryota; kingdom Metazoa; phylum Chordata; class Amphibia; order Anura; family Ranidae; genus Lithobates; species Lithobates clamitans. Next base: position 12,184,679 of record JBBGZY010000140.1, read on the forward strand.
GGGGAGATGGGGTCCCTGTCATTAGGGGAGATGGGGTCCCTGTCCTTAGGGGAGATCAGGTCCTTGTCCTTAGGGGAGATGGGATCCCTGTCTCAGAGGTGATGGGGTCCCTGTCCTTAGGGGTGATGGGGTCCCCGTATGGGGTCCCTGTCCTTAGGGGAGATGGGGTCCCTGTCCTTAGGGGTGATGGGGTCCCTCACCTTAGGGGAGATGGGGTCCCTGTCTCAGAGGTGATGGGGTCCCTGTCCTTAGGGGTGATGGGGACCCTGTACGGGGTCCCTGTCCTTAGGGAAGATGGGGTCCCTGTCCTTAGGGGAGATGGGGTTCCTGTCCTTAGGGGAGGTGGGGTCCCTGTCCTTAGGGGAGATTGGGTCCCGGTCCTTAGAGGTGATGGGGTCCCTGTATGGGGTCCCTGTCCTTAGTGGAGATGGGGTCCCTGTCATTAGGGGAGATGGGGTCTCTGTCCTTAGGGGAGATGGGGTCTCTGTCCTTAGGGGAGATGGGGTCCCTGTCCTTAGGGGAGATGGGGTCCCTGTCCTTTGGGGTGATGGGGTCCCTGTCATTAGGGGATATGGGGTCCCTGTCATTAGGGGAGATGGGGTCCCTGTCCTTAGGGGAGATGGGGTCCCTGTCCTTTGGGGTGATGGGGTCCCTGTCTTTTGGGGTGATGGGTTCCCTGTCATTAGGGGAGATGGGGTTCCTGTCCTTAGGGGAGATGGGGTCCCTGTCCTTAGGGGAGATGGGGTCCCTGTCCTTAGGGGAGATGGGGTCCCTGTCCTTAGGGGAGATGGGGTCCCTGTCCTATGGGGTGATGGGGTCCCTGTCCTTTGTGGTGATGGGGTCCCTGTCATTAGGGGAGATGGGGTCCCTGTCCTTAGGGGAGATGGGATCCCTGTCTCAGAGGTGATGGGGTCCCTTTCCTTATGGGTGATGGGGTCCCCGTATGGGGTCCCTGTCCTTAGGGGAGATGGGGTCCCTGTCCTCAGGGGTGATGGGGTCCCTCTCCTTAGGGGAGATGGGGTCCCTGTCTCAGAGGTGATGGGGTCCCTGTCCTTAGGGGTGATGGGGACCCTGTATGGGGTCCCTGTCCTTAGGGAAGATCGGGTCCCTGTCCTTAGGGGAGATGGGGTCCCTGTCCTTAGGGGAGATGGGGTCCCTGTCCTTAGGGGTGATGGGGTCCCTGTCCTTAGAGGTGATGGGGTCCCTGTATGGGGTCCCTGTCCTTAGTGGAGATGGGGTCCCTGTCATTAGGGGAGATGGGGTCTCTGTCCTTAGGGGAGATGGGGTCCCTGTCCTTAGGGGAGATGGGGTCCCTGTCCTTAGGTGAGATGGGGTCCCTGTCCTTAGGGTGATGGGGTCCCTGTCCTTGGAGGTGATGGGATCCCTGTATGGGGTCCCTGTCCTTAGGGGATATGGGGTCCCTGTAATTAGGGGAGATGGGGTCCCTGTCCTTAGGGGAGATCAGGTCCTTGTCCTTAGGGGAGATGGGATCCCTGTCTCAGAGATGATGGGGTCCCTGTCCTTAGGGGTGATGGGGTCCCCGTATGGGGTCCCTGTCCTTAGGGGAGATGGGGTCCCTGTCCTTAGGGGTGATGGGGTCCCTCACCTTAGGGGAGATGGGGTCCCTGTCTCAGAGGTGATGGGGTCCATGTCCTTAGGGGTGATGGGGACCCTGTATGGGGTCCCTGTCCTTAGGGAAGTTGGGGTCCCTGTCCTTAGGGGAGATGGGGTTCCTGTCCTTAGGGGAGGTGAGGTCCCTGTCCTTAGGGGTGATGGGGTCCCTGTCCTTAGAGGTGATGGGGTCCCTGTATGGGGTCCCTGTCCTTAGGGGAGATGGGGTCCCTGTCCTTAGGGGAGATGGGGTCCCTGTCCTTAGAGGTGATGGGGTCCCTGTCCTTAGGGGAGATGGGGTCCCTGTCATTAGGGGAGATGGGGTCCCTGTCCTTAGGGGTGATGGGGTCCCTGTCCTTAGTGGTGATGGGGTCCCTGTATGGGGTCCCTGTCCTTAGTGGAGATGGGGTCCCTGTCATTAGGGGAGATGGGGTCCCTGTCCTTAGGTGAGATGGGGTCCCTGTCCTTAGGGTGATGGGGTCCCTGTCCTTGGAGGTGATGGGATCCCTGTATGGGGTCCCTGTCCTTAGGGGATATGGGGTCCCTGTAATTAGGGGAGATGGGGTCCCTGTCCTTAGGGGAGATCAGGTCCTTGTCCTTAGGGGAGATGGGATCCCTGTCTCAGAGGTGATGGGGTCCCTGTCCTTAGGGGTGATGGGGTCCCCGTATGGGGTCCCTGTCCTTAGGGGAGATGGGGTCCCTGTCCTTAGGGGTGATGGGGTCCCTCACCTTAGGGGAGATGGGGTCCCTGTCTCAGAGGTGATGGGGTCCCTGTCCTTAGGGGTGATGGGGACCCTGTATGGGGTCCCTGTCCTTAGGGGATATGGGGTCCCTGTAATTAGGGGAGATGGGGTCCCTGTCCTTAGGGGAGATCAGGTCCTTGTCCTTAGGGGAGATGGGATCCCTGTCTCAGAGATGATGGGGTCCCTGTCCTTAGGGGTGATGGGGTCCCCGTATGGGGTCCCTGTCCTTAGGGGAGATGGGGTCCCTGTCCTTAGGGGTGATGGGGTCCCTCACCTTAGGGGAGATGGGGTCCCTGTCTCAGAGGTGATGGGGTCCATGTCCTTAGGGGTGATGGGGACCCTGTATGGGGTCCCTGTCCTTAGGGAAGTTGGGGTCCCTGTCCTTAGGGGAGATGGGGTTCCTGTCCTTAGGGGAGGTGAGGTCCCTGTCCTTAGGGGTGATGGGGTCCCTGTCCTTAGAGGTGATGGGGTCCCTGTATGGGGTCCCTGTCCTTAGGGGAGATGGGGTCCCTGTCCTTAGGGGAGATGGGGTCCCTGTCCTTAGAGGTGATGGGGTCCCTGTCCTTAGGGGAGATGGGGTCCCTGTCATTAGGGGAGATGGGGTCCCTGTCCTTAGGGGTGATGGGGTCCCTGTCCTTAGTGGTGATGGGGTCCCTGTATGGGGTCCCTGTCCTTAGTGGAGATGGGGTCCCTGTCATTAGGGGAGATGGGGTCCCTGTCCTTAGGTGAGATGGGGTCCCTGTCCTTAGGGTGATGGGGTCCCTGTCCTTGGAGGTGATGGGATCCCTGTATGGGGTCCCTGTCCTTAGGGGATATGGGGTCCCTGTAATTAGGGGAGATGGGGTCCCTGTCCTTAGGGGAGATCAGGTCCTTGTCCTTAGGGGAGATGGGATCCCTGTCTCAGAGGTGATGGGGTCCCTGTCCTTAGGGGTGATGGGGTCCCCGTATGGGGTCCCTGTCCTTAGGGGAGATGGGGTCCCTGTCCTTAGGGGTGATGGGGTCCCTCACCTTAGGGGAGATGGGGTCCCTGTCTCAGAGGTGATGGGGTCCCTGTCCTTAGGGGTGATGGGGACCCTGTATGGGGTCCCTGTCCTTAGGGAAGATGGGGTCCCTGTCCTTAGGGGAGATGGGGTTCCTGTCCTTAGGGGAGGTGAGGTCCCTGTCCTTAGGGGTGATGGGGTCCCTGTCCTTAGAGGTGATGGGGTCCCTGTATGGGGTCCCTGTCCTTAGGGAAGATGGGGTCCCTGTCCTTAGGGGAGATGGGGTCCCTGTCCTTAGGGGTGATGGGGTCCCTGTCCTTAGAGGTGATGGGGTCCCTGTATGGGGTCCCTGTCCTTAGGGGAGATGGGGTCCCTGTCATTAGGGGAGATGGAGTCCCTGTCCTTAGGGGAGATGGGGTCCCTGTCTTAAGGGTGATATAGGGGGGTATGTGTGGGTGATGGGGTCATCTCACTCACCATGACCAAGCTGCAGGCCAGACACTCATCCATGGTGGCCTGGGCTCCTCCAGCATGCTACACAGACGATCAGTGTATCTCCTAGAAAGACCTGTCATCTGTGTATGAGGGGGGAGGAGGGGGGCTGGCAGACAAGCCTGAAGTGTCCTCCGAGGAGCCGGCTCTCACAGGGCTGCACACACTGCATCTGTGTGCTCAGTTTGTTTACCCCTTTAGAAGCATGCAGTGCAGTGTGAGCCGACTCAGGGGGCGGGACTGAAAACGGACTGAGCGGCACTGCATGGAGCAGGAGAGGGGGACCCAGAGGAGCTGTCTGTGGACACAGGTCATGCGGGGAACCCAGAACTAAACAGCAGCCAGTGCAGTACTCGAGCATGGAGCTCTGATAGTCACCCCCCACCTCCAGCCAGCAGCCAGCCACCCGTGCGCACGGTGCACGCATTGGTATTCCTAGCCTTTGATGCCGCCGGCCATGTGTAAAGGGGGGCTGCACGGGCCCCCTGCAGCACAGGGCCCAGTCGCAGCTGCGACTTTTGCACCCCCTATAGTTACGCCCCTGGTTTGTGCTATGGTCTACATGTAAAGCCTAAATGTGCGGAATCCTCATTAAGCTTCACAGTAGGGCTAAGAACCAGAGATCTAGAGGTCTAGGCAAACTGAAGAGGTCCTTTCCCAAATTGCCCAATTAGAGAACCAAAACAAACAAATCCCCTACCACAAACTAGTCAGTGAACTCCTTGATCGGAGGCACAAACTTCTCTCACTTTTACTCTACACATTTGGGCACAATCTTAAATTAGCTAGGGCCAGTTACTATGCCTTAGGAAATAAGGTTGGAACCTTACTGGCTCGACAGGTCAAGTATAAAATCGCATCCCTCTACCACCCGACCACCAAGCAACTCCTTACTAATCCACAGGACATAGCAAATGCCTTTAGTGATTACTATTCTTCTCTTTACAATCTGACCAATAACCCAACTACACCTCAAACAACTGACCCAATTATCCAAAGCTTCATAGCCTCAACTTATCTCCCATCACCCCTGGCCAACTGGATATACTCTCCCAACCCTTCACAGATGATGACATTCTCAAGGCCATTAACACTCTGCCCCTCCAAAAATCACCTGGGTAAGATGGTTACACCAATGAATTCTTCAAGAAATTCATCACTCTTATCTCCCCCCACCTCACGACCCTCTTCAACTCTGCTGCCACCTCTGGTTCTCTTCCGATTGATATGCTGTGCTCTATTATAACTACCATGCCCGAACCAGAGCAAGACCCTACCCCTGCGACTAACTATAGGCCCATATCGCTCCTTAACACAGATGTAAACACTTTTGCAAAAGTTATTGTATCTCGACTGTTAAAGTGTCTCCCTTCCTTGGTGCACCTGGACCAAGTAGGCTTAATGCCAGACAGACAAGCTCCAGATGCAACTAGGAGGGTCATCAATCTGATCCATCAAGTCGCTCAGTTTAAAACGCCTACTCTGCTCCTATCACTGGATGCAGAGAAGGCGTTCGATAGAGTAAATTTGGGATTCCTGAAAGCAATACTAGTAAATTTGGCATCACAGGTTGTTTTCAATCTGCGATACTCTCGCTGTTATCCAACCTGACTGCTAGAGTTCTGACAGATGAAACCCTGTCTAAACCCTTCCGGATCTCCAATGACACCCTTCAAGGATGCCCGCTCTTCCCTCTCATTTTTGCTCTCTTAATGGAGCCTCTTCTGGATTTGAGAAGATATGCACATTTCAGACATTAACAAAGGCATAGAGCATAAAAAAAGTCTCTTCTCTGACGACGTCATACTTCTGATCACTGATTCAGCCCACTCCATACCAGCAATCCAGGACATCCTTAACCAGTTTGGTCTAGCCACCTTTTATAAACGCAACTCTTTTAAATCCCTGATGCTCCCTCTAAATCTCTCAAATAGACAAGAATCTCTACTGCAAGAGACTCTCCTTTTACTTTTTCGAGTCAATCTATCCCATACATAGGGATAAAATTGGCCCCCTCACTTTGCCTCCTCTATGATCTCAATTATCATGCCTTCCAGAAACAGCTCCCCAACTACCAAGTCAAATTCAAACAGAATGACAGCTGGGCAGTGGTTCTGTTATCCTGATTGGGCGTCATATGACGTCCAGCAGGATAACATGCCAGGGGCGCGCTACTACTTGCTGCAAAACTAAATATCACTGAGCTATGGAAAGTGTCAGAATCCCCCTTAATTCCAATACAATTGCAGATCTGAACCTCCAATGCGAGATGGAGAGACTAGTACATAGGAAAAAATTAAATATGGCAACGTTTCTTGCTAAATGGTCACCTTGGTGACCAAAAAAAATTACAAGCAAGTAAAGGCGCAAAAACTGGAAGCCTTATATCACCATCATGCTACTGGCAGGCTAAAGTTGTAAATATAACTAATATATTTAGTCCATAAGAGAGTGTGAAGAGGCAGGCTGATATTAAAGAATCCATACAGAGGGCTGCCTTCCAGGAAGAGCTGAAACCAAGCTCCAAGATCTCCAGGAAAAAACACAAGGGGGGAGGCGCCTCTAGGTGTAGTATGTAAGACAATTTATTTAAAAAACACTGTACAAACAACTTACATTTTGAAGGATAAAAGACAACATGTAGTGCGGTTATGATCCATCATGAAAAAGGGTCCATCAGATCGATCACAGGTGTCTCTGCTGACTGCCGTGCGTAGGGCTTGCTGTACACCGCTCGAGCCGGCCGCAGTGGTGATGTGATTCAGAGCGAGGCCTGGAACGCTGGTGGAAGGCAGACGCAGAGCTGTGACATCACTGGAAAGCGACGCGTTTCCTGTGCGTACGGGCTACGATGTCACGGTAGCCGCACCTCCTTCATCAAGCTACAGATGGATCGTAGTGACGACTTAAAAGAGGACTGGGGGAGGGAAAGAAGGAGGGGAATGGGGGGACGGAGAAGGATGGGAAGGGGGAGAATAGTGGCCGTGTAAAACACTCTATCAAATCTGATTAAAAAGTGCATGTCTAGAGGTAATCTCAACTAGCAACAGACAAACAGGTGATATAGAATATATATATGAGATGTACCTCTATAGAAATCCAATATGGGAAAAAACGATATAGAAAATTAGATATAAAAACATAATTTAAAATAATAAAAATGAATAAAAAACGCAAATTTGGGCCAATGCATATTAAGCGCAGTATGGGGCCAACACATTTTAAATGGTGGTATTAAAAAGACCTCAATATTACAGTCAGAGGTATTGGTACATATATATATATATATATATATATATATATACATATACAGGTACACATATACATATATGTATATACACATACACATACATGCACCTCTGCTGTATAGCCCCCATGTGCAACCCATGCAAAGCAGGGAACATGGAAGCACTCATATAAAGGAACCAGTGCATATAAATGGGTCATATATAATTAATGACTTGTAAAAGCCATGTGATGAATAGAAACAATTTGACCTGTAGGGGACAGTATATAATTAACATTGAGACCACCAATTGGTTTAATTAGTTTAAATGAATAAACAGATATTACGGGAATATATAATATATTTATAGGATGGTTGCAATCTCAATGCTCTCATTGATTCCTCCTGGCGAGAGTACATCCAGAGTGTAGATCCAATAGGTCTCACGAGCACAAAGCTTCTTGAATCTCTCAGCAGCTGGGAGGGACCTCGGGATCTGTTCAATGACCCATACCCTGAGGCCATCCGTGGAACTCTGGTGGGCTGTGGCAAAATGTTTTGGGACACTATGGGGGTCTTTACCCCCCTCAACGAGCCTTCTGTGTTCATCAAATCTCTGTCTCAAGGCCCTAATCCACCAACACATGATGGTTCTAGTAGGTTTATAACTACCTTCCATAACAAACACAAAGGTATGGAGAAGATTCTAGAAAGGCATTGGGGTATCCTACACCAAGACCCCCATCTAAAAACGCTACTCCCACCTCGCCCCAAAGTCATTTACCGCAGGGCCCCCAATCTTAAAAACAAGATTGCACCCAGTAAGTTTAAATCTGTTTCAACGATACCGCCTGTACCCACATTGATCCCCCTGGTAGGCATGTATCAATGCCGAAAGGCCTTATGCAAAACCTGTAATTTCGTCCAACATGGACAGAAATCCTTCACCACCAAGGGCAAGATCTATATGTTGAAAGAAATTTTCAATTGTTAGTCCGACTTCGTCATCTATTTCCTATGTTGTCCTTGTGGCCTATTGTATGTAGGCCGGACAATTAGGGCCTTGAGACAGAAATTTGGCGAACACAGAAGGCTCGTTGAAGGGGGTAAAGACCCCCATAGTGTCCCAAAACATTTTGCCACAGCCCACCAGAGTTCCACAGATGGCCTCAGGGTGTGGGTCATTGAACAGATCCCGAGGTCCCTCCCAGCCGCTGAGAGATTCAAGAAGCTTTGTGCTCGTGAGACCTATTGGATATACACTCTGGACGTACTCTCGCCAGGAGGAATCAATGAGAGCATTGAGATTGCAACCATCCTATAAATATATTATATATTCCCGTAGTATCTGTTTATTCATTTAAACTAATTAAACCAATTGGTGATCTCAATGTTAATTATATACTGTCCCCTACAGGTCAAATTGTTTCTATTCATCACATGGCTTTTACAAGTCATTAATTATATATGACCCATTTATATGCACTGGTTCCTTTATATGAGTGCTTCCATGTTCCCTGCTTTGCTTGGGTTGCACATGGGGGCTATACAGCAGAGGTGCATGTATGTGTATGTGTATATATATATATGTATATGTGTACCTGTATATGTATATATATATATATATGTACCAATACCTCTGACTGTAATATTGAGGTCTTTTTAATACCACCATTTAAAATTTGTTGGCCCCCATACTGCGCTTAATATGCATTGGCCCCATATTGCGTTTTTTATTCATTTTTATTCATTTTTATTCATTTTAAATTATGTTTTTATATCTAATTTTCTATATCGTTTTTTCCCATATTGGATTTCTATAGAGGTACATCTCATATGTATATTCTATATCACCTGTATATCTGTTGCTAGTTGAGATTACCTCTAGACATGCACTTTTTAATCAGATTTGATAGAGTGTTTTACACGGCCACTATTCTCCCCCTTCCCATCTTTCTCTGTCCCCCCATTCCCCTCCTTCTTTCCCTCCCCCAGTCCTCTTTTAAGTCATCACTACGATCCATCTGTAGCTTGATGAAGGAGCGTGGCTACCGTGACATCGTAGCCCGTACGCTCAGTAAACGCGTCGCTTTCCAGTGACGTCACAGCTCCGCGTCTGCCTTCCACCAGCGTTCCAGGCCTCGCTCTGAATCACATCACCACTGCGGCCGGCTCGAGCGGTGTACAGCAAGCCCTACGCACGGCAGTCAGCACAGACACCTGTGATCAATCTGATGGACCCTTTTTCATGATGGATCATAACTGCACTACATGCTGTCTTTTATCCTCCAAAATGTGAGTTGTTTGTACAGTGTTTTTTTAAATAAATTGGCTTACATACTACAGCTAGAGGCGCCTCCCCCCCTTGTGTTTTTTCCTGCAGTGTAAAAATTAAAAGGTAAAATAAATAAGAAAAAAAAATTTAAAGCGCCCCGTCCCGCCGATCTCATGCGTAGAAGCGAACGCATACATAAGTCGAGCCTGCATATGAAAACGGTGTTCAAACCACACATGTGAGGTATCGTCGCGATCGTTAGAGCGAGAGCAATAATTCTATCTCTAGATCTCCTCTGTAATTCAAAAATGGTAACCTGTAGAAATTTTAAAACATCGCCAATGGAGATTTTTAAGTGCCAAAGTTTTAAAATTTATTAGGCGTATCATCGCATAGTGGTCATGCGGATACGAATTGAGTTACAGGTGCCACGTCTTATCTAAGTAGGTTGGAGAACATGGAGAAAATGTGGGCTCAAGACTTTTTAGGCACAGTGATTACTAAGTATATGTTTAAAATTCTAGTTTATTTAGAAAATATTAAAAAAGAGCATAAAACAAGGAGACAAGTAGGATTCAATTCATAATTAAACAGTTTACAAATTATGCACTCCATGCATAGCTAACTAAATGGTTAAATCCGGTAATTAGAGCAGTGTTTAGAATCAAAAATCTTGATCAGTATAGTTACGTTGCGTGGAACCAGAAGCTATGCAGTGGTGATAATCAAATTCTGTATGAGCTTGACATGTTGCGCGCCAAATGCGCTTCTTCTGGAGCACAGAATTGAATACTGTAATGAACAATACATTTGCGGTAAATAATTCATCATGGTGTAATATAATTAAATGAAATTAGATAAACAAACCATGTAGTGAAAAAACGGAAGAGGCTGTCCCTAAAACCTAAGGAAATGTGTCTAACCTACAGAGACCCGGCAATAAACAGACAATGTGGGGACGAATGTAACATAATTTAAAATGGTAATGACTGGGTGGACTAAAGAAAATATGGGAACGGAAGCAGCCGCGCAGACTCCCCACCTCCGACGTGAGCCGAAAGCTGACGGCGCGCCGGGGAGAGGGACGGCAGCTGCGTCCCAGTAACCTGGCAACCAGGGAAACATGGGGGCATACTGCGCATGACTCACCCCCCCCGTTGCGGGACCGCCAATCGCCGGCCCCTCGGGGAGGGACGAGGAGACAAATGGCAGCTGCACACATGCCAGCACAGCGCCTCTGAATACCTATTGCGCCAATCACCTGAGAGGTAGGTGTGGCGCTAGGCGGCCGCACATTGCTGGAAACATCACCAGACGGTGCAGGAAAAAGGCACATACCGTGGTAAAAGGGGGCAGCCTCTTGAAGTAAATGTTAATCCAATGCAGATAAATCATATTGTGTTGAGACATGGTATTAATAAACAAAGGCGGCTCAGATTGTTGTAACAGCAATCGAGGTGAGAAAAAGGGATAGAAATTCAACAAATAAACAAAAAACGAAAAAAAATATTTAGGAATATATGCAAGGTATATCTGATATCAATGAATAACAATACATTATTACATGATTATATATCTAAGTCGAAGAAACAAAGCAATAGACCATATGATATCTGAGCAGAAAAAAAAAAAAACAATATAGGGGACCAGATAAAGAAAAGTGAATTGAAAGATATTTGTTTAGAGAAAGGGTTTGTATGTTTGGGCCTCATTAATTCCAGGGGGAAATGTGGTGCATAGACGCTCTATCCACAAGGTTTCTTTTTGACACACTATTTTGTCCTAGTCTCCACCCCTGGGGTCTGTTGGAACTACTGCTAGTACAATGAATGAAATGAGGGAGATAGGGGTCAAGGTGCCTGCTAACTGCTGTCACCATTTTTCCTTCCCCTGAGAAATAGACATGGTCCTTAATTCTACAACGTAGGTGTCTGATTGTTTTCCCTACGTAGAACGCGCCACATTGACATAGCATAAGGTACACCACTCCTTTTGTGTCACAGTCTGCGTAGAATTTGGGCGTAAATTCTTCCCCATTGGGTAGTAGGAAAGATTTCCCCTCCTTAACCCAAGGGCAGAAAGCACATTTGCCGCATTGGGAAATTCCTGTTTTCGATTGTTTGTATTTAGGGGTGGTTACAAAATGGCTTGAAGTCAGTTGATCACCCAGGGACCTGGTTCGTCTAAACGTTATTTGAGGGGAAGGACCAATGTATTTGTTAATAATGGGGTCTTCTTGGAGGATCGACCAATGTTTACTGAGTATGTCCCGAAGTTTCTGATGCTGTTGCGAAAATTTAGTGATGAATCTCACTGGGGCATTGGTAGAAATTGTTTTTTTCTTGAAAAGTAAGGAATTTCTAGATTGGCGAACGGCTTTATTGTATGCACTACGCAGTATAGTCTTAGTGTAGCCTCTTGCTAATAGTCTATTGCGGAGCGCGTTTGCTTGGAATTTAAATTCCTCTATGTGTGTACAGTTGTGGCACAATCTGAGATACTGTGCAAAAGTAATACTTTTGATAAGTGGTCTGGGATGGGCGCTTTCCGCGTGCAGTAAGGTGTTAACTGCCGTTTCCTTTCTGAACAGAGTAGTGGCTAGGCAGTTCTCTTTGTCTTTAAAGATAATTAGATCTAAAAAGGTTATTTGGTTTGGATGAGCACAGGTGGTGAATTTGAGATTCATAGAGTTATGATTGATAGTTTGAATGAAACTATCCAATAGATCTTGGGTACCTGTCCAAACTAAAAAAATGTCATCTATATAACGCCGCCATATAAGGGCGTGGTCAGTATAGATGGTGAGGTCCTCATTAGAAAAAATATTGCGTTCCCACCCCCCCAGGTACAGGTTAGCGTAGCTCGGTGCACAACATGTGCCCATGGCCACGCCCTGTACCTAGAGGAAGTGGGAATCCTTGAAACAAAAGTAGTTACGGGTTAGTACAAATTTCAGCACATCCAAAACAAATTCACAATATTCCCACCTGTAGTGATCTTGTTCTCGTAGGAACATGCGTGCCATCCCGATGCCCTGCTCGTGTGGGATGCTGGAGTATAAAGACTCCACATCCAATGTCACGAGGAGGGCATCGGGAGGGACAGGCAGTCCCTCTATTTGTTTCAGAAGGTCAAGTGTATCACGAGTGTAGGACGGAAGGCTCAATACATGTGGCATTAAGATAGAATCAATGAGACCGCTAGCGTGTTCAGACAAAGAACCAATGCCCGAGACGATTGGGCGGCCAGGGGGCATTGTGCGGTGCTTATGTATCTTCGGTAAGGCATAAAAAGTAGCCTCTTTAAGGTTTTTTAATGTTAAGATAATTGTATGTGTCTTGGTCAATTAAGCCCTTTTGAAAGGCCAGACCAATGATTTCCAGGTATTCTTGCTTAAATTCTTGAATGCGGGTCTCAGATAGGTAGCGATAGCATTGTTTATTTGATAAGATCCTATTCACCATAGATTCATAGTATGTTTTTGTCATAAGAACAATGTTTCCTCCTTTATCTGAGGCTTTAATTTCTAGGTCTGGGTGGTTTTGCAAGGCTTGGATGGCTTGTCTTTGAGAGTACGAGAGATTTCCTGGGGTCATTGATGTAGTGATCTGTTTTATATCTTTAATAGTTCCCATGAGAAATGCCCAAATATGCGAATTGGTAGTTAGTTCTGGGAATCATCAGGATTTGGATTTGAATTTTTTTGTTGTTATATTCTGTGTATATGTAGTAGATGCCGTCGTGTCTTGTGAAGGATTTGATTCTTGCGGCGGTTCATTTTCCTGAAATAGGAGTATTAGATCTCGGAGGGCTCGAAAGTCCTACATAGAGAAATGTTTCACTTGTTCTGATATGGTCTTTTTCCTGCAACGTCTGGTGATGTTTCCAGCAATGTGCGGCCGCCTAGCGCCACACCTACCTCTCAGGTGATTGGCGCAATAGGTATTCCGAGGCGCTGTGCTGGCATGTGTGCGGCTGCCATTTGTCTCCTCGTCCCTCCCCGATGGGCCGGCGACTGGCGGTCCCGCAACAGGGGGGTGAGTCATGCGCAGTATGCCCCCATGTTTCCCTGGTTGCCAGGTTACTGGGACGCAGCTGCCGTCTCTCTCCCCGGCGTGCCGTCAGCTTTCGGTTCACGTCGGAGGTGGGGAGCCTGCGCGGCTGCTTCCGTGCGGGCTCCGTTGCCAGGATACCAGGACGCGACTGCCTCCTCTCTCCCCGCCGTGCCGTCAGCTGTTCGGACGGCGCCGGAGATTGAGGCATGCGCAGTACGCGTCGGCGGCTGGCCTGAATGTCGTCACGTCGGCTACGCTGATTGGTGACTACAGGCGGGGCAGATGTACAAGAGACGCTTCCTGCGTCTCCCCTTGTACAATCCACTTTACCAGCCGCTCTCTACGAGGCGGCTGTGTGAATCTATGAGGTCTAAACCCTCTCCTTTTTTTATCTACTAACCTAACTGCTAATCCAGGTAAGCTCTGATCCATAACTGCCTATTAGATACCGCTTCTAAATACTGATAGATACTCTATACTTATGGCTTTTTATATCTCTCTATGGGTCTATCTTGATGACAGCCTCAGCAGAATTGGGGATAATCCACATTACCAGCCGCTCTCTACGAGACGACTGTGTGAATCCATGAGGTCTATAACCCTCCCCCCTTTATCTACTATACCTAGCTGCCAATTCAGGTAAGCTCTGATCTATAACTGCCTAGTAGATACCGCTTTTAAACACTGATAGATACTCTATACTTATGACTTTTTATCTTTCCCTATGGGTCTATCTTGACAGCCTCAGCAGAATTGGGGATCAGGAACAGTAATTACCTAAGTAATAAATTTCACACTAATCTCGGTGTATGCCATCACTTATCCTTGACACCAGATCCCCCTCCATCGAACTAAAACTGATGCCCACTGAGAGATACCAATATATGCTAATGAGGTTGCTTCTACTATACATAGCTACTTTGCCTATAAGGGTAAGTCCAATTTATACCTCAAATCTGATTACCATTTTAAATATTAGAGGACACCCGAATATGCTATATGTTACTTCTAACATGTTTATCAAATAATTTCATAACTTGATTAAATTGATTTAACTTTAGGACTGAAACCTGCACGTAGCATTTTCCCTCTGTAACCTTTTCCCCCCTCCCCCCTCCCTTTCCCCCCCTTCCCCCCTCCCCACGCGCCCCCTCTCCCCCACCCCTCCCCCCTCCCTTTTTCCCCTCCCTCCCCCGCCGTCCGTTTCCCCCCCCTCCCCCTCTCTCCCCCCCTCTTCCCCCCCCTCTCCCCCCCCTTTTTTTCCCTTCCCATTCCACTCTTACCTATTATGCAGCACATATCCCATATTTACTTTAGTCCACCCAGTCATTACCATTTTTAATTATGTTACATTCGTCCCCACATTGTCTGTTTATTGCCGGGTCTCTGTAGGTTAGACACATTTCCTTAGGTTTTAGGGACAGCCTCTTCCGTTATTTCACTACATGGTTTGTTTATCTAATTTCATTTAATTATATTACACCATGATGAATTATTTACCGCAAATGTATTGTTCATTACAGTATTCAATTCTGTGCTCCTAAAGAAGCGCAATTGGCGCGCAACATGTCGAGCTCATACAGAATTTGATTATCACCACTGCATAGCTTCTGGTTCCACGCAACGTAACTATACTGATCAAGATTTTTGATTCTAAACACTGCTCTAATTACTGGATTTAACCATTTAGTTAGCTATGTATGGAGTGCATAATTTGTAAACTGTTTAATTATGAATTGAATCCTACTTGTCTCCTTGTTTTATGCTCTTTTTTAATATTTTCTAAATAAACTAGAATTTTAAACATATACTTAGTAATCACTGTGCCTAAAAAGTCTTGAGCCCACATTTTCTCCATGTTCTCCAAAGTGCCAAAGTTGGTCGCCATTCTACGAGCAGGCGCAATTTTGCAATTTTGAATCGTGACGTGTTGGGTATAAATTTACTCAGCGTAACATTATCTTTCACAAAAAGATAAAAGATTTTTTTTCCCAAAAAATTGGGCTTGTAAGACCGCTGCTCAAATACGGTGTGACATAAAGTATTGCAATGATCGCCATTTTATTTTCTAGGGTGTCTGAAAAAAAAAAAAAAAATATATATATATATATATATATATATATATATATATATATATATATATATATATATATATATATATATATATATATATATATATATATATATATATAATGTTTGGGGTTCTGGGGTGCTTGCCCTGTGTCATTTAGCCCCCTGTAACACCTAAGAAAACCTGGCTGATCCTGCCAGCTTCTCCCACCCTTCTGTAAACTGACCACGGTGTATCATGGCTGCTGAGACCAGACACCATAGTGAGTTTACATGCCTCTGTCATCAGCAGCCTGCTATCTGCTCTACTCTTTGCTCCTGTGTCCTCCTTCCCCCTCCCCTCTCTGTCTGTATGTGAGCCGCCCCTCCCCCCTCCTGCTGCTCTCATAAAACTAACCTACACTAACCTATATATATAGAAAAAAAAAAAAACTGAGGGACTCACAAGGAGCTTGCTGTATTAACTATGCAATGTTAGTACAGCAATATTCCCACTGTGCTATTTTATTCTGACAGGGGGACCGCCCTCCCCACCAGAAATCACTGGTCAGCACTTGTAGCCATTGTCTGAGAGCACTGATTGGATGCCAATTACTGCTGGTTTTCCTGCATGTTCGTTCCACAGAAGCTAGCCGTGAGATCGGCTTCTGTCAAACAAGGACCTGTACACACAGACCAAATGCCAGCCGGTTTCTACTGTACTTGCTGATTTCAGCCAATATTCGGCCTATGTGTATGGAGCTTAGGGCTTATAATAAAACAGATAATCGCTATAGTGAGAAGCCAAGTCAGCAAGCAAACACAGCTATTATTATTTAAAGTTCATCTGTGACCAGAATATGATCATTTAATTTTTTTTCATACTCTTAATTAGGGATGAGCCGAACACCCCCCAGTTCGGTTTGCAGCAGAACATACGAACAGGCAAACAATGTGTGCGAACACGCAAACACCGTTAAAACCTATGGGATGCGAACGTGAAAAATCAAAAGTCTGCATTGTAAAGGCTTATATGCAAGTTATTGCCATAAAATAGTGTTTGGGGACCCGGGTCCTGCACCAGGGGACATGTACTGTATCAATGCAAAAAAAAGTTTTAAAAACGTATGTTTTTTGGGAAGCAGTGTTTTGATAATGCTTAACCAGTTGCCGACCGCCGCACGCTGATGTACGGGCAGGCATAAGGGCTTACATGTATGTCCCTGCCTGCCCGCGGGCGGGGGGTCCGAACGAACCCCCCCCAGTGCCTGCAGCAGTCGGATTACCGTCACGTGTGATCCAGGGTGAGGGGGAGGCCACTGATTCATGGCCACCCTCTCACCATCGCTCCTGGCGAATGAGAATCTTTCTCTGCTGCTGTAATGTAAACAGCGGCAGAGGAAGTGATGTCATTGCTCCCCGTGAAGCCTTTTCATTCCGGCTTCCGAGGAGAGAAGACATCAAGTAAGTGCACCAAACACTACATGTACAGTAGAACACTCTAGGCACACTTATCACCCCCCTGTACCCCTGTCACAGTGACACCAATAGCAGTTTTTTTTTTCTGATTATTGCATTATTGATTATTGCATTGTCATTTTGTGACAGTTATAAGTGGTAGGGCAGTTAGTGGTAAGCCCCTTTAGGTCTAGGGTACCCCCCTAACCCCCCTAATAAAGTTTTAACCCCTTGATCACCTCCCGTTGCCAGTGTCACTAAGTGATTGTTTATCTGATCGCTGTATTAGTGTCACAGGTGACGCTAGTTAGGCAGGTAAGTACTTAGGTTCTCCGTCAGGTGTTTATAGCGTCAAGTACCCCCATATACTACCTAGTAAAGGTTTTAACCCCCTGATTGCCCCCTAGTTAACCCTTTCACCAGTGATCACCGTATAACTGTTACGGGTGACGCTGGTTAGTTAGTTTTTTATAGTGTCAGGGCACCCGCCATTTATTACCTAATAAAGGTTTAAGTTGTGGTCCCTGCCAAGGTCAGGCGTACCAGACCCCAATCTTCTTCTTCTGCTGTTGAGGTGCAAGAACCTCAGGGCTCTCGTATGGAGCAGAGAAGTACTAGCGCCGCTATTCCTTCTGGTGAACTGGCAAGCACCAGCGGCCTAGTACACTCTGGTCGTACATCCAGCACTGCAGTAACACTTGGTGACGTGGCGAGTCCCATAAGTGCAGTTCAAGCTGATGAGATGGCAAGCACAAGTAGTGTCCCGCTGCCACCAAGAAGAAGACGAACACAGGCCCGTCACTTGATTTTTATTCACTGTTTTTCACCGAAGATCTCTATAGATCTATTGTGGACCAAAGCAATTTGTATGCTGGTCAACACATCCCCACAATTCCCCAGTCCTCCCTTGCCTGACCCAAATCACCATATGCCCGTGTTCTCTGCTTCCATGGCCAGGGCATGATACGAGCAGATTTCACGGTTCATGCACTTCAACAACAATGAACTCTGTGGTCCTCGTGGAGACCCTGGATACCATTGGCTCTACAAAATGCCAGAGATTGGAAACCAATTACGCTTTCCGAATTTAAGATCTTTCTGGGCCTATCCCTCCTTATGGGCATAACCAAAAAGAGTGAGTTGCGGTCATATTGGTCCACTGACCCAATTCACCATATGGCCGTGTTCTCTGCTTCCATGGCCAGGGCACGATATGAGCAGATTTTGCGGTTCATGCACTTCAACAACAATGAACTCTGTCCTCGTGGAGACCCTGGATATGATCGGCTCTACAAAATTCAGCCCCTCGTAAACCACTTCAACCAACGTTTTGCAGACTTGCTTACTCCCCATCAAGTTGTCTGCATTGATGAGTCCCTGATTAAGTTTTCTGGCCGCTTGTCATTCAAACAGTACCTTCCCAGCAAGCGTGCCAGATACGGGGTCAAGATGTATAAGAAAGAAATCGCTCCTGTGCACAAGTGGATAACGAGACTGGTAGTGCAAGGACACAGGTCTTGCTGCCCTCAAGGATGGGGAATCCTAATAGACAACAAGAAAAAAGGAAAAGAGGGTGCACCAGCCATGTGCATTATCTTTTGGATAAAAATTTATTGAAAATAATGATAAAAAGGAACTACTCACAAGCAGTTGTAGAAGATGGCACAATGTAAAAGTACACCGACTAGCAGTATGCGGTCTAGGATGAGCGGAAACTTCCAAAGGTCATAGAGGAACTCACAAGAGTCACTACCAGTTGACGCGTTTCGAAGGGAATGTCCCTTCTTCCTCAGAGCTCGGCAGTGAACACTCCTTCAGCAGTCCCTATATATGTATGCCTGAAAGCACTATCAGTGAATCAGAGAGAGTGCTTAGTGCCCCTCCCCCTTATGCCCCTCCCCCTTAAGTCCCTTGGACCAGTGGGCGGTCAAATCAGACAATGAATTAATATGAATAAATAATATTAGTAATAATAATAATAAAAAAGCCGCCCATATTAGGAGCATAGCTAGACCTTATTTACAGGCAGTGGCCTACCGTGCATGTGGTGTGCAGAGATGGTATGTGCATGTGGTGTGCAGAGATGGTTAATAAGAGGACCCCCCCAGTCCGTGGTGTCTCTTGTTCTCTTGTTTACATGAATGTAATCAACTATGGTTGCAATACATTATTGCCCAGAGGGAACGCAAGCTAGTTAAAATCCATGCTGATATTATTTTACAAGAGAATCTGTCTTCATTTTTGGATGTTACAACATTCGACAGTTTGGATCTCAAAATCAATGAACAGATGATGGCGTATGAAACTAACCTTATCAGTAAAAAATTAGGGAAGTTTGAGCGAGACGGGTTGGATTACCTTAACAATAGGGAGTTCAACTGGAAAAAGCCCAGGACTTATACTGATAAGGCTAAAGGTTTGAAGGACTCTAAGAATAGGTCAAGTAATAACAATAATAATAATAAAATTAATGACACAAACAGAAATGATTACACCATCAATGAGCCTAATCCCACCACCTCATCTCAGACTTTGTTCATCTCAGCCTCGGTGTACTAGGTATACTGATGACTCTAGTCACGTTAAGAATGGTCGATTATACAATAAGAGTAATAAACATCTATTTAAAAAGAGCAATAAAGGTGCACATAACAGTCGTCGACCCTCTAATAGGGATCGAATAAATGGGAATGGAGACTTTCACTCAGAATTACCATCCAACATAGTTGACCCTATGATAGCGGGTGTTAGAGGTAGAGGGCCTGCTAGTTCCTCACTGCTTGGGAGGGATTGTTCTACAGCTCTTGCAGACTCTCTACCGCCTCCTAGTACTAGGCCTGTGGTTACTTCTTCGGCCACTGACCCTGAGGTTATTTTGGATCCCTCTATAGCAGTTCACAATCCCTTTACCATTCTAGAGAATCTAGAATCTGGGGGAGGGGCGTAAGGGGGAGGGGCCCTAATCGCTCTCTCTGATTCACTGATAGTGCTTTCAGGCATACATATATAGGGACTGCTACTGTTTTCTTTCTTACCTCTCTTCATGCAGACACGACTGTCCAAATTACTACGGCGACTGGTGTTGTGGAGAAACCCCTCTGTGTCCACGAATATAACCTCAATATGGGAGGGGTGGACCTCAACGACCAGTTGTTGGTGCCGTACCTAGTTGCCTGTAAGGCCAGACGCTGGTAAAAAAAAGTGTCTGTATACTTATTTCAATTGACTTTGCTGAATGCTTATGTGCTATACAGAGCTTCAGGACAGACTGGATCCTTCCTAGTTGAGTTTTAGCATAGGGTACAGCATTGCACAGACTAGGCACACTTTTACAGGGTCTCCCAAGATGCCATCGCATTTTGGGAGACCCGAACCTGGAACTGGTTACAGTTATAAAAGTTACAGTTATTAAAAAAAAGTAAAAAAAAAATTACACAAAAAAATATAAAATAAAAAAAACAAAAATAGTTGTTGTTTTATTGTTCTCTCTCTCTCTCTATTGTCCTGCTCTTTTTTACTGTATTCTATTCTGCAATGTTTTATTGCTATTATGTTTTATCACGTTTGCTTTTCAGGTATGTAATTTTTTTATACTTTATTGTTTACTGTGTTTTATTGTTATAATAACAAGTGTAGGCGCAACAACTCAGCAGTCGTATATCTCCCAGTGCAAATCTTGTGAAGTAAATGTTTGATAATGATTATATGATGGAGCTGATATATACTGTCAGCAGTCTAAATGATGACACTAAAGGGAGTGAAGAAGCCGTCCAATAGGTGCAAGCAGGGCTGCCATCAATGGAACAGAAACCATATTCCCAGGGCTGAGGAGAGAACACAAATGGAGAGGCACCTCTGGGTGCAGTAGTTTGTACAATCGGTTTTAAAAATATGCACTCACATTTAGGAAGAAAGTGGTAGGCATGGTATACAAATGTCGAGATGACGCTCCCAGTGCTGTGCCATGTACATCTAGGCTGCTGGTGACTGCGGGCAGTGGCTCTTCTGACAGATGGATTCATTGGCTCCAGAAGACAACCTCAGAACGAGGTTTTAAGCGCACGATGCAGCTGGCTCAGAGGAGTGTCGTCATCAAATGTGGACGCGTTTCGTGAGCATGCGCACTTGGATGTAATTACAAGTCGCGCTCCTTTCTCAACCAATTTTTTACTATTTTTTTTTGTATTTGCTTTGCAGGTATGGTATGTCTTATTGTTATACTGTAATGTTACTTTTTTTATTGTTAACCATCATTTGCTTGGCAGGTACGCTTTTTACTATGTTTTTTTTGTTTTACTTTGCAGGTATGGTAAGTCTTACTGTTATACTGTAATGTTACTTTGTTTTATTGTTAGCCATCATTTGCTTAGCAGGTACGCCATTCAGTTGCTTTTTCTCTGGCTCTCCTGTCCCAACAGGGAACCCGAGAATGCAGCCGGTGATTTGGCCAGCTGACCATAGAGCTGATCAGAGACCAGAATGACTCCAATCATCTCTTTGGCCTAAGAAACCGGAAGCTATGAGCATTTCATGACTTAGATTTCGCTGGATGTAAACAGCGCCATTGGGAAATTGGGAAAGCATTTTATCACACTGATCTTGGTGTGGTCAGATGCTATGAAGGCAGAGGAGAGATCTAGGGTCTAATAGACCCCAATTTTTTCAAAAAAGAGTACCTGTCACTACCTATTGCTATCATAGGGGATATTTACATTCCCTGAGATAACAATAAAAATGATTAAAAAAATGAAAGGAACAGTTTAAAAATAAGATTAAAAAGCAAAAAAAAAAATTTTTAAAAAGCACCCCTGTCCCCCCCACCTGCTTTCACGCAAAGGCGAACGCAAGCGTCAGTCTGGCATCAAATGTAAATAGCAATTGCACCATGCATGTGAGGTATCACCGCGAAGGTCAGATCAAGGGAAGTATTTTTAGCAGTAGACCTCCTCTGTAAATCTAAAGTGTTAACCTGTAAAGGCTTTTAAAGGCTTTTAAAAAAGTATGTAGTTTGTGGCCACTGCATGTTTGTGCGCAATTTTAAAGCATGTCCTGTTTGGTATCCATGTGCTCGGTCTAAGATCATCTTTTTTATTTCATCAAACATTTGGGCAATATAGTGTGTTTTATTGCATTAAAATTAAAAAATGTGTGTTTTTTCCCAAAAAAAGCGTTTGAAAAATCGATGTGCAAATACTGTGTATAAAAAAATTAAACACCCATCATTTTAATCTGAAGGGCCTTTGCTTTAAAAAAGTATATAATGTTTGGGGGTTTAAAGTAATTTTTTTGTAAAAAAATTTTTTTTTTCTTGTAAACAAAAAGTGTCAGAAAGGGCTTTGTCTTCAAGTGGTTAGAAGAGTGGGTGATGTGTGACATAAGCTTCTGAATGTTGTGCATAAAATGCCAGAACAGTTCAAAACCCCCCCAACTGACCCCATTTTGGAAAGTAGACATCCCAAGCTATTTGATGAGAAGCATGTCGAGTCCATAGAATATTTTTTATTGTGACACAAGTTGCGGGAAAAAGACAATTTTTTTTTGCACAAAGTTGTCACTAAATGATATATTGTTCAAACATGCCATGGGCATATGTTAAATTACACCCAAAAATACATTCTGTTGCTTCTCCTGAGTACGGGGATACCACATGTGTGAGACCTTTTGGGAGCCTAGCTTTGTACGGTACCCCAAAAACCAAGCACCACCTTCAGGGTTTCTAAGGGTGTAAATTTTTGATTTCACTCCTCACTGCCTATCACAGTTTCGGAGGCCATGCAATGCCCAGGTGGCACCACCCCCCCTCCCAAATGACCCCATTTTGGAAAGTAGACACCCCAAGCTATTTGCTGAGAGGTAAGGTGAGTATTTTGCAGACCTCGCTTATTGTAACAAAGTTTTGAAAATTGAAAGAAGGAAAAAAAAATTCTTTTCTTTCTTCATTTTCAAAAACAAATGAGAGCTGCAAAATACTGACCATGCCTCTCAGCAAATATCTTGGGGTGTCTACTTTCCAAAATGTGGTCATTTGGGGGGGTTGTGCCATCTTGGCATTTTCTGTCATTCGAAACTGTGTCAAGTAGTGAGGAGTGAAATCAAAAATTTACGACCTTGGAAATCCTGAAGGCGGTGCTTGGTTTTCGAGGCCCCGTACGTGGCTAGGTTCTCAAAAGGTCCCCCACATGTGGTATCCCCGTACTCAGGAGAAGCAGCAGAATGTATTTTAGGGTGCAATTACACATATGCCCATGGCCTGTGTGAGCAATATATCATTTAGTGACAACTTTGTGCAAAAAAAAAAAAAGTTTGTCATTTTCCCGCAACTTGTGGCAAAATATAAAATATTCCACGGACTCAACATACCTCTCAGCAAATAGCTTGGGGTGTCTACTTTCCAAAATGGGTTCATTTTGCCGGGTTTGTGCCATCTTGGCATTTTATGGCCTTCAAAAACTGTGATAGGTAGTAAGGAAGAAATCCTGAAGGCGGTGATTGGTTTTCGGGGGCCCCGTACACGGCTAGGCTCCCAAAAAGTCCCACACATGTGGTATCCCCGTACTCAGGAAAAGCAGCAAAATATATTTTGGAGTGTAATTCCACATATAACCATGGCATGTGTGAGCAATATATCATTTAGTACAACTTTTTGTAAAATATATTTTTTTTGGTCATTATTCAATCACTTGGGACAAAAAAATCAAAATATTCAATGGGCTCAACATGCTTCTCAGCAATTTCCTTGGGGTGTCTACTTTCCAAAATGGTGTCATTGGGGGGGGGGGTTGTACTGCCCTGCCATTTTAGCACCTCAAGAAATGAGATAGACAGTCATAAACTAAAAGCTATGTAAATTCCAGAAAATGTACCCTAGTTTGTAGATGCTATAACTTTTGTGCAAACCAATAAATATACGCTTATTGACTTTTTTTTTATAACAAAAAGTAGAAAATATCATTTTTTTTCAAAATTTTCGGTCTTTTTCCATTTATAGTGCAAAAAATAAAAACCGCAGAGGTGATCAAATACCATCAAAAGAAAGCTCTATTTGTGGGAAAAAAGGATGCAAATTTCGTTTGGGTACAATATTGCATGGCCGCGCAATTATCAGTTAAATCGACGCAGTGCCAAATTGTAAAAAGTGCTCTGGTCAGGAAGGGGGTAAAACCTTCCGGGGCTGAAGTGGTTAAAGTGAAACAAAACAAATGTAATATTCCTTTTAAATACTGTGCCTGGGGGGTGCCCTGAGTATGCCTGTAAAGTACCACATCTTTCCCATGTTTATAACAGTACCACAGGAAAATGGCATTTCTAAAGGAAGGAATGTCATTTAAAACTGCTCGCGGCTGTAACGTATTGTAGGATCCCGGCAATATATATAGAAATACCAAAAATACCCCCCAAAATATGGCGTGGATGTCCCCCCAAAAGCCATACCAGGCCCTTCAGGTCTGGTATAGATATTAAGGGGAACCCCACACCATTTTTTTTTTAAAAATTGCGTGGGGGGCCCCAAGGCACTATATACTTTGAACAGCAGTATATATATTATATGGCCTGCCCTATATACTCTGCAGAAAATTGGGCCTTGGGTGTTGGTGGTACCAGAACAGTGTAATTCCTCACAGTGACTCTTGTTGGGCGCAGGAATGGGCCCTGCTGTGAAATATTATATCAAGAATTGTAATTACATGCCCCTGTTAAACAGGGGCAGAAAAAAATGGGCCTTGAGTGGTGGTGGTACCACAACACTGTAAC
The DNA here is from genome assembly GCA_037952925.1 of Lithobates clamitans. Lineage (NCBI taxonomy): Eukaryota > Metazoa > Chordata > Amphibia > Anura > Ranidae > Lithobates > Lithobates clamitans. Next base: position 12,209,320 of record JBBGZY010000140.1, read on the forward strand.
CCCTCACAGATACTCTTGTTGGGCACAGGAACGGGCCCTGCTGTGAAATATTAGATCAAAAATTGTAATTACATGCCCCTGTTAAACAGGGGCAGAAAAAGTGGGCCTTGGGTGGTGGTGCCCTAAACCAAATATTGTTGGAAGCTAGCATCATCAAGATTGAGGAGGAATAGGATAGGCAGCATAGGCAGTCTGCAAGGGATCCCACATCCATAGCAAATTCAATCAGTTACATCAGCATCAGGTGCTTAATAGTTGTTGATCCAGGACTGATTCAACTTTATGAATGTGAACCTTTCAACGGAGTCTGTGGACAGGCACACTCTTTGATCCGTTAAAAACCCTCCAGCAGCACTGAATGTGCATTCAGAAAGCACGCTGGATGCAGAACAGGCCAGTAGCTCAATTGCATATTGAGCAAGTTCTGGCCAGTAGTCCATCCTCAAGACCCAGTGGATGCGCTGTTGGAAAGGTCTCCACTTCTGCTCTTGCCCCTAGATATTCCTGCAGCATATAGTGCAGACGCTGGTGATGGTTACTTGAACCAATCAGACCATGGTGCTGAGGACTGAAAAATTGTTTAAAGGCATCGGTCAGCTGGCCACCTTCTCCTTTGACTGAATGAAGCCTCAGCAACACGTTGTCTAGCACCAGGAAATGGTAACCTCCCAGGGTCTGGGAATGCATTGCACAAACCTTTCTTTAAAGCCTCCTGAAGATGTTTCATCCTCTGCTCCCTCTGCGAAGGCAGGATGAGTTCTGCAACCTTACCCTTGTAACGTGGATCAAGAAGGTGATGGGCTGGCCAAGCATGTCTCCAGACCTAAACCCTATTGAGCATCTGTGGGGCATCCTCAAATGAAAGGTGGAGGAGCGCAAGGTCTCTAACATCTACCAGCTACGTGATGTTGTCATGGAGGAGTGGAAGAGGACTCCAGTGGCAACCTGTGATGCTCTGGTAAACTCTATGCCCAAGAGGGTTAAGGAAGGGCTGGAAAATAATGGTGGCCACACAAAATATTGACACTTTGGGCCCAATTTGGACATTTTCTTTTTTTCTCTTTTTTTTTTTTTATAAAATTTGATTGAAGTCAAAAACAGAAAATTGTTACAATTTGAACATCAGGTACATCATACAAAAGGTTTTGTGAATTACAAATGTTCTTCAGATCATGTTATGTACCAAAGAGAAGAACAAAATGCAAAACAACCTAATCATTTCTTTATGCAAATGGTCCACAACCCTGCTACATCAGGTACATTATGATTATCAGAGACCCGATTTCAAGAACGAAAACGGGAAGGAAGGAAGAAGGAAAGTAATGAAGATTGAAAAAAAAGGGGGTGGGGGATAGAAAAAAGAGAGAGAGGAGAACAGAGAGAAAAAAAAAGGGGAGGGATGAGGGAAACTGTAGGAAAAAGAGTGGGGGAAGAAGACGGGGGGGGGGGGCACAAGAAAAAGAAGACAGCATGTATGAATTAGCGGGGTAAAAATAACATGCCACTCTTTAACAGTTGGAGGTGTACTAGATCGCCAATGTATCGAAACACAAAGTCTTGCCGCATTCACCATATGCATAGCTAGTGATTTGTAGTAGTCCCTTTTAGACATTGTCATGTGATGCAATAAATATTGTGCTGGGGTATAGTTTAAGATATATGTGGTGACCTTTGTGATGATATCATGTACCTTTTTCCGGAAAGCTTGAATGGAATCACAGTCGCACCACATGTGGAGCATAGTGCCTTCTGCCGTACCACACCTCCAGCATGTGCTAGGTATAGCAGGTGAGAATTTTTGGAGGAGAGAGGGAGTTCTATACCAACGTGATTCGATTTTGTAGCAATTTTCCTGAATAGCTACGTTCATGGAGCCCTTATGTGCATATTCGTGTATGGTTTCCCATTCCTGATCGGATAAGAAAGTGTGTAATTCCCTATCCCATGCGCTGCCTGCGGGATCGCTAGTAGTGTAATGCAGCGTACACACGGTCGGACTTTTCGACCGGACTGGTCCGACGGACCAAGTCCGGCGGACAATCCGATCGTGTGTGGGCTTCATAGGACCTTCAGCGGACTTTTCCAGTCGCAAATCTGACAGACTTTAGATTTAGAACATGCTTCAAATCTTTACGTCGTCACTCCGTCGGACCCAGAAATCCACTCATCTGTATGCTAGTCCGATGGACAAAAAAACAACGCATGTTCAGAAGCAAATACAAAACGGAAGCGCTCGGTCTGGTAAAACTAGTGTTCGTATTGTAGGTAGCACATTCCTCACGCTGCAAATTCTGTGATTGTTGAATGCAGTGCATTAATTGTCTTCTTTATAATGCTAGAAGAACAAAGTTGTTTTGCTGTTCCCTTTCACACAAAGTTCTCCCAAACTGATTTCTGGATTATTTCTCTTGATCTCATGCATGATATTGTATTTGTTTTAAAAGCCATATCCCCATACGAATGTTTACACAATTGTTTTTTGGAGTCATGTTTTATTTTTTATTTCATCAAGATCTTTTTTATGATTTTTGTCAAAATTATTTTCTCTTTATCTCCATATATCTCTTTTTTTTTGTTTGTAAAGTTACCACAAAGAACCAATTTATTTATTTATTTATTTATTTATTTATTGTAAATTTACCACAAAGAACCATTTTTTTTGTTTGTTTTTTTTGTAAAGTTATCACAAAGAACCATTACTTTTGTACATTTTTACTTTTTGTTTTGGTATAAAGTTACCACAAAGAACTTTTTTTTGTTATATTTTTTTGTAGATTTTTTTTTGTTGTAAAGTCACCACAAGAACATTATATTTTTTTTTTGGGTTTTGGAACCTCAAGCCTAGGTTCGGGCGGCGCTTGAGTGAAGCCGAAAGTGGCCGAAAAGAGCCGAGGACCGGCTCTGTGTATTTCGGTGCCAGCGGCGCCATTTTCAAATCGCAGACGGTGATCGCTCCGCTCAGTCAGCGGGGGATCGCAGGGGATCGGCGTATAACACGCACCCGCGATTTTCCCCTGATTTTAAGGAGAAAAAAGTGCGTGTTATAGCCGATAAATATGGTATATATGTATATATACACATATACATATATATACTTGTTGTTGGGGTGTCTATCTGTGAAACGTGGCCAAAAAAGGTAAAGTATTCCAGCTTGTTTCAAAGGGAATTTTAATTATGTCTTCAACTAGGAACTCTGCCCAAACAGACAATTTGTACACCACTTCACTACAATGTTTCATATTACTATTCCTGGACTCAAATATCTGTGTGCTAAGTATAGCTTTTGTTTCATTCACATAGGGGAGAAAAGACTCAGACAACCTGAACCCAGTGACCCCCGACCGCAACACCCGAATTGGGAAATCAGCCCAAGCCCCACAGAGGATGTTGAGGAAGAAGAGGTGGGCGACATGGGCACCCCACCAGCTTACGGTATTCTACGTATGGCTGCATATTTCGAGATACATTTTTTATCATCTATTTTAGGTGATCTGGTTGTGGAAGGGGAAGAAACAAGCACCAGCGCCACCCCCGAGGATGTGTAAGAAGTAGAGTTGGAGTTAGTAGGCGACATGTGCACCCCACCACGTGAGTGTCTGACACACCAGCTTATGATAATCTATGTATGGCTGCATATTTCGAAATACATTTTTTATTATCTATTTTAGGTGATCTGGTTGTGGAAGGGGAAGAAGCAAGCACCAGCGCCACCCCCAAGGATGTGTATGAAGGAGAGGTGGAGGAAGTAGGCAACATGGGCACCCCACCACGTGAGTGTCCGACACTAGGGATGAGCTTCGAGTTCGAGTCAAACTCATGTTCGACTTGAACATTGGCTGTTCGCAAGTTCGCCGAACAGCGAACAATTTGGGGTGTTCGCGGCAAATTCGAATGCCGCAGAACACCCCTTAAAAGTCTATGGGAGAAATCAAAAGTGCTAATTTTAAAGGCTTATATGCAAGTTATTGTCATAAAAAGTGTTTGGGGACCTGGGTCCTGCCCCAGGGGACATGGATCAATGCAAAAAAAAGTTTTAAAAACGGACGTTTTTTCAGGAGCAGTGATTTTAATAATGCTTAAAGTCAAACAATAAAAGTGTAATATCCCTTTAAATTTCATACCTGGGGGGTGTCTATAGTATGCCTGTAAAGGGGCGCATGTTTCCCAGGTTTAGAACAGTCTGACAGCAAAATGACATTTCGAAGGAAAAAACCCATTTAAAACTACCCGCGGTTATTGCATTGCCGACAATACACATAGAAGTTCATTGATAAAAACGGCATGGAAATTCCCAACAGGGGAACCCCGAACCAAAATTTAAAAAAAAAATGACGTGGAAGTCCCCCTAAATTCCATACCAGGCCCTTCAGGTCTGGTATGGATATTAAGGGCAACCCCGGCCAAAATTAAAAAAAAAAATGACGTGGGGTTCCCCCTAAATTCCATACCAGACCCTTCAGGTCTGGTATGGATTTTAAGGGGAACCCCGCGCCAAAAAAAAAAAAAACGGCGTGGGGTCCCCCCAAAAATCCATACCAGACCCTTATCCGAGCAACCTGGCAGGCCGCAGGAAAAGAGGGGGGGATGATAGTGCGCCCCACCCCCCTCCTGAACCGTACCAGGCCACATGCCCTCAACATTGGGAGGGTGCTTTGGGGTAGCCCCCCAAAACACCTTGTCCCCATGTTGATGAGGACAAGGGCCTCATCCCCACAACCCTGGCCGGTGGTTGTGGGGGTCTGCGGGCGGGGGGCTTATCGGAATCTGGAAGCCCCCTTTAACAAGGGGACCCCCAGATCCCGGCCCCCACCCTGTGTGAAATGGTAAGGGGGTACTTACCCCTACCATTTCACTAAAAAACTGTCAAAAATGTTAAAAATGACAAGAGACAGTTTTTGACAATTCCTTTATTTAAATGCTTCTTCTTTCTTCTATCTTCCTTCATCTTCTTCTTCTTCTGGTTATTCTGGCTCTTCTGGTTCTTCCTCCGGCGTTCTCGTCCAGCATCTCCTCCGCGGCGTCTTCTGTCTTCTTCTCCTCGGGCAGCTCCTCACCCATGGCATGGGGGGAGGCTCCCGTTCTTCTCTTCATCTTCTTCTTCATCCTCTTCTCTTCTTCCTTCTTCTCTTCTTCCCTTCTTCATTTTCTTCTCTGGGCCGCTCCGCATCCATGCTGGCATGGAGGGAGGCTCCAGCTGTGTGATGGCGTCTCCTCGTCTGACGGTTCTTAAATAACGGGGGTGGGGCCACCCGGTGACCCCGCCCCCCTCTGACGCACGGGACATGACGGGACTTCCCTGTGGCATTCCCTATATAACCCCCTATATAATCCCTCCCCTTGCAGGGATACCTCAGTTTTGTAGCCAAGCAATATAGTGTATTAGAAGAGGGGTGGGACCTCTGTGTCCCGTGATGTCCATCGAAAAAAAAGGATTTTACAGGTAAGCTGTTTTAAAAAATCCTATTTTCTTTCTCGAACATCACGGGACACAGAGCCTCAGTAATTACTGATTCCCAGAGGAATGCTATCTGAGGGGGGGGGACCACAACCAAGTAGGGTGCAATCAGGCCTGAGGACTCTGTACCGCTGCCTGCAGCACACTACGCCCAAAGGCGATATCCTCATGCCTTCTCACATCCACCTGATAGAACCTGGTGAATGTATGGACTGAAAACCAGATTTCGGCCTTGCAGATTTGAGCCATAGAGGCCCGGTGATGCACTGCCCATGGAGCACCAATAGCCCTTGTGGAATGTGCCCTGCTCTGAAACGGAGGAATCTTCTGTTTCAAACCGTAAGCTTGAATGATCAATTGTCGAATCCATTTAGAAATGGTAGCTTTTGATGCTGCCTGTCCTCTACTGGGACCCTCTGGCAGCACAAACAAAACACTCTACTGGGACCCTCTGGCAGCACAAACAAAACATCCGTTTTGCGAATCTGAGCAGTCGCTTCCAGTTAAGTCTTAACTGCTCTTACTACATCCAAAGAATGTAATGATCTTTCTTCCGAAGAACAGGGATCTGGAAAAAAGAAGGTAGAACAATGTCTTGGTTTAGATGAAAATCTGAAACCACCTTTGGTAAAAAACTAGGATGAGGGCGCAGTACCACTCTATCCTTGTGTACAATCAACTAAGGCTCTTTACAGGAAAGAGCTGCTAATTCTGCTACTCTTCTAGCAGAAGAGATGGCTACCAGAAAGTTTAACTTCCTTGTCAGCAAGACCAAAGGAATCTGACGTATTGGTTCAAAGGGCTGTTTCTGTAAAACAGACAGAACCAAGTTCAAGTCCCAGGGTTTTAGGGGCGCCTTAACTGGAGGATTAAGACGCATCACCCCCTGCATAAAGTTTCGGACCAAAGAATGCGAAGCAAGTGGTCGTTGAAATAATACTGATAAGGCCGAGACCTGGCCCTTGATGGTACTCAAGGCCAGTTTTATCTCTAATCCCAATTGTAGAAAATCAAGAATTCTACCTATCACATATTTTCTTGGATGCCAACCCCTGGATTCACACCAGGATACATAAGCTTTCCAGACTCTATAATAAATCATTCTGGAAGCTGGCTTCCTTGCATTGATTAAGGTAGATATCACAGGACCTAAAAGCCCACGACTCTTCAGAACGTGGGTCTCAATAGCCAAACCGTCAAATTTAGCGTTTGTAAGGCAGGATCTTGAGATAACAGGTCTGGTCATACCGGTAGTGTCCACGGGTAACGCACCGTCATCCTTACTATTTCCGCATACCATGTCCTTCTGGGCCACGCGGGGTCCACCAGAAGTACTTACTTCTTTTCCTGCCTGATCCTGCGAAGGAGTCGTGGCAGTAGCAGAATAGGCGGGAATGCATAAATCAGTGAGAACCGATGCCACGGAATCACTAACGCATCCGTCCCGCATGCAAGAGGATCCCTTGTCCCTGCCACAAATCTGTCTATCTTTTTGTTGAATCAGGATGCAAAGAGATCTACATCTGGAACCCCCCATCTTTGGCATATGGCCCAAAAGACATCGGGATGCAGAGACCATTCCCCTGGAAGTAACTGCTGGTGACATAAATAGTCCGCCTGCCAGTTCTCTATCCCTGGAATGAAAACTACCAATATGCATGGCACATGCTTCTCTGCCCAGACTAAGATCTGGTTCACCTCTTTTTGGAGCAGCTCGGCTCCTGGTGCCTCCCTGATGATTGACATAAGCCACTGCTGTGGCATTGTCAGACTGGATCCTGACCGGGCAACCCTGTAGCCTGATAGTCCAGGCCTTTAGGGCTAGATATACCGCACGGATCTCCAGAATGTTGATGGGTAAGGTCCTCTCGGTTTTGGACCATACCCCTTGAACCGCAGACTGTTCCAGAACTGCTCCCCAAAATGACAGACTGGCATCTGTTGTTACCACCGTCCAGGTAAGAAAGGATTTCCCCTTCTGCAGGTTTTCGGGTATGAGCCACCAATTGAGGCTCTGACGCACCGCATGCGACAGGTGCATCGGAAAGTCTAATGCCTGAACCTTCTTGTTCCAGGCCGACAGAATACTGTGTTGCAGTAGTCTTGAATGGATCTGAGCATAGGAAACTGCTTCGAATGAAGACACCATCTTTCCTAGCAGCCTCATACAACGGCGGACAGAAGGACCCTTCTTGGTCCTGACTGCCATAATCAGCTCCCTTAGGGCAGTGATCTTTGCCTGAGGTAGAAATACTTACTCCTGGCTTGTATCTATGATCAGACCCAAATACTCCAGTCTTTTTACTGGTTTTAGGAAAGATTTTTCTAGGTTGAGGATCCAACCTAGGCGTTCCAGATACCTGACTGTGGTCCTCAAGTTCCCTTTCAAGGAGGCTACCGACCGGTCTATCAGGAGCAGGTCGTCTAGGTATGCTATAACAGCTATACCCTGAGCCCTTAATCTGGCCAGAAAGGGAGCCAAGACCTTTGTGAACACTCGAGGTACAGTGGCTATCCCAAAAGGCAGAGCCACAAACTGGAAATGGCGCCCTCCTATCTCGAAGCGCAGAAACTTCTGATGAGTTGGAAAAATGGGCACATGCAGATATGCATCTCTCATGTCTATCGATGCCAGAAATTCTCCTCCCTGCAGGGTGGAGACTACTGTCCGAATTGATTCCATGCGGAAGGATTGAATCCTTAGGAATAGGTTCAGATCCCTTAAATCCATAATGGGTCTGACAATCCCATTTGGTTTTTGGAACGTAAAAAGGTTGGAGTAGAAGCCCAATCCTTGATCCTTCGCGGGAACTATCACAATGACCTCCTGCGACAAAAGTCGCTCTAATGCTAGACGGAGCGACTGCTTCTTCTCTGGACCTCTGGGGACACTTGACCTGAGGAAACGAGGAGAAGAAAATTCCTGAAACTCCAGCTTGTACCCTAAGGTTACCATGGGGATTACCCATCTGTCCTGTTAGTCCTCCTGCCAGAACCCTGAGAACTGTCGCAGTCTTCCCCCCACTCGAGCGAGCGGGGGCGCCCCCTCATGCAGAGGTCTTAATGTTTTGCCTAGTAGGCTTCTTCCCCCAGGACTTCTTTTGTCCCTGGGGTTGACTCTTGTCTCTGGACCCAGATGGAGGAGGCCGTCGAGACTGCCTGGAGACTGAAGCCCCCGGCACTGGGGAAAGAGTTCGTTTGAAAGAGGGACACTTACTCTTCTTCTTAACAGATAAGAGAGTGCTTTTCCCACAAGAGATTCTCTTGATATAGTTATCCAAGTCTTCTCCAAACAACCTTTCATCACGAAATGGAAACCCAGCCAGGAGCTTCTTACATGGTGCTTCGGCTGACCAATTTTTCAACCATAGGATTCCACGTATATGCACTAACCCCAGCGACAGACGAGAGGTTTGCATGATAGAATCTCTGATGGCGTCAATGACATAACATAAGGCCGCTGGAAGGTTAGCCAACCCCTGGGCCTGCTGTTCAGGTAAAACTTTTATGACCTGTTTAACATGGTCTCTTAAGTATTGACAGACTCCAATCGCTGCTACTGCAGGTTTAGCCACTGAACCTGCTAAGGAGAAAACATCCTTCAATAGGGATTCCATCTTTTTATCTACAGAATCCCTGAGCATCTGAGCATTGTCTACAGGACAAGTCAGACTATTATTTACGGAGGAAATGGCGGCATCAATGGCTGGTATTCCCCACATTTTAATAAACTTTTCTTCCATAAGATAAAGTGTTGAAAACTTTTTTGGCGGAAAAAAAAACGTTTATCTGGGTGATCCCACTCAGCATAAATGAGCTTTTCAAGTAAATTATGAACAGGAAAAGCCTGTGCTGTTTGAGGAGGTTTCAGTGACCCTAAAGAAGAAGAGGATTCTTTAACTGATTCAGGTATGGGCAACTTAAATGTGGAGCGGACCAATCCAGTAAGGATCTGCACTAAGACTTTCTCCTCTTGGGAAGTCGCAGAGGGCCCCTCTCCACCTGATTCCTCCGAAGAGGAATCATCCGTCCCATCCCGATCCTCTGAAAGGGATTCCTCTCCTTTATCCCAGAGCTCCTCTTCCTGAGAGTCTTGGGGAACAGAGGAAGGCCTAGTGTGTTTTCTTCCACCGAGTGAAGATGTAATCACGGCCATTAATCTTTCCTCTAAACCATTAATGGTTGAGGAAAAAACCTCCTGTGTAATGTATACAGGGGCTGAAGTGCCAGAAGCAGGTGTAGCCCCTGACCCCGACGGCTCTCCCTGGCTAGCCATCCCTGGCCCCTCAGGGGGGGTGGATGCTGCAGACAGGGGGCCCGCAGAACCCGAACGAGATCCCCTAGAGTCTCTGGTTCTTGGGTTGCTTGAACCTCTTCTACCCATAGTGCAAAGCAACAAGGTGAAGGTATCACAAAATGAACACTGACTGCTGAGCGATGTAGTCTGGCTAAAAGCCTTGCTACCCCATGCCCATTCTGGTGTTACTTTAGTAAATGCTGCCTAGGAGAATGCCTGTGTCACACCTTACATGCAACCGTCAGCTCTGTGTCCCTCCAGAAGGCTTAGTGCACCTGTAATTAGTGCCTTTAATAGCCTGCAGCCGGCCCTGTGGGTGTCTGAGCACACTGTGCTGACGCCCCGCCCCCCCTCTACAGCACCCCCCTCGCCTTTTGAAAAAACTAGCGCTTCCCGCGCTAGCCGACCCTTCTGACCAACATGGAGGAAGGCTGGGGGAGGGGAGGAAGGAGAGAAGCCGGTGGTGATGGGCCTGCATGTGCAATGGCAGCGGCGGCGGCCACGACAGCGGTGAAAATGCGGTGTCTAACCACCTTACAGACCATCTGCAGCCTCCCCCTAGTCTGGGGGAGATATCCCTGAGGAGAACCCCCCATCCCATCCTACCTGGAGCCGGCCGGAGGAGCTTGTGCAGCATCGAACACTTCGGACAGATATCAGCATGAGAAGGTATGTGCTCTTGGCAGCCCCCGGTGGTCAAAATAGGCATAGCATGCATTTACCTTAAAGGAGAAAACCTACTAGAATTAAAACATTCTGTGGAATCTCCTCTTACCTTATCCAGCCACAGGGTTCTGTTACACAGACCCAATCTTCACCTCTCATGGTGGGCTCCAAAAAAAAAAAAAAACATCAGAGACTGGGGCCCCCTACGAATAGGGGGATCCACAGTTCTGGCCCTGTAAAGTACCCGGCTAGAAATTAGGCTAGAAAAAACATTTTCTAATATGCGGGGTCCAGCTCTCTAAAAAGAGAAGCGTTACAGGTAAAACCTCGTTTCTTCGGACACGAGGCCCAGGTACCATTCATTTCGGCCTAGAAAAGACACTTTGGAATGGATCCGGTTCACCTGGCCTGCCCCAGTATAGGATATAGGATAATCCCTTTGGAGCTCAGCACAGGACATCTTTACATGTCCATTACCTAAGACACTGGCGTAAAAACTGAGGTATCCCTGCAAGGGGAGGGATTATATAGGGGGTTGAACTTCCTGGTTAGGGTGTGCCAGTGTCCAATCACCAGTGATACCTATATATAACCCATCAGTAATTACTGAGGCTCTGTGTCCCGTGATGTTCGAGAAAGAAATATATATATATATATATTGTAGCAGAGCGTCCCAGAGAGAGCCAGGAAAAGTCCTGTTCGGGATTTATACATCTCCCAGGCTCCTCTCATACAGGTTTAGGGATCTCTGATCCATGGTCCAGTTCAGGTCTTGGTCCTCTCCCCCGGGCTAATTTAAGCTCACCTGAGCACGACAGCCTTTGTTCTTGGCCTGGGATACTCAGACTACTTCTGTGTAGGAGAGCAAAAAGGTATGTGGAAGCTGGCAAGCTGTAGGCTTGCTCAGCCTGGTAGTTAGGATCTGTAAATATTGTTTAGTTAGTGCTGAGACACGGCTAGGTTTTGTTTTGGCTATTTTTGTTCCTATTTGTTTTTTTTGGAACACTGTACAGCACCTGTATATAGACTTGTATATATCACAAATAAACACCGCACTGAATTTGGTATCTGTGCCTAAAAGACTGCTCATCCCAGGGAGCTTTTGTACCTGCTACCTGTCCCCCAGGTTACAATATATATATATATATATATATATATATATATATATATATATATATATATATATAGGCCTGTTTGTTTTTAAAAAAAAAAAAAAAAATATATATATATATATATATATATATATATATATATATATATATACCGTATTTATCGGCGTATAACACGCACTTTTTTCCTCTTAAAATCAGGGGAAAGTCGCAGGTGCATGTTATACGCCGATCCCCTGCGATCCGAGCTGTCAAAATAACAAAATCGCGGACCGCGATTTGAAAATGGCGCCGCCGGCGCCAAAATACACAGAGCCGGTCCTCGGCTCTTTCCGGCGGCTCTCGTTTACTTTCGGTTTCCTCGTAGCCCCGAGCGGAGCTATCCGAGTAGGTTCGGATAGCTCCGCTCGGGGCTACGAGTGAAACCAAAAGTAAACGAGAGCCGCCGGAAAGAGCCGAGGACCGGCTCTGTGTATTTCGGCGCCGGCGGCGCCATTTTCAAATCGCGGTCCGCGATTTTGAATCCCAGCAAGCAGGGACAGGGGATCGAAGGCTGCACTGGGGCAAGGCTGCACTGGGGAAGGCTGCACTGGGGAAGGCTGCACTGGGGCAAGGCTGCACTGGGGAAGGCTGCACTGGGGAAGGCTGCACTGGGGCAAGGCTGCACTGGGGCAAGACTGCACTGGGGCAAGACTGCACTGGGGCAAGGCTGCACTGGGGAAGGCTGCACTGAGAAGGCTGCACTGAGAAGGCTGCACTGAGATGGCTGCACTGAGATGGCTGCACTGACAAGGCTGCACTGACAAGGCTGCACTGACAAGGCTGCACTGACAAGGCTACACTGACATGGCTGCACTAACATGGCTGCACTGACAAGGCTGCACTGGGGAAGGCTGCACTGACATGGCTGCACTGACATGGCTGCACTGACATGGCTGCACTTTTCCCTTCAACTTCCCTCCTAAAAGTTTTTTTTTCCTTAAAATTCCCTCCTAAATTGGGGTGCGTGTTATACGCCGGTGCGTGTTATACACCGATAAATACGGTATATGTATATAGAGGTCTGTTTGTTTTAAAAAATATATATAGATGCCTGTTTGTTTAAAAAATATATATTTATATATATAGAGGCCTGTTTGTTTTGAAAAAAAAAAAATATATATATATAGAGGTCTGTTGTTTTAAAAAATATATATATAGATGCCTGTTTGTTTTTTTAAAAAAAAATATATATATAGAGGCCTGTTTGTTTAAAAAAAAATCTAAAATAATATAAAAATAAAAAACATAATTATACTGTTTAAAAATTAAATATATATATTTTAAAATCAAATATTTTTACAAACGCACAAGTGAATGTGCACAGATTAATAAATATTATGTTATTAATCAACAAGATGTGTGGCTTCTTCTTTCAATGCTCAATACCAGTTTTGGAAGTTATTTGTTGATTACAGTGGCAATGGTGCTTATTTACTAAAGGAAAATACACTTGGCACTACAAGTGCTCTAGGATAACCTAGGAGAAAGCCAAAAAGAAAGGCAAGCCATAAAAATAATTTGAGATTTTATCTCATCAGGATTTTTTAATAAAAAAAATTATAGATTGTGTGGCATTGCAATGGCCCCCTACCCGTAAAAAATTCTACATATTGATCCTGAACTTGAAGGGCACTTTGGGGGGCCAAGCCAGTACGCCAGTATCCAGGCCCGTCAGAGGATTGTCGATAAGTCCGGCCTCAGGCCCAAGTGATACCATATAATTGGTTGAATGTTTGTTTAAATAATTGTGCAGGATGCAGCACGCTAGGACAATGTGATTTAGTTTGTATTCCGCCATGTGGATAGCTGTCTGAAACAGGCAGAACCAGCTGGCCAGAATCCCAAAAGCATTCTCCACAACTCTTCTCGCTCTGGCCAGCCGGAAGTTAAAAACCCTCCTCTCCGGGGTGAGAGTCCTTTGGGGGAATGGCCTCATGAGGTGCTTGCTCAGACCGAAGGCTTCATCTGCTATGAAGACAAAGGGGAGTCCTTCCACATTATTGGCATCAGGTGGCAATCCCAGGCCATCACTCTGGAGACGCTAGTAGAACTCCATCTGGGCGAAGACTCCTCCATCCGACATCCGGCCATTCTTCCCCACGTCCACATACAGAAATTCATATTGTGCCGACATTACCGCCATTAAGACAATACTATGGAACCCCTTCTAATTAAAATAGTATGACCCCGAATAGGGTGGTGGCACGTGGACATGTTTCCCATCTATAGCCCCTCCACAGTTGGGAAAGTCCCAACGGGTGGCAAAATGAGATACCACAGTCTGCCATTCTTGTGGCATTGAAGGAAACTGGGGAGTCAAACAAGTAAAAACAAAAATCAGGAATTTTGAACATAACATTGCAAGCACATTACACTAAAAACATTATTGCCCAGCATCAGTATAAAATTAATTGTAATCTTGTTTAAAAACTAATATTTAAAGGCCCACTTATCAGATTGCTCAGCCCCTCTGATGGCACATTGTTAAATTTGAGGGGGGATTATAAATCAAGTTTAAGGACACACAGGTGTTGATTTACTAAAGGCTACAAGACTAACGATGAGATTTGTGTTAGAGTCGAACATCGTCTGTTCAATCGTTCGCCGAATTGCGAACGATATGGGCCGTTCGTGCCAAATTCGTGTGGCCCGTCACGGCCCATAAGTCACTGCGGCATCGCAGTGCATTGCTGGCTGATGATTGGCCAAGCATGCACTATGACCCGCATGCTTGGCCAATCACAGCGCCGTCAGTAGAGAGAGTTGTAATTGGCCAAAGCCAGGGTGGCTTTGGCCAATTATGGCTCAGGGGGTTTAGAACACGCCCCACACTATAAAAGGCCACCTGCAAGGCTGCCCTGTGTAGTGTGTTCTGGCGTGCTTAGAGAGAGAGAGAGACAGTGCCATTTCATTTGAGTTAGCTAGATTAGGCAGGACAGTCAGTGAGTTAGCTGCACTTGCAGTGTATTGTGTATATATATATATGCATCCCAGGTGTTGTGTGTATGTGTGTATATATATATATATATATATATATATATATATATATATATATACTGTATTCAGTTTAGCTAGATCCGTTCCTGTTATTTTCCTACTGACAGGCTGGCTTGTCTTGTTACAGTATTTACAGCTACCTAAAGAAAATTGCTGGTGTTCTTTTGATCTTATTAGTACCACAGTCAGGCAGCTAGACTATTTACAGTTAGTGTAGTGCGTCCTCCTCACAGTGTTCAGCTAAAGCTACAAGCTAGTTTAGTGCGACCTCTGCACAGTGTTCAGCTAAAGCTACAAGTTAGTGTAATGCAACCTCTGCACAGTGTTCAGCTAAAGCTACAAGTTAGTGTAGTGCGTCCTCCTCACAGTGTTCAGCTAAAACTACAAGTTAGTGTAGTGCAACCTCTGCACAGTGTTCAGCTAAAGCTACAAGTTAGTGTAGTGCGTCCTCCTCACAGTGTTCAGCTAAAGCTACAAGTTAGTTTAGTGTGACCTCTGCACAGTGTTCAGCTAAAGCTACAAGTTAGAGTAGTGGGTCCTCCTCAAAGTGTTTAGCTAAAGGTACAAGTTAGTGTAGTGCGTCCTCCTCACAGTGTTCAGCTAAAACTACAAGTTAGTGTAGTGCGACCTCTGCACAGTGTTCAGCTAAAGCTACCTGTAGAAGGTTGGTGGTGTTTTCCTGATCCTATCACTACCGCAGGCAGCTAAATAAGCTACAAGTTATTTTTTTGCGAGCTCTGCACAGTGTTCACCTAAAACTACACGTTAGTGTAGTGCAAGCTCTGCACAGTGTTCAGCTAAAGCTACAAGTTAGAGTAGTGGGTCCTCCTCAAAGTGTTTAGCTAAAGCTACAAGTTAGTGTAGTGCGTCCTCCTCACAGTGTTCAGCTAAAACTATAAGTTAGTGTAGTGCGACCTCTGCACAGTGTTCAGCTAAAGCTACAAGTTAGTGTAGTGCGTCCTCTGAACAGTGTTCAGCTAAAGCTACAAGTTAGCGTAGTGAGTCCTCCTCACAGTGTTCAGCTAAAACTACAAGTTAGTTTTTTGCGAGCTCTGCACAGTGTTCAGCTAAAGCTACCTGTAGAAGGTTGGTGGTGTTTTCCTGATCCTATCACTACCGCAGGCAGCTAAATAAGCTACAAGTTAGTTTTTTGTGAGCTCTGCACAGTGTCCAGCTAAAACTACAAGTTAGTGTAATGCGAGCTCTGCACAGTGTTCACCTAAAGCTACCTGTAGAAGGTTGGTGGTGTTTTCCTGATCCTATCACTACCGCAGGCAGCTAAATAAGCTACAAGTTATTTTTTTGCGAGCTCTGCACAGTGTTCAGCTAAAACTACACGTTAGTGTAGTGCAAGCTCTGCACAGTGTTCAGCTAAAGCTACCTGTAGAAGGTTGGTGGTGTTTTCCTCATCCTATCACTACCGCAGGCAGCTAAATAAACTACAAGTTATTTTTTTGCGAGCTCTGCACAGTGTTCAGCTAAAACTACACGTTAGTGTAGTGCAAGCTCTGCACAGTGTTCAGCTAAAGCTACCTGTAGAAGGTTGGTGGTGTTTTCCTCATCCTATCACTACCGCAGGCAGCTAAATAAACTACAAGTTAGTTTTTTGCAAGCTCTGCACAGTGTTTATCCAAAGCTACCTGTAGAAGGTTGGTGGTGTTTTCCTGATCCTATCACTACCACAGGCAGCTAAATAAGCTACAAGTTATTTTTTTGCGAGCTCTGCACAGTGTTCAGCTAAAGCTACCTGTAGAAGGTTGGTGGTGTTTTCCTCATCCTATCACTACCGCAGGCAGCTAAATAAACTACAAGTTATTTTTTTGCGAGCTCTGCACAGTGTTCAGCTAAAACTACACGTTAGTGTAGTGCAAGCTCTGCACAGTGTTCAGCTAAAGCTACCTGTAGAAGGTTGGTGGTGTTTTCCTCATCCTATCACTACCGCAGGCAGCTAAATAAACTACAAGTTAGTTTTTTGCAAGCTCTGCACAGTGTTTATCTAAAGCTACCTGTAGAAGGTTGGTGGTGTTTTCCTGATCCTATCACTACCACAGGCAGCTAAATAAGCTACAAGTTAGTTTTTTGTGAGCTCTGCACAGTGTTCAGCTAAAGCTACCTGTAGAAGGTTGGTGGTGTTCTCATACTACAGGCAGGCAGTTGATTTTGCTAGCTGCAGTATCAGTATATATATATATATATATATATATATATATATATATATATATATATATATATATATATATATCTCCCAGCTTAGTGCAGCTACAGGCCATTAGTATGTCTGGAAGGCCAACAAGGAGAGGCAGACAGTCACAAGCCAATAAAAGAGGGCAAGCAGGCTCTGTGTCTAGAGGCAACAGTGCTGGTCGTGGAGACAGTGCATCCTCATCAGCATGTGGCCGTGGGACATGCTTGGCCTTTTTTTTGGCAGCTGGCCGTGTTAAGCCGCAACATGCAGAAGACTTGGTCAAGTGGATGACCAAGCCGTCCTCATCCTCCTCATCCTCTCTCACCCATGCTCAGGGTACTTTGTCTGGCAAAGCAGCTGCCAATGCGGCCTCTTCCCTCCGCTCAATGGCATCAGCGACTCCTTCCCTAGCCCCACCATGTCCTCCTGAGGAGTCCCTCAAACTGTTTGACCACAGTGTTGGGTCCATGCTCCAGGAGGATGCCCAGCGTTTAGAAGGCTCTGATGATGATACTGAGCTAGATGAAGGCAGTAATGTGAGCACGGACAGAGGGGGTGCCCAAGAAGGACAGCAATCTGGCAGTTATGCTCCCCCTGCTGCAGAATACTGCCAGGTTTGCTCCAGTGATGAGGAGGGAAGGGATGATGAGGTCACTGACTCAACATGGGTGCCTGATAGGAGAGAGGAGGAGGAGGAGCAGGCACATCACCAACGAGGCAGGATGCCCTCCAGGGGCCAGCCTAAGGGCAGCACACTGACTGCATCACACCCCAAAGCTATGCATGTGCAGGACACTGATGTCTCTGTGCGTTATTCCAAAAGTTCTTTGGTGTAGGCCTTTTTTGAGACGAGTGCATCACATCGCACGGCTGCTATTTGCAACATATGTCTCAAGCATATCTCTCGTGGCCAAAACATCTCCCGTTTGGGCACCACATGCTTGACCAGACATATGTTGACCTGCCATGCAGTTCGTTGGCAAGCGTATCTAAAAGACCCACACCAAAGAACAAAGAGGACCTCTCCTTGCTCCTCATCAGTTGAGATCTCCAAACCCACTATACCTTAAGTCCTCTCTGAGACCTGCACTGAGAGGAATGAAGGTGTAGAACTAGGTGTGTCACAGGCAAGTACTTGTGGGCAATCTGCTTTCGGTACACCAACGTCAGATTGTACCAGGCAAGTTTCCCTGCCCCAGCTGCTGCACCGCTGAAAGAAGTTCGCTCCCAGCCATCCACATGCCCAGTGGTTGAATGCTAGCTTGGCAAAATTGCTAGCACTTCAGCTGCTGCCTTTTCAGTTGGTAGACTCTGCCCCCTTCCGTGAGTTTGTGGAATGTGCAGTTCCTCAGTGGCAGGTACCCAAACGCCACTTTTTCTCACGGATTCCGGCTCTCTACTGGCATGTGGAAGGCAATGTCCATGCTTTGCTGGACAGGGCGGTCAGCGGTAAGGTGCATATTACAGCTGACTCATGGTCCAGCAGGCATGGACAGGGACGTTACCTAAGTTTCACCGCGCATTGGGTGACTCTGCTGGCAGCTGGGAAGGATGCAGGACAAGGTGCAGTAGTGTTGGAGGTTGTTCCGCCACCACGCCTCCAAAATGCCACTACTAATGATTGTTACACACCTCTCTCCTCCTCCCCCTCCTCTTCTTCTTCCTCCATGGCCTCTTCCTGTGCTTTGCCCTCAGAACCAGTGGTAGCCATTCAAGGGGCTACACAAGTATGCAGGCCAAAAGATGCCATGCGGTGCTTGAGCTGGTGTGCTTGGGGGACAGGAGCCACACTGGGGCAGAGATTCTGTCAGCTCTGCAGGGGCAGATTCAGAGGTGGTTGACGCCACGCCAACTTAAGGCAAGAATGGTGGTTTGTGACAATGGTACCAACCTCCTCTCTGCCCTCTGACAGGGACAACTGACCCATGTGCCCTGTTTGGCTCACGTCCTTAACTTGGTGGTGCAGCGGTTCTTGGGCAGGTACCCGGGCTTACAGGATGTCCTGAGGCAGGCCAGGAAAGTCTGTGTGCATTTCCGCCGGTCATATAATGCCAGTGCTCGGCTGGCTGACCTCCAAAAGGAGTTTAACCTGCCCAAGAACCGCCTAATCTGTGACATGCCCACCAGGTGGAACTCAGCGTTGGCCATGCTGCAGCGGTGGCACATGCAGCAGAGGGCCATCATTGAGTACCTGTGCGACTATGGCACCAGGACAGGATCAGGGGAGCTTGTTTTTTTTCCCCACGTCAGTGGGCCATGATCAGGGATGCATGCACTGTCCTGTCACCATTTGAGGAGGCCACGAGGATGGTGAGCAGTGACAGTGCATGCATCAGTGACACTGTCCCCCTTGTCCACCTGTTGGAGCACACGCTGCGTGGAATAATGGACAGGGCACTTGAGGCAGAACAGAGGCAGGAAGAGGAGGACTTCCTTAGCTCTCAAGGCCCCCTTTATCCAGACAGTGTTCCTGCGTGCCTGCCGATCACACAGGAAGAGGAGGAGGAGGAGGAGGAGGATGTGTCAGTATGGAGGGGAAGCCTGGCACTCAGCATCAGCAGCAGTCTTTAAGGGATCAGTCCCAAGAAACACATGGACTTGTACATGGCTGGGAGGAGGTGGCTGCGAACCATGTCGTCCTTAGTGACCCAGAGGACTCCGGACTGGATGCCTCAGCAAACCTACGCTGCATGGCCTCCCTGATCCTGCAAAGCCTGCGTAAGGATCCTCGTATTTGTGGTATCAAGGAGAAGGAACAATACTGGTTGGCAACCCTCCTTGATCCACATTACAAGAGTAAGGTTGCGGACCTTTTCTTGCCATCACAGAGGGAGCAGAGGATGGAACATCTTCGGGAGGCCTTGTAGAAAGGTCTGTGCAACACGTTCCCAGAGACTGGGAGGTTACAAACTCCTGTTTCTGGACAACGTGTTGCTGAGGCTTCGGTCAGTCAAAGAAGGAGCGGTGGAGAAGGTGGCCGTCTGACCGATACGCTCAGACAATTTTTTAGTCTGCAGCGCCAAGGTATGATCGGTTTCAGCAACCATCGCCAGCGTCTGTTTTACATGGTGCAGGAATACCTAGGGGCAAGATCTGACTTGGACACCTTTCCCACCGAAAATCCTCTGGGTCTTGAGGATGGATCACTGGCCAGAGCTTGCACAGTATGCAATTGAGCTACTGGCCTGTCCTGCATCCAGCGTTCTTTCGGAACGCACATTCAGTGCTGCTGGAGGCTTTCCAACTGATCACAGGGTGCGTCTGTCCACCAACTCGGTCGATCGACTGACCTTCATAAAAATGAATCAGTCTTGGATCACCACCAGCTACCAAGCACCTGATGCTGATGTAACCAAATAATTTTTTTTGAAATCTCAGATCCTTTCAAAGACTGCCTATGCTGATGCTGAGTGACTATCCTGAGTAATTACCCTCTTCCTCCTCAATGATCACGCTGATAGCTTGTAAGAACATTTTTGGTTCTGGGCGCTGCCACCAGTGCCTAAGGCCCAATTTTTCAGCCCCTGTTTAAGAGGGGCGTGTAAGTACAATTTTTGATGCAATACTTTGCAGTAGGGCTCGTTCCTGCATTCCAACTAGAGTATCTGTGAGGGGTTGCAGTGTTGTGGCAACAGCACCAGTGCCTAAGGCCCAATTTTTCAGCCCCTGTTTAACAGGGGCGTGTAATTACAATTTTTGATGCAATACTTTGCAGCAGGGCTCGTTGCTGTGTTCCAACTAGAGTATCTGTGAGGGGTTGCAGTGTTGTGGCACCAGCACCAGTGCCTAAGGCCCAATTTTTCAGCCCCTGTCTAACAGGGGCGTGTAATTACAATTTTTGATGCAATACTTTGCAGCAGGGCTCGTTCCTGCGTTCCAACTAGAGTATCTGTGAGGGGTTGCAGTGTTGTGGCACCAGCACCAGTGCCTAAGGCCCAATTTTTCAGCCCCTGTTCAACAGGGGCATGTAATTACAATTCTTGGTCTAATATTTCACAGCAGGGCCCGTTTCTGCGCCCACCAAGAGTGAGTACTTACATTGTTGTGGCACCAGCACCACCACCACCACCAAAGGCCAAATTTTTCTGCCCCCGTTCAACAGGGGCATGTAATTACAATTCTTGATCTAATATTTCACAGCAGGGCCCTTTGAGGGCTTACAGTGTTGTGGCCACAACAACACCTAAGGCCCAAATTTCTGCTGAGTATATAGGGCAGGCCCCTACTTTCAAACATCCAACTTACAAACGACTCCTACTTGCAAACGGAAGGAGACAACAGGAAGTAAGATGAAATCTACCCCTAGGAAGGTAAATTCTCTCCTGTACGAGTTAATATGGGAAAAACATTTCTCCTTTCCACTGATGCTTTATCACCAATCCTTGTTTCACAAAAAAAATACATTTTCAAAAAACATTTGTCATTGGGACAAAAAGTGAGGTGAAATCTTCTGAAGAGGAGCACAGGCAGCAAAACAAATGTCACAGGGGTGATAACCCTTCCCTATGTTTTCCAAAAAGTTTAAAATAGATTTTTTGGCTGGAGCTAAACACGTTAAAAATGCACCAGTTCAAAAGTACAAACAGATTCTACTTAACAACAATCCTACAGTCCCTGTCTTGTTTGCACCGCCTGTGTACTGCTGTTCAGAGTACAGAGCCTGTATACTGCTGTTTCCTTTTTTAATTTGGGTGCTGGGTTCCCCTTAATATCCATACAAGACCCAAAGGGCCTGGTAATGGACTGGGGGGTACCCATGCCATTTGTCTCACTGATTTTCATCCATATTGCCAGGACCCGACATCACATTAAAGCCGCAAGCAGTTTTAAATGACTTTTTTTCCTTTACAAATGACATTTTGTGCAGGGACTGTTCTAAGCATGGGAAACACGCACCACTTTACAGACATACTTTAGACACCCCCCAGGTACGATATTTAAAGGAATATTTCACTTTTTTTTTACTTTAAGCATCATTAAAATCACTGCTCCTGAAAAAACTGACGTTTTCAAAGTTTTTTTTTTGCATTGATACATGTCCCCTGTGGCAGGACCCGGGTCCTCAAACCCTTTTAGGACAATACCATGCAAATTAGCCTTTAAAATGAGCACTTTTGATTCCGAATGTTCGAGACCCATTAACGTCAATGGGGTTCTAACATTCGGACACATTTTCCGTCCGTTCGCAGGTTCTGGTGCGAACCAAACCGGGGGGTGTTCCGCTCATCCCTATACAAGACTGTGCACTTTGAAAAGTGCAGTTGTTGCACTCTGCAAGTGCAGTTGCTCCAGAGCATAGTAAATGAGGTAAGGCTTCATGTTGCAAAGAGTACCCAATCACATGCAAGGGAACTTAATAAAACAACATTTTTGCTTGCACATGATTGGATGATGGAAATCAGCAGAGCTTCTGCTCATTTACTAAGCCCTGGAGCAAATGCACTTGCAGAGTGCAAATACATTTTGCAAAGTGCAACATATATTTGCTTTTAGTAAATCAACCCCACAGAACATTTTTATATTTTTTTTGGGGGGGGGAGGATTCTAAGTCAAGTTAATGACATACAGACTATTTTGATTAATTTTAGGGGGGGGATTCAAAATCAAGTAAATGACACACGGACTATTTTGATGAATTTTTGGGGGGAGGGGGATTCTAAATCAAGTTAATGACACACAGACTATTTTGATTAATTTTAGGGAGGGATTCCAAATCAAGTTAATGACACACACTATTTTGATTAATTTTAGGGGGGAGGGGATTCTAAATCAAGTAAATGACACATAGACTATTTTGATGAATTTTAGGGGGGAGGGGATTCTAAATCAAGTTAATAACACACAGACTATTTTGATGAATTTTGGGGGGGATTCTAAATCAAGTTAATGACACACAGACTATTTTGATGAATTTTAGGGGGGGATTCTAAATCAAGTTAATGACACAAAGACTATTTTGATTAATTTTAGGGGAGGGGATTCAAAATCAAGTTAATGACACACAGACTATTTTGATGAATTTTAGGGGGGGATTCTGAATCAAATTAATGACACAAAGACTATTTTGATTAATTTTAGGAGGGGGGATTCTAAATCAAGTAAGGCCCCTTTCACACTGGGGCAGTTTGCAGCCGCCTGCAAACCGCTCCTAAATAGCCTCCGCTGTTTGTTCAGTGTGAAAGCCAGAGGGCTTTCACACTGAAGCGGTGCGCTGGCAGGAGAAGAAAAAATCTCCTGCAAGCCGCATCTTTGGAGCGAGCGGTGTATTCATCGCTCCAAAACCGCTCCTGCCCATTGAAATCGATGGGACAGCGCAGCTATACCGCGGCAATACCGCGGCTATAGCCACGCTGTACGAGTGGTTTTAACCCTTTTTCGGCCACCAGCGGGGGGTTCTAAGCGCACCGCTAGCGGCCGAATACCGCGGTAAAACAGCGCTAAAAATAGCGCTGTTTTACCACCGATGCCCCCTACCGCCCCAGTGTGAAAGCAGCCTTAATGACACACAGACTGTTTTGATGAATTTTAATGTAAAATAACTACAATGGAGCTGACAAAATACATTAAGTGAGTAGACTAGGTGGATATGGTCCCAGCATTGCATGCTGGGGATGTTAGTGAAGGCAAATATGCATGCAGGACAAAAAAGAGCATTAAAAGGTTACAGCATGCATGAGGACAAAGGGGACATTCACACTATATTGCAATCATGGTAATTAGTGTTTGAGTAAAGAAATACATTACATTAGCAAACATTAAATACAATAAAATGTGTTAAATGTTAAAGGATAAAAATTCTTACCTTAATATAGTCCTTCTGTAGGACCTGAATTATGGCAGAACAGGTCTCTGGGATAATGATCCCCAGAGCCTGGGGGGAGATGCTTGTCGAGAACTTAAGGTCCTGCAGGCTTCTCCCTGTCACCTAGTAACGCAACATGGTGACTAGCCTCTGCTCCGCAGTGATGACTTGCCTCATGCAGATATCCTGCCTGCTGATATAAGAGGTCAGCAAAGCCAACAAATGGTCAAAAATTGGGTCCGTCATCTGGAGAAAGTTCCTGAAATCCTCAGGATTATTCTCACGGATCTCACGGAGCAATGGCATGTGACAGAATTGGTCACGCTGGAGCAACCAATTCTTCGTCCATGAACTTCTCCTCGCCCTGTTCATGGACTGGGCTTGGGCTGAAGAATGAACTACAGCACCAAGCACAAACAATGCACAAACTCTTCGACGAGTACGTACACACAACATGGCTTCAAAACGGTCGGCTGGTCAGAATGCACTTAACAGAACGCACTGAAGAACTGCAAGGCCTGTGAAGAGCGACCTGAAAATCAACAACGAGCGGACAATATGACACTGAATAACTCAATGTGAACTGACCACACGCACTGAAAAGCAGATACAAACCTCACAAGCACAAACTGAACAACAGTTAAAACGATCTGAAAAATACAATTCTCACAAGCGCGAATTGTCTCTCACCAAACTTCTACTAACACGAGATAAACACAAGATTAGCAGAAGGAGCACAAAGGTTGTCGTACGAGCTATTAAACTTCCGTTTTATAGTCGGACTTGGTGTACATCACTGCGTACTAGGCTGTTGGACTTTTGTGTGATCGTATGTAGGCAAGTCCGTTCGTTAGAAAGTCTGTCAGAAGTCCGCCAAAAGACCGTCGAAAGTCTGTCGGACAGGCCGTCGGACTTTTGTTGCTGAAAAGTCCGACCGTGTGTACACGCCATTAGGCTCTTCTAGCAGCAATGTGTACAGTCAGGTCCATACATATTGGGACATCAACACAATTCTAATCTTTTGGCTCTATACACCACCACAATGGCTTTGAAATGAAACAAGATGTGCTTTAACTGCAGACTTTCAGCTTTAATTTGAGGGTATTTACATCCAAATCAGGTGAACGGTGTAGGAATTACAACAGTTTGTATATGTGCCTCCCACTTTTTATAGGACCAAAAGTAATGGGACAGATTAACAATCACCCATCAAACTTTCACTTTTTAATACTTGGTTGCAAATCCTTTGCAGTCAATTACAGCCTGAAGTCTGGAACATATAGACATCACCAGACGCTGGGTTTCATCCCTGGTGATGCTCTTCCAGGCCTCTACTGCAACTGTCTTCAGTTCCTGCTTGTTCTTGGGGCATTTTCCCCTCAGTTTTGTCTTCAGCAAGTGAAATGCATGCTCAATTGGATTCAGATCAGGTGATTGACTTGGCCATTGCATAACATTCCACTTCTATCCCTTAAAAAACTCTTTGGTTGCTTTTGCAGTATGCTTCGAGTCATTGTCCATCTACACTGTGAAGCGCTGTCCAATGAGTTCTGAAGCATTTTGCTGAATATGAGCAGATAATATTGCCCGAAACACTTCAGAATTCACCCTGCTGCTTTTTGTCAGCAGTCACATCATCAATAAATACAAGAGAACCAACTCCATTGGCAGCCATACATGCCCACGCCATGACACTACCATGCTTCACTGATGAGGTGGTTTGCTTTGGATCATGAGCAGTTCCTTTCCTTCTCCATACACTTCTCTTCCCATCACACATGTTTTTGCTATCTCTCTGATGGGTTTGTTTTGTTTTTTCAGCCTAATGATGGCTTGCTTAAGTGATAGTGACAGCTCTTTGGATCTCATATTGAGAGTTGACAGCAACAGATTCCAAATGCAAATAGCACACTTGAAATGAACTCTGGACCTTGTATCTGCTCCTTGTAAATGGGATAATGAGGGAATAACACACACCTGGCCATGGAACAGCTGAGCAGCCAATTGTCCCATTACTTTTGGTCCCTTGGATGTAAATACCCTCAAATTAAAGCTGAAAGTCTGCAGTTAAAGCACATCATGTTTGTTTCATTTCAAATCCATTGTGGTGGTGTATAGAGCCAAAAAGATTAGAATTGTGTCAATCTCCCAATATTTATGGACCTGACTGTAGATAAAGGATATTAAATGCCTTTGTGGTGTTTTTCTTGTGCAGAGGGATTCAAATGGTGTGTGCTGTCTTGTCCATGTAGATGGTGTTGGTTGTATAGACAAGAAGTTCCGTATCTGCCTATAGGTCCAAAAAGGATAGGATTTAGTTAGTGAAATGTCTACCAAATTGTCACAAGAGCAAAGGGCACCTTTTGAGAAGAAGTGTTGCACCCCCATATCTTTGTAGGGCCATTCGCGACTTAGAAATGAGCCTATACTTCCTGGTGGGAAGTCAGGGTTTTCTTTTAGCGTGGTTAGGGGCCCTGGAACAGAAGAAAGGGCTGTAGATTTAGCTGCCCATGTGAAGGCCACCAGAGATGGATGAATGAGTGGGTGTGTCAAAGACTCTGTTGGCCAGTGTCTAGGCATGAACCAGGGGAGATCATGAATTGGGAATCGTGAAAAAGAGTTTTCAATGCATACTCTTAACTTTTTGTCGTAGTGAATATTCCAGTCAGCGATTCTGGTGAGATGGCAAGCTAAATAGTATTTATAAAGGTCAAGCAAGCCTATCCCTCCCTTAATTTTGGTGCGAGTCAAATGAGTATATTTGATACATGGTGGGGAGTCCTTCCAGATAAATCTTGAGCAGGCCTTTCTATACGTCATAAAAAAGGCTGTCGGAAGATGAATTAGTATGGTCTGCAACAAGTATAAAAAGCGTGAATTTTGAGCAAGGCTGAGCGGCCAAACCATGAGACATTTAAACCTGCCCAGTCTTTTAGATCTGAATTTGTTTTGTTCAGAATTATTATTATTATATGAAAATTATGTTTATATAAGTCGGGCAGTTTAGTAGTGATCTGGATTCCCAGGTATGTGATTGCATCTCTCTTCCACTGAAATGGAAAAGAATGTTGACAATGGTCTGTGTCCTGTGGGGTAAGCTAAATGTTTAATGCATGCGATTTCTCATAACTGACTTTAAAGTTTGATAGGGTGCCAAAATATTCTATATCTTTCAACAAGTTCGGTAGGGTGATAAAAGGTGACCTCAGTGATAACAGAATGTCATCCGCTTAGGCGGCTACTTTAAATTCCCTGTCCCTTATCTGGACTCCCATGATATTAGTGTTTGATCTCAGTTTGTTTAGAAAAGGTTTCAGGGTAAGGACATAAATCAGTGGGGACAAGGGACAACCCTGGTGGGTGCCATTGCCAATGGTGCAGATTATGTAGCTGGTAAATCCAAAAGTCATCAATTATAAACCCTGCAACGGTGCAGGAGCAGGAAAGAGTCAGGTCGTGTCGGTAACTTTAATTATGCACAACAGGTACAGCATAAAGAAAATGTTCCAGCTGGCAATAATGGTACACATAGAGTGATACTTGCGTGTTTCTGTGTCGGCTTAGGTTTCCAGACGGTCTCTACGCAGAATTCTTACACTTCCAGGGCTTCGCTGGTTCAGATCCCTACGCGGAGCGTGAGGTTCAGGTGAGATGGGATCCAATCGTTGGTGCCTCGAGCGATGTCTCTGGGCTTTTGGTGATGGGTTAGAGGAGACTTGACACCAGGGTTCATTCAGGAAGTAAAACGCATACCAGTCCGGTAATTCAATTTTAGGGAGGTCGAGTTATTCACAGAAGGACTGCAGATCTTCCAGTGTGCACAGCAATGCAGAGCGACCCCTGGCGGAGGCTGATAGCCCAAAAGGGAACTTCCATCTATACTGGATATTGCGGGAGCAGAGAGCTTCCAGCAGTGGGCGCAATGCGCATCTGTTTTGAAATGGCATTTGGGATAAGTCTTGGAACAGTTTGATTTTAGTGTCATTGTACATAATGCGCCTTTTTTCTCTCACCTTGTGCGGAATCTCTTCTTTAAGTGTGAAGTTCACAATACAACAAATAACATCCCTTGGGGGTTCCGAATCCCTGGGTGGGAGTCGCAATGGATTGTGGGCTCTCTCCATTTCAATGGGGGAGTCTACTGGGCAGCCTAGGAGGTAATTGAAAATTGAGCATATGGTCTGTTCTATGGCCGCCAGCTCAATCACCTCAGGGACTCCCCTAACTCTTATGTTATACCTGCGGCCACGGTTATCGAGATCCTTAACATGGCGATGCAATTCCAGCAAGTGTGGCAGCTGAGTGTCATAAGTGCGCTGCACCTGTTTAATGGTCACTGCGTGCAGTTGTGAGACCTGTTCCACAGTATCAAGGCGGTGAGCTATCGCCTGTACGTCTGTTTTTTAGGTCAGAAATTGCTGCTGCTAAAGCGTTTTTAATATCCAGGGCCACAGACTGTTATTCAGGGAGGCTCACAGGTGGGAAAGAGCGGGGGATGCCTGTGTCCCCCCGTCTGTCTGCATGTCGGACCCGCTGCTCTGGGAGTGTGGAGCTGAGGCCTGTGAAGCTGCAGACTTGCCTGAGTTCCATGACCGAAATATGTCCGGAATATTGTGGCTGAGCTGTGTGTCAGTCTCTTTCCCCATGTGGGGGGGGTAGAGGTGCTTCTGTTTGGCTTACCCATGATGGGATGAACGGTGTCTGATGCCGGGAAGAAGCTGCTTAGTCCTCTGTCTGCGGGCAAGCTCTGTTCAAGCAGCCATCTTGGGTCCCGTCCAGGCCACGCCCCCTGGACATTTTCACTTTGGGGTGTACTCACTTGTGTTGCCAGCGGTTTAGATCTTAATTGCTGTGTGTTGAGTTATTTTGAGGGGTCAGCAAATTTACACTGTTATACAAGCTGTACACTCACTACATTACTTTGTAAAAAAGTGTATTTTCTTCAGTGTTGTCACATGAAAAGATATAATAAAATATTTACAAAAATGTAAGGGGTATACTCACTTTTCAGAGATATTGTATATACATCTTATACGTTCTCCCGTAGACTAAATGAGCATGTAATACTTGCAAGAGGTAGATTTTGTCTATTTCTCAGAGTTCAGCTTTAATTAAAATACATTGTACGAACAGTAGTTTATAAACTGTTGCTTTCACAACCCAGTAGCTCTCCAGTAGCCCAAAAAAGCTCCCTAAACCCGGCTCCAGTAAATAGCAATATTACTCCCTCAGCAATAAGGTCTATCTTTATTCACCTATTGCATTTGTTTGTCAACCTACTGGCAAATTAGGTGACCCTATGTGTTATGTATGGAAGGTGCATTTCCATTCCTTGATCACATCAATTAGAAAATGAGGTGTAAATGGTTTAAGTTGAAAGAAAAAGGCCATCTCTGTTTTTGAATATGTACTGTTTCTTCAAGAGACCTTTTTCGGTATGAGACCAAAGCAATGGAAGCTTCTGTAATTCTCAGGTGTTATGTCAAGCCCATTTCACCTTTAAAAGGCACCAAAACAACCTTAATTTGGCTTACACCATTGACCATGTGTTCCTGCATTTTTCTTTTTCTAGCACATCTAGTAAAAGTGTAAAAGCCGCTAATGGATCTTTTCAAACTATTACATTTCTCATGTACAGTATAAGACTCATTTAAATGCATTACTCTTTTGTTTAAAATTTTATTTGTGGTGTTCGCTATTATTATGTAAACTGATTTCTTACTGGAATCTACCAATAATTGATTCCAGGAAATCAATTTTTTTCTTGAAGCTATACGCACATAACATAAGCAACAAAGAAGTTTAGGAAGAACTGATTGCCTTGCATTCAAGAAGACAGAATACGATGTACGCATAAATACTGTACTGAAGGTTATGTAACCTTTAATATAAATAAATTAGTTCCACACTTACAACCTGAAATAAAGCATTTAACCATCCTTCTAATCAAGGTGCTCTGAAAAGAGCTTTTAATCAAGATTGCATTTCCATGTGATATGATTATGCAGGATATACACCATTACCTGCTGAATACTTCGAGCATGACATTTGCAAGTTGTTTCAAAATAAAATAAATGCATTCTCTTTGCTGAAAGTCAAAAGAGTAGGGGTTGTTCAAAGTGTCCCATTGATGTCAAGGACTGTGTAATTATCCTGACGTTTTCTAAAAATTGGATATCTAAGAACTTTTATTTTCTTGGAGAAAGATGCAGTGCACAACATTAAAACTCATTAATAGTTTCATTAAAAAATAAATAGCTACATTTCCTTTTTATCTTATTTGGAGGGTATTTAAAAGGAAATATTTCTTCATTAAAGGGGAATTTAGAGTGTATATTCAGCAAGTAAACATTATTTTAACAGTTACTTTTCTAAATGTAACTGGATTTTTTTTTTTAATATTACATTTCTATTTCTATATTTTGACAATTACAACTATTATTGTAATTTTTTAATAATGATTTTATATAAAGAGTTAAAAAAAATTTAAATTATATAAAACAGATAAAATGAAACACAATTTACTTAAAACAATTCTTTTCCTTTTAGGAAACCTGCCATAAGATAAAGTTTTGGATTGTCATAGCCAAGCACTCCTTTTGGAAAATCAAAAGACAGAGTCCCATATTGTTCCTGATTTGCATACTTATTCCAGAACACTGACTTTAAAAGTGCTAAAGCATAAATCCACATAACAGCCAGGAACTTAGCTTTGTCAGAAAAAAGCTAGTGATGGAAGTCCCTATAATTTTGCCCTGACAGGTGTATTATTTTTTTTATAGACACATATTATCAAAAATGTATACTGTATGTATGAAAATACATATGTATATACAACATTTTTATTTGGGGTAAAGGTCAGCCCCATGATCACTTCTATGGGTGTGTACAGTATGTCTCTATGTAAATTAACATATGAGGAGGCTTCTTGGCTTCAAAGTCATCTAATACTGGCAATACATTGATAGCATTTTATAATTTTTTTTTTTTGATTTTGAGAACATTAGTTAAATTTTCTAATCTTTACTGGGGTCAAACTATTACTTGTTTTCCACTGCAGTGACAAGAAAATTTGAAGAAGCAGGATGGAATTTTTTTATTGAATGAACACATTTCTAATAGTGTAAGTAGTTTTTGTTTTTATAAAAATCCTTATATTCGAAAGTCAAATGTTAAAGGGTAACTACATTTTACCCACTTAAGGACCGAGCCTATTTTTAACATTTGTTATTTACAAGTTAAAATCATTTTTTTTTGCTAGAAAATTACTTAGAACCCCCAAACATTATATATTTTTTTCAGACACCCTAGAGAATAAAATGGCGGCCGTTGCAATACTTTATGTCACACCGTATTTGCGGCAGCGGCTGTCGCTGTGGCTTCCTCTGCTTTGGCTGCATGCACTGGCCACATTCAGGTACATCACATTTATTAGATTGAGGAAAATATATAACTGTTTATATATAAAAAAGAATATTTACATTATTATACCCCAGCTTGCATATGGGGTTGTAATTTAAACTGTCCTCCATTGCAGGGTTTTCCACTTGGGCCCCAGTATATCTCGCTGGCCAATTTTCTGCTGTGAGAGGTGTGCTCTAGCCCCTTTCCCTGGGGACTTTTTACAACATTTCAGTCCATTCAAAGACTGGTTTTTATGCCCAGATGTTGTATATTAGCGAATCCACAGACTCAGCTTTTACTGCCGCATTTCTTCTCTTGTTTTTAAACGTTACATGATTGAAATTCTTGTTGTTATCCATTACTATGTAAGTGTATAAGGTATACTTTCTATAAAATGTGTTTACTTGACTATAGATTTTTTACTATTAGAAATGTATTGCTCTTTAACTATGATATAGATGCATTTTTCTCTTCACACATACCTGAAGAAGGAGAAAGACTGTACTTCGAAATGCGTTGGGTGCAAAGAGGACTTCATATGTGTTGTAAATATGTTGACAACATCAAAAATTGTTTAAACATTCCATTGCTTTATATCCATATATGTACCATTTTTAGAGATCTATGTTTAATCAATAATAAATATTTTTTGTACTACAAATACCCTGTACGCTCTTTTAACTATACCTCTATGTGCCTTTAAGGTCCACCCTAGGGGATATTTTCTTTTTGCTTCCAATATTGGATGTGGCACTGACTGGCATAGCATTACCGTTCTTCCTCTCTTCTGTATGGAACTACTGGTGAAAAGGAACTAGAGACTCCATCTTGCTGATCTGAGGGGATTTTAAGTTACCACAAGGCAGGAGGAAAGACTGGACTCAGGGGAGAGGTGTTGCCTTCTGGGTCAGTCCATAGTTAGTTTACAAGCTCCACAGCTGGTCGGGGACATCCAGCCTGAGGAAGGGGGAACCCAGGGGCACATCCCAGCGCACCTGCATGGACCGTGGTGAAGTGTTCCAGTGTGAGGTGACCAGTCAGGACACCAGAAGAGCCTGCCCATTTCCAGGACATTTGTTTGGGCCTGACTGCAGGATTTGTTGAGGGGGCACTTGCCCATCTGCAGAAAACAAGGACACTGCACACAGAGTTGTTTTACTTTGCCCATCCAGCTTTATGAACACTGTATACAGCCAGCATTAATCTTAGTCACCTTGCTGACACCTGTAGTGCCACAGGACACAAGGCCATTCATATATAGAGACACTGTGTATAGACACCATTGTCCTTCCACCTTACTGAGGAAGATCCTGCATTAATGACTTGATAAACAAGGCCAGTTGTGTTGTTTGGCCCTGCTACTCAGGAGTTTAAGTGCACCAATGAGAGTGAAAAGCTAAAGATACAAAGCCCTTCTTCAAAGGGACTGACGTTACTGGTGCCATATGGGCACATGCATACATATCCAGGGCTCTGTATGTAGTGGGTGTGCAGAATAGTTGATCTAGGAAGCTAATCCATTAACTATTGATTTTAATACAATGTTTGTTGTTGGGCCTGTGGTGTCAGGAGTCAGAAGGGAGAGGTCTGACATAAGAAAGGGTCATTCTTCTGCTCTTCTCCTGCCTGGACTCACAGAGCCAATTTATATAGAGGTAACCAATCTGCTATAGGATTGTCATTGCTAAGTGTTTTCCTCTGCTCTTGGGGTTATTCTCAAGTTGGGAATCCCCTGATAGCAGCCTGAATACAGTATTAAGCTATATTGCTCTGGGTTTTAGTTATTATTATTCAACTGATTCACTTGACATATGTTCATTGTTACTGTTTATTACTTTTTCACAGAAACCTCACAGTAAAGACAATTTCTGTATTTTATCATAACGCGTGTGTTTCTCATTGGTCCTTGCACTTACACTATTACCAGGTGTGCCAGAGGGGCCTGAGACTGTTATTGGAGTTGAGAGGCAGAGTACGCAACCAAACATACTTAAGCGGCTCCTGCGGGGGTAGTGCTACATTCATATGAATGTTTGTACACATTTTTGCACAAACATTCATTTGAAAATCTACTAGTGTAGATTGTGGCAAAGTTTAACTGCAACCAACATATTTATTCCAAGAGAACAAGACCCAGTAAAGGAAATATGTTGTTAGTAACAAAAATTATTACCAAAAGTTATTTGCATAGATGTAAGATGATTACTCAGATTGTCCTTGAGTAATAACTATAATAACGAGTGCTGAAATTGTGGTGGGAAGGCTTGAACAGAGGATTCTTGAAAAACCAGGAAGAGGGGACAGGAGGCGGAGCCTAGCAGAGCAGACATGCATTGTTAGAGCTCCACACCGCTGAGGAGAGAAGAGAAGGACAAAGCAGAGCCTGCAGGCTCAAAAGATATCCATTTGAACCTTTTTGCCCCAGGGAACAAACTGTGAAAGTTTGGGCAGGAAAAATGGTACTGGGAGGAAGCCGTGGCAGAAATAAAAATCACCTCACAAAGAGCTCACAGGCACTCACTGCAACTAAAGCAGCTCCAGTCACCTCACAAGATACAGCATCAGGTCGCTCTCACAGACAGAAAATGTCATAGCAAGACTCTCCATTTGAGTCAGATACAGAACAAATCCTCTCACAAACTTCTCCACAAGCCTCCTCAGCATCCCCAGTAATATTATTACAATTTGAAAAGATGCTTCATAAGGCTTTAAAACAAACCTCAGACCAAATAACAAACAGCCTAACCAAAGAAATAAGAGAGCTGGGAAACCGCACCGCAGCCTTAGAAATAAAAATAGATGAAATTTAAATTACAACCCAAGAAAATATAACAGAATTGGAACAATTAAAAGAAGAGAATTTAATACTTCAAACTAAGCTCGAAGATTACGAAAATAGAGCCAGACGTTCAAACTTGCGCATAAGGGGAATACCTGAAACTGTGACAGACCTGCAATCTACTATTACTGCTCTATTACAAGAACTAAAGCCAGATATCCCTATTGAACGTTTAGAACTGGACAGAGTACACAGAGCCCTCACAGCCAAAAAGAAAGACGGACCCCCACGTGATATAATCACAAAATGTCATTATTACAGAACGAAAGAACAAATACTAATTGCTGCAAGAGAAAGAAAGGAACTTAATTTTCAAGGACACAATTATCAAATTTTTGCTGACCTATCCCAAATTACTATTACTAAAAGATGATCCATGAAACC
The DNA here is from genome assembly GCA_037952925.1 of Lithobates clamitans. Lineage (NCBI taxonomy): Eukaryota > Metazoa > Chordata > Amphibia > Anura > Ranidae > Lithobates > Lithobates clamitans. The sequence continues at coordinate 12,243,500 of JBBGZY010000140.1, forward strand.
CCAACTAATGGAACTGCAACGCCACAACATTATGTATCAATGGGGCTTCCCCTTTTCAGTCAGATTTAACTACCAAGGTACAATTTACAGAAGCAGATCAGCAGATGAACTACAACAAACCCTTTTAAAATTAAATCTGACAGAACCCACAAGCAGCAACTCTCCCACACGCAGAAGAATGGCATCATCTTCACCTTCAGGCAGCACCCAGAAAATTTCAGAACAAAATGGGAATCATAATTCTCACAAAAGAGGCCTTTTTGCCACATCATCCATGGACCAAGAAGATTCAATGGACTGACATCCTAATTCCTGATATCTCTTCATTTATTATACTAAGAGATGGTTCTCTATAAAAAACCTGTATTTATAACTGAATGTAACTGCATTCTGATAGTCACACACTGTATGGGATCAAGTTACATTCCAGTTATATTTCTTATTAGTTCTGATTCATATAGCCTTAGAATATATAAGTGAAATAAGGAAATTCTTGTTCAGTTATATATTTTCAGGTAATAACAATAGATTTATTACTTTTTAGGACAAATATGTTCAATAATCCAGAAGTAATGGAAGCTTTTTCTTTCTTTTCTTAAAACAAATATATTAGTACCTAACTAGTTCCTAGAACTATGTTTTTGTTTATTCTAATCTGAAGCAATACAACCTCAATTTTATGAGTTAACATATCTAAACAGTTACATATGAATAAAATATGTAATTGTTTACTCTAAAAGTGTTAAAATCCCAAAATAATTCAAACTATCTTCATCAATACCAAAGTTATTAACAGTACCTTTCTAACTGAATTATTTAGCCTAGGGCAAGACTAACCATATAAAACCACCCTGGAATAAATAATTTCAACAAAAACTATATTCTGCACTCCAATTAATGAATCATCATTTTGATGTCTTTTGACATAGCACTTCTCTCCTGTAAGCGGAAGATCCGTGTACCCCCATTAGCCCTCCTCATTCTCCCAACCATATTATGTGGGAGTGTGACGAAGGCACTTATTCCCCTGAGAGAGATATTTATTCTCTTTCACGGGTAAATTGTGATTACTTGCAAAAAATAATTTATACAATGTATCATCTAATCTCATATGTTTTTTGTTTACTCTTTACTCCAGAATTCACTGGTTTCTTTTCTATCTTTTCATCTCTTCAGTCCACACAGGTTGATCTGCGCAGTCAGCTCTGCATAACAAAAAGTAAGTCAAAACTATTTGATCTGTTGCCATGGCACCACTGAATATACTTTCCCTGAATGTTCAGGGAATAAATGTCCCTCAAAAAAGGACCAAAGCCTTCCGTACTTTCCATAACAAGAAGGCTCACATAGTATGCCTCCAAGAAACACACTTCACCAAAGATTCTACTCCAAAATATATATCTCCTTTTTATCAACAAATTTACACGGCTTCTGCCTGTACCAAACAAAGGGGTACTCTAATTGCATTTCACCGATCCACACCATTCACCTTATCATCAGAAATTAAAGACCCAGAAGGTAGATACCTGATACTCATGGGTTATATAATGGATACAGCAATCACGGTGATTTCCTACTACGCTCCTAACAAACAACCTACACCATTCCTCTCACATATATTACAAGTGATTAATACACACAAAATAGGAACAGTGATAATGTGCGGGGATTCGAACCAGGTCCTCCTCCCATTTCTAGATAAATCACCTTTTACACCATCCAAAATAACCTCTAGATTACCTTTTTCTCAACTTCTTTCCAAATTCACTCTGGTAGATTCGTGGAGAGAAAGTAACCCAATGAAAAAGAAATTCACTTATTTCTCGCACCCTCATCAAACCTTCACCAGAATAGATCATATTTTTCTAACAATAGGAATGATACCAGAAATGATTGCATCAGATATAATTCCGATTTCGTGGTCTGACCATAGTGCATTATACACTACTATAGCCTCAGCCATACCAAAAGCGCATCACCCAACGTGGTACTTACAGGACATAATGCCCACTACATCAGATGGCCATTGAACAAGCTTTAAAGGAATACATATCAATTAATAATACAACAGACATTTCCCCAATAACACTGTGGGAAGCTCATAAGCCTGTCTTGCGTGGTACAATACAAAGGCAAATGGCACTATTTAAATCTAGCAAAAAAACTAGAACTCAATTTTAATGCAGCCTACATATCATTCCAAGATAATCCATCTCAGAGTACAAAATCTCATCTGGAAAAATCTAGATTGGAATACGATCTATTTCTCACTGAGTCAGTTGATAAATCCCTCAAACGCTCCAAACACAATTTCTACATGAATACAAACAAACCAGGTACATATTTGGCTCGGGCATTAAATTCAACTAACAAATCTTTCAAACCAATACGTTTGAAATTATCAAAAAATGTTTATACTTGTAATCCAGTTAAAATAGTCCATAAATTTCACTCACATCTCGCAACTTTATACAAGACAAACGATGAATTTAATCCTACAGAGGCTGAATCCTTCTTCTCAAAAATAACCTTACCTGAGTTGTCTCAGAATCAAAAAAGCAGTTTGGATGAGCCTATAACTATAGATGAAGTTGCTAACGCCATAAAAGACCTAAAACTTAACAAAAGACCAGGCCCAGACGGCTACTCGGCTTTATACTATAAAACATTCTCAGAAATACTCTCTCCCATTCTCACTGAAACTTTTAACAAACTTCTAGAAGGACATTCTTTTCGGCAAGAAACACTAATGGCAATTGTTTGTATGATCCCAAAACCCCTTTCTGATGACACTTCCTGTGTGAATTATCGGCCTATCTCTCTGTTAAACCTTGATATTAAATTATTAGCAAAAATAATAGCAAAACGCCTCAATAGCATTATAGGAAAATTAATACATAGAGATCAAGTAGGCTTCATGCCAAATAGACAGGCAGGCGATAATATACGCAGGGCAGTGTTATTGGCACATATTGCTAAAAAACGGAAAATCCCTTTATGTTTTCTATCTCTCAATATTAAGAGGGCATTTGACACAGTATCCTGGCAATATATGCAATATTCATTACAAAAATGGGGTTTTGGACCCCACTTTTTAACATGGATCAAAGCATTATATAATAAACCCAAAGCCTATATAAAATACGCTGGATACAAATCTGATGCCTTTAATATCGAAAGAGGTACCCGACAGGGTTGCCCATTATCTCCCTTATTATTTGCCCTTATACTCGAACCCATGGCCCAATACATCAGAACAAACCAAACTATAACTGGCATTGAAGTAGGAGGTATTACACACAAATTATGTATATTTGCAGACGATATATTACTTTTTCTATCATCACCACAGGTCTCTGGTCCTAACTTAATACTAGCTCTTGATGGATTTGCAGCTCTATCCGGTCTTATGATTAATCCTAAGAAATGCCTAGTGCTTAATATTTCGCTCACAAACATGGAATTGATCCCGGCTAGGGCTGCACTCCCATTCACATGGGCAGAAAAATCAATCCCATATCTTGGAATTCATTTAACAGCATCTCATTCTGACTTATTCTCAACCAATTATCCTCCTGTATTAAGACAGATCACAAATCTAATAAAACAATGGTCGCAACTTCCTTTATCCTGGATAGGGAAGATTAATGCAATCAAAATGACTATTCTACCCAAATTTATTTATCTATTCAGAGTCCTCCCTATTCCAATTCCTTCCTATTTTTTTAGAATAGTACAAAAAAGAGCAACTTCATTTATATGGGGCTCTTCTAAACCACGTATACCTATACAAACACTACATCTTCCCAAAAATAAAGGAGGCCTGGGATACCCTAATTTTACTAACTACTACAGAGCAGCACATTTGGCCAGTCTGTCCAAATACCATGCAAAACAGGAGAATCCCATTATGGGTATTTATAGAGGCTTCAGAAAATGACCCTCTATTAATATCAAACTTGTTATGGCTTGATCCTAAAGAGTGCTTTAAAATTCATAATCCCATAACTAAACACTTCTTATCTCTCTGGGATAAACTAAAAACCAAATATCAGTTACAATCTCCACACAATCCTCTCCTTTCTTTTATCAGAAATCCGGCCTTTTATCCGGCATGGATCTACCCAAATTCTTTTAAAGCTTGGACAACATCAGGCATTCAGACACTAAATGACTTCATAGCATCTAAATCATTCCTTTCATTCCCATCGCTTAGAGAAAAATATGATCTACCAAACTCTGAGATATTTAGATATCTCCAAATCAAAAATTTCTATACACCATTCCTAAAGGGGGATACACCATTATCCCAATTATCCATTTTTGAATCAATCTGTACAAAAGATCCATTTGCTAAAGGTACAATTTCATCACTTTATAATCAATTATATGGAGTAGCAAATCTTAATAGACCCTCTTACGTTCAGAGGTGGGAGGAGGACCTGGGACGAACTTTAGAAGACACGGACTGGTCTAACATATGGCTCACATCTAAGTCATCTTCACCCAACATCTTAGCACTGGAGACAAATTATAAAGTCCTAACTCGCTGGTACCTTGTACCCGCTAGAGTGGCAAAATATTCACCTTATACCTCAGCTCTTTGTTTTCGAGGATGCCCAGAAATAGGCACACATTTACACATATGGTGGACGTGCCCTGTAATCCAAACCTTCTGGAAGGAAGTCTTCGTGATTGCATCTAAAATATTTAAAAAAATAATACAACCAGATCCATATATAACTTTACTTTATCTAAAACTGGAATGGTTAACACTCTCTCAATTCAAACGTATGATCCAACTAATAACGGCTGCAAAACAAACAGTGACCAAAGCATGGAAATCTCCTACGTTGGTACTAGCAGAAACTATTCACAGAATGAATAATACAATGTCCCATGCTAAGATGGTAGCCATCGATCAAAATCAAATTCCAAAATTTGAAAAACTTTGGCATCCTTGGATAAAACAACAGTTCCTGTCAAATTTCAATGACTCTGTCCTGTTGCCATGGTAACAGATTAAATGACTTACAGAGACACCCATTCTAAGGCTTCAACGAGAACTAAAAAGAATAATAAACTGACAAGCGGGACAACCTTGTGGACCATACCTCTGCCTTTCTACCCTTTTTTCTTCTTTCTCTTTCCTTTTCTCCACCTTACGATTAAATCATTATCAGAATTTATTTGACCTATATACACTCTACCTGTAAACAATATATATAGTAGGTATAAATCATTTAAATACCTACAAAAGTAACTAAGGAAATTATATATATCTTTAATTTAGGTTTACGTGAACCCAATGTTTAATATTTGAAATTTCATGATATTTACCTATATAATCCCTACTGTAAAACAATGAGCTTACTTTATAGATCCTTGTAAACTTACTTTATGTATCTTTATAATATTGTATACTCAATAAACTTCTTTTGACAAGGAAAAACCAGGAAGATTCCTTGGCAGGAACTTTGAGGAATATTAAAGGAAATAGGCTTGATGTCCAGTTACGTACAGTAATCACATCTGTATATCAGATTCAGAATACTTTTTTCATTTGTCTCTTTCACATAGATTTGGCCTTGTATTGTTAATTATTTGTTATTAGAGTTTTATGTAGATGTGTCATTCAACAGTTTTGAATTTGTGTCTTTGTGTACGATATCCCTTTTAATATCCAATTTCTGTGTGTTTTTCCTGATTATTACTGATTACAACCTTGGAACTGTTAGATTATTATTGCAAATTCATAATCCGGCACTTATAGAAGTTATATTATATTTATGGCAAGCTTGCAAACTATATTTGTTTTTTGATTAATCATAATATTAATATGTGTGAATGACCTTGATCAGGTAATTAGTGATACATTTCTTTGTCTGAGTCAGTAATATGTCAGATATTTCTGGAAGTAAAGTAGCTAAGTGGAGGATGGGCAGATCTTGGAATAGAATGTCATGGAAGTCAAGAATAGACAGGATCACTGTAATTAGAGGAATAATACATATATTTGTTTAAATACTGTTAGAATTTGTGTATTATCAGTCATAATTAATAGTATCTGTGTGTAGTTACTTAATTTATGTAGCATAAGTTGGCAATATGTGTTACATAAGTAGATTTTTGGTGATATATCATAAAATGAAGATAGTCACGTTACAGGACAAGAATAGAGTGTTATATGTGGGCTATATGACTCTGAATTTAGTACCTCCTCTTGTATAGCAAATTGCAGAAGTTAACATTAATGCTTTCCATACAAGGTTTTGAGTGTTGTGACATTATGACGTCTACATGTAACATATATAGCCAAGATCCATATTCAAGGGGACACACACAAGGAGAGCTCACACAGACAATACACACACAAAGACTTTCCATATACTCTTTGACAAGCTTAAACAGGTGCTTTCTCTCAGAAACCTAAAGACGTCATTTCCTGCTTCTTCTTGAACATGCTGCTTAGAGTAGAAGGACCTGGAAGGACATGCATGCCTGTACAGCCATGATTTCAAGCTTTACACATTTTTCATAACTATTGCTTTTATTTCTTATATTTTTACCTACATTGAACTGTTATACTTTTTACATATTTATGATGCCAACTGTGTGACAATAAATTCACTTTGTCAGTTTGGCTAGCAATACTAATCATCCGGAAATGCCTAGAGATACTAAAATATTGGATATCTTCAATATTTTTCAAAAACATACAGAAGAACTTAAAGCCTAGAACAAACAAATAGTTTTTTTTTTGCTCAACCCAGCAGCTGAACGAAAAAACTGATGATCCAACGTTAGTACAGTGATCTCCCCCATTGAGCTGTTATGACAGGGGGACGCCCCCCCCCCACCAGAACACTCTGGTCAGTGCTCTCAACCATTGGCTGAAAGAACTGATTGGGAGCCGTTTGGCTGCTGGTTTTCCAGCATGCTTGTCAGAAGTCAGCCAAACAGCGGACTGGCTGACATACACATTTTTATTGAATCAGCCGTCATCTTCCGACATTCAGCCTGTGTGTGCTAGGCATTATTTTGACTTTTATTCATGTTTTTTTTATGTGCATACTGTATTATCAATAATCCTTTCTTACACAGGGTTTACTTTAAAGTGGATGTAAACCCTCACATATACAAGCCCTACATTAGTTTTACATGTATATCCGCTGTCTTCAGCTTTCTACGTTCTTTAGAAAGTGTACATTGTGTTACAAATTTTTCTTCCTGTTTCAGCAGTGGAAGAGGACTCTAGGCATACACTGTGTGATTGGAGGAAAGGCACACAACCCCCTCCACATAGGCAAAGGAACTAAGAAAGTTGCAGAGCTGTGCTGTGAGTAGACAAGCTCTCTACTTATCTGTCTCTAAGTTACCTCCCCGACACTAGTTTTCAGCTGCTTTTAACTCCTGTGTGGGAAAGCTTGTCAGAAGTTATCATGCTGATAACAGAGGAACAGAGCAGCAGAAAGAAACTGGATTAAGGGCTTTAGAGAGAAAGATAAGTAAACTCTACAGATATATGTACCCAGGTCAGATTTCATGCATGGGGTTTACATCCACTTTAAGGACTTCCACAAGAAAACCATATCTGCTTATAGAGAGTAAAATATTTCCAGTAAAGCTTACCTAACTTAGTGGCAAAGAAGATAAGTAGAGTACAGTCATTATTCAGTAAAATTCCAAAGCAAATAGAAACTGCACACAGTCCATGTACATCTTCGCCCCAACATGTTTCACTCATGGGGCGTGTAATCAAAAATTGAACTCCTCCGGGCTCATTTGCTAACGGCAAATAAGCTTTATACTTTGCAAGGGAATTTTTACTTTGCAAAAGAAATTCACTTAGTCTAGATAAATGTTTTGACAATTTGCTTTAGAGAAAAATACCCAATCACATGCAAGGAAAAAACAGTATTTTTTCTTGCACGTGGTTGGATGATGAAAGTCAGGAGAGCTTCACCTCATTTGCCAAGCACAGGGAGAATCTCTTGATGAAGTTACAGCCTATGTATCTTTGGTAGATCAATTCCCATGTGAGTAAAATACACAAAAAGGAGGAGCGCTTGTGGTTGTGCATGGACTCTGAGGTTCAATAAAGGATTGTACACCAAGATACTCCAGTGTATGGTACTATATTATAATATGGGAGAGATTCAAGGGTTGAACCCACACTTGTTCGTGAAAGTGTTAGGAATACATGTGACCTGGTGTAGATCTATGAGTCTCTGATAATCAGTCATGTGGCACATCTAAGCAAACTAGAACCTGTGTCTGCACAGTGGCTAAGTGGTTAACACTTCTGCCTAGCAGAACTAGGATTGTTTGTTCAAATTCCAACCATAGCATTACCTGCATGGAGTTTGCATGTTCTCCCTGTGACAGTGTGGGTTTCCTTACACACTCAAAATAATGGTGGGTTAATTGACCCTGGTATGTGTACAGTCAGGTCCATACATATTGGGACATCAACACAATTCTAATCTTTTTGGCTCTATACACCACCACAATGGATTTGAAATCAAACAAACAAGATGCTTTAACTGCAGACTTTCAGCTTTAATTTGAGGGTAGTTACATCTAAATCAAGTGAACGGAGTAGGAATTACAACAGTTTGTATATGTGCCTCCCACTATTTAAGGGACCAAAAGTAATGGGACAATTGGCTGCTCAGTTGTTCCATGGCCAGGTGTGTGTTATTCCCTCATTATCCCATTTACATAGAGCAGATAAAAGGTACAGAGGTCATTTCAAGTGTGCTATTTGCAATTGGGATCTGTTGCTGTCAACTCTTAATATAAGATCCAAAGAGCTGTCACTATCAGTGAAGCAAGCCATCATTAGGCTGAAAAAACAAACCCATCAGAGAGCTAGCAAAAACATTAGGTGTGGCCAAATCAACTCTTTGGAACATCCTTAAAAAGAAAGAACGCACCGGTGAGCTCAGCAACACCAAAAGACCCGGAAGACCACAGGAAAACAACTGTGGTGGATGACCGAAGAATTCTTTCCCTGGTGAAGAAAACACCCTTCACAACAGTTGGCCAGATTAAGAACACTCTCCAGGAGGTAGGTGTATGTTTGTCAAAGTCAACAATCAAGAGAAGACTTCACCAGAGTGAATACAGAGGGTTCACTACAAGATGTAAACCATTGGTGAGCCTCAAAAACAGGAAGGCCAGATTAGAGTTTGCCAAACAACATCTAAAAAAGTCTTCACAGTTCTGGAACAACATCCTATGGACAGATGAGACCAAGATCAACTTGTACCAGAGTGATGGGAAGAGAAGTGTATGGAGAAGGAAAGGAACTGCTCATGATCCAAAGCATACTGCCTCATTAGTGAAGCATGGTGGTGGTAGTGTCATGGTGTGGGCATGTATGGCTGCCAATGGAACTTGTTCTCTTGTATTTATTGATGATGTGACTACTGACAAATGCAGCAAGATGAATTCTGAAGTGTTTCGGGCAATATTATCTGCTCATATTCAGCAAAATACTTCAGAATTCATTGAACGGCGCTTCACAGTGCAGATGGACAATGACCCGAAGCATACTGCAAAAGCAACCAAAGAGTTTTTTAAGGGAAAGAAGTGGAATGTTATGCAATGGCCAAGTCAATCACCTGACCTAAATCTGATTGAGCATGCATTTCACTTGCTAAAGACAAAACTGAAGGGAAAATGCCCCAAGAACAAGCAGGAACTGAAGACAGTTGCAGTAGAGGTCTGGCAGAGCATCACCAGGGATGAAACCCAGCACCTGGTAATGTCTATGTGTTCCAGACTTCAGGCTGTAATTGACTGCAAAGGATTTGCAACCAAGTATTAAAAAGTGAAAGTTTGATGGATGATTGTTAATCTGTCCCATTACTTTTGGTCCCTTATAAAGTGGGAGGCACATATACAAATTGTTGTATTTCCTACACCGTTCACCTGATTTGGATGTAAATACCCTCAAATTAAAGCGGAAAGTCTGTAGTTAAAGCACATCTTGTTTGTTTAATTTCAAACCCATTGTGGTGGTGTATAGAGCCAAAAAGATTAGAATTGTGTCGATGTCCAATATTTATGGACCTGACTGTACACATTGCTGCTAGAAGAGCCTAATGCCGTGTATACACGGTCGGACTTTTCAGCAACAAAAGTCCGACGGCCTGTCCGACAGACTTTCGACGAACGTTTGGCGTACTTTGGACGACTTTCTAACGAACGGACTTGCCTACATACAATCACACAAAAGTCTGACAGCCTAGTAAGCGGTGGCGTACACCAAGTCCGACGAGACTATAAAACAGAAGTTCAATAGCTTGTACGACACCCTTTGGGCTCCTTCTGCTAATCTTGTGTTTATCTCATGTTAGTAGAAGTTTGGTGAGAGACAATTTGCGCTTGTGAGACTCGTATTTTTCAGATCGTTTTAACTGTTGTTCAGTTTGTGCTTGTGAGGTTTGTATCTGCTTTTCAGTGCGTGTGGTCAGTTCGCATTGAGTTATTCAGTGTCTTATTGTCCACTTGTTGCTGATTTCATTTCAAATCCATTGTGGTTGTGTATAGAGCCAAAAAGATTGGAATTGTGTCAATGTCCAAATATTTTTTGGGCCTGACTGTATGTATGATTGTGAGTTAGGGCTCCTAACTCCTTGAGGGCAGGGACTGAAGTGAATGTACAATATGTGTGTAAATTGTTGGTGCTATATAAATACCTGTAATAAAATATATCAGATATGGTTGCTTCCATGTACATTTCAAAGTACATACAGAAAATACGCTTTTAATACATTACCATATGTTAGTAATAATATGTACATAGAAGTATTGGCAAAGATTTTTTAGACATACCTCTTGCGGGTCACAGGAGTACACAATTGTATGATATTAATGATTCTCTTTATGTTGCATTCCACTTTATTCCATTTTTAAATCTCGAAAGACCTATATGTATCAATTCATTGCATGTTTACTGAAGTAATTTTCCATATCTATTACCTATGGTGGGAAGGAAGCAGGCTATTAATAATGTAAAAGAATGCATTCCACACAGTCAGGAGAAGTTGCACCCAAGACAAAGCATCATAAGAAAATTGAGCTGTTATAACCATTTTAAATCAATAAGTATTTATTTATTTTATTCATACAAAACTACTGTATTCATCACAGTGAACTTAGTGCTTTACTAGATGCATAAATTGACTACTCAAGTGCTCAGGAAAGCCACTATAATCATTTCCAGTGCATTTCACTGATTAACTTATCTTGAATATCTAAGCAGGAATTTTACTTGCATAGAAACAAAGACTACAGGAATCACAGGTAGTAGCTATGCAGCTAGTACAGTATAAGACTATAGTTGACTATACAGCAGTAGCACAGCAGTGGCTACTGTGCAGGTAACCCATGGGGTAGACAGTGTGTCAGTTCAAAACACGTTAGGATTTTTTTTTTCACATTTTTAAATATGAACTAATGAAATGCTTACGCCACGTACACACGAGCGGAATGTGCGACAGAAAAAGTCAGACGGAAGGTTTTCATTGCATATTCCGATCGTGTGTATGCCTCATCGGACTTTTTAGTTTAGAAAATTATGACGGGCCTAGAAATTGTTCTAAATATTTCCGACAGGACCAGTTCCTATCGAGAAAACCGCTCGTCTGTATGCTGGTACGCTCGGCGTACCAAAAACGACGCATGCTCTGAAGCAAGTACAAGACGGAAGCTATTGGCTACTGAACTTTCGTTCGTCGTGTGTACAGGGCATTAGGGGGAACTAGATCCACACACTGCTAATCCAAAATAAAAGTCTGAAGAAAAATAAGTAAATATATGAAGATGCATTGATTGCACAATTCAACATATAACAAATTAAATAAACTTTATTAAATTTATTAAAATGAAAAGCAGTTATTCATGAAAAGAACAAATATAGATACCAAAGCAGCACTGTAATCTTATGATTCTTGCATTTCTCCACTATACCTACATCACGGTAGAGTTTACAAATATATAGTATATATTGTAATATTGGGGGTTTTTTAGCTTAAGGGTAGAGCTACCCAGTGAGTCAATGCCAGGTATGCAGTTTAAGGGCTTTTTGGCACCACTTTTATTGAAGGAAAAGAAAAACAGGTCCATCCAGGATTGCCCTCGCAGGGGTTTCAACTTCACAGTAATAATCACACACAGAAAATACCGAGCCTCCTGGCTCTTTAGCAGCACTGCTGCTTAGGCTTTAGGCTTTAGCCCTCTTTGCCATAAAACAGAGTTCCTGTACAAATACTGTACCTTTTTTTCTGCTTTCGTGCTGCTCAGCCCACAGGCCTGGGCCCTCTGTCTAACTTTACCATGCAGAAATGCATGCTTCTTCCTTGCACTCCTGGACTCCTCGGGAAGGTGGAGCCCAGAACCCTGGTCCTGACTCTACTATCAGGCCCACACACACCTGAAAAGCTCTAAATCCTGGTCCCAGGATTTGTGATTTCCTCCCACCTAGATCTCTGCAAAATCACCAGGCCCCAGGTCCCCAACTGGACTTTACAAACCTCAGAGAAAACTGACACACAGTTTCCTCCAAAACTAGATAATTGTTCTGGAGCCCCTCAACCTGCCTGGTTGACAATTTTGGGTGACATACCAGCTCACCGCTAACTGCACTGTCACATATCACCCCCCTTGTTTCGACCCGGAGGGAGAAACACACAGGTTCCTTTTGGCACCTATGTGCCAAATACTATTTACAGGAGTTCAATCCTATCCAACCTCACTTCTCCTAAAGGGGAACTGTACTCACCACTTCCATTGGTGTCTCTCTCTTTGCCCCCCTGTCACTCTGCTATGAGCTCGAATGAGTCCTTCCCAACCTTTTTACTGGGTTCTCTTCCAAAAGCACTTTCTCTCCTGAAATTTTAACGGGGTCCCTCTGGCCTTTCAATCAAACATTCTACCTCCACGCTTCAGGTTCCCAGGTTTTCCAACACTTCTCTCAGCATTACTGTCCTGAGACTGTAGGGGTCATATTTCTACAGTATTAAAACAGGACCACCCCTCTTATTTCTGATACCAGACAGTCATTAATTCTTTACCATGTTTACCCATACCTTCCTGGGCACCTTTGAACACCACATCATCATGTACCCTTAACACATTACTTGATTCATCATGCACAAAGTCAGACCAATAAGACACCTCTTTTTGTTGCAAAATGTCCTCAACTCGCCTTTTTCCAACATTTGTTAGGGCATTTTTTAGGGAAAAAAAAAGAGGCAACAGTGACAGGGGCGGTACCTGTCAACCCAATTCTTGGCCAGAGAGTAGCTACCTCTGGAGTAAAGGCAACCTATAAAAAGGTTGGGGGAATCAGCTTAAGGTCCGTAAAGGATGGGTAATCAAATTGCTTCAAAGAGGGCATCTAACCGTGGGGAACCCTACCACTTGACCCCGAGGGAAGAGATGAAAGATAAATATGGGCCTTGGGTTGTGAAATATTTTCAAGATTGGGATCGTTGGACTGGGAAAAAGTATTCTACAAGAGGTACTTTTAAGCCAAAAGCTTGGGAAGCCCTGTGGTACAATCACCGCGGGAAGATGACACGAACAAATGAAAGAGATGCGTGGAGCGTGTGGATGGTAGTATCCATGCATAGAACTGATGATGTGAATATTTTTACGGGGGGAGTTAAGGAGAAAACACACCAGATGATGCTGCGGAGTAGGGACAAGCAGGGACAGCCACTAGAGCCACATCCCCAGAGTAGTGACAGTGATGAACAGGGGGATGATGAGGAATAGGCAGGATTGGGGCCTTATACAATCGCCCGGTCCTTGTTGGCCAGATATTCAGAAAGTGATAGGAGTTGTCATCTATCAACAGATGAAAAAAAGAGGAAGCTACAACTTGCTGCCAAGTTTAACACCCCAGTTAAAACCCCCAATGAATCACAGAAAAACTCTTTCTGTGAAGCATTGAAACCACAGGAAAGAGATAGCACAGGAAACCAGGGGGAGGGAATGCTGGAATCAGGGGAGAAAAGTCTCCCCAGTTCCAGAGATCAGATACCAACAAAAGAGAAAATTTCTTCCCCTCTGACGGAAGAACCTCCCAAATATAGTAATCCCCCATTTACGGGCTGCAAGCCAGCAATCTCCCCTAAACGGCAGTTAACTAGCAATCCTGCTGCTGTAAGCAATACTGGCAGTTCTGCTACAGAGTACACAGCCTATGTACCTTTATACCCCCAAGTAACTAGCACCCCACAGCAATGACCTGTGTGGTGTCACTCTAATGGTGAAAGGATATCACCCAATGTGGGCACACCTGTGTACCATGGGACTGTTAATACCACCCTTCAGGGCACTTTGCAGTTGGATAAAGTGCCCCCACCTGGCAGCAACTATCTTCCACAGTCTTATTGGGATTCTGTGACAGAACCCCAAAAGACCAATCCACAACTGATTATTTGTCTATCCTGTAAGAGAACCGGTGGTCTATGACCACAGTGGGAGATCCACGGGAAAGATGACACATCACGTGCCATGGACTCCCTCTGAGATGAAGGGATTTCTGAGTGTTATCCCCCATCCAAGGACAGATCCTATTAAATTTGCCAAAGAGCTGCTGGACATCCAGACAAGCTACAATGCAAACTGAGTGATATGCTTCAAATAATGAAGAGGGTTTTTAGAGATGGGGACTTGGATGAAATCCTTAGGAAAACCAATATTCCATGAACCCTGTATGTGGACTCCAGCCATCAAGAAGATATACTCACTAAACAATTAGCACAGTTGATTAAAACAGTCTACCCTCCCCATTCTTGGACTAAGGTGTCAGAAGTGATCCAAGGTCCAAAGGAAGATTGTATGACATACTACAATCACTTTAAACAAGCCGTGGAATCAGCTGGTGGGGACATTAATAACAGTGCCCTATCACCCGTATTGATCCATAGCTTCATTACCGGGTTGTGAGGAAACATCAGGGAAAAATTGATGACTGCAAATCCAGACTGGAGAGATAAGCCCCTCTCCTCTTTGTTGTCAATTGCAACTGCGATTGAAAGGAATATAGCAGATTGGGAGTCACAAAAACCTTAAAAGATCTGCATTTTCACTGATCAGTTGAACAGTGCAGATCTTGAACAGAAACCAAGGGGGAAACCAGTTTGTTTCAAATGCCACAGACCCGGACACCTCAAGAGGGATTGTAGAGCTACAAGACTAAATAGGCCACCACGACAGGAGAGGGAATCTGGAAGAGACCTCAAGTGATGGGGAGAGCTCCTGGTGTTGCCTGTAATCTCAACAAATGAGCATGGGAGTGCTTATGTACAAATGCAATTAAATAATCAGACCCTAAATCTATTAACAGACACTGGGGCAGCTCGTACCATTTTAAAATCTAGTGAGGTGAATCTTCCCATTCAAAATACAGTGCGAGGAGTTGGGCTAGGGGGTATATCATATCCCCTATTTGAAACCACTCCCACAAAAATTTGAGTTGGACCCTTTCAAACTGAAGCCTCCCTGCTCTTGAGCAATTCAGTTCCCTGCAATTTGCTGGAAAAAGATTTGCTCTCACAAATGAGAGCACAAATACAATTTACTGAGGATGGAGTGGAAGTAAACATCCCTTCTGATCCCGGCCAACACCAAATGGTAGAAACCTGAGATAGCATAATTGCTTTGTGTAAATTGGAACAGGACGCAAGCTTTGCAGAAAGCTTGCCCAGTGATTTAGTCAAAAACACCAATCCAGATGTTTGGGCTAAAGAGGGGAACACGGGACTTATGATCCGCTGTCCCCCTGTTAGGATCAAACTAAAACCAGATGCTATCATTCCTAGATTACCTCAGTATCCCTTGAAATTGGCTCAATTGGAGGGAATTAGAGACCAAATCAAACACCTTCTTAAGGAAGGTATACTGGTGAAAGTGAGCTCACCAGCTAATACCCCATTGTAACCTGTGAAAAAACCAGGCCGGAACGTTTATCGGATGGTACAAGACCTGAGGGCAATTAACAAAATCATCCAAGAGGATGCTCCAGTGGTACCAAACCCTCACACTATTCTGAGTAACATCATCCTTTCTAATCAATATTTCACAGTTATGGATTTGAAGGATGCTTTTTTCACTGTACCACTCCACCCTGACTGTCAATACCTCTTTGCCTTCAGCTTTGAACTGCAGCAGTATACCTGGTGTAGATTGCCCATGGGGATGGTATCAAGCCCAAACAAGTACAGCAAAGCAATGAAAGAATGCTTGGAAAGGTGGCACTGCCCGGAGGGTATCACTCTCCTTCAGTAGGTGGATGGCTTGCTGATTGGAGGCGACACGAGAGAAGCATGTAGAGAGGCCACTATCTCCTTGTTGAATCACCTTGGCGAGGAGGGATGCAGGGTATCCCCCGCCAAGTTACAATACAACATGGACCGAGTTGTGTTTTTGGGTCATTGCATTTCCAAAGGAAAAAAACACTTAACACAAGACCGAAAGAAGGCTATTCTGAATAGCAAAATGCCACAGAATGCAAAACAATTGAGAGGATTCCTAGGGTTGGTTGGATATTGCCGACAATGGATACCAGAAATGTCCAATGTTTGTAAGCCACTCTATGATTCTGTAAACATACAGGGGAAACTGGAACTCAGTGAAGAGCAAATACATGCTATTCAGACCTTGAAAGCTGCAATCAGTGAAGCCCCTGTTTTGGGCCTGCCAGATTATACCAAGGGATTCCGGCTTTACTGTCATGAGTCTAGAGGCCACGCTGCTGGAGTCCTGACACAGGACCATGGAGGACATGACAAGCCCATTGTCTATTACAGTTGTCAGATTGACACAGTTGTCAATGCAATGGCACCCTGTCTGAGGGCAGTAGCAGCAGCTGCTGAGATGCTGACTAAAACTGCAGACATTGTGCTAGGGAACCCGTTAGAAGTTTATGTACCCCATGAGGTTCACGTGGTTATGCAGAACCTGACCACAAAGCACATTTCGTCAGCGAGATTGACCAAATATGAACTGGCACTTTTAACGCCCACAAATATTACCCTCAAAAGGTGTGCAAAATTAAATCCAGCTACATTGCTACCAGAGACATCGCAAGATGAAATAGAAAGCCATGACTGCAATGCAGAAATAGAGGATCACTATCGTGAAGCACAGAGAGTAAGAAACACCCCTATCCACAATGCTGACCTCATTGTTTTTGTAGATGGGTCCCGCTTCTATACTGAAGAAGGGCACCCTGTTACTGGGTATTCAGTAGTCACCAAGGATGAAATCCTGTTTCAAGGAAGACTACCTGGGCATCATTCTGCCCAGGTGGCAGAGCTAATGGCTCTCATGCAAGCTTGCATAGTAGGTAAAGGAAAAAAGCTCAATGGCTACACTGACTCGAGATAAGCTTTTGGCATATGTCACGATTTTGGCCAACTATGGAAACTGAGAGGCTTCCTGACCACCTGTGGAAAACCTATTAAACATTATGAGCTCATTAAGAAAGTCCTTGAGGCACTTTGGTTCCCAGAGGAAATAGCAGTCTTAAAATGTGCAGCACACACCAAAGGCACGGATGAGGTTTCACTTATGAATGCTAAAGCAGATACTGCTGCAAAGGCAGCGGCTGTAACTGGTACTGAATCTGTGGGAATCTTCATGGCCACACCTTGCTCCGACAGTCCTGATCAGGTAGATTTGACTGTTCTGGAGAGATTGCTAGTGCAAACTGACGAAAAGACAAAACAGAAGTGGCGAGACCAGGGATGTAAAGAAACAGCTGGACTTTGGGCCCATGAGGATGGAAGGTACTGTGCCCCTCCAGCACTGTATTCGTATTTGGCTGAGGCATCGCACGGCCCCTCACATCTGTCCAAAGGAGCAATGGTCTCCACAATCACATCTCACTGGGTGGCCCCCGGATTCACCACTGTTGTGGAGAGATTCTGTCAAGGGTGTGAAACATGTCAGATACATAATCCAGGGAGGCTTGTCAAAACTCCAACTAAACATTTGCCCAAAGCACAGTACCCCTTCCAAAGACTGCAGATTGATTATATTCAATTGCCAAAATGCCAACAATTCCAATTGTCCTCGTATGTGTGGACATGTTTTCAGGATGGGTAGAAGCCTGGCCTGTAGCCAATGCTACTGTGTCTGTCACCGCAAAGAAACTATTGCAGGAAATTGTGTGCAGGTATGGCCTAATGGAGACCGTAGAATCAGATCAAGGGAGCCATTTCACAGGCCAAGCGATGGTTGAGGTTATGGGAGGACTCCAAATTGAACAAAAGTTCCATACTCCCTATGACCCACAGGCATCAGGAAAGGTTGAAAGGTATAATGGAATGATCAAGAATAGACTAGCCAAAATTTGTTAAAATATGCGCCTTACTTGGGTGCAAGCTCTCCCTCTGGTATTGAAATCCATGCAACATACTCCTAGAGGTCCGGAAAAACTATCTCCATTCGAGATATTGTTTGGGAGACCCCCAATGACAGGATTGTTTTTTCCACAAGAGATGACATTAATGCATTGTTCCTTAAAGATGTATGTGCAGGAATTACATAAGCAGCTCACCAAGTTGCATGCCCAAGTGTTCTCTTCTATTCCAGACCCAAAAAATCTGACGGTAAATCTCACTTCCTACAGCCTGGAGATTGGGTGGTAATCAAGAAATTTCAACGAAGAGTACTGGAGCCCAGGTTTGAGGGTCCCTACCAGGTATTGCTGACCACCCCCACCTCAGTGAAGATAGAGGGAAAAATCTCTTAGGTGCATGCTTCTTATTGCAAACAAGTTCAGAAGGAGATTTAGGAAAGTGGGTGGGATGGGCACATCTCCCCTATTGATAGGTTTACTCAGCTGGTATGTTCTCGTTTCTGCTCAAGAAACACCGGCTCCTAAGAAGGAAATCCAAACAGAGCCTGTACCCTGGATCCCACCGAAGGAGTATAGTAAATGGGTAATAAAACCTGAGGGGTGGAGTCACACACAGATCCATAAGGCCGAGTGCAAACAAGGACAACTACT
This sequence comes from Lithobates clamitans, assembly GCA_037952925.1. NCBI lineage: Eukaryota > Metazoa > Chordata > Amphibia > Anura > Ranidae > Lithobates > Lithobates clamitans. The sequence continues at coordinate 12,262,539 of JBBGZY010000140.1, forward strand.
CCCCAGATACCCAATGTACTTTCATGGGTATATACTCATTTATGCCATAGCAGGGATGGGTTTTGATGGGACCTTCCAAGAACATACCACCCGCCTCGATCCGCACCCTTACAGATTTCATACAGCCTTTGGGGACATTGATGCAGGGTATCTACTAGATAGGCTTTGCAGTCTTGCGTACTGAAAGACCAGTCCTGATAAGCGGGAATGAATACAGCAGGTGGTAAGAGAGAGCCCTGATACCACAATGTATGTAACATATCACCTAGATGACTACGTTGCCTTGTGTGAAGGAGATTGGGACCCCAAGGATATGGAATGTCTAATCCCAGGAATTTTTCCTAAAGGATTAAATGACAGTCAATCTACCAAGAGGATGTTTGTAGATCTTGATACCGAGACCTATGAAATGTCCATAACAAACTTAACCAAGGGTCAGATTTATGGAGGATAAAACGCAAAAATAGCAAGTTATATCCCATAGATCCCACAGGGGAGAACTATGAAGGGTGGTATATTGTTTACATCATCTTCAATCAGGAGGAAGAGAAAGAACATAAGAGGTACTATTATGACTTCCCAGAACTTGTTCAAGGGTCACTAGCGGATAAGTGTTTCCACCCCGCGGAGGGAACCCTTGAGATTCTAATCACTAAAAGTCCCACCTATGATAGGAAGACACATCCACTAAACTACCTTTAAAAGAAAAAGGTTGTCTTGCAGTTGAATTGTAGTAATGCCCATCAGGCTATGTGGTATGAGCGAGCAAATGTGACTCTCTCTACCAAATATACAAACACTGTAATCCTAAAAATTAGGACCGATGCTAAAAACAAACAGTATGAGGTCCTGGATTTACAATCAAGACTGTCCATACATGCCTTTGTGTTGCAAGTAATGAGGGAAACTTGTGACCCCGAAACAGAGGGTCACTATTTTATTGACACCGCTTATTGGCCCCAAAATCAGTCCTTGGCTTTTAACAGTCCAAACCCATGGAAGTGGGATGTCTTATGCAATGGTGTGGATCTGCCTAGCGTGAATGAGTGGATGAATGGAAGGCCAATGAATGAAGAAATGAGAGGCGTGCATATGACTGTAGACTGGCAAGATCCCCAAGGATATGATCTGGATTTAGATTTACATCTAGATGGCCCATTTGTGTGGGCATTCTGTAACGCATTTGACGAAGGCTGTTGGACCTTTATGCAAATGACAAAGCTTAAGAGTGATGACATGTTTCCCGGAATCAGTACCCCAGTTATTGATCCTAAACATTGGTATCCCTGGAAGGGGCGAGGAAAAATCTGTGTGACAGTTGTATGGGTACCCAATGAGTTAGATGTTCTTGTGCCAGCAAAAATTAGTTCAGACTCCTGTAAGGCTCCTATAGTGAAGGCAGCAGATCTAGTCATCCCTTTACACTCTTCTCACTGGACGGTATTAACAGACACGCAATTTATGTTATATACTTGGAGGATAAGCTTATCTGATTTCCGGGTTGATAAGTGGGATAAACGGTGTGCAGCCTTCACAAAGAATCAGGTATACATGTTGAAGGGGTGGCTGCAGTCGGGATATTCAGAATATTCCCACACTAGAGTAAAGAGAGGCCTAACAGAGACTGCCTTAGGAGCAGGGGGTGTTGCCCTGGGTAGCCTAAACACTATGGATTTAGAAATACTCAGAAACAAGTTAGGAGGGTTGGCACAACATGTTGGAGAAGGGGTTAAAGTGCAGCTAGACGTGAATCATATCCTCGAAAATTTACAACATGCGCATATCGATGCAACTGCCTCAATATCTGAGGTAATGAAACAGAAATTCACAGGATTGATAGCAGGTTTATCCAAAGTACAGGAAAGCATCCAACTTGCTTTATCTTGCACCCAGGTACAATCAGAATTGTCCCAAGACCTCAGAGTAATCATTGCTTCTTTTTCAGCAGGACAATTTCTACAAAATTTGAGAAAACAAGCAGGTAGGGTAGTATCCAAGTTTGCTATGCTATGATATGGATTGGTGGATGACTCAATTCCATGGCTGTAAAAACCTGACTTGCACAGTTCCATCCCTGATTCTGGTTGCAGGGACTGAGCATCGTGCTTATACCACAGTCAATTTGGGTACTATCCCATCGGGCTCTACCGTGTAATACCCCCGAGTCCATCATGATCTGATGGTTTATGAGTCCAGACAACCTCAAATGATTGATACTGATGGGTGCTGGAGAAAGGAAGGGGTTGTGTTATGCCAAGGGAAACATGATAGGATCATGAGACAACAATGCTGGCACAGGGAAGGGTCATGTCTCATGGATGCCGAGGAAATGTCCCAACCTTATATAAAATACTTGGGCCAAGGGTATTGGTGCTGGTATCAAACGTCCAGTGATGGCCTATATTCTGCCTACGGATTGAACTGTACTCAGCGTGGTACGCTACCTCAGGGAGTCTACTGCACATCTTCCCCTGTCCTTGTAATAGATATAACAGGGACACAAGGGCGGACCCCTATTACCCCAGAGAAAAGGCTTGATATCAAACCTGATACCCCCATCCATTTACAGAATTTTCCTCTGGGATTTGGGGCTGAGTTAAAAGCTTGGCTGATGGATTTTGGACAACAGGATGAAATATTAAATGTACTAAGAGATGCTGAAAAACAAGCCACCATACGACTCACCCATGATCAAAATAGATCGATCCAATTTTCCCACGCTTTAGACGCAGATGCTAAGATTTCCTGGTGGGAAAGTTTATTTGGGTACAGTCCTAACGCTACAGCTTTCCTAAACATTTTGCTCCACCCTGTTGTTGTCCTAACCTGTGCAGCCTTATTGCTTTTCCTGATGCAGGTAATAATGTGCGTTACTATCAGGAGAATGAATGCCAAAGCTATGAGAATGTGTACCTCAATGAGGTATCTTCTCTCAAGGAACAGAAAGGCCACTAACTCAGAAAGAAATCTTTGAGGAAGCCAGATCCAATCCAGACCAGTACACAGAAGTTGCGCATTTAAGAGAGGACCCTAGAACTATATTTTTCTTGTTCCAGGGATAAGCCTCTTCAATTTTTAGTAGTAAAGTGCAATCAGGTTTACCTAAATTCTAAAAGTTTTAATCATTTCTTTATTATTTTTTATTTATTTATTTATTTATTTTTTCTCCCTGTTGTTGTTAATATCTGTGTACCTGACCTGCAAAAATACTGTTAATGGGAGAGGGTTTTTTTTTTTTAAGAAAAACTTTTGTTTTTGTTTTTTTGTTTTTTTTATTATTATTTTTTATTTTTATTTTTTTCAACCGATGTATTCGTTTTTTTAATACAGATTCTGTAGTTTTTTCGTTTTATGTGTTTTTCATTATTATTCCCACTATTTTTCCTGTTCATTTTCATTACTCACCTCCCTTCCGTTCCTTTTCCTTCTTTAATATTATGCTCTCTAAGTTTTTCCTTTGGTTTCTATCATCCTTCTTCTCAAGATAATGTAACTAAGACATCAGTCATATCATGTTTTGTTAAAGACTTTTCCTGCCCACAAGTACCATATTTTAACTAAAGTATCCCTGGACATCCAGTTTTTATGTCTTAATGTAAATCCACCTCCCCTAGTCTACCTACTGCTCTAATCTGAGCCCCGTGAGCAGGTGTGGTGAACCCAGGGACCTGGCAATAACAGACAGTATTGACTATCCCTACCATCAAGGGCCATGGATGATACTGGCTGTTGCTCAGACTCTGTACCCTGTGGGGATCCCACTGTACTCGTCCACATTACACCCTTTATGAGTATTTAGTCTTAATGGCCAACACTCTGCTCCTGTCCGGCATTTCTCCAATATCTGTACACTAACGTTCTCCTCTCTCTTTTTGTATTCATGCACGACTGTCTGGAGGCCCGCCCGACCCCCACCTGAAGAAGCAATGACCACCAAGTTATTTCTTGAGATAAATGTGTCACGAATAAGACTTTCCTGAACTTTCCTTCACCATGCTGAAAAGTGCTGTCTCACGGTCCGATCTAATCGGTGCAACCCTTACACGGTCTTACCAAGTTACCGGACTAGATATGCCAGGATCCCGCCATCAATGTTGAAGTTCCGCTCTTCCAAGGCAGAGGGGCAATGAAACATTGCAGTACAGATACTCGTGGTTTGGATGTGAAGTCTCAAAGGCACCAGGATTTCTTTGCTGTCTTAAGCCTACCTTGAGGAGTTCCGGCGTGTTCAAGAAAGGAAGAGGAGGCCGCAGTGGTGGTGGGGAAGGGTCGGGGCTTCTGGGCTGTTGTGGGTGGGTGCAAGATCATTGAAGGAGGACATAAGTTCAAGAATGAACTTCAGGGAGAAATGTGATGGAGATATTGAATTCCATATTTATATTAATGAGATTCAAGCGGACCATTGCAAGGACTCCAATTAAACTGCCTTGCCCCAAAGGATGTATGTATGTATGTGTATATATGTATATATATATCTACGTGTATATGTGTGTATCTATGTGTGGGTATGTATATTTATATATGGGTATATGTTTCTTAATATCATGATAGAGCATAGCTCACCTTAGGAATGTAGTTACACTGATGGGAACCCGAGAAGGTCCCCAGGTGTTAACTGAATCAAAGAGTATTTACAGACCTTAAGGCATCAATTCTTCAGGGGGCCATTAACATGCTTCCAGTACACTGGTGGGAATCAGGAAAGGTCCCCAGGTGTTAATTGAATCAACTCACCAGGGGGCCATTAACATACTACTGTCAGGACTGTTTGGGCTGGAAGATGAAAGGAGATTGTTCATTAATTCATAGACTGTGAGGCACCGAAGGGTTTCAATGTTCCAGCAATGTCTGAGCATGAACTTCCGGACAGCTTCAGATGTGACCAATCAGAATTGGAGGCAACTATAAGCCAATTAGCAAAGAGGCTTCAAATGTAGCCAACCAGACTTTGAGACATCTCTGACCCAATCAATATGTTGCATCTGTTGATTGGTGGAGAATGCATATAAAAGAGGGAGAGGGCTAAATGGTTTTGCCCTGTCCAGCCCAAGACCATCTAGGGGATATGCTGTCTGAGTAATGTATACTGGAATCTCTGTTTCTCTTTCTTTCTAACCTTTTCGTATCCTAAGATTTGTCTTATGATATTGTATATTCTGTGTATGACCATTGTAACCATTTCTGAGTTCGACCTAAATTAACTTTGCAGCCTAGAGCAACACTGTACTTATGACATCACTGGAGATATATGATAAATTCTAATTATTCTAACTTTCTTTTCTGTGTAAATAAATGTAATTGTTTATCTTTTTTTCCCTGTTATCGCTCGTTTTTATTCTTATATAGACAAAGGTTTAATCACTTATATTTGCATCGTTAATCGTTTAAGTGAGGTATAAATATTTCTGAAACATGTCTTACCACCAGTTGCTATGGGTAATGGCCCATCTTTTTTTCGTTCAAATATTTTTTATTGAAATTTTTTATATAAGTACAATAAAGAGTAGTAATAATATGCATGAACTATACATACAAAACCATGTAAAGTCGATGACAGTATTTAGTATACTGTATATAACATGTGAACGTTTAACATAATATGGGGCAGTTATGCCTCTATAACTTTAATGATGGTAGCGGAAACACTTCCCCTCACCCCTAACGGGATCAAACTGTGAGTGGGATAGCCAACTTCAGAATACAGAAACATAACATATTGCTCTAAGGCTGGATTCTGTAATGTGAGCATAAAGGTGAAAATATAAGTATGTTAAACACTAACAACAGAATCTGAACAAAGGGAGGGAATAAAGAAAAAAAAATTGTTACCAATGCTTTTCACTCAAGTATAACAGTATTCAGTATATGAGTTGTGATACCAATATTTAGCTGCAACTACTATAGTATTAAGGTGTTAGGTCTTTAGCTGCTTCTGGGTGAAGGAACCAAGCTTGCCATTTTATTTTAGTTTGGGGTGCTTTAAGTTTTTTGAATGCCAGTAATTTTTCGTATTGACATTGTATATTGATCCTCGTGCATATTTCTCTGCTAGTTGGTAGGTCAGAAGTTTTCCATTTACTCGCTAAAGCCATCCTGGCTACGATTAATACATGAGCGATCACTGTTTTAACTGTGAAAGGGTAGGAATCTAGGCCTATGTTCAATAGTACTAGCTCCGGGGTGAGTGTTTTGTACTGGCCTGTGATTTCGCTGATGATTCTAGCTATAATTTCCCAGAAGGACACTATGTGAGGGCAGTTCCACAGAACATGGAATATGTTCCCTATATAGTTACAATTTCTCCAACAATATTTCGAGGAATCCTTAAATGTTTTTGACAGTCTGTAAGGTGTCAAATACCACCTATGATATATTTTTTGAAAATGTTCCCAATGTTCCACACAAGCAGTCATACTAAAGCTCATTTGTATAGCTTTCAGCCATTGTTGTAGGGAGAATTCTTTCTGCATATCTTTTTCCCATTTGTACATGTCTGGAGTAGGGATGAGCTTCGTGTTCGAGTCGAACATCTGCTGTTCGGTCGTTCGCCGAATTCCGAACGTTATGGGCCTTTCGCGCCAAATTCGTGTGGCGCGTCACGGCCCATAATTCACTGCGGCATCGCAGTGCATTGCTGGCTGATGATTGGCCAAGCATGCACTATGACCCGCATGTTTGGCCAATCACAGCGTTGTCGGTAGAGAGAGCTGTAATTGGCCAAAGCCAGGGTGACTTTGGCCAATTATGGCTCAGGGGGTTTAGAACATGCCCCACACTATATAAGGCCGCCTGCACGGCGGCCCTGTGTAGTGTGTTCCGGCGTGCTTAGATAGAGAGAGAGAGACAGTGTCATTTCATTTGAGTTAGCTAGATTAGGCAGGACAGTCAGTGAGTTAGCTGCACTTACAGTGTATTGTGCATATATATGCATCCCAGGTGTTGCATATATATATATATATATATATATATATATATACACTGTATTCAGTTTAGCTAGATCCGTTCCTGTTATCTTCCTACTGACAAGCAGGCTTGTCTTGTTACAGTATTTACAGCTACCTGAAGAAAATTGCTGGTGTTCTTTTGATCCTATTAGTACCACAGTCAGGCAGCTAGACTATTTACAGTTAGTGTAGTGTGTCCTGCTCACAGTGTTCAGCTAAAACTACAAGTTAGTGTAGTGAGACCTCTGCACAGTGTTCAGCTAAAGCTACAAGTTAGTGTAGTATGTACTGCTCACAGTGTTCAGCTAAAAACTACAAGTTAGTGTAGTGAGACCTCTGCACCGTGTTCATCTAAAGCTAAAAGTTAGTGTAGTGCGTCCTGCTCACAGTGTTCAGCTAAAACTACAAGTTAGTGTAGTGAGACTTCTGCGCCATGTTCATCTAAAGCTACAAGTTAGTGTAGTGCGTCCTGCTCACAGTGTTCAGCTAAAACTACAAGTTAGTGTAGTGAGACCTCTGCACCGTGTTCATCTAAAGCTACAAGTTAGTGTAGTGCGTCCTGCTCACAGTGTTCAGCTAAAACTACAAGTTAGTGTATTGAGACCTCTGCACAGTGTTCATCTAAAGCTACAAGTTAGTGTAGTGCATCATGCTAACAGTGTTCAGCTAAAACTACAAGTTAGTGTAGTGAGACCTCTGCATCGTGTTCATCTAAAGCTACAAGTTAGTGTAGTGCGTCCTGCTCACAGTGTTCATCTAAAGCTACAAGTTAGTGTAGTGCGTCCTGCTCACAGTGTTCAGCTAAAACTACAAGTTAGTGTAGTGAGACCTCTGCACCGTGTTCATCTAAAGCTAAAAGTTAGTGTATTGCATCCTGCTCACAGTGTTCAGCTAAAACTACAAGTTAGTGTAGTGAGACCTCTGCACAGTGTTCATCTAAAGCTACAAGTTAGTGTAGTGCGTCCTGCTCACAGTGTTCAGCTAAAACTACAAGTTAGTGTAGTGAGACCTCTGCACCGTGTTCATCTAAAGCTACAAGTTAGTGTAGTGCGTCCTGCTCACAGTGTTCAGCTAAAACTACAAGTTGGTGTAGTGAGACCTCTGCACCGTGTTCATCTAAAGCTACAAGTTAATGTAGTGTGCGTCCTGCTCACAGTGTTCAGCTAAAACTACAAGTTAGTGTGGTGCGTACTCCTCACAGTGTGCAGCTAAACCTACAAGTTATTTTTTTACGAGCTCTGCACAGTGTTCAGCTAAAGCTACCTGTAGAAGGTTGGTTGGTGTTTTCTTGATCCTATCACTACCGCAGGCAGCTAAAAAAGCTGCAAGTTAGTTTTTTGCGAGCTCTGCACAGTGTTCAACTAAAGCTACCTGTAGAAGGTTGGTGGTGTTCCCATACTACAGGCAGGCAGTTGATTTTGCTAGCTGCAGTATCAGTGCATATATATATATATATATATATATATATATATATATATATATATATATATATATATATTTATGGTCGGAGCCCTATGTCCGATATGAACATAGATAACACTTATAGTAAAGATAAGACTTACCATCGGAAATAGACCTGAAAGTGTGGACTTACCATATGAAATAGACCTGAAAGTGTGCCTTGGTCTAATGGCCGGTATGCCAAAATAAGGGGGCATACCCTGGTTTAAGAAATTATTATTCTGTAAGAGAAATGAATGAAATGAATAGTTGAGAAATGCTGTGAAATGGGGATGGGAGGGTGGGTATCGCGCACAGGAAACCGACAAGCACCACAGGTGAGCGGGCTGCTTAAATACCCCCCGGGCTCCTCCCATAAATTCAGGCCACCATACTGGCCTTCCTACTTATGGTCGGAGCCCTATGTCCGATATGAACATAGATAACACTTATAGTAAAGATAAGACTTACCATCGGAAATAGACCTGAAAGTGTGGACTTACCATATGAAATAGACCTGAAAGTGTGCCTTGGTCTAATGGCCGGTATGCCAAAATAAGGGGGCAAAAACATTCAGGTAGGGTTATAATTTTTATTGGTTTTCAGTTATTTATTGAGCCAATTTGGAGAATGCCTGTGCCATCTCTGTTTGTGGATTGGGGATGTACCGGACGAAGCAGGCTGATTTCCAGCTGCCTAACCTTTTGATGATGTGATCTGGCACCCCATGGCGGGATGCCGTGGAGGCTGCTCCGATGCGGAAAGAGTGTCCGGAATACTGACTAGGGTTAAGGTGGAGATTGCGGAGAAGTATTCTTATGTGGCTCACAAACTGAGAGGCATTTAAGGGTTTGACTGGGAATGGTAGAAGGGGACTGCTGTCTGGTTGTTCAGGCAGGAGAGATAGAAGTCGGTTGAGTATAGCGACTGGACACCAGCTGTTGTTGGTTCTGTAGAGGTGGATGTTCACTCCCGAGCCAGTTTGCTGGGTTTTAGAGACCTCGAGATGCAGGATAAAGTGGTCTTGGTGTCGAAGCAAGTGTCGTCTGCATAGTACTAGGTCTGTGGGTTTGTTAGTGGTGAATTCGCCAGGCCGCAAGAACCCGTAGTAAGCTAAATATATGGCTGCTTGTAGGACCGTGCTGGGGAGCAGACCGAATGGCGAAGTAGCCAGTATGTTTGACATGTCCCTAAAGATGGGCCCCGTAATGGGCAAACGCTTAGTGCTGATGACTGGTTGTTGTTTCTGTATTCCCCTTAGGATGGCTCGTATAGCGTGGGATGAGAACAGTGACGACTTCGTCGGGTCTTCAAGCGCCATGAAATGTTGAATGCCGGCTAGGTATAACCGGATGGTGTTGTAGGATAAGGCCAGCTGCGTGTGGCAGTGTGCCGTGAAGGCCAGTACCTGTTTGATATCTGTTGGTTCTTTGCGGCAGGGCGTGAGGAATTTGTTGAAAGCCTTCCAGGCTGTCTGGTAGGCTTTGAGTGTGTTGCGGGAGAGGGAATTATTTATGAGTTGCGTAGCTCCGTGTAGATGTTGCACTAATCCAGGGTCAGTTGTGACCAGACGGGGATAGGGGCCGACATTGGGTCGGCATCGGGAACCTGTTTTAAAAAGGAGGGATAATTGAAACGTGATAGTGCGTCAGCTGCTGAGTTGTATCTGCCGGGTATAAATTCACAGTGTATGTTGAACTGATGTTGTAAAGACAGTTGAACCAACCTGCGCAGGAAGGACATGACTGCTAGGGACTTGGACCTGCCTCTGTTGATGATGTCTGCCGTGGCCTGGTTGTCGGTGGTGAAGACTACGGTTTGTCCTGTCCAGTGGTGGCCCCAGAGTTGTGCGGCTGCCACTATGGGATAAAGCTCAAACAGGGCAGATGTTTGAGAAAAGCCGGGTATCAATAGTATCTGTTGAGGCCAGGGTCCTGAAAACCAATGATGGCCAAAAATTGCCGCAAAACCTGTGGAGGCTGCAGCGTCAGTCACTACCTGGGGTGAATGGATCGAAACCATAGGTATGAATAAAGATATGCCATTCCAGGTGGACAAGAATTCCTCCCACATTGATAGGTCCGCTATAGCTGCGGAGTCTAATTTCAAAATCTGATCAGGGTCTTGAGTTTCTGACAGAAATCTAAGTAGGCGTGATACGAATGTGCGGCCTTGTGGGATAATTCGCATAGCGAAGTTGAGCATACCTAGGAGAGACTGCAACTGTTTTTTGGTACAGCCCTTGGTGTGTGTAAACTCGTGAAGGACTGCCCTAATGCGTGTTAATTTGTCGGGGGGGAGACTGGCCTGCATTGCGCAGGTATCCAAGCTGACCCCGAGAAAGGTGATGATGTTTGCTGGACCGTCGACTTTGTGCTCGGCGATAGGAACGTTGAGGTTTCCAAAAATTACTCTCAGTTTGTCAAGATCTCCTGGGGGCTTGTTGGGCGGTTCTATCAGTAGGAAGTCATCCAGGTAATGGATGACTTCATGACATTGGCCCTTGTGTAATAGTATCCAAACAAGGGACTGTGCGAACGTGTCGAAGAGCCACGGGCTACTCTTCGAACCGAAGGTGAGTTTCGTAGCAAAATAATACGCTTCCTTCCATTTGATGCCATGCCAGCACCAAAGGGATGGGTGGATGGGCAGGAGCTTGAAGGCATCCGAGATGTCGGCTTTGGAGAGCCAGGCACCTGTGCCTGCTTTGATGATCGCTTGTATTGCCATGTCTACGGAGGAGTATTTTAGGGAAAACTCTTCGGAGGGGATCAGGGAATTGAGACTGGGTATGTGCGAAGAATGAGGCGCAGACAAGTCGTACACCAAACGCAATTTATTAGAGAATTTGCCCTTGACAAGCCCAATAGGGTTGACTCTCCATGTGCTGAAAGGGGGGCAAGTGAAAGGGCCTATTACATAGTCTCGATCTACCTCTGCCTGTAAGAGCTGATCTATGGCCTGTTCGTCGATGGCTGCCGAACGAAGATTGGCGCATTCGTGAGTACTGTGGGGCAGTGCAATGAGGCCGGTGTGAAAGCCTATTGTGAAGCCTTGGATAAGGTAGGTGGCCAGGGAAGGGGTGGGGTGTGAAGTGAGATACAGTCCTAGCCATAAGATGTTGATTCGGCTTAGTCATGCCCTCTTGCTTTGCTTGACTTCACACAAATTCCTAGGGTGTGCTCTTTGGCATAAAGTGCAGATGTGAAGTAGGCGGCATTGGCTGAAGTTGCAGGACCCGTAGTTGTAGTTATTACAGATGGCTGCCCCTCCCACGGTTCGGACTGGGCGTCCGAGTTTGTCCACCTGAGGCGTTGGTTCAGGGGGTGACTGGCCCTGTACTGTACCTGAGGTAGAGGGGAACTCGAAGGGCCGTCTGATCGCCGTATTGGCGCACCAGGTGGCAGTGTGGGTGGAAGACTGGCAAATTGCACACAGAGGTGAGCGTAAGCCGGCAAAGTGGCGGCAGAAGAGCTCTGTGTCCATGAGACTCCAATCTGTCGCGATCTGGAATTGTGCGAATCTGGCGGCGGCCTTGGCTGAGAAGGAACGATGATAATCGTAGAAAGCGAAACCTCCATACTTGTGGCCCAAGTCTACCACAGTATGGAGGTATAAGTCCAGCTCTTCCCGCCTGCTGGGGGTGGCTGAGCACAGGACATCTCTGAGCATGCCAAAGGCCAGGGTAAATTCGGGGACTGATAGCTTGCGGTTCAGCCTGGGGTCTTTGGCTTTAACGACCACCGATATGTCGCCCCAGGAGTAGGCTTTATTTTCTGCTAAATCATGCACGGAGATAAGGAGAGAGGCCAGGTTGACGTCCTTGCCGTCCAAAATGTCCTTCCTGATACTGGTTGGGACCAGGTGGGAGGGGTAGACAATGACGCTTGAGCCTGAGGTACCTGTAGGAAGAGGTGTCAAGGTCTGAGTTGCCGTTGGGTCGGGGACAGCTGTGGCCGGTCGGGCCTCCAGAAGTGCCACCCTGGCTTGGACGTCTGCAACTGAGGTGGATAGAGATGATACCATTGTGTGTAACTGCGAGATGGCCGATGATATGGACTGGAGGGATGCCTGTTGGGTACTGGGTCCTGCTGCTGGTGGGGGGAAGAGGAGTTTGAAGAGCTCGCCTTTCCTCGCTGTGGCGGGGAAGGGGACACCTCTGCGTCTGAGCTCTGCCGTCAGTCTGGGGATAGTCCATCCCCTGAGGGATTGCACGCTGCCGCTTTCTGAGACCGGAGTAGGTGATAGAGGGGCCGTGAAGTCTTCACTGCCGGCCTGGGACATGGTTGCTCTGGTGAGGATCTCTCGAGCTTTATCTCCTGGTTGACTGTAACCTATTGGGGGTGAGATGGATTTCAAGTTTTTCTTTGATCCGCTGCGTCATACTTACCCGACTTGTTCTCCCTCTTTTTTTTTTTTTTTTTACCTGGGAGGATATCGTCCAACCTGGTGCAGGGTGGACCTACTGAACTTTGACTGACCTGAGGAAGATGAAAGGTGACAATTCGTGAAGGGATTGCTAAGTAACTTGAAGCAATGATTTGTATGGTGTTTGCAATTTGTGACAATGAAATGGTTCGAAATGTTTGCCTTGATTGTGAAATGAATGAACTGCATGACAGAGGTGCGGCCTGGTCGTGTCACGATTTGTTCGACCGTGGACCGGGCTCTGGAGCATGTGTTGAAATGAGGCAACTAAAATACTGGTGCTCCTGGGTCGAATCGGTGCTTGTTTGCTGCATCTGGATTCGAATAGGAGTGCGGTATTGAATAAATGAGAGAAATGATTGTTTTGACCGAGGCTCGTATTGGTTGTGCCGTGTTAGCGACTGGCAACCAACCGAGCTCTGGTGTGGGTATAAAATGTGATCGAAACCTGTGATGCATGCCGTGCCGAATCGGTGCGCCTTGGATGCGACTGGTTTCGAAACGGTGATACGTTGTGAGAGTACAATGGTAGAAATTGCGTGACAGAGATATGGGTCAATCCCCGGTGTCTGCGATTCAGCTATGATCCGGATTTCTGGAGCATGTATCAGAAATGTGGCCAATCCTGGGGCACGCCGAGACGAATCGGTGCATTTTCATGCGACTGAATTCCTGTCGGAACGTGATACGTGGGAATGAAATGATAACCATGACAGAGGTACAAATGACTGATAAGGTGACTCTGGAGCATGTATAGAAATGAGGCCGATCCTGGGGCACGCCGAGATGAATCGGTGCATTTTTTATGCGACTTAATTCATGTCGGGACGTGATACATGGAAATGAAATGATAACCATGACAGAGGTACAATTGACTGATAAACGTAACTCTGGAGCATGTATAGAAATGAGGCCAATCCTGGGGCACGCCGAGACGAATCGGTGCATTTTTTATGCGACTGAATTCATGTCGGGACGTGATACATGGGAATGAAATGATAACCATGACAGAGGTACAAAATGACTGATAAAACGTAACTCTGGAGCATGTATAGAAATGAGGCCAATCCTGGGGCACGCCGAGACGAATCGGTGCATTTTTATGCGACTGAATTCATGTCGGAACGTGATACATGGAAATGAAATGATAACCATGGCAGAGGAACAATTGGCTGACAATAACGTAACTCTGGAGCATGTATAGAAATGAGGCCGTAATAACTGGGGCACACCGGGACGAATCGGCGCATCTTTGGTGCGATTGGATTCGAATCGGAGCGCGGTAGGTGACTGAAATGAGAAACGATTTGAAATGTCAGAAATGAGTTTTCAGAAATAAGAAATGACTTGAAATGTCCGAAATGATTTTTAGAAATGTTGTTCCAGAAATGAGAAATGATTTGAAATGTCCGAAATGAGTTTTTTGAAATGTTTTAGAAATGAGAAATGATTGGTACCGAACTAACTTGATTTGATAATTTACAAGCTGCGACTGGCTATGGCTGTCTACTAATACCGACATGCTAGAAATGATGCGACGTCAGCGTCGCTGTGCTATCGAATTGTAACATATCGAAAGTACGAGCGATATACATTGCAGTTTGTGCGATGCGGGTGAAACGAAATTTGAACTCACGGTTTAGTGACATGATATGAAAAACGAAAAGTCCGACGGGACCTTACCTGCGACAGCCAAGCCAGACGCGTGGTACTATAAACGAAAACGCGGACTTCGAAAGTTTTAGAGTACGGAGTATCGAATACGGGAACTGCGAGGCAAGAACTTGCGGACGCTGGTATATCGAATAGTCGGCTCAGTGACGTATATCGCGCACAGGAAACCGACAAGCACCACAGGTGAGCGGGCTGCTTAAATACCCCCCGGGCTCCTCCCATAAATTCAGGCCACCATACTGGCCTTCCTACATATCCCAGCTTAGTGCAGCTACAGGCCATTAGTATGTCTGGAAGGCCAAGAAGGAGAGGCAGACAGTCACAAGCCAATAAGAGAGGGCAAGCAGGCTCTGTGTCTAGTGCTGGTCGTGGAGACGGTGCATCCTCATCAGCACGTGGCCCCCCGGTTCGGTTCGCACCAGAACCTGCAAACGGACCGAAAATTTGCACAAACGTTAGAACCCCATTGACGTTTATGGGACTCGAACGTTCGAAATCAAAAGTGCTCATTTTAAAGGCTAATTTGCATGGTATTGTCCTAAAAAGGGTTGGGGGACCCGGGTCCTGCCCCAGGGGACATGTATCAATGCAAAAAAAACTTTTAAAAATGGCCGTTTTTTCGGGAGCAGTGATTTTAATAATGCTTAAAGTAAAAAAAAAAAAAAGTATAATATTCCTTTAACCACTTCAGCCCCGGAAGGTTTTACCCCCTTCCTGACCAGAGCACTTTTTACAATTCGGCACTGCGTCGCTTTAACTGCTAATTGCGCGGTCATGCAATGCTGTACCCAAACAAAATTTGCGTCCTTTTCTTCCCACAAATAGAGCTTTCTTTTGATGGTATTTGATCACCTCTGCCGTTTTTATTTTTTGCACTATACATGGAAAAAGACCGAAAATTTTGAAAAAAAATGATATTTTCTACTTTTTGTTCTAAAAAAAATCCAATAAACTCAATTTTAGTCATACATTTAGGCCAAAATGTATTCGGCCACATGTCTTTGGTAAAAAAAAGTCAATAAGTGTATATTTATTGGTTTGCGCAAAAGTTATAGCGCCTACAAACTAGGGTACATTTTCTGGAATTTACACAGCCTTTAATTTATGACTGCCTATGTCGTTTCTTGAGGTGCTAAAATGGCAGGGCAGTACAAAACCCCCACAAATGACCCCATTTTGGAAAGTAGACACCCCAAGGAAATTGCTGAGAGGCATGTTGAGCCCATTGAATATTTTTTTTGTCCCAAGTGATTGAATAATGACAAAAAAAAAAAATTACACAAAGTTGTCACTAAATGATATATTGCTCACACAGGCCATGGGCATATGTGGAATTGCACCCCAAAATACATTTAGCAGCTTCTCCTGAGTATGGGGATACCACATGTGTGGGACTTTTTGGGAGCCTAGCTGCGTGCGGGGCCCCAAAAACCAATCACTGCCTTCAGGATTTCTAAGGGCGTACATTTTTGATTTTACTCCTCACTACCTATCACAGTTTTGAAGGCCATAAAATGCCCAGATGGTATAAACCCCCCCCAAATGACCCCATTTTGGAAAGTAGACACCCCAAGCTATTTGCTTTGAGGCATGTTGAGTCCATGGAATGTTTTATATTTTGACACAAGTTGCGGGAAAGTGACAATTTTTTTTTTTTTTGCACAAAGTTGTCACTAAATGATATATTGCTCACACAGGCCATGGGCATATGTGGAATTGCACCCCAAAATACATTTAGCTACTTCTCCTGAGTACGGGGATACCACATGTGTGGGACTTTTTGGGAGCCTAGCCGCGTACGGGGCCCGGAAAACCAATCACCGCCTTCAGGATTTCTAAGGGTGTAAATTTTTGATTTCACTCTTCATTGCCTATCACAGTTTCGGAGGCCATGGAATGCCCAGGTGGCACAAACCCCCCCCCCCCAAATGACCCCATTTTGGAAAGTAGACACCCCAAGCTATTTGCTGAGAGGCATGGTGAGTATTTTGCAGCTCTCATTTGTTTTTGAAAATAAAGAAAGACGAGAAAAAAAAAAAATTTTTTTCTTTTTTCAATTTTCAAAACTTTGTGACAAAAAGTGAGGTCTGCAAAATACTCACTATACTTCTCATCAAATAGCTTGGGGTGTCTACTTTCCAAAATGGGGTCATTTGGGTTTTTTTTTGTCACCTGGGCATTGCATGGCCTCCGAAACTGTGATAGGCAGTGAAGAGTGAAATCAAAAATTTACGGCCTTAGAAAGCCTGAAGGCGGTGCTTGGTTTTCGGGGTCCCGTACGCGGCTAGGCTCCCAAAAAGTCTCACACATGTGGTATCCCCGTACTCAGGAGAAGCAACAGAATGTATTTTGGGGTGTAATTTCACATATTCCCTTGGCATGTTTGAGCAATATATCATTTAGTGACAACTTTGTGCAAAAAAAAAATTAAAAAAATAAAAAATTGTCTCTTTCCCGCAACTTGTGTCACAATATAAAATATTCCATGGACTCGACATGCCTCTCAGCAAATAGCTTGGGGTGTCTACTTTCAAAAATGGGGTCATTTGGGGGGGTTTTGAACTGTCCTGGCATTTTATGCACAACATTTAGAAGCTTATGTCACACATCACCCACTCTTCTAACCACTTGAAGACAAAGCCCTTTCTGACACTTTTTGATTACATAAAAAAATAATTTTTTTTTGCAAGAAAATTACTTTGAACCCCCAAACATTATATATTTTTTTAAAGCAAATGCCCTACAGATTAAAATGGTGGGTGTTTCATTTTTTTTTTTCACACAGTATTTGCGCAGCGATTTTTCAAACGCATTTTTTTGGGAAAAAACACACTTTTAAAATTTTAATGCACTAAAACACACTATATTGCCCAAATGTTTGATGAAATAAAAAAGATGATCTTAGGCCGAGTACATGGATACCAAACATGACATGCTTTAAAATTGCGCACAAACGTGCAGTGGCGAAAAACTAAATACATTTTTAAAAGCCTTTAAAAGCCTTTACAGGTTACCACTTAAGATTTACAGAGGAGGTCTACTGCTAAAATTACTGCCCTCGATCTGACCTTTGCGGTGATACCTCACATGCATGGTGCAATTGCTGTTTACATTTGACGCCAGACCGACGCTTGCGTTCACCTTAGCGCGAAAGCAGGGGGGACAGGGGTGCTTTTTTTTTTTTTTTTTTCTTTATTATTATTATTTTTTTTTAATTTAATGTTAAACTGTTCCTTTCATTTTTTTTTTTAAATCATTTTTATTGTTATCTCAGGGAATGTAAATATCCCCTATCATAGCAATAGGTAGTGACAGGTACATTTTTTTTGAAAAAATTGGGGTCTAGATTTCTCCTCTGCCCTCAAAGCATCTGACCACACCAAGATCGGTGTGATAAAATGCTTTCCCAATTTCCCAATGGCGTTGTTTACATCCGGCGAAATCTAAGTCATAAAATGCTCGTAGCTTCCGGTTTCTTAGGCCATAGAGATGTTTGGAGCCACTCTGGTCTCTGATCAGCTCTATGGTCAGCTGGCTGAATCACCGGCTGCATTTTCAGGTTCCCTGTTGAGACAGGAGAGCCAGAGAAAAACACGGAAGACGTTGGGGGGGGGCATTCCCTCCCACTGCTTGTAAAAGCAGTCTAGAGGCTAATTAGCCGCTAGGATTGCTTTTACATGAAAGCCGACCGCTGGCTGAAAAGAATGATACCAAGATGATACCTAAACCTGCAGGCATCATTCTGGTATAACCACTCAAAGTCGTGAATGGCGTACCTGAAGACAAAAAAATGGTTAACAATAAAGCACAGTGAACGGTAAAGTACAAAAAATTGCATACCTGAAAAGCAAACATGATAAAACATAATAATAATAAAACATTGCAGAATAGAATACAGTAAAAAAGAGCAGAACAATAGAGAGAATAGAGAGAGAGAGAACAATAAAACGACAACTATTTTTTTTTATTTTATATTTTTGTATGTGTTTTTTTTTTTTTTACACTTTTTTTTGTAGCTAACTTTTATAACTGTAACCGGTTCCAGGTTCGGGTCTCTCAAAATGCGATGGCATCTTGGGAGACCCTGTGAAAGTGTGCCTAGTCTGTGAAATGCTGTACCCTACGCTCATACTCAACTAGTGAATGGTAGCGTTCAACACATTCACCAATGCAAAGACCAGGATTGTCAGGACAGAAGGGACAATAATAGCGGGTGTCACGCCTATATCCGCGCTTGCTGCAGACACGACATCTTTTTTGGGGGGGTTCGCTGGGTAGGGGTACTCGGGAGGACATAAAGAAAATGCCTCTCATGCAGCCGACTGCATTTGGTTGGGGATGTGAATGGGGGAATTACGGGTGCTGCAGAAGCGGTGGGTTCCCAATTAGGATTGGCGAATACAGCAGAAAGGGCATTATGGGCACGACGGGCCTGTGTTTGTCTTTTTGGTGGCAGCGGGACACTACTTGTGCTTGCCACCTCACCAGCTTGAACTGCACTTATGGGACTCGCCACGTCACCAAGTGTTACTGCAGTGCTGGTTTGACTACGACCGGGGTGTACTAGGCCGCAGGTGCTTGCCAGTTCACCAAAACGCTACAAAAAAAACTGTTAGCGATCGCAGGGATCAGGCCTGACTCTGCGAACGCTGCAGTTATGCGTGTAGTGTTTTGTAAGTGTCAGTGATCGATCGATACTGCACTTGGGTGGGCTGGGCTGGGCCGGGCGGAGGGGCAAAACGCAGGTGCTAGCAGGTATCTGGGCTGATCCCGCTAACACTGCGTTTGTGGGAACCCTAAACTGCTGGGGACGCTAGTATAGATCTGATCAGATCAGATATTGATTCGATCAGATACTATACCACTAAGGGAGGTGTACGGTGCGTGCGTGGGTGTTAGCGGTACTGGCGCTAACCTGACGCTGCCTGGGGCTGGTGCTTGCCAGTTTACCAAAACGCTACCAAAAAAACTGTTAGCGATCGCAGGGATCAGGCCTGACTCTGCGAACGCTGCAGTTATGCGTTTAGTGTTTTGTAAGTGACAGTGATCGATTGATACTGCACTTGGGTGGGCTGGGCCGGGCGGAGGGGCAAAACGCAGGTGCTAACAGGTATCTGGGCTGATCCCGCTAACACTGCGTGTTTGGGAACCCTAAACTGCTGGGGACGCTAGTATAGATCTGATCGGATCAGATATTGATCCGTTCAGATACTATACCACTAAGGGAGGTGTACGGTGCGTGCGTGGGTGTTAGCGGTACTGGCGCTAATCTGACGCTGCCTCAGGGGGCTAAACCTTTATTCGGTAATAAACAGCGGGTGCCCTGACACTCTAAAAAATAAACTAACTAACCAGCGTCACCCGTAACGGTTATACGGTGATCAGTGGTGAAAGGGTTAACTAGGGGGCAATCAAGGGGTTAAAACATTTATTAGGTAGTATATGGGGGTCCCTGACGCTATAAAACGATGACGGCGAACCTAAATATTTACCTCCCTAACTAGCGTCACCAGCGACACTAATACAGCGATCAGAAAAATGATCGCTTAGTGACACTGGTGACAGGGGGTGATCAAGGGGTTAAAACTTTATTAGGGGGGGTTAGGGGGGTACCCTAGACCTACAGGGGGCTACCACTCACTGCCCTACCACTGTAACTGTCACAAACTGACACCAATCAGTAATCAGAAAAAAAAAATACTGCATGGTGTCAGTTTGTGACAGGGGGGGTGATTGGGGGGGGGTCGGAGTGTCTTATGTGCCTGGCAGGTTCTACTGTGTGTGTTTGTGTTTTGTGCACTTACATGTCTTCTCTCCTCGGCGCTGGAACGGAAACTGCCAAGCCGAGGAGAGATGACATCACATCCCCTGCCTGTGTGAAACTACACACAGGCAGGGGAGAAATCCGATTGGCTGGGAGCGATCGCGAGGGGGGGGGCCATGATCGGCTGGTCTCCCCCTCACCTCCCAACGCTCACAGTCAAATGCCGACCGCCGCTGGCACCGGGGGGGTGTCCGATCGGACCCCCCGCCCGTGGGAGGCAGATCACGTATGGGTACGTGATTCTGCCTGCCCTTGCCATTCTGCCGCAGTATATCTGCGTTAGGCGGTCGGCAAGTGGTTAAATATCGTACCTGGGGTGTGTCTATAGTATACCTGTAAAGTGGCACGTGTTTCCCGTGTTTAGAACAGTCCCTGCACAAAATGTCATTTTTAAAGGAAAAAATCTAATTTAAAACTGCTTGCGGGCTTAATGTACCCCCCAGTCCATTACCAGGCCCTTTGAGTCTTGTAGGGATATTAAGGGGAACCCCAAACCCAAATTAAAATAAGGAAAAGTGTGGGGCCACCAGGCCCTATATACTCTGAACAGCAGTACACAGGCGGTGCAAACAAGACAGGGACTGTAGGTTTGTTGTTAAGTAGAATCTGTTTGTAATTTTGAACGTGTACATTTTTAACGTGTTTAGCTCCAGCCAAAAAATCTTTTTTAAGCTTTTTGGAAAACATAAGGAAGGGTTATCACCCCTGTGATATTTGTTTTGCTGTCTGTCCTCCTCTTCAGAAGATTTCACCTCACTTTTTGTCCCAATGACAAATGTTTTTTGAAAATTTGGGTTTTTTTGTGGAACAAGGATTCGAAAGCATCAGTGGAAAGGAGAAATGTTTTTCCCATATTAACTCTTACAGGAGAGAATTTCCATTCCTAGGGGTAGATTTCATCTCACTTCCTGTTGTCTCCTTCCGTTTGCAAGTAGGAGTCGTTTGTAAGTTAGATGTTTGAAAGTAGGGGCCTGCCCTATATACTCAGCAGAAATTTGGGCCTTAGGTGTTGTTGTGGCCACAACACTGTAAGCCCTCAAAAGGCCCTGCTGTGAAATATTAGATCAAGAATTGTAATTACATGCCCCTGTTGAACAGGGGCAGAAAAATTGGGCCTTTGGTGGTGGTGGTGGTGCTGGTGCTACAACACTGTAAGTCCTCACTCGCTCTTGGTGGGCGCAGAAATGGGCCCTGCTGTGAAATATTACATCAAGAATTGTAATTAAATGCCCCTGTTGAACAAGGGCAGAAAAATTGGGCTTTTGGTGGTGGTGGTGCTGGTGCCACAACACTGTAAGTCCTCATCGCTCTTGGTGGGTGCAGAAATGGGCCCTGCTGTGAAATATTAGATCAAGAATTGTAATTACATGCCCCTGTTGAACAAGGGCAGAAACATTGGGCCATTGGTGGTGGTGGTGGTGGTGCTGGTGCCACAACACTGTAAGTCCTCACTCGCTCTTGGTGGGTGCAGAAATGGGCCCTGCTGTGAAATATTAGATCAAGAATTGTAATTACATGCCTCTGTTGAACAGGGGCTGAAAAATTAGGCCTTAGGCACTGGTGCTGGTGCCACAACACTGCAACACCTCACAGATACTCTAGTTGGAACGCAGAAATGAGCCCTGCTGCAAAGTATTGCATCAAAAATTGTAATTACACGCCCCTGTTAAACAAGGGCTGAAAAATTGGGCCTTAGGCACTGGTGCTGGTGCCACAACACTGCAACCCCTCACAGATACTCTAGTTGGAACGCAGAAATGAGCCCTGCTGCAAAGTATTGCATCAAAAATTGTAATTACACGCCCCTGTTAAACAAGGGCTGAAAAATTGGGCCTTAGGCACTGGTGCTGGTGCCACAACACTGCAACCCCTCACAGATACTCTAGTTGTAACGCAGAAACGAGCCCTGCTGCAAAGTATTGCATCAAAAATTGTAATTACACGCCCCTGTTAAACAAGGGCTGAAAAATTGGGCCTTAGGCACTGGTGGTGGCACCCAGAACCAAAAATGTTCTTACAAGCTATCAGCTTGATCATTGAGGAGGAAGAGGATAATTACTCAGGGATAGTCACTCAGCATCAGCATAGGCAGTCTTTGAAGGGATCTGAGATTTAAAAAAAAATGATTTGGGTACATCAGCATCAGGTGCTTGGTAGCTGGTGGTGATCCAAGACTGATTCATTTTTATGAAGGTCAGTCGATCGACCGAGTCGGTGGACAGACGCACACTGTGATCGGTTACAAAGCCTCCAGCAGCACTGAATGTGTGTTCCGAAAGAACGCTGGATGCAGGACAGGCCAGTAGCTCAATTGCATACTGTGCAAGCTCTGGCCAGTGATCCATCCTCAAGACCCAGTAACCCAGAGGATTTTCGGTGGAAAGGTGTCCAAGTCAGATCTTGCCCCTAGGTATTCCTGCACCATGTAAAACAGACGCTGGCGATGGTTGCTGGAACCGATTATACCTTGGGGCTGCGGACCAAAAAATTGTCTGAACGCATCGATCAGATGGCCACCTTCTCCACCGCTCCTTCTTTGACTGACCGAAGCCTCAGCAACACATTGTCCAGAAACAGGAGTTTGTAACCTCCCAGTCTCTGGGAATGCGTTGCACAGACCTTTCTGCAAGGCCTCCCGAAGATGTTTCATCCTCTGCTCCCTCTGCGATGGCAAGATAAGGTCCGCAACCTTACCCTTGTAATGTGGATCAAGAAGGGTTGCCAGCCAGTATTGGTCCTTCTCCTTGATACCACGAATACGAGGATCCTTACGCAGGCTTTGCAGGATCAGGGAGGCCATGCAGCGTAGGTTTGCTGAGGCATTCGGTCCGGAGTCCTCTGGGTCACTAAGGACGACATGGTCCACAGCCACCTCCTCCCAGCCACGTACAAGTCTATGTGTTTCTTGGGACTGATCCCTTAAAGACTGCTGCTGATGCTGAGTGCCAGGCTCCACCTCCATACTGACACAATCTTCCTCCTCCTCCTCCTCGTCCTCTTCCTGTGTGATCGGCGGGCACGCAGGAACACTGTCTGGATAAAGGGGGCCTTAAGAGCGAAGGAAGTCCTCTTCCTGCCTCTGTTCTGCCTCAAGTGCCCTGTCCATTATTCCACACAGCGTGTGCTCCAACAGGTGGACAAGTGGGACAGTGTCACTGATGCATGCACTGTCACTGCTCACCATCCTCGTGGCCTCCTCAAATGGTGACAGGACAGTGCATGCATCCCTGATCATGGCCCACTGGCGTGGGGAAAAAAAACCAAGCCCATCTGACCCTGTCCTGGTGCCATAGTCACACAGGTACTCATTGATGGCCCTCTGCTGCGTGTGCAGCCGCTGCAGTATGGCCAACGTTGAGTTCCACCTGGTGGGCATGTCACAGATTAGGCGGTTCTTGGGCAGGTTAAACTCCTTTTGGAGGTCCGCCAGCCGAGCACTGGCATTATATGACCGGCGGAAATGCACACAGACTTTCCTGGCCTGCCTCAGGACATCCTGTAAGCCCGGGTACCTGCCCAAGAACCACTGCACCACCAAGTTAAGGACGTGAGCCAAACAGGGCACATGTTTCATTTGTCCCTGTCGGAGGGCAGAGAGGAGGTTGGTCGCAAACCACCATTCCTGCCTTAAGTTGGCATGGCGTCAACCACCTCTGAACCTGCCCCTGCAGAGCTGACAGAACCTCTGCCCCAGTGTGGCTCCTGTCCCCCAAGCACACCAGCTCAAGCACCGAATGGCATCTTTTGGCCTGCATACTTGCGTAGCCCCTTGAATGGCTACGGAGCACCGCTGGTTCCGAGGACAAAGCACAGGAAGAGGCCATGGAGGAAGAAGAAGAGGAGAGGGTTGGGTAGGCATTTTGGAGGCGTGGTGGCAGAACAACCTTCAACAATACTGCACCTTGTCCTGCATCCTTTCCAGCTGCCAGCAGAGTAACCCAATGCGTGGTGAAACTTAGGTAACGTCCCTGTCCATGCCTGCTGGACCATGAGTCAGCGGTAATATGCACCTTACCGCTGACCGCCCTGTCCAGTGAGGCCACGACATTGCCTTCCACATGCCGGTAGAGAGCCGGAATCGCCTTCTGTGAGAAAAAGTGGGGGGGTGACGACGTCTATGCAGACGAAACGCGTCGGATAGGACCCCACTGTCGCCACTTCTTCACAGCGCTGTTTTTAGATACCTTTACATGTGTGTTTATACTATTTTTAATAAATTCCCATTTATACGGATTTACACTATTTGGCCATACCTTCTTTTCCTGCATTTGCTGCTGTTATTTCTGGTTCCAACGCCGGTCTGAGGGATACGATCCACGTGTGCCTCACCCCACACCTTCGGGTCCGGTATCGTTCGAGGAACACAGCCACGTGGAAGCCACTCCACCAATATTGCCCTCCCGGGCCACCTGTAGTCCAGCACCACCTAAGCCTGTCTAACTTCACTTGGCGTATGCCTTGTTGGGTCCACTGAGTCCGGTAAGCCTTTTCACTCTTGGTGGTGGTGTGTGGGCTTCCTCCCCAGATGGTTTATACTCTCGATGAGATCTGTTCCGGAGGATTCTTCATCTTTTCCCCAAGGATGTCTTTCCTTTTGATACATGTATTTTGAACTGTCAGTCCATAGACTCTATATTTGACCCTTCTTCAGAGCGCTACACTTATTTTGTTTTTTGTTTTTTGATATTGTTTACACTTGCTGGTTGTGTTAGCTGCTTATTTTTTCCCCTTTTGGTAGCGCAGAATTATTGTGTATATATAGCTTTAGCTGAACACTGTGCAGAGCTCGCAAAAAAATAACTTGTAGGTTTAGCTGAACACTGTGAGGAGGACGCACCACACTAACTTGTAGTTTTAGCTGAACACTGTGAGCAGGATGCACTGCACTGACTTGTAGCTTTAGATGAACACTGTGCAGAGGTCTCACTACACTAACTTGTAGTTTTAGCTGAACACTGTGAGCAGGACGCACCGCACTAACTTGTAGTTTTAGCTGAACACTGTGAGCAGGACGCACTACACTAACTTGTAGCTTTAGATGAACACTGTGCAGAGGTATCACTACACTAACTTGTAGTTTTAGCTGAACACTGTGAGCAGGACGCACCACACTAACTTGTAGTTTTAGCTGAACACTGTGAGCAGGACACACCCCACTAACTTGTAGTTTTAGCTGAACACTGTGAGCAGGATGCACCGCACTAACTTGTAGTTTTAGCTGAACACTGTGAGCAGGACGCACTGCACTAAATTGTAGCTTTAGATGAACACTGTGCAGAGGTCTCACTACACTACCTTGTAGTTTTAGCTGAACACTGTGAGCAGGACGCACTGCACTAACTTGTAGTTTTAGCTGAACACTGTGAGCAGGACGCACTACACTAACTTGTAGCTTTAGCTGAACACTGTGCAGAGGTCTCACTACACTAACTTGTAGTTTTAGCTGAACACTGTGAGCAGGACGCACTGCACTAACTTGTAGCTTTAGATGAACACTGTGCAGAGGTCTCACTACACTAACTTGTAGTTTTAGCTGAACACTGTGAGCAGGACGCACCGCACTAACTTGTAGTTTTAGCTGAACACTGTGAGCAGGATGCACTGCACTAACTGTAAATAGTCTATCTGCCTGACTGTGGTACTAATAGGATCAAAAGAACACCAGCAATTTTCTTCAGGTAGCTGTAAATACTGTAACAAGACAAGCCTGCCTGTCAGTAAGAAGATAACAGGGACGGATCTAGCTAAACTGAATACAGTGTATGTATATATATATATATATATATGCAACACCTGGGATGCATATATATATACACAATACACTGTAAGTGCAGCTAACTCACTGATTGTCCTGCCTAATCTAGCTAACTCAAATGAAATGACACTGTCTCTCTGTCTATCTATCTCTCTTTCAACGCCGGAACACACACTAC
This sequence comes from Lithobates clamitans, assembly GCA_037952925.1. Lineage (NCBI taxonomy): Eukaryota > Metazoa > Chordata > Amphibia > Anura > Ranidae > Lithobates > Lithobates clamitans. The sequence continues at coordinate 12,288,782 of JBBGZY010000140.1, forward strand.
ACAGGGCCGCCATGCAGGCGGCTTTATATAGTGTGGGGCGTGTTCTAAACCCCCTGAGCCATAAATGGCCAAAGCCACCCTGGCTTTGGCCAATTACAGCTCTCTCTACTGACGGTGCTGTGATTGGCCAAGCATGCGGGTCATAGTGCATACTTGGCCAATCATCAGCCAGCAATGCACTGCGATGCCGCAGTGAATTATGGGCCGCGACGCGCCACACAAATTTGGCGCAAACGGCCCATATCGTTCGTAATTCGGCGAATGGGCGAACAGCCAATGTTCGAGTCGAACATGGGTTCGACTTGAACACGAAGCTCATCCCTACTCCTGAGGAGTCCCTTGAACTGTTTGACCACAGTGTTGGGTACATGCTCCAGGAGGATGCCCAGCGTTTGGAAGGCTCTGATGATGATACTGAGCAAGATGAAGGCAGTAACGTGAGCACGGACAGAGGGGGTGCCCAAGAAGGACAGCAATCTGGCAGTCATGCTCCCCCTGCTGCAGCATACTGCCAGGTTTGCTCCAGTGATGAGGAGGGAGGGGATGATGAGGTCACTGACTCAACGTGGGTGCCTGATAGGAGAGAGGAGGAGGAAGAGGAGGCGGCACATCATCAACGAGGCAGGATGCCCTCCAGGGGCCAGCCTAAGGGCAGCACACTGATTGCATCACACCCCAAAGCTCCACATGTGCAGGGCGCTGCAGTCTCTGCGCGTTATTCAAAAAGTTCTTTGGTGTGGGCCTTTTTTGAGACGAGTGCCTCAGATCGCACTGCTGCTATTTGCAACATATGTCTCAAGCGTATCTCGCGTGGCCAAAACATCTCCCGCTTGGGTACCACATGCTTGACCAGACATATGTTGACCTGCCATGCAGTTCATTGGCAACCATATCTAGAAGACCCACACCAAAGAACAAAGAGGACCTCTCCTTGCTCCTCATCAGCTGAGATCTCCAACCCCACTATACCTTCAGTCCTCTCTGAAACCTACACTGAGAGGAATGAAGGTGTAGAATTAGGTGTGTCACAGCCAAGTACTTGTGGGCAATCTGCTTTCGGTACACCGACGTCAGATTGTACCAGGCAAATTTCCCTGCCCCAGCTGCTGCACCGCCGAAAGAAGTTTGCTCCCAGCCATCCACATGCCCAGCGGTTGAATGCTAGCTTGGCAAAATTGCTAGCACATCAACTGCTGCCTTTTCAGTTGGTAGACTCTGCCCCCTTCCGTGAGTTAATATCCATACCAGACCTGAGGGGGCCTGGTATGGAATTTAGGGGGACTCCCACGTCATTTTTTTTTTAATCTTGGTTTGGGGTTCCCCTGGAATTCCCAATGCTGTTTTTATCAATGAACTTCTAGGTGTATTGTCGGCAATGCAATAGCCGCGAGTAGTTTTAAATGGGTTTTTTCCTTCGAAATTTTGCTGTCAGACTGTTCTAAACACGGGAAACATGCGCCCCTTTACAGGCATACTATAGACACCTCCCAGGTACGAAATTTAAAGGGATATTACACTTTTATTGTTTGACTTTAAGCATTTTTAAAATCACTGCTCCTGAAAAAACGGACGTTTTTAAAACTTTTTTTTGCATTGATCCATGTCCCCTGGGGCAAGACCCGGGTCCCCAAACACTTTTTATGACAATAACTTGCATATAAGCCTTTAAAATTAGCACTTTTGATTTCTCCCATAGACTTTTAAAGGGTGTTCTGCGGCATTCGAATTTGCCGCGAACACCCCAAATTGTTCGCTGTTCGGCGAACTTGCAAACAGCCAATGTTCGAGTCGAACATGAGTTTGACTTGAACTCGAAGCTCATCCCTACTAGCCACCACCAGTGCCTAAGACCCAATTTTTCAGCCCTTGTTTAACACGGGCGTGTAATTACAATTTTTGATGCAATACTTTGCAGCAGGGCTCGTTCCTGCGTTCCAACTATAGTATCTGTGAGGGGTTGCAGTGTTGTGGCACCAGCACCAGTGCCTAATGCCTAATTTTTCAGCCCCTGTTTAACAGGGGCATGTAATTACAATTTTTGATGCAATATTTTGCAGCAGGGCTCGTTCCTGCATTCCAACTAGAGTATCTGTGAGGGGTTGCAGTGTTGTGACACCAGCACCAGTGCCTAAGGCCTAATTTTTCAGCCCCTGTTTAACAGGGGCATGTAATTACAATTTTTGATGCAATACTTTGCAGCAGGGCTCGTTCCTGCGTTCCAACTAGAGTATCTGTGAGGGGTTGCAGTGTTGTGGCACCAGCACCAGTGCCTAAGGCCTAATTTTTCAGCCCCTGTTTAACAGGGGCATGTTATTACAATTTTTGATTTAATATTTCGCAGCAGGGCCCGTTTCTGCGCCCACCAAGAGCGAGTGAGGACTTACAGTGTTGTGGCACCAGCACCACCACCCCCACCAACGGCCCAATTTTTCTGCCCTCGTTCAACAGGGGCATGTAATTACAATTCTTGATCTAATATTTCACAGCAGGGCCCGTTTCAGCACCCACCAAGAGCGAGTGAGGACTTACAGTGTTGTGGCACCAGCACCACCACCACCACCAAAGGCCCAATTTTTCAGCCCTTGTTCAACAGGGCATGTAATTACAATTCTTGATCTAATATTTCACAGCAGGGCTCATTTCTGCGCCCACCAAGAGCGAGTGAGGACTTACAGTGTTGTGGCACCAGCACCACCACCACCACCAAAGGCCCAATTTTTCTGCCCCTGTTCAACAGGGGCATGTAATTACAATTCTTGATCTAATATTTCACAGCAGGGCCCTGTGTGGGCTTACAGTGTTGTGGCCACAACAACACCTAAGGCCCAAATTTCTGCTGAGTATATAGGACAGGCCCCTACTTTCAAACATCTAACTTACAAACGACTTCTACTTGCAAACGGAAAGAGACAACAGGAAGTGAGTTGAAATTTACCCCTAGGAAGGGAAACTCTCTCCTGTAAGAGTTAATATGGGAAAAACTTTTCTCCTTTCCACTGATGCTTTATAACCAATCCTTGCTCCACAAAAAAACCCAAATTTTCAAAAAACATTTGTCATTGGGAGGTGAAATCTTCTGAAGAGGAGCACAGACAGCAAAACAAATGTCACAGGGGTGATAACCCTTCCCTATGTTTTCCAAAAAGCTTAAAATAGATTTTTTGGCTGGAGCTAAACACGTTAAAAATGTACCAGTTCAAAATTACAAACAGATTCTACTTAACAACATACCTACAGTCCCTGTCTTGTTTGCACCGCCTGTTGAGAGTACAGAGCCTGTATACTGCTGTTTCCTTTATTAATTTGGGTGCGAGGTTCCCCTTAAATATCCATACAAGACCCAAAGGGCCTGGTAATGGACTGGGGGGTACCCATGCCGTTTGTCTCACTGATTTTCATCATATTGCCAGGACCCGACATTACAATAAAGCCGTAAGCAGTTTTAAATGGCTTTTATTCCTTTAAAAATTACATTTTGTGCAGGGACTGTTCTAAGCATGGGAAACACGTGCCACTTTACAGGTATACTATAGACACCCCCCAAGTACGATATTTAAAGGTAGCTGTTCTTCCCACCCAAGACATTTGAGACTTACTCATCTGTTTCATATCTTCAGAGATGTTGGACAATAGAGGATTAAAGTTGGTTTCATAAAGCAGGCCAGTGGGATAAGTAAGCTGGATGCCTAAATATTTGATCGATTTAGCTCCCCCATGTACAGTGCAGGCAGAAAGTATTCAGACCACCTTAAATTTTTCACTCTTTGTTATATTGCAGCCATTTTCTAAAATCATTAAGTTAATTCTTTTTCATTATTGTACACACAGCACCCAATATTGACAGAAAAACACAGAATTGTTGACATTTTTGCAGATTTAAAAAAAAAAAGAAAAACTGAAATATCACATGGTCCTAAGTATTCAGACCCTTTGCTCAGTATTTAGTAGAAGCACCCTTTTGATCTAATACAGCCATGAGTCTTTTTAGGAGAGATGCAACAAGTTTTTCACACCTGGATTTGGGGATTCTCTGCCATTCCTCCTTGCAGATCCTCTCCAGTTCTGTCAGGTTGGATGGTAAACAATGGTGGACAGCCATTTTTAGGTCTCTCCAGAGATGCTCAATTGGGTTTAAAGCAGAGTTCCACCCAAAAGTGGAACTTCTGCTCATCTGATTCCTCCCCCCCTCCGGTGCCACAATTGGAACCTTTCAAGGAGGAGGGGGGTGCAGATACCTGTATTAGACAGGTATCTGCACCCACTTCCGGGAATAGACTCCCACGGGATTCACGCCCCCTCCCGCACCCCCCGCTGTATCCTGGGAAACACACAGGTCCCAGGAGATAGCGTGGACCACTTAGGATGCGCAGCGCGACACGTGCATGCGCAGTAGGGAACCGGAAAGTGAAGCTGCAATGTTTCACTTCCTTATTCCTTCACCGAGAATGGCAGTGGCAGCAGCTGAGAGCTGAGCTATTGCTCGGCTTCGGCTGCCAACATTGCTGGACTCCAGGACAGGTAAGTATCTGTTTATTAAAAGTCAGCAGCTGCAGTATTTGTAGCTGCTAGCTTTTAATAATTTTTTTTCAGGTGGACTCCCTCTTTAAGTCAAGGCTCTGGCTGGGCCATTCAAGAACAGTCACGGAGTTGTTGTGAAGCCACTTCTTCGTTATTTTAGCTGTGTGCTTAGAGTCATTGTCTTGTTGGAAGGTAAACCTTCGGCCCAGTCTGAGGTCCTGAGCACTCTTGAGAAGGTTTTCATCCAGGATATCCCTGTACTTCGCCGCATTCATATTTCCCTTGATTACAACCAGTCGTCCTGTCCCTGCAGCTGAAAAACACCCCCACAGCATGATGCTGCCACCACCATGCTTCACTGTTGGGACTGTATTGGACAGGTGATGAGCAGTGCCTGGTTTTCTCCACACATACCGCTTAGAATTAAGGCCAAAAAGTTCTATCTTGGTCTCACCAGACCAGAGAATCTTATTTCTCACCATCTTGGAGTCCTTCAGGTGTTTTTTAGCAAACTCCATGCGGGCTTTCATGTGTCTTGCACTGAGGAGAGGCTTCCGTCGGGCCACTCTGCCATAAAGCCCCGACTGGTGGAGGGCTGCAGTGATGGTTGACTTTCTACAACTTTCTCCCATCTCCCGACTGCATCTCTGGAGCTTAGCCACAGTGATCTTTGGGTTCTTCTTTATCTCTCTCACCAAGGCTCTAATCCCCCGACAGCTCAGTTTGGCCGGACGGCCAGCTTTAAGAAGGGTTCTGGTCATCCCAAACGTCTTCCATTTAAGGATTATGGAGGTCACTGGGAACATTAAATGCAGCAGAAATGTTTTTGTAACCTTGGCCAGATCTGTGCCTTGTCACAATTCTGTCTCTGAGCTCTTCAGGCAGTTCCTTTGACCTCATGATTCTCATTTGCTCTGACATGCACTGTGAGCTGTAAGGTCTTATATAGACAGGTGTGTGGCTTTCCTAATCAAGTTCAATCAGTATAATCAAACACAGCTGGACTCAAATGAAGGTGTAGAACCATCTCAAGGATGATCTGAAGAAATGGACAGCACCTGAGTTAAATATATGGGTGTCACAGCAAAGGGTCTGAATACTTAGGACCATGTGATATTTCAGTTTTTCTTTTCTAATAAATCTGCAAAAATGTCAACAATTATGTGTTTTTCTGTCAATATGGGGTGCTGTGTGTACATTAATGAGGAAAAAAATGAACTTAAATGATTTTAGCAAATGGCTGCAATATAACAAAGAGTGAAAAATGTAAGGGGGTCTGAATACTTTCCATCCCCACTGTATATGAGAACTCACTTTTCATTTGATTTATTTGGCATTGAGACAATCCCATGGCCAGTATTTGACACTTATTAGAATTGATCTTGTAGTAGGAGGCTTTCCCAAATTCCTTAATTATTTGCTGGGTTCTATGTAGAGAGTTGAGGGAATTTGCAAGAGACAAAATTATATTGTCTGCGAACAGGCCTATTTTGTGTTCATTGCGGCCTACTCGCAGGCCCTGAATCAGAGGATCACTCCTGATGGCTTCAGCAAAGGGTTCGATGGCAAGGGAGAATATAATTGGAGAGAGGGGGCACCCCTGCCTTGTTCCATTTGAAAGATTGAATGATCCAGACAGGGTACCGTCGACATATACTCTCACTGAAGGATTTTTGTATAATGTCATAATAGCGGGAAATATGGACCCAGACAGCCCAAATTTAGTTAGCACTTGCGACAGATATTCCCAATGAACTCTGTCGAAAGCCTTTTCCGCCTCCAAAGCAAGGAGAAGAGAAGGCACTCGACAAGTCTCAGCGTGGTGTATTAGGTTGATCATTCTTCGTGTACCATCTGGGGCCTGCCTCCCCCTCACAAACCCTACTTGTTCTGGTCCTAGTAGGAGTGGAGTTAAATCCAAGAGTCTGTTAGCAAGCAGTTTGGAGTATATTTTCTGTTTAAATCTTTTTTATTGAAAAGCTTCATTCAAAAAAAAAAGCCATCATCTATCCAGACATTATATTTACGTCATTTATACACAAGGCCAAAGCATCCGTAAACAGAATATACTATCTTTTCCTTTTCTTCCCTTTTTCCTTTCTTCTTTATTTAATCCCCCATTCCCTTACCCACCCCCCTTCTCCCCACCTCTTCTCTCACTATACCCCCCCCCAACTCCCCGCACCCCTCCCCCTTCCACACACACACCCACTCTCCATCCCCCCCACTTCCACTATTATCCTACCCATTTTCCACTCTGACCTCATCCAAATTCAACCATAATTTCCATATTTTTTCAAATTTCTTGTAATTACCCCTCTTCTTATAAATATATTTCTCTCTACTAATCACCTCCCTTACTTCATTCACCCATTCTGCTACCGTTGGGGGATCTTTTCTCTGCCATTTCTGTGCAATAAGTTTTTTGCCCTGAAACAAACATCTAATTATTGCGGTGTGTATATCTCTTAAAATCCCTTTTTCCTCCATCAAGCCCATTAAGCAAGTTCTAACCTCCATGCCCAGCGATGTCCCAAACACGGAGTTTATTTTATCCACAATACCCCTCCAATATCTATATAGCCTGGGGCATCGCCAGAACATATGTACCAAATCCCCTCTCCCCACTCCACATCTTTGGCACTTCTCATCAGGCTTCTTTCCAAACCTAAACAACTTCAATGGTGTATAATATTTCCTGTATAACAAGTAGAGATGGGCCCTAATGCCAGAGCATACTCTCATTTACTATCCGACAATGGCCCAACATCTCCCTCCCATTTAATCCTGTTTTTATTTTCCACCACTCCCTCCTGACCCAACACAATCAAGCTTCCATATATTTCAGAGATTAGTCCCTTTGTAGAGTTGGCATTAACCAGCCTCTCCAGAGAGGCCATTTCACACCACTCTGGTTCCTTCCCACTAAATTGTGCCTCTAAGGCATGCCTAATTTGCAGGTACCTGCAAAATGACCAATTGGAAATCACATATTCTTCCACTAACTCCTGGAATGATTTTAGTCTCCCAGTCTTATATAGTTGCGCCAAACAATGAATACCCTGACAGTCCCATTCTTCAATAATCCCCATTTTTTTAAGTTCATTTAAATTATCATTATCCCATAATGGGGAGAACTCCGAGAAGCCAGTATAACCCAGTATTTTCTTGACATATACCCAGCTTTTGACCATCATCTGAGTGGTAGGACACTTGGTGCCAAAGGAGTCTGCCTCCATCGCCTCTACTATTGTATCATGGCTAGTGTCATTCAATAGTACATTACACCCTGCTACCCTGTCCCCTGGTCTATTGCTGCCTCCCACATATTGCATTTGGGATGCTAGGAAGTAGCATCTTGGGCCTGGCACTCCCATACCACCCCTCTCTTCCGGCCGCCGCAGCGTCTGCAAGCCAATTCTTGCCACCCCGCTTTTCCAAATTAACTCTCTGAACACACTGTCCATTTTTTTAAACCAATGTTTAGGAATCCACACTGGAGAGTTATGTAATATATATAAATTTTGTGGCAACCAAACCATCTTAATTAAATTGCAGCGCCCGGCGACGAGAGAGGCAATCGGCCCCACACCCAACATTTTTGTTTTAATTTTTTCATAAGTGGAACCAGGTTTCCAGTTATTTACTGCCCTGGATCTCTTGTTATAGTAATACCCAGATATTTCATTTGACTTACTACTTTAATTTGGGATATTTTATGTGGGAGTGGCACTGTGAGAGGGTCTATTGGCAAAATTACAGATTTTTCCCAATTAATTGTTAATCCAGAGAAACAACCAAATTCCTCAACTATACCCATAGCTGTCTTCAAGGAAGCCTGTGTATCTCTCAAAAACAGCAAAATGTTGTCCGCATACATAGCGACTTTCTCCTCCCCCCTCCTTCTTTTAAAACCCTGCATCCCTTGGGCAGACCTCAAAGCAATAGCCAATGGCTCCATTGCCAGGGCAAAGAGCAGGGGCGACAAAGGACACCCCTGTCTCGTTCCCCTTCTCAATTGAAACCACTCTTAACACTCACCATTGACTCTAACCTTGGCCCTTGGGCTATCGTATAATAGACTCAGCCAGTGGACAAAGTTAGGTCCAAATTGAAATTCGGCTAGTAACTTCCACATATAATACCACTCCAGACAATCAAATGCTTTAGCTGCATCTAATGAGAGGACGGCTCTCTTACCACTGTTCTCTATTGGTAGTTGCATATTTAAATAAACTCGTCTTATGTTCGTACTTGTCGATCTGTCCGGGATAAACCTGGTTTGGTCTGAGTGTATTACTCTAGAAATTATTTTATTCAGCCTTGTTGCCAAAGCTTTTGCCAGGATCTTCACATCCGAACATAACAGCGATATAGGCCTATATGAGGTCACATCAAGCGGATTTTTCTCCTCTTTCAGCAAAACAATTATAATAGCTTCTGTCATGGATATGGGTAATTTCCTGTCCTCCAAAGCTCCATTAAACACCTCCAAAAGTATAGGAAGTAAAACTTCCCCAAACTTTTTAAATATTTGTATGGGTAACCCATCAGGGCCCGGTGCTTTTTTGGTTCGCCGTGTCTGCTACCACTCTTTGCAACTCTTTGAGTGTCAATGGGGCATCTAACATTTCCCTGCCTTCTTTTGATAAGGGGGTTATTTTCAATTTCTCAAAAAAGTCCCACATTTCCTCTTCCACATTTGTTAGTTTGGAGTATATTTTAAATCAGAATTTAGAAGCGATATGGGCCTGAAATTTTGTGGGTGGCCTGGCTCTTTTCCAGGTTTGGGGAGAGTCACAATAACAGCTTCTAACATTTCCTTCGGGAAGTTATCTGTGAGGACAGCTTGGTTGTTTAGTTCAACCAAATAAGGGTTTAAAATTGGATTAAGGACTCTATAGTATTCTGAGGAGAGCCCATCCATTCCCAGTGATTTACCCAGCGGAAGAGATGTAATAACATTTATAACTTCTTGCCTTTCTATAGGGCGGGTTAAGGTGGTTCAGTGAGGCATAATCAAGTACAGGTAAATGTATTTTTTTTTAGGAACTTGGATATTACCTAAGTGTTGGGTTGAGGGGTGTCATGATCTTCTTTTTGATTGTACAATGCTGCATAACAATCCCTGAATGTTTGGGCTATATCTGAAGGGTTGACGTATTTACCTGTTTTGTGGTGACACAGTCGGGTAATTTTTTCCCTAGCTCTTTTTTGTTTTAATTGCTTGGCCATTCTTTTCCCTGCTTTATTATTTTGTGAGTAGGCTGTGAGTTTGAGGCCCTTGATATATTTGTTATGTTCAGATATCAAAACTATTCTAAGTTCCTCTCTAAGGATTACAAGGCGGGACAGTAATGTATGATGGGGAGATTGTTTGTGTTGAGCTTCCACAGAGGCTATATCAGCCAGAAGAGTGGAAATTTGTAAATTCCTCTTTTTCCTTTCCCTGGAGGCCATCTGAATTAGCACTCCCCTAACAAAGGCCTTATGCGTACACCAGAGATTGAAGATACTACTGGAGGATTCTGAGTTGAATGAGAAGAATTCCTCCAATTGTGTTCCCAACTCCCTAACACATTCTGGGTATGTTTACCAGTGCCCTACTCTGAGATTTCAAGTGAAATAGGGGCATGGTGGAACCATGTGACGTTGTAAATATGTGTCCCTGTTACCTTATGGAGATGAGTTCTATCTGTAATAAAGCAGTCAATTCTTGAGTATGTGTTATGGGGATGGGAGAAAAAAGTATAGTCTCTTTCTGTGATATGATGATAGAGCCATGGGTCATGTAAATCCTCCTGCATCAGGAATTGTTTAAGTCTGGGTTTCCTGTCCGAATTTCTGGTGGTAGTGTCAATGTCGGGGTCCATGGGAATGTTGAAATCACTGCAAAGTAAAAGGTGGCCTTTTTGGATTAAGTGAGCTATGGGCAAGATCCGTCTGATGAACCGTATTTGGTGCTTGTTGGGAGCGTAGATATTGACGAGGGTGTATAGTAATCCATTGAATTCTGCAACCAGGATTATATATCCACCTTCTTCATCTGTCACCGAAGTATGTAACTTGAAAGATAGTGAATCTTTTATTGCTACCATAACTCCTCTTTTCTTTTTCTTGAAATTAGCTTGGTAAACTTGGGGGAAGAGCTTGGGGGTACAGCTGGGAGGTTTTGCAGACAGGAAGTGAGATTCTTGTACACATAATATATCGCAGTGATGACGTTCTGCTTCCTTCCAAAGTGCCCATCTCTTGTAAGGGCTATTAAGACCTTTCGTGTTCAACGATAATAACTTAAGTACCATGGAAGATAGTTGTAATGCAGGCGATTGTTTTTTCTTCTGTATGCATATGTTGCAGGCATGAGGTAAAGCAAACGTGGTAATGTGAACTAAAATAAACAAAGCGAGAAAAAGGAATTGGAAACTTGTATTGTTGTAGTCCCATACTCTATGATGAGAGGGAGTATGTTGGGTACAGAGGTCTCCTGTACACATATCCAAAGGGGGGTAAAATGTCCAACCGAGCACGATCTTAGTATGCAATATGACGGCAGGTACTCAGGGGCTGCTGTTGTGTGGAAATCAGATTAGCACTAATCTGAACAGTCAAGAATGCGTTGCTGGGTCCAAGATGTCATCTTCACCTTGTGGAAGGAGACCCCAAGATTTCACCAACTCCAGACCTTTGGCTAGGGTGGTTACTAGCCAGGTCTTTTCAATGGACAGCTTTGTCTGGAATTTCCATTTGTAGATAATATTATTATTCCTCAAGATTTTGGAAAAGGTGAGGAGATTTTTGTGGGCTTGAATAGTTGCCTGTGATAGATCTATATATATATAGCGATATTCCAGAATAAGGTTCTGGTAAGGAGTCGCGTTTGTGGGAGAAGTACATGAGTTGGTCCTTAATATGGAAAGAATGGATCATAGCGTTCACATCTTTTGGTACACGTTCAGGTAGGTAGGATGGCTTTGGCAGGTAGTGAGCCCTATCTATCGCCAATTCGTGGGATTTAATCGCTGGGAGCAGTTCTGCTATCATTTTCTGCAGATAGGGACAGAGTTCCCCTGGGGGACTGATTCGGGAATGCCTCTAAATTTCACATTGTTCCGGCGGGAACGGTCTTCGCCATTTTGATTTTCAGGTTACGGATTTCTTCTGTTAGATCTTCATGAGCATCGACTACTTCATTGTGTGCTAGGGCATAGTCACTCATTTTGTTCTCCAATTGATCCACTCTATCCTCAATAGCTGCTGTGTCCCTGTTTGTTTGCCTCATAAAATTAGCCATATCATGCTGCAGTGCTCCACGGAGGGTAATTAGCATGTCTTTCAAAGCAGAGTCCAAGATAGGCTGGTCCACTGTGGGGAAAGCATACAGCTTCTCACTGAAGCCATTACTGTCAGCCTGAGTGACCTTATCTAGGGGGGCATCATTTACTATGTCTCCCTTCTCTGTCAGCTTCCTTCTCTGCCTTACAGGGCTGTTAAACGTGGATTGGGGAGAGCGACTTCCAGTGTCAGCAGATGAAGGGTCGTGCTGATGTGAGGTAATCCGCGCTGCATCATCTGTCCCCGTTCTGCTCTGTGAGAGACCCGGCATGCGGGCGCCATCTTGTGGGGTATGAGCTCCCGCTAGGCTGTAAAAATCTATTAGCCTACGGGGTCCCTCACGCTCCTTCCTCTTCCCCCTCATGCCTCCCCTGCCTTTCTGGCTTTCCATCTTGTGTCGGGTGGCTATTTCAGGGTCCCGCCGTTGCCATGTGTTGCCTGTCAGATGCTATGAAGAGCTTGGTCACAGTGCGGCCATCTCCTCGGGCTGCCGGCCACGCCCTCGCAATGGCCCATCTTTAACTACAGCTTTTACTCTGTAAAAACCTGGGGGTTTTCCCAACAGCAGCAAACATTTCATTAACATCAACATTTACAGCATTCTAAGCTTTTGCAGGCTGTCCTAGCCCACTGCCAACTTGGGACTGACAGACAGACACATCACTATTCCCCTCTTGAGAAGCATGCACAGATGCAAGCCTGACTTTAACCCCTGCCTCCCCACTGTACGGGGTAAAGTCACTTTCAAGAGCACATTTAGTGGCCCCACTAACTGGGGTAACTCTCCCATCATCATGGACAGTCTCATAACCAGTCAACATGAACTCAGCAATTCCAGCTTTATCAACGACAGTCTTACCCACCGCAGTAGGAGGGGTCACCATCTTCATTTGAGTACGATGTCTCACGAACCAGTCCTCTGCTGCACTTTCACTGGCCCACTCTCCCTGGTGGCCACAGGATAAAATTACAGCAGTCATCTCCGAATGTTTAGCACCCCCTGCTGATAGAAACAGGAAACTCCTCCTTGTTGCCAGGGGTGACTGCAAACATATTTGCACAGTAATCTGGGCCTGCAGACACAAACTTTTGCTCAGCAAAATTATCTCCAGCTAAATTCCAGAACCTAGGGCAAGAAAACATGCCGTGCCCCAGCTGGCCACATTCCAGGCATGGTAGTGGACGACTTTTTCCCTGGGCGCTTCTCTCCTGGGGATTCCCAGCTGGCAGAAATGCACAGGCCTCTTTGTGGGGACACTGAGCCAAATCTTCACTGCATCTCCTCCTTCCAGACACAACCATCACTCTCGGTGCCATGGGAGACTGCACTCTCCCCGCAGAACTTTACTGGCTCTCTCAAACACACTGTATTGGCTCCTTGTGAAGCCACTTCACATGATCCTTGTTAGACACACCCCATGGTACACAGACAACCCGACTGGCCTCCTCTGTGTTGCTATGTGCAACCACTCTTGGTCCCAGCTTTTGGTCAGCCTCTCTTCTGGCACATAACACAGGCTTCCCTCCATTGGACCCTGTCTCAAGCTGTGTCACTTTCACACTTTTCACAACAGCTGCTGGTTTAACTGCTCTCCATACTCGCAGTCACTCCACTGCACAGATCTACAACAGGAGCACTGTCTCTTTAAGGGGCCTCTCCCTTCCAGGTACACCACCTGCTGCACACACTGCAGAGCACAGGCAGTTTCTGGCAATAGCTCACTGGTATAAGCGAAGATCTTCAGTTATGCCTGCATCCGAGCACCACTTGTAATATTGGGGGTTCTTTAGCTTAGAGCTATCCAGTGAGCTGAGTCCACGCCAGGTATGCAGTTTAAGGGCTTTTTGGCCCATTTTTATTAAAGGAAAAGAAAAACAAGTTCATCCAGTATTACCCTCGCAGGGGTTTCAACTTCACAGTAATAATCACACACGGAAAATTTTGAGCCTCCTTGCACCTCTGCTCAGGCTTTAGGCTTTAGCCCTCTTGGCCATATAACAGAGTTCCTGTACAAACACTGTGCCTTTTTTTTCAGCTTTTGTGCTGCTCAGCCCACAGCCTTGGGCCCTCTGTTTAACTATGCCATGCAGACATGCATGCAGACATGCATGCTTCCATAGTATAGATTTAAAAATTTTAGGGCCACTTTTTTGCATGTAGGGGCATTTGTTTGTAGGCATGACATAGCAAAATAGTAAAATGCAGCGCTCAAAGCGCACTGTGGTGAGAAATGGGTGTGGTTTACAGTGAATAGTGGGCGTGGCTTGAATGGGCGTGGCTCGGAAGAGGTGTGGTTAGAGTCTGAGATGAATGCAGGATGGAGAGAGAAAGAAAGAAAGAAAGAAAGAAAGAAAGAAAGAAAGAAAGAAAGAAAGAAAGAAAGAAAGAAAAAGAGAGAAAGAAAGAAAGAAAGAAAGAAAGAAGGAAAGAGAGAGAGAGAGGGAAAGAGGGAAAGAGAGAGAGAGAGGGAAAGAGAGAGAGAGAGAGAGAAAGAAAGAAAGAAAGAAAGAAAGAAAGAAAGAAAGAAAGAAAGAAAGAAAGAAAGAAGGAAAGAAAAGTAAGCCCAGATCCTACACCACAATAGAAATATGTGTATTCCAGAAAGTTTAACAAATCAGCAGATAAAGATACTCCAAACACCTGGGGTTAGCGCTTCAATCATCCCGGCACCATGGTTGTTATGGTGTCCCCAGCAGAGTCCGTCCTTGCATCAGGTGTCCCCAGCAGAGTCCGTCCTTGCATCAGGTGCCCCCAGCAGAGTCTGTCCTTGCATCAGGTGCCCCCAGCACAGTCCGTCCTTGCATCAGGTGCCCCCAGCAGAGTCCGTCCTTGCATCAGGTGTCCCCAGCAGAGTCCGTCCTTGCATCAGGTGCCCCCAGCAGACTCTGTCCTTGCATCAGGTGCCCCCAACAGAGTCCGTCCTTACATCAGGTGCCTCCAGCAGAGTCTGTCCTTGCATCAGGGGCCCCCAGCAGCAGTGGAGTAGCATGGGTTGTCAGCGCCCGGTGCAAGGCAAGAAATTTGCACCCCCTAACCTATGAAAGCACTCCCCGAGTCCCTTCCCTTCCTACAATAGTACTTACCAGCCTGATTCCTACACTGACCACTACACTGACCTACCTATCCACTACACTGACCTACATGATTCCTAGACTGACCATTACACTTACCTACCTGTCCACTGCACTATCCTACCTGATTCCTATACTGACCGGTACATTGACCTACCTGTCCACTACACACTGTCCACTACATTGACCACTACACTACACTGATTACCACTACACTACACTACAATGATTACCACTACACTACACTGATTACTACACTACTTTATCCACTACACAGCCCACTACACTACACTACAATACCCAGCAGAGCTGTGTCCAGAAGATGGTACCTGCGGTGTGTGAGGATGTGGGGCTGATCTAGGCCAAGCTGGGGATCCGAGGAGTCTTCCAAACGGAGTCTTGTGAAGGGGGGAGCCAGGATCATCAGTGTCCCCAGCCAGCGGAGCCCTGGTCCTTCCATCAGTGTCCCCACTCGTCGGACACACAGGGCGGAGGGTTGGCGGCTGCGACGGGTGGAGGCTGATAACTTCCTTGTGTTCAGTGGAGAGCGGGGAGGGGTCGCCAATCCCTGCAGCCAATAGGCTTCAGTGTACAATAAAATTTTCTATTTGTACACTGAAAAGAGAAGCCGCCCCTCTGCACTGAACACAAGGGGAAACAACACTCATGGCGGCGGTCATTTTCGTGTAGCAGCTGCCGTTTTTAGCCAAAAACATTCCCGATTTTCCTGGGACAAAAGCAAAATCCTGGGAAAATAATCAGGACAAGCTTAAATCAGGACGAGGGTCGCAAAATCGGGATTGTCCTGGGAAAATTGGACTTTTGGCAACTATGTGCTTCTCCCTTGCACGCCTGGACTCCTCAGGAGGGTGGAGCCCAGAACCCTGGTTCTGACTCTACTATCAGTCCCACACACACCTGAAGAATCAGCGTGCCAGCTAGCTCTAAATTCTGGTCCCAGGAATGGAGATTTCCTCCCACCCACATCATTGCGAAATTTCCAGGCTCCAGGTCCCCAACTGGACTTTACCAACCTCAGAGAAAACTGACACACAGTTTCCTCCAAAACTATATACCGTATATACTCGAGTATAAGTCGTTCCGAGTATAAGTCGAGGCCCTAATTTACTACAAAAAAAATGGGAAAAACTTATTGACCCGAGTATAAGACGAGGGTGAGAAATGCACAGCTACTGTAAGTGGAAAAGAGGGTCAACAATGCCCATTTGCAGCATCACTGTGCCCATTTGCATGCCTCACTGTGCCCATTTGCAGCCATAGGTCCCCTGAACTTCAAACTCGGTAGTTAAGGGTTCCTAGATGCCCCCTAGCTGCAGCCAAAATTTGGGGTCTCAGAACCCAAAGGGTCCTGAAATGACATTGCTGCAGATGGACACAGTTGACTGAATTTGGGGCCCCGTATCTCGGGGCCACTTAGGGCTAGTTACCCCAAATTTGGTGTGCAAACCCAGTGGAACTAGCTCCATAAAATTTCCAAAGCTGGGGTTTCTAGCACCAAGTGGCCCCGAGATACAGGGCCCCAAACATCAGTTCAGAAAATGTCAAGCACTTTTCTGCAGCAGAGAATGACATTTTCTGAACCGGTTTGGGGCCCCGTATCTCAGGGCCACTTGGTGCTAGGAACTTCATCTTTGGATATGTTATGGTACCTGTTCCACTTGGTTTGCACACCAAATTTGGGGTTCCTAACACCAGGTGGCCCTGAGATATGGGGCCCCAAATTCAGTTCAGAAAATGTCAAGCACTTTTCTTCAGCAAAGAATGACATTTTCCGAACCGATTTTGGGGCCCCATATCTCGGGGCCACTTAGTGCTAGGAACTTCATCTTTGGATATGTTGTGGTACCAGTTCCACTGGGTTTGAACACCAAATTTGGGGTTCCTAGCACCAGGTGGCCCTGAGATATGGGGCCCCAAATTCAGTTCAGAAAATGTCAAGCACTTTTCTTCAGCAGAGAATGACATTTTCCGAACCGATTTTGGGGCCCCATATCTCGGGGCCACTTAGTGCTAGGAACTTCATCTTTGGATATGTTATGGTACCAGTTCCACTAGGTTTGCACACCAAATTTGGGGTTCCTAGCCCCAAGTGGCCCTGAGATATGGGGCCCCAAATTCGGTTCAGAAAATGTCAAGCACTTTTCTTCAGCAGAGAATGACATTTTCCGAACCGATTTTGGGGCCCCATATCTCGGGGCCACTTAGTGCTAGGAACTTCATCATTGGATATGTTGTGAAACCAGTTCCACTGGGTTTGCAAACCAAATTTGGGGTCCCTAGCACCAAGTGGCCCTGAGATACGGGGCCCCAAAGTCGGTTCGGAAAATGAAATTTTTTGCTGCAGAAAAGTGCTTGACTCAAGTATAAGTCGAGGGGGGCACTTTCAGCACAAAAAAATGAGCTGAAAAATTCGACTTATACTCGAGTATATACGGTAATCGTCCTGGAGCCCCTCAACCTGCCTGGTTGACAATCCTGGGCGACATACCAGCTAACTGCACTGTCACAATATATATATATATATATATATATATATATATATATATATATATATATATACACACAATATAGCATATAAATACAGTATATACATACACCGTCCATCATACTTTATGTAGCTTTAAAGTTGAGCATTAAACAGATAAACACCAATTCAGACATGTGTTCATTAAAGGAAAAAATCATGAAAGTTAATGTAAACCAAACCACTTAAATCTTTCACAGTATGCACTTTGAAAATGGAATAAAGAATGGTGAAGCACTAAAAATATAATACTCCCTACTGCTAACATAAACAAATGCAAAATAATATATCTCAGTCACATTAACCCAGTGGACACATAACAAACTCCATTTATTCAAATTTTAATATATCCCAACTCAATATATTTTTTCATAGTTTATTTTTTCACTGTGTGTAAGAAGCTTAGAGTTTGGTTATGGACATGAAAGGTACTTTTTGTAAGTTTATGGCAATAGGTATTTGTTATGGCTCATATGAACTTTAACATATTAACATAATTTCAGAAGTAGTTTTAATATTTTTAAAAGTGCAGTTTTATTAAAATATTAAAGCAAAGCAAAGAGTTGTATATGGCGAACCAACTATGGTCTATTTTGTGATAAAAGACTTTACTGAAGCAAATGTACAAACTACTGATTTAAAGGCGAATTCGTCCAGCCTACCAAACACCGGTAAAAAATGGTTTTAAAAAAAACAGCAGGATCCCAAACACTTCTGCAAAGGCGGTATCTATGTAAGACTACACACTTCCTCGTGTTTAGCGCAGAGGAGGTTAAAGTAGGGGTACTGGGTTGCTAAAGCACTACTTGTCCCGAATAGGGCTAGTGGTAGGCTAATTGCAACACTGATACCTCCCAATCTTCCAAAAAATGAGTTTCTCCTGGCTAGCAACACATGAATTGAAAGTGCAACTAAACCACACCGTCAGCTGTAGTCTGACACATAGGACTAATATATCAGGTAGAGGGTGATTATAAATTTCCAGCAGGCAGGGTGATTTTTCCTGCTCAATACAATATGCATCCAAAGATCCTAATGGAATTGGAGCAAAGATCATAGAGAGTTCTGTTTCACAGCTTGCATAGAAGATTCTTGAACATGTATGCAGGATAGAGATTGGTTATGAAGTGAAAACTCTGCTGCTAACATCACTGTCATTATTTATACAGACGATGGCTGATAAATAACAAACACACCTGCTTGGTTTCTGCAGGTCACCTGCATAGCAAAGACTGACAATGTTCAAACAGGCATGGGTACACATAGGGCTAATGTATAAGGTGGAGAGTGATGATAAATTTCCAGCTGGCAGGGTGATATTTCCTGCTCAATACAAGACACATCTAAAGATCCTAATGGAATTGGAGCAAGGATCATGGAGAGTTCTGTTTCACAGCTTGCATAGAAGATCATTGAACATGTGTGCAGGATAGACAGATTGATTATGGAATAAAAACTCTGTTGCTAACATCACTGTCATTATTCATACAAATGATAGCTGATAAATATCAAAAACACCTGCTTGGTTTCTGCAGATCACTTGCATAGCAGAAACTGACAATGTTGGCCTATATGTGGTCAAGTGTAGCAGGCTGGGATGGGTAGCAGGATCTGCACCAAAGGAGAGTACAGAGAGAAGGTAAATACCATGGCCTTCAGGCTCTCACCCTTCTCTGATAGAGATTTAGGCAAGGTATCCCTCCTCCATTCGAGGCAGATGTCTATGACCCGGCTCCAACACACTGGTTTCAAATGCTGTCTCCAGTAGAGCACTCCAAATGCCTCACAATGACACAGATCCACTGTGAAATGGGAGTGCCAATCCTGCTGAAGCTGTGGCAGTCCTCCAAGGCCCTCCAGAGCCATGTTCTAACTAAGGCTGGGTTGATGGTTTGCAGGGTGTGATTAGAAGTCCCACTGAGCCCTGTTACGTCTATGTACTTCGCATACTGACCATATGCTTCCTCAGGACGTAATGACGCTTCTATTTAAAGCAGAGAAAAGTCCACTTCTAATTACATCATCCATGTGCGTCCTTCTGGGGCCATCTATTGGCCATTCATTAAAAACCTAAAAACACTGTTTGAACATCACAAAGCATTTTGTAAAGCCATTCATGGATCTTAATTCACATCTAAGAAACAGCTGAAAATCATAGCATTTTCACAATGCATAGTTTCCAGTGTGGCATTTGTGCTAATGGCTGGGCAACAGTACATCCCTGGGTTTCAAATTTAATCAACCCCCCCCCCCATTGCCTAGTTTAAGTTAGGTTAATTGCATGCTTCCAAAAATACTTTTAGACTCATTTAGTTGTTCAGGCCAGCCAGAATCATAGAGCCTAACCCGAAAATCCAAGATTAAAAAAGCCACTCATTTTGCCATTATGCATATGCATAATGCATAATACCCAGGTAGTAGAGCAGTTAATAAATTGCCTAATACTATATTGATTTTTGCCACCAAAATTGGAGAGCACATATGAGTAATCTACAAATCTACAAACACGCCCATAGCCATCACCCAAGTTCCTTGATTCGGGGATACCGATTGGACAGTTCCAGAGAATCAGGAGTTACTGTACCAGTGAGATGGACTACTGACGTGAGGCAGACGAAATGTACATTAGTTTTAGCGAGAGTGAGTATTCCCACCATAGTTTAAGGAGAGCAAAGAGAATTGCTAATAACAAAACAATAAATGATCTCCTTGAGCCCCGTTGTATGAAATAACAGGCCCTTGAGGGCCCAGTGAGAATTATAACAAAGTTTGGGGCACAATGGAGTGAGCTAGGTAGGATCCTTAAAGATTACTGGCACATACTGACAAGATGCAGTGATCTGCAAGAGGGAGTATGTTCTAGACCATACCTTGTGTAAAAAAAGAGCCAGCAATTTGAGCGATATTTTGGTTCAATGTGAATTTTCCAGGTCACATAATAAGAACTGGTGGATGGACCTCCCAGCCCTGAGGGGGATGTATCTTTATGGCCACTGTGTGATCTGAAAGTTTGTAGATCACTCAGATGTGTTCTCTGATTCTGGCGGCAAAAATCAATAAAGTATTAAGCAGTTTATTACCTGCGCTACTACAGGATATTATATATCCTGGAGTTCCCCTGTAAGAAAATATATGTGGGCAAGATTAAACGTCAGTTGCGCGTTAGGATCAGAAAACACATCAAAAGTAATAATTTGAAAGAGTAAAATCCTATTGGACAACATTTTTCACTGAATTGCATAATGGCAAAACAAGGGGCCTGAAGGTTAAGGGCTTTTTTGCCCTTAAACTTTCGGACCGAGGAGGGGATTTTGACACAGTCCTCTTAAGCAAAGAAAAATCTTGGATTTTCCAGTTAGGCTCTATGATTCTGGCTGGCCTGAACAACGGAATGAATCTAAAAGTGTTTTTGGAAAAGTGTGATTGACCTAACTTAACCTGGGCAATGGGGGTTGATTAAATTTGAGACCCCGGGATGTACTGTTGCCCAGCCATTAGCACAAATGCCACACTGGAAATTATGCGTTGTGAAAATGCTATGATTTTAAGCTTTCTTAGATGTGAATTAAGATCCATTAATGCTTTACAAAATGCTTTGTGATGTTTAGGTTTTCATGAATGGCCACTAGATGGCCTAAGAAGGACACACATGGATGATGTAATTAGAAGTGGACTTTTCTCTGCTTTAAATAGCATGTCCAAACAGTGTCATTATGTCCTGAGAAAGCATATGGTCAGTATGCGAAATGCATAGACGTAACAGAGCGCAGCAGGACTTCTAATCACACATTGCAAACCATCAACCCAGCCTTTGTTATACACCTGGCTCTGGAGGGCCTTGGAGGACTGCCACAACTTTAGCAGGATTGGCACTCCCATTTCACAGTGGATGTGTGTCATTGTGAGGCATTTGAAGTGCTCTACTGGAGACAGCATTTGAAACCAGTGTGTTGGAGCCACGTCATAGATGTCTGCCTTGAATGGAGGAGGGATCCATTGCCTAAATCTCTATTAGAGAAGGGTGAGAGCCTGAAGGCCATGGTTTTTACCTTTTCCCTGTACTCTCCTTTGGTGCGGATCCTGTTACCCATGCCAGCCCGCTTCACTTGACCACATATAGGACAACATTGTCAGTTTCTGCTATGCAAGTGATCTGCAGAAACCAAGCAGGTGTGTTTGAGATTTATTTATTTATTTTGAGATCTATCAGCTATCGTTTGTAATGATAGTGATGTTAGCAACAGAGTTTTTACTCTATAATCAACCTGTCAAATATCACCCTGCCTGCTGGAAATTTATCATCACTCTCCACCTTATACATTAGCCCTATGTGTACCCATGCCACCCTGAACATTGTCAGTCTTTGCTATGCAGGTGATCTGCAGAAACCAAGCAGGTGTGTGCCATTGTCTGTATGAATAATGACAGTGATGTTAGCAGCAGAGTTTTCACTCAATAATCAATCTGTCTACCCTACATACATGTTCAAGGATCTTCTATGCAAGCTGTTCAGAACTCTCCATGATCTTTGCTCCGATTCCATTAGGGCGTGGTTTATTTGCACTTCCAATTCATGTGTTGCTAGCCAGGAGAAACTCATTTTTTGTTGGAAGATTGGAAGTTATCAGTGTTGCAATTAGCCTACCATTAGCTCTATTCAGGACGAGTAGTGTTTTAGCAAACCAGTACCACTACTTTAACCTCCTGGGAGCTAAACACGAGGAACTGTGTAGTCTTATATAGATACCTACTTTGCAAAAGTGTTTGGGATCCTGCTGTGCTTATTTGTATGACAATTGTTTCTTTTTTTTAAACCATTTTTTACTGGTGTCTGGTAGGGTGGGCAAATTTGCCTTTAGATCAATAGTTTGTACATTTGCATCAATAAAGTATTTTACCACAAAATATACCATAGTCAATTGTCCATATACCACTCTGCTTTACTTTTATACTTTAACCCTTATGCCGCATACACACAATAGCACATTCCAACAACAAAATCCATGTTTTTTTTCCGACAGATGTTGGCTAAAACTTGTCTTGCATACACACGGTCACACAAATGTAGTCGGAAATTCCGAACGTCAAGAATGCGGTGACGTACAACACGTAGGACGGCACTAAAAAAGGGAAGTTCAATACCAAGTGCACCACCCTTTGGGCTCCTTCTGCTAATCTCATGTTTATCTTGTGTTAGTAGAAGTTTGATGAGAGATGATTTTCGGTTTTCAGCCTCGTGTTTTTCTGATCGTTACTGCTCTTCAGTTTGTGCTTGTGGGTTCCTATCTGGTTTTCAGTGCGTGTAGTCAGTTCGCATTTGTTTTCCAGTGCGTATTTTATAGTACGTATTTGATTTCCAGTGCGTTCTTGTCCGATCGTTTCTGATTTTCAGCTCGCTCTTCTTAGGCCTTTCTGATTTTCAGTGCTTTCTGTTAGTTTGTTCTGACCAGCCGACCATTTAGAAGCCATGTTGCGGGTACATATTCTTCGTAGAGTTCGTGCTATGCAGAGGCTTGGTGAAGGGGTTCTTACTTTGACCCAAGCCCAGTCCATGAACAGGGCGGGGAGGAGTTCATGGACGAAGAACTGGTTACTACAGCAAGACCAATTCTCTCACATGCCTTTGTTGCGAAAGATCCGTGAGAATAATCCTGATGATTTCAGGAGATATCTCTGGGTGATAGACCCCGTTTTTCACCGTTTGTTGGCTTTGCTGTCCCCTTATATTATGAAGCAGGACACCTGAATGCAGCAAGCCATCACTCCCGAACAGAGGCTCGGCGCCACGTTGCGGTACTTGGTGATGGGGAGAAGCCTGCAGGACTGCACATCGAGTTCTCGACAGGCATCTCCCCCCAGGCTCTGGGAATCATTATTCCAGAGACCTGTTCTGCCATCATACAGGTCCTGCAGAAGGACTATATTAAGGTAAGATTTCTCCTTTAACATCACATTATATGCATTTAATGTTTGCTAATGTATTGTATTTATTTCATCATTTCCTAATTACAATGATTGTAATATGCTGTGAATGTCCCCTTTGTTCTCATGCATGCTGGAAGTTTTTAAACTTCCTTTATTGTCCTTCATGCATATTTGCCTTCACTAACCTCCCAAGCATGCTATCCTGGGCCCATACACTCCTAGCCTAGTAACAATGTATTTTGTCAGCTCCATAGTAGTGCTTTACCCTAAACACCCCCTAAAATGTGTACAAATGTTATTTGTGTCATTAAATTCATGCAAAGTGCCAGAGGCTTTTTTTTGGAGTCCCAAAATCATTTGGAACCCTCCCTCCACCCTAACCGCTAAGTCAACCGGTACCAATCCTCTATCTGCTGACTTTGCCAAACCCATACACACTATACCTACCTATTTTGTGGTCATATTTATGGATTAATTCACCAAAGCATGTAGTGAAAGGGCCTGCCTGAATACTTTCAAATGGTACTGTTTAAAGTTTTGTTCTATTATCTTGATAGGTACCGTATATAAGCCAAGTTTTTCAGCACATTTTTTGTGCTGAAAATGCCCCCCTCGGCTTATACTCGAGTCTCACTGTCCATCTGCAGCCTCATGCGCCTGATCTCCCGGCGCTGTGACATGCACTCAGTCTAGTTGAGGGCCGTGCAGTGTAACAAAGCCCCGCCTCCTCCTCATCCTCGCCTGTGATAGGCGGGACACTGACTTACTGCTTGGAAGAACTGAATCAGTGTTCCGTCATAGACGAGGGATAATGAGGAGATGGAGGTGGGGCTTTGTTACACTTTGGCTGCTGACTAGAATGACTGCATGTCACAGTGCTGAAGATCAGGGTACATGAGGCGGCAGGGAGATGGACACAGTGAGGTGGCAGGCAAATGGGCACAGTGAGGCAGCAGGCAGATGGGCACAGTGAGGAGGCAGGCAGATGGGCACAGTGAGGAGGCACGCAGATGGGCACAGTGAGGAGGCACGCAGATGGGCACAGTGAGGAGGCATGCAGATGGGCACAGTAAGGAGGCATGCAGATGGGCTCAGTGAGGAGGCCTGCAGAAGGGCACAGTGAGGAGGCATGCGTATGGGCACAGTGAGGAGGTAGGCAAATGGGCACAGTGAGGAGTTAGGCAAATGGGCACAGTGAGGCGGCAGGCAAATGGGCACAGTGAGGAGGCATGCAGATGGGCACAGTGAGGAGGTATGCAGATGGGCACAGTGAGGAGGTATGCAGATGGGCACTGTAATGAGACAGGCAAATGGGCACAGTGAGGTGGCAGGCAAATGGGCACGGTAAGAAGGCATGCAAATGGGCACAGTGAGGAGGCATGCAGATGGACATTGTTGACGCTCTTTTCCACTTACAGTAGCTGCTGCATTTCTCACCCTAGGCTTATACTCGAGTCAATAAGTTTTCCCAGTTGTTTGTGGTAAAATTAGGTGCCTTGGCTTATATTCGGGTCGGCTTATACTTGAGTATATACGGTAATTGCAGAATGTAAAAAAGTGCTTCAATTTGTACAGTGTGTATTCATACTTTTGTATTATGACACTTCTTACCTGTCCAGTGGGTTGCCAATTGTGTAAGTAAAGAGGGGCTGGCCAAAGTTAACCACTTAACAACCGGCCCATAGCCAAATGAAGGCTACAGGGCGGTTGCTTAACTCTGGGAGGACGTCCATGGACGTCCTCCCAGAATTCTGCTCTCGCGCGCCCCCTAGGGTGCGCACTCGAGAGCATCCGTGACCGCCGGGTCCGCATCATGGATCTCGGTAAATGGCCGCTAATCGCGGCTGTTTACCATGTGATCGCTCCATCAAATGACGGAGCGATCACATGTAAACAAACAGGCGTCATCTCATGACGCCAGTTCCTCTCCTCCCCTCCTGTGTACCGATCGGTACACTGTGAGCGGTGAGGGGGATGGATGGATGGTAGCAGCGCTGTGGGCTGGTTGTGTAGTGCCCACAGCACTGCACAGAGACATCCAGCCATCCATCCATCCATGCTCAGCCATCCCTCACTACTCTGCAATGCCCTGCAATGCTGTGCAATACTATGCAATGCCCCACAATACTCTGCAATGCCCCACAATACTCTGCAATGCCTTCTGCAATGCCCCACAATACTCTGCAATGCCCCACAATACCCCACAATAATCTGCAATGCCCCACAATACCCCACAATACTCTGCAATGCCCCGCAATATTCTGCAATGCCCCGCAATACTCTGCAATGCCCCACAATACTCTGCAATGCCCCACAATACTCTGCCATACCCTGCAATACTCTGCAATACCCCGCAATACTCTGCCATACCCTGCAATACCCCGCAATACTCTGCAATACCCGCAATAATCTGCCATACCCTGCAATACCCCAAAATACCCCGCAATACTCTGCAATACCCCGCAATAATCTACAATACCCCGCAATACTCTGCCATACCCCGCAATACCCTGCCATACCCCGCAATACCCCGCAATACTCTGCCATACCCTGCAATACCCCACAATACCCTGCAATACCCCGCAATACTCTGCTATACCCTGAAATACCCCGAAATACCCTGCAATACTCTGCCATACCCTGCAATACCCCGAAATATCCTGCAATACTCTGAAATACCCCACAATACCCAGCCATACTCTGCAATACTCGGTGATACCCAGCCATACCCTGCCATACTCTGCCATACCCAGCCATGCTCTGCAATACCCTGCAAAAATCTGCAATACTCCGCCATAACCCGCAATACTCTGCCATACCCAGCCATACTCTGCAATACCCCGCAATACCCAGCCATACTCTGCAATACTTGGTGATACCCAGCCATACTCTGCCATACCCAGTCATACTCGGCGATACTCTGCAATACCCAGCCATGCTCAGCCATACTCAGCCTTGCTCAGCCATACTCAGCCATGCTCAGCCATACTCAGCCATACTCAGCCATGCTCAGCCATACTTGGCCTCTGTATGTGGCCAGGCTGTGGAAGTCTCACACATGTGGTATTACCGTACTCAGGAATAGGAGAATCTATTTTGGGGTGTCATTTTTGGTATGTACGTGCTATGTGTTAGAAATATTGTATAAATGGACAATTTTGTGTTAATAAAAAAAAGCATTTTAACCACTTCCCGCCTGCCATCATATGACATCCTTGACTTTGTGCGGGGATATCTGAATGATGGGTGCAGCTACAGGCATCATTCAGATATCAGCTTTTTCAGCCGGCGATTCCCTACACCATAAGATAGATCATAGCGGCTGTTACACTGCTTGATCATTCTTACGGGAGGTGAGAGGGGGCGTCCCCCCTCCCGCTGCCCTCCGGTGCTTCTACCAACTCACCGCTACAAACAAAGCCAGGATCGTTTTTTGTTTTTTTTATTTCAGGCACAGCATAGAGGTGAGATGTGGTGTCTTATTGACCCCATATCTCACTGTAAAGAGGACCTATCATGCCATATTCCTATTACAAGGGATGTTTACATTCCTTGTAATAGGAATAAAAGTGATCAAAAAAATTTTGGGGGGAAAAAAGTGTCAAACTAAAATAAATAAAGTAAAATGAACAAAAAAAAAAAAGTTTTAAAGCGCCCCTGTCCGTGTGCTCGCATGCAGAAGCGAACGCATACGTAAGTCCCGCCCACATATGAAAATTTTGGCCCTAGACCTCCTCTGTAACTCAAAATTTGTAACCAGTAAAAAATTTTAAAGCGTCGCCTATGGGGATTTTTAAGTAGCGAAGTTTGGCGCCATTCCACAAGCGTGTGCAATTTTGAAAGGTGACATGTTAGGTATCTATTTACTCGGCGTAACTTCATCTTTCATATTTTGCAAAAACATTGGGCTAGCCTTACTGTTTTGTTTTTTTTAAAGCACAAAACTGTTTTTTTTTCCAAAAAAAACGCGTTCGAAAAATTGCTGCGCAAATATCGTGTGAGATAAAAAGTTGCAATGATTGCTATTGTATTCTCTAGGCTCTTTGCTAAAAAAACATATATAATGTTTTGGTGTTCTATGTAATTTTCTAGCAAATAAATGATGATTTTTACATGTAGGAGAGAAATGTCAGAATTGGCATGGGCACTCCAGAACGCCTGAAGGTGCTCACCTGCATGTTGGGCCTCTGTATGTGGCCACGCTGTGTAAAAGTCTCACACATGTGGTATCGCTATACTCAGGAGTAATAGCAGAATTGTTTTGGGGTGTAATTTGTGGTATGCATATGCTGCGTGTGAGAAATAACCTGCTAATATGACAATTTTGTGAAAAAAAAAACGAAAAAAAAAAACCTTGATTTTGCAAAGAATTGTGGGAAAAAATGACAACTCCAAAAACTCACCATGCATCTTTCTAAATACCTTGGGATGTCTTCTTTCCAAAAAGGGGTCATTTGGGGGGTATTTGTACTTTTCTGGCATGTTAGGGTCTCAAGAAATGAGATAGGCCGTCGGTAATTCAGGTGTGATTAATTTTCAGATATTGGCACCATAGCTTGTGGACGCTATAACTTTCACAAAGACCAAATGATATACACTAATTTGGGTTATTTTTACCAAAGATATGTAGCGGTATAAATTTTGGCCAAAATATATGAAGAAAAATTACTAATTTTCAAAATTTTATAACAGAAACGAAGAAAAATGCATTTTTTTTTACAGATTTTTCGGTCTTTTTTCTTTTATAGCGCAAAAAACAAAGAACCCAGCGGTGATTAACCGCTTCAGATCCAGGCCATTGCTAAATGACGACAACAGCGCGGATCTAAATTGCCGGGACTACGTCTATTGACGTCGTCCCGTGCACGAGCGGCCTGCGCGCCCCCTGCAGGGCGCGCGCGGCGCGCTCGGTGATCAGCGAGTCTATGAGACTCGCCTGATTACAGATTAGAGTAAGGGGTTGGTCCCGACCCCTTACCACATGATCAGCTGTCAGCCAATGACAGCTGATCATGTGATGTAAACAGAGCCGGTAATCGGCTATTTTTCCTCCTCGCGCTTACAGCGCGAGGAGGAAAAAAGAACCCGATCACCGGCGGCCGTGATCGGGACATCAGTCCCGATCACGGCGATCTTCTAACACATGGCAATAGGCAGCAGTGCTGCCTACCAGTGCCCACCAGCGTCACCCATCAGTGCCCACAGTGCCATCAATCAGCGCCACCCATCAGTGCCCACAGTGCTACCCATCAGTGCCCACAGTGCCACCCATCAGTACCACCCATCAGTGCCACCCATCAGCACCCACATCAGTGCCACCCATCAGCACCCACATCAGTGCCACCTATCAGTGCCCATCAGTGTCACCTACCAGTGCCCATAAGTGCCCATCAGTGCCGCCCATCAGTGCCGCCCATCAGTGCCCCCCATCAGTGCCCCCCATCAGTGCCCCCCCATCCGTGCCACCCATCCGCGCCACCCATCCGTGCCACCCATCTGTGCCACCCATCCGTGCCACCCATCCGTGCCACCCATCCGTGGCCATCAGTGCCGCCTTATCTGTCCCCATCAGTGCTGCCTTATCTGTCCCCATCAGTGCCGCCTTATCTGTGCCCATCAGTGCCGCCTTATCTGTGCCTATCCGTGCCCATCAGTGCAGCCTATCAGTGCCCACCAGTGCCACCTCATCAGCGCATATCAATGAAGGAGAAAAATTACCTGTTTGCAAAATTTTATAACAAACTATTAAACATGATTTTTTTTTTTTTCAAAAATTTCCATCTTTTTTTGTTTGTTTGGCAAGAAATAAAAATCCCAGCTGTGATTAAATACCACCAAAAGAAATCTCTATTTGTGGGAAAATAATGATAAAAATTTCATTTGGGTACAGTGTTGTATGACCGCGCAATTGTCATTCAAAGTGCGACAGTGCTGAAAGCTCAAAATTGGTCTGAGCAGGAGGGGGGTTTAAGTGCCCAGTAAGCAAGTGGTTAAATACAACCAAAAGAGGGGGGTTTAAGTGCCCAGTAAGCAAGTGGTTAAATACAACCAAAAGAAAGCTCTATTTGTGTGAAAAAAGGACAATAATTTCATATAGATACAGTGTTGCATGACTCAGTACCGTATTTATCGGCGTATAACACGCGCCGGCGTATAACACGCACCCCAAGTTTAGGAGGGAATTTTAAGGTAAAAAATTTTAGGAGTAAAGTTTAAGGAAGAAAAACTTACATTAAAATGCCCATCAAAGCAGCGTTATCGGTGTCCATCTGCAGCCTTGTCAGTGTCAGTGCAGCCTTGCCCCAGTGTCCATTGCTGCCTTTTCAGTGCAGCTTTGCCCCAGTGCAGCCTTTTCAGTGCAGCTTTGCCCCAGTGCAGCCTTTTCAGTGCAGCTTTGCCCCAGTGCAGCCTTTTCAGTGCAGCTTTGCCCCAGTGCAGCCTTGTCAGTGCAGCCATGTCAGTGCAGCCATGTCAGTGCAGCTTTGCCCCAGTGCAGCCTTGCTCCAGTGCAGCCTTGCCCCAGTGCTCGCCGCGATCCCTGCCGACATACACAGCCATGTGTAAATTCAAATATGGCGCCGAGACTGCAGTGACTCGGCGGAGCGGAGATACACATACCCGAGAGTCCTCGGCTTTTTTCGCCGCTGCTCACAGTCACGCCCAGTCCCGCCCTATGATGGACATAACACAGGTCCAAGGGCGGGACTGGGCGGGATTGTGAGCGGCACCGAGAAAAGCCAAGGACTCTCGGGTATGTGTATCTCCGCTCCACCGAGTCCCTGCAGTCTCGGCGCCATATTTGAATTTACACACGGCTGTGTATATCGGCGGCGATCGTGGCAAAAGCCGCGATCGCTCCGATCCAAACAAAAAGTGACAGGGATTGGCCTATAACACGCACCCACGATTTCCCCCTGATTTTCAGGGGAAAAAAGTGCATGTTATATGCCGATAAATACGGTAATTGTCGTTCAAAATGTGAGAGCACCAAAAGCTAAAAATTGGTCTGGTTATTAAGGGGGTTTAAGTGCCCAGTGGTCAAGTGGTTAAACACATTATTTATGCATTCAGCTCTCAATGCAGTGGAGAGGGTTACCTGTCCAAAAAATCCCCCCCCTAAAATGTTGACAATGGGCCATAAGAGAGGGTGAGGAATCTGATAAGTGTACTTTATATATTTGTCTTTAAATACTCCTTCAAATAAATATTAATACTAATGTTGGCCAAAAATGTTTGTGTCTAATCTGTTTGCAATGTTTATTTGCAAAATTACTATTTTTTTTTCTTGTTTGACTTCACAGTTTCCTTCAATGCCACAGGAATGGCAGACTGTGGCTTCCAAATTTGCCCAGTGGTGGGACTTTCCCAACTACGAAGGGGCAATTGATGGGAAACACATCCACATAGTCCCACCCCCCAACTCGGGGTCATACTATTACAACTATAAGGGGTTTAATAGTATTGTGATGTTGGCGGTGGTGTTGGCGACATATGAGTTTCTCTATGTGGACATGAGGAAGAATGGCTGGATGTCAGATGGTGGAGTTATCGCCCAGACCAAGTTCTACAGACGGTTCCAGAATGGTGGCTTGGGATTGCCACCTGCTGAAGATAACGTGGAAGGACTCCTGTTTGTCTTTGTCGCTGATGAAGCATTTGGGCTGGGTGATCACCTGATGCGGCAGTTCCCGATGAGGACCCTCACCCCCGACCAGAGGATTTTTAACTAACCGCTGGCCAGAGCCAGAAGAGTGGTGGGCAACGCTTTCAGGATAATGGCCAGCCAGTTCCGCCTATTCCTTACGGAAATCAACATGGCGGAATATAAACTTAACCATATAATTCTTGCATGCTGCATTCTCCACAACTATTTAAGGAGAAATTCAATGAACTATGTTGCCTCAGTTGGGCCTGAGGCTGGACTTCAAGAAGAAACCCTGATGGCGCTTGAAGCTGGCCGTCCTGGCTTGCCCCCCGAAAGCGCCCACGAGGACCGTATCAAATATATGGAGTACTTTGCGGGTAGGGGGGCCATTGATATGCCAGAAAATGTTTAATAAACATTTTAAAAATACATTTTTTAGCTAAACTGAAGTAAGGTTTCCTTTGATTTACTGCTTGTGTTTCTTTTAGCTGGCTCCTAGGTTGGGCCAATGGGCTTTTCTTTTTGGCCATTTTCTTCAATAGTGCAAACGTAATTTATTTGATACATGAGGTGACATTCTTTTCTTCAGCGAACTATTATGCTGTGGGTCTGCTACACACACACACACGTTGTTTTTGTTGTTAATGTATGTAATGCATTACTGATAAAAAATATTCATCATTTCAGCACCATGAGTGAATTTTTGTGAGTCACGAAAATGGCATGATTGTGGCAAATTATAAAGCACTGTGGGAGTAGGGATGAGCTTCGTGTTCGAGTCGAACCCATGTTCGACTCGAACATCGGCTGTTCGGTCGTTCGCCGAATTGCGAACGATATGGGCCGTTCGCGCCAAATTCGTGTGGCGCGTCACGGCCCATAGTTCACTGCGGCATCGCAGTGCATTGCTTGCTGATGATTGGCCAAGCATGCACTATGACCCGCATGCTTGGCCAATCACAGCGCCGCCTTAACAGAGAGCCGTAATTGGCCAAAGCCAAGGAGTCTTTGGCCAATTATGGCTCAGGGGATTTAGTACACGCCCCACACTATATAAGGCCGCCTGCACGGCGGCCCTGTGCAGTGTGTTCCGGTTTGCTGAGAAATAGAGAGAGAGAGAGACAGTGTCATTTCATTTGAGTTAGCTAGATTAGGCAGGACAGTCAGTCAGTTAGCTGCACTTAAAGTGTATTGTGTATATATATGCATCCCAGGTGTTGCATATATATATATATATATATATATATATATATATATATATATACAATATATACACTGTATTCAGTTTAGCTAGATCCGTTCCTGTTATCTTCTAGACTATTTACATTTAGTGCAGTGCGTCCTGCTCACAGTGTTCAGCTAGATCCGTTCCTGTTATCTTCCTACTGACAGGCAGGCTTGTCTTGTTACAGTATATAAAGCTACCTGAAGAAAATTACTGGTGTTCTTTTGATCCAATTAGTACCACAGTCAGGCAGCTAGACTATTTACATTTAGTGCAGTGCGTCCTGCTCACAGTGTTCAGCTAGATCCGTTCCTGTTATCTTCCTACTGACAGGCAGGCTTGTCTTGTTACAGTATATAAAGCTACCTGAAGAAAATTGCTGGTGTTCTTTTGATCCTATTAGTACCACAGTCAGGCAGCTAGACTATTTACATTTAGTGCAGTGCGTCCTGTTCACAGTGTTCTGCAAAACCTACAAGTTAGTGGGGTGCGTCCTGCTCACAGTGTTCAGCTAAACCTACAAGCTAGTGGGGTGCGTCCTGCTCACAGTGTTCAGCTAGCCCCATTTCTGTTATCTTCTTACTGATAGGCAGGCTTGTCTTGTTACAGTAAATACAGCTACCTGAAGAAAATTGCTGGTGTTCTTTTGATCCTATTAGTACCATAGTCAGGCAGCTAGACTATTTACAGTTAGTGCAGTGCGTCCTGCTCACAGTGTTCTGCTAAACCTACAAGTTAGTGGGGTGCGTCCACCTCACAGTGTTCAGCTAAACCTACAAGCTAGTGGGGTGCATCCTGCTCACAGTGTTCAGCTAGATCCGTTTCTGTTATCTTCTTACTGACAGGCAGGCTTGTCTTGTTACAGTAAATACAGCTACCTGAAGAAAATTGCTGGTGTTCTTTTGATCCTATTAGTACCACAGTCAGGCAGCTAGACTATTTACAGTTAGTGCAGTGCGTCCTGCTCACAGTGTTCTGCTAAACCTACAAGTTAGTGGGGTGCGTCCTGCTCACAGTGTTCAGCTAAACCTACAAGTTAGTGGGGTGCGTCCACCTCACAGTGTTCAGCTAAACCTACAAGCTAGTGGGGTGCGTCCTGCTCACAGTGTTCAGCTAGATCCGTTTCTGTTATCTTCTTACTGACAGGCAGGCTTGTCTTGTTACAGTAAATACAGCTACCTGAAGAAAATTGCTGGTGTTCTTTTGATCCTATTAGTACCACAGTCAGGCAGCTAGACTATTTACAGTTAGTGCAGTGCGTACTGCTCACAGTGTTCTGCTAAACCTACAAGTTAGTGGGGTGCGTCCTGCTCACAGTGTTCAGCTAAACCTACAAGTTAGTGGGGTGCGTCCACCTCACAGTGTTCAGCTAAACCTACAAGCTAGTGGGGTGCGTCCTGCTCACAGTGTTCAGCTAGATCCATTTCTGTTATCTTCTTACTGACAGGCAGGCTTGTCTTGTTACAGTAAATACAGCTACCTGAAGAAAATTGCTGGTGTTCTTTTGATCCTATTAGTACCACAGTCAGGCAGCTAGACTATTTACAGTTAGTGCAGTGCGTCCTGCTCACAGTGTTCTGCTAAACCTACAAGTTAGTGGGGTGCGTCCTGCTCACAGTGTTCAGCTAAACCTACAAGTTAGTGGGGTGCGTCCACCTCACAGTGTTCAGCTAAACCTACAAGCTAGTGGGGTGCGTCCTGCTCACAGTGTTCAGCTAGATCCGTTTCTGTTATCTTCTTACTGACAGGCAGGCTTGTCTTGTTACAGTAAATACAGCTACCTGAAGAAAATTGTTGGTGTTCTTTTGATCCTATTAGTACCACAGTCAGGCAGCTAGACTATTTACAGTTAGTGCAGTGCGTCCTGCTCACAGTGTTCTGCTAAACCTACAAGTTAGTGGGGTGCGTCCTGCTCACAGTGTTCAGCTAAACCTACAAGTTAGTGGGGTGCTTCAACCTCACAGTGTTCAGCTAAACCTACAAGCTAGTGGGGTGCGTCCTGCTCACAGTGTTCAGCTAGATCCGTTTCTGTTATCTTCTTACTGATAGGCAGGCTTGTCTTGTTACAGTAAATACAGCTACCTGAAGAAAATTGCTGGTGTTCTTTTGATCCTATTAGTACCACAGTCAGGCAGCTAGACTATTTACAGTTAGTGCAGTGCGTCCTGCTCACAGTGTTCTGCTAAACCTACAAGTTAGTGGGGTGCATCCTGCTCACAGTGTTCAGCTAAACCTACAAGTTAGTGGGGTGCGTCCACCTCACAGTGTTCAGCTAAACCTACAAGCTAGTGGGGTGCGTCCTGCTCACAGTGTTCAGCTAAACCTACAAGTTAGTGGGGTGCGTCCTGCTCACAGTGTTCAGCTAAAGCTACCTGTAGAAGGTTGGTGGTGTTCTCATACTACAGGCAGGCAGTTGATTTTGCTAGCTGCAGTATCAGTACATATATATATATATATATATATATATATATATATATATATATATATATATCCCAGCTTAGTGCAGCTACAGGCCATTAGTATGTCTGGAAGGCCAAGAAGGAGAGGCAGACAGTCACAAGCCAATAAGAGAGGGCAAGCAGGCTCTGTGTCTAGTGCTGGTCGTGGAGACGGTGCATCCTCATCAGCACGTGGCCATGGGACACGCTTGGCCTTTTTTTCGGCAGCTGGCCATGTTGAGCCGCAACATGCGGAAGACCTGGTCGAGTGGATGACCAAGCCGTCCTCATCCTCCTCATCCTCTCTCACCCATGCTCAGGGTACTTTGTCTGGCAAAGCAGCGGCCTCTTCCCTCGGCTCAATGTCATCAGTGACTCCTTCCCTAGCCCCACCATGTCCTTCTGAGGATTCCCTCGAACTGTTTGACCACAGTGTTGGGTACATGCTCCAGGAGGATGCCCAGCGTTTGGAAGGCTCTGATGATGATACTGAGCTCGATGAAGGCAGTAACATGAGCACGGACAGAGGGGGTGCCCAAGAAGGACAGCAATCTGGCAGTCATGCTCCCCCTGCTGCAGCATACTGCCAGGTTTGCTCCAGTGATGAGGAGGGAGGGGATGATGAGGTCACTGACTCAACGTGGATGCCTGATAGGAGAGAGGAGGAGGAGGAGGAGGAGGCGGCACATCACCAACGAGGTAGGATGCCCTCCAGGGGCCAGCCTAAGGGCAGAACATTGACTGCATCACACCCCAAAGCTCCACATGTGCAGGGCGCTGCAGTCTCTGCGCGTTATTCAAAAAGTTCTTTGGTGTAGGCCTTTTTTGAGACGAGTGCATCAGATTGCACCGCTGCTATTTGCAACATATGTCTCAAGCGTATCTCACGTGGCCAAAACATCTCCCACTTGGGTACCACATGCTTGACCAGACATATGTTGACCTGCCATGCAGTTCGTTGGCAAGCGTATCTAAAATACCCACACCAAAGAACAAAGAGGACCTCTCCTTGCTCCTCATCAGCTGAGATTTCCAACCCCA
The DNA here is from genome assembly GCA_037952925.1 of Lithobates clamitans. Classification (NCBI taxonomy): domain Eukaryota; kingdom Metazoa; phylum Chordata; class Amphibia; order Anura; family Ranidae; genus Lithobates; species Lithobates clamitans. Next base: position 12,324,526 of record JBBGZY010000140.1, read on the forward strand.
CTAGACCTTCAGTCCTCTCTGAGACCTGCACTGAGAGGAATGAAGGTGTAGAATTAGGTGTGTCACAGCCAAGTACTTGTGGGCAATCTGCTTTTGGTACACCGACGTCAGATTGTACCAGGCAAATTTCCCTGCCCCAGCTGCTGCACCGCCGAAAGAAGTTCGCTCCCAGCCATCCACATGCCCAGCGGTTGAATGCTAGCTTGGCAAAATTGCTAGCACTTCAACTGCTGCCTTTTCAGTTGGTAGACTCTGCCCCCTTCCGTGAGTTTGTGGAATGTGCGGTTCCTCAGTGGCAGGTACCCAAACGCCACTTTTTCTCACGGAAGGCGATTCCGGCTCTCTACCAGCATGTGGAAGACAATGTCCATGCCTCGCTGGACAGGGCGGTCAGCGGTAAGGTGCATATTACCGCTGACTCATGGTCCAGCAGGCATGGACAGGGACGTTACCTAAGTTTCACAGCGCATTGGGTGACTCTGCTGGCAGCTGGGAAGGATGCAGGACAAGGTGCAGTAGTGTTGGAGGTTGTTCCGCCACCACGCCTCCGAAATGCTAATGATTGTGACACACCTCTCTCCTCCACCCCCTCCTCTTCTTCTTCCTCCATGGCCTCTTCCTCGGAACCAGCGGTGCTCCGTAGTTGTTCAAGGGGCTACGCAAGTACGCAGGCCAAAAGATGCCATGCGGTGCTTGAGCTGGTGTGCTTGGGGGACAGGAGTCACACTTGGGCAGAGGTTCTGTCAGCTCTGCAGGGGCAGGTTCAGAGGTGGTTGACGCCACGCCAACTTAAGGCAGGAATGGTGGTTTGCGACAATGGCACCAACCTCCTCTCTGCCCTCCGACAGGGACAAATGACCCATGTGCCCTGTTTGGCTCACGTCCTTAACTTGGTGGTGCAGTGGTTCTTGGGCAGGTACCCGGGCTTACAGGATGTCCTGAGGCAGGCCAGGAAAGTCTGTGTGCATTTCCGCCGGTCATATAATGCCAGTGCTCGGCTGACGGACCTCCAAAAGGAGTTTAACCTGCCCAAGAACCGCCTAATCTGTGACATGCCCACCAGGTGGAACTCAACGTTGGCCATGCTGCAGCGGCTGCACACGCAGCAGAGGGCCATCAATGAGTACCTTTGCGACTATGGCACCAGGACAGGGTCAGGGGAGCTTGTTTTTTTTCCCCACGCCAGTGGGCCATGATCAGGGATGCATTCACTGTCCTGTCACCATTTGAGGAGGCCACGAGGATGGTGAGCAGTGACAGTGAATGCATCAGCAGCACTGTCCCCCTTGTCCACCTGTTGGAGCACATGCTGCGTGGAATAATGGACAGGGCACTTGAGGCAGAACAGAGGCAGGAAGAGGAGGACTTCCTTAGCTCTCAAGGCCCCCTTTATCCAGACAGTGTTCCTGCGTGCCCGCCGATCACACAGGAAGAGGAGGAGGAGGAGGAGGAGGAGGAAGAGGAAGATTGTGTCAGTATGGAGGTGGAGCCTGGCACTCAGCATCAGCAGCAGTCTTTAAGGGATTAGTCCCAAGAAACACATGGACTTGCACGTGGCTGGGAGGAGGTGGCTGCGGACCATGTCGTTCTTAGTGACCCAGAGGACTCCGGACCGAATGCCTCAGCAAACCTATGCTGCATGGCCTCCCTGATCCTGCAAAGCCTGCGTAAGGATCCTCGTATTCGTGGTATCAAGGAGAAGGACCAATACTGGCTGGCAACCCTCCTTGATCCACGTTACAAGGGTAAGGTTGCGGACCTTATCTTGCCATCGCAGAGGGAGCAGAGGATGAAACATCTTCGGGAGGCCTTGCAGAAAGGTCTGTGCAAGGCGTTCCCAGAGACTGGGAGGTTACAAACTCCTGTTTCTGGACAACGTGTTGCTGAGGCTTCGGTCAGTCAAAGAAGGAGCGGTGGAGAAGGTGGCCGTCTGACCGATGCGTTCAGACAATTTTTTGGTCCGCAGCCCCAAGGTATGATCGGTTCCAGCAACTATCGCCAGCGTCTGTTTTACATGGTGCAGGAATACCTAGGGGCAAGATCAGACTTGGACACCTTTCCCACCGAAAATCCTCTGGGTTACTGGGTCTTGAGGATGGATCACTGGCCAGAGCTTGCACAGTATACAATTGAGCTACTGGCCTGTCCTGCATCCAGCGTTCTTTCGGAACGCACATTCAGTGCTGCTGGAGGCGTGGTAACCGATCACAGGGTGCGTCTGTCCACTGACTCGGTCGATCGACTGACCTTCATAAAAATGAATCAGTCTTGGATCACCACCAGCTACCAAGCACCTGATGCTGATGTAACCAAATAATTTTTTTTGAAATCTCAGATCCCTTCAAAGACTGCCTATGCTGATGCTGAGTGACTATCCCTGAGTAATTATCCTCTTCCTCCTCAATCATCACGCTGATAGCTTGTAAGAACATTTTTGGTTCTGGGCGCCACCACCAGTGCCTAAGGCACAATTTTTCAGCCCCTGTTTAACAGGGGCGTGTAATTACAATTTTTGATGTAATACTTTGCAGCAGGGTTCGTTCCTGCATTCCAACTAGAGTGTCTGTGAGGGGTTGCAGTGTTGTGGCACCAGCACCAGTGCCTAAGGCCTAATTTTTCAGCTCCTGTTCAACAGGGGCATGTAATTACAATTCTTGATCTAATATTTCACAGCAGGGCCCTGTGAGGGCTTACAGTGTTGTGGCCACAGCAACACCTAAGGCTCAATTTTCTGCTGAGTATATAGGGCAGGACCCTACTTTCAAACAACTAACTTACGACTCCTACTTGCAAACGGAAGAAGACAACAGGAAGTGAGATGAAATCTACCCCTAGGAAGGGAAATTCTCTCCTGTAAGAGTTAATATGGGAAAAACATTTCTCCTTTCCACTGATGCTTTCCAATACTTGTTCCACAAAAAAACCCAAATTTTCAAAAAACATTTTTCATTGGGACAAAAAGTGAGGTGAAATCTTCTGAAGAGGAGGAAAGACAGCAAAACAAATGTCACAGGGGTGATAACCCTTCCCTATGTTTTCCAAAAAGCTTAAAAACGATTTTTTGGCTGGAGCTAAACACGTTAAAAATGTACCTGTTCAAAATTACAAAGAGATTCTACTTAACAACAAACCTACAGTCCCTGTCTTGTTTGCACTGCCTGTATACTGCTGTTCAGAGTATATAGGGCCTGGTGGCCCCACACCTTTCCTTATTTTAATTTGGGTGCGGGGTTCCCCTTAATATCCATACAAGACCCAAAGGGCCTGGTAATGGACTGGGGGGTACCCATGCCGTTTGTCTCACTGATTTTCATCCATATTGCCAGGACCCGACATTACATTAAACCCGCAAGCAGTTTTAAATTAGATTTTTCCTTTAAAAATGACATTTGGTGCAGGGACTGTTCTAAACACGGGAAACACGCGTCACTTTACAGGCATACTATAGACACCCCTTAGGTACGATATTTAAAGGAATATTTCACTTTTTTTTTTTTTACTTTAAGCATCATTAAAATCACTGCTCCCGAAAAAACGGCCGTTTTTAAAAGTTTTTTTTGCATTGATACATGTCCCCTGGGGTAGGACCCGGGTCCCTAAACCCTTTTTAGGACAATACCATGCAAATTAGCCTTTAAAATGAGCACTTTTGATTTTGAACGTTCGAGTCCCATAGACGTCAATGGGGTTCTAACGTTCGTGCGAACTTTCGGTCCGTTCGCAGGTTCTGGTGCGAACCGAACCGGGGGGTGTTCGGCTCATCCCTATGTGGGAGTTATTTACTGAAGGAAAATCCACTTTGCACTCCAAGTGCACTGCAAAAGTGTACTTGAAAGGGCACTGAAAGTGCACTAAAAGTGCACTTGCAGTGCAAAGTGGATTTGCCTTTAGTAAATAACCCCCATTGTCACTGTAAACACCAACTTAGTCCAAAAACTGCTATTGAGCATTGAAAGAAGAAGCCACACATTGTTGAGTAGAAAACTTTTTACTCTGTGCACTAGAAAAGGGTTTTTGAACAAATCAACATATTTTTGTAATAACATTTTTTGTTTTGACAGTACAAATAGCCTTTTTGTTGTTAAACAGGCATGTTTAAAACCATAAAACAATACACAACTCAGGAACTTTGATAATTTAAAGGCAATATCAGACATTGGTATGTCCAAACTGTGTTTATCTTGCCTTCATTAGATGAGGTGATGTTGCCCCTGTAAAAGACAAATTTTGAAGATGCACAAAAATTAAGAGTCAAAATGTAGATTTCCCTCCTGATCCCATGCCTAATGTCAACATGTGCTAGCTCCCATCATGGGGGATCAATGGACGTGTTTCAGGGGTGTAACCCCTTCCTCTCACCTACTTAAGTTGTGAGGAAGGGGTTGAACCCACAAAATGCATACATTCATATCCCGTGATGGCAGATAGCTCATGTTGACACACTGTGCATCTTCAAAATTTGGCTTTCAATATACTTAAAAAAAGTGTTGTACAATTGTCTTTTTGGGCAGAGTTTCAAGCTGAAGACATTTTTTTTCCCTTTCTAAATCTGGAATACTTACCTTTTTTTACAATTTTCACACATGGAGACACCCCTAGTATCCATTGGAGCACCTGTGTGGGACACCCTAAAAAGGGTGTTCTGGTGACCCACACTAGTACTCCTCTGTCCAGATGTGTAAACAGTTGCTGAGTGTCCTCTCCTTACACTGAATCAAGTTTACATTTCATTCTAGTTACAAACCCCAAAATTCCTCTGTGCAGATTTTTCACAACTTTAGTCACGATCTTGGCCTTTCTCACATTTGGGTTTGGGTAAGGTCCATACTTCCCATCATAGTCGGCCCTCTTCAAGATGTCCACCATCTCCACCATCTCTACAAAGGACATATTTGAGGCCTTAAATCTCCTCTGGGATCAGGATGTTTGTGGCTCCGGCCTTTCATTGTTGCTGCTGCTGCTGTCTGCATGCACTTCTTCTGTCTCCACCATGTGCTCTCCCACTGCACTGAAAGAGAAGGGGAGGGAAATATACTAGATAGAAGGTCAGGGGCGGGCGGAGTTTCACACATGCGCAGTGTATAAAAAGCGGAACACGCATGCGTCGTACATACGATCTGTGAGTGGAGGAAGGAGTAGCGGAAGCAGCAATCGTGATAACGAAGGTACATTTTAAACTTGGTGCATCAGTGGCCTATACTGCTTATAGATTGAGGCCTATATTGGGACAAGATTAGAAGAGTTTAGCCTGACATTAGGGTTTGTCTTGTGTTGTGTCTTGCAGGAAAAATTGATCCATTCAATGATAGGGAATGTCTACCAATATTCATTGACATGTTCAGGGAGCTGCCCTGTCTGTGGCAGGTGAACCACCCATTTTTTAATATGCTAAGAAAGAGGAAGGCAGCATTGGAGAAACTGCTTGAATTTGTGAAGCCGATGATCCCCACGGCAGACATTGGTGGCATGAGGAGTACTTATCTTAGGGAGCGAAAGAAGGTCCAGAATTCCCAGAGATCAGGAGCAGAAGATGACGGTTATGTTCCCAGGCTGTGGTACTATGACAGACTGCATTTTCTGTCAGACCAGAGTAAACCCAGGCCAGCACTCTCCACTCTTCCTTCAAGGCTTACTTCCACCTCAGCTGAGGCTTCCGATGTCCAACCTGGGCCTTCCAGACAGGAAGATGTGGAGGAGCCCAGCTTGAGTCAGGTAGAGCATTGTTCAACATATTTCTTGTTTTAAAATAAATGATGTTAACTAGATGTTATTATTGATCAATCATTTCTGATTTAACAAAGTGGTTTACATATGAATAGACAGTAGTGGCCAAAAAGGATTGGGACAAGAATGAAAAATGCTGGGCTCAGAATGATAGTCTTTTCTATTTGTTAACATTCAATTTGTAACAGTCATGAGCTCAAAATTGTGTGTGATTGATGAACAAAAAACTAAAACTATGTCCTTTTTCATACACAGGAAAGCCTCGGCCAGGAGGTGGCAGGGGTAGGTGGCAGCCAGGAGGTCGACCATCATCCTCCTCCTCCACCTCCTGCCACAACTCACAAATTTCACCAGTTTATCCAGATTTGCCATCCTCTTTATTTTGTTATGACCCATAATAAAGGTTTATTTTTTTTGACAACTACTTGCTTATGTGCTTTACTTCAAAAAGGACAGTTTGTTTGTGAGTAGGCAGGTACATTTTAAAAATACAATGTCAAATTAACAAGGGACACCAACCAACATCCTTGGGGTTAAAAAATACAAGATAATAATGGTATTGTGGTAACTTGACAGACAAAATAAAAAAAAATTGTATGGAAATCACTAAAAAAAAAAAAAAAAAAAAAAAAACAGGAGATCTTGATAAAAACAAAAAAACAAAAACAGGAGATCTTGATAAAAAAACACAAAAAAAAATCACTACAAAAATAAATAAAAAACATTATTACGGAGATCTGACGAAAAAAATAACTAATATTATTCAGGAGATCACGAGAAATAATAAAGAAATCAGTTTGTCAGAACTCTATGTGAATATCAGCAGCAAAACAACTTCATTATTCTAGCATTATAAAGAAGAAGAGAATGCATTAAAAGATTTTAAAATTTGCAGCGTGATGAATGTGCTATCTCCATTACGAACGCTAGTTTTACCAGAACGAGCGCTTCCATCTTGTACTTGATTCAGAGTATGCGTGGAATTTTGTGCGTCAGAATTGTCTACACACACTCGGAATTTACCAGAATGGATCTTGTTGTCGGAAAATTTGAGATCCAGATCTCAAATTTTGTTTGTCGGAAATTCCTACGGAAAATGTCAGATGGAGCCTACACATGGTCGGAATTTCCGACAAAAAACTCCCATCGAACATTTGTTGTCGGAAATTCTGACCGCGTGTACGCAGCATTACTGTAGTGGAGGTACCCCATCTATTGAAGATGTATTGGTCAACACTGTGATTTTGACTTTATGGTCACAGCCAGAGCTCCTCCTTTGATTCTTGCCATGGAGGTAACTGTATCCTGAGAAAGGCCATGTAATAATTGCTGTAATAGCAATAAGGTAGGAAGATGCACGTCATAACATATGATGATGTGTTAAGATGCAAGTAGATTTATTAAGATGTCTGCTAATGAGTGCCTTGACATTGAATATAAAGTACATTGATATGTCTAGAGGGATGAGCCAGTAGGAATCGTTTGGTTCACTGCCAAAAGATCACCATAATGTGGATGAATGTTCTCCACCCAGCCTGGAGAAACACACTTACATATGAGTAAATGACAACAGTGTAGCACATTTTTAAAACTGAACTAATTTCCACTGCCTACAGTATATTGTGCAAAAAAAATATTTTCATGTCTCTTTAAAAAAAAAAAACAATTGTAGTTTTAATTGTAGCAGTATTCCATGAAATACTCCAGCATAAGAATATAATAATGCAGCATACAAGCTGTCCAATGATATAGCCATTCTTTAAATGGATATTGGATTTCTTGCAGAAGCTTGTATCTAGTTATTGATTTTCTTTGGTAACAAAGGCAGCCAAGATGGTATTTGTGAATTCCTGTAACTACTGTGGGAAAAGCAAAGGGTCTATAAAGAAATACTGAATTTAATTTAACTGTAATTTTCAGCAGAAACTGAAAGGCAGAATATTTATTTGACTTACCTTTTGGAAAGATAGTCTTACAAATATAATATTCCTTTCATATGGGTGCTGCTAATATTTTGTAGCATAACATAAACTACTGTTACTTTATGTCTTTGTTAGGCTGAACCTGACAAATTGTGGGGCTATATAGCATGTACAGTGATTGGCAGATACATTTATTATAAGTTTGTTCCCTTTACATAAAAAACATAGGGTTTGGGGGATCACAGTAGCTTTATCCAACTTTTCTTGGTTTGAGAACATAAGATAATTCTTCCCTTCTCTCATAGAGTTTTTTTTTTAAGTGGAAAGAGCTGCATAACTCACAGTGGTAGTCATGTCATGAGATCTGTATGGTCTATTAGATGGTCAATGTCTACTCTGCATCAAGCCAGTGCATATCATTGATAAGTCATGGACTGCATCTGCAGTCTGCAATCTAGCTAGAACAGTGCTGACATACAGTAATAAACCAAACTATTGCAATACACAGAACATAGATACAGTTCCCTAAATCACCTACACCAATCTCTTCCTATTGAACAAACTCCCTTGTCCTGTCACCAAATCCATCACACTGACACAATGGGTGCTCTTAACCCCCAGTCATAAAGTAAGGAACTGGGATATCTAGCTCTAACACTTTTAAGCTGCTGTGTGCAGCCGATTAGGGTCAAAAAGGTGCACAGGGCATTATGGTTGACCACCAAATTTCAAATTCAAGTCTAGAAGTTAAGGACAAAATCAACTTCAACACGTGCTTTTCCTTTTTGTATTTTCATCAAACTTGCTAAAATATAATATTTACAAGAATATCCTTAAAATGACTCTAATATTACAATATTTAATATGCAATTGTGGGAAAATCATAAAAGGACATGATGATGTTGTTTTTATCATAGTTGTATTATGTGGTGATCTTGTCAGTAGATATGTTATTTTTTTGACAATCTGTAACAGGTCCAACATATATTATGCTGGTGGGGTGCTTACAAAGGTCAGCTTTTATTCATATGGTTCAAACTTTGTTTACAAAAAAACAAGAAGCAAAAAAAAAATCTGTTGCGCCAACTGCTTAAATGTGTTAGTTGAAGGGTGTGGCAACCATGCTTACAGATGGCTGCTTGATCAGCAGCTCCACTCCTCATGAGGGAAATATAGCAGCAGAAGGGCTTCACTGTCAGTGGTTATCTGCCAATCCGGCTCCCAGCACGTTGCTGAGCCAGACGAGATGTCCCACAAATAGGAAGAATGAGCATAACTGCAGAAGCTGTCAGTTTTTTTCCTCCAGCGATTTTAGAGGCTTCAAAAAAATGGCGGTGGCTGCCGCCCTTCAACAACTAGCAATAACAACAACACAGCTTGAAGGCCAAAACGGACAACAAAAAGCCCTGTCTAATCCATCTTCAGGGTCTTCAACTCCTTCTACTAGAAGTCTTGCTAAATCCAAAGCCTGGCTAGAACTGGCCTCAGGCAACATGCAGCACACAGCAGATATTATTGAGGTGAGCAATTCTTCTGACCCTTCAGGTCTGGTATGGATTTTAAGGGGAACCCCGTGCCAATTTTTTTTTTTAAATGGCGTGTGGTCCCCCCAAAAATCAATACCAGACCCTTATCTGAGCATGCAACCTGGCAGGCTGCAGGAAAAGAGGGGGTGAGAGAGCGCCCCCCCTCCTGAACCGTACCAGGCCACATGGCCTCAACATTGGGAGGGTGCTTTGGGGTCCACCCCAAAGCACCTTGTCCCCATGTTGATGGGGACAAGGGCCTCATCCCCACAACCCTTGCCCGGTGGTTGTGGAGGTCTGCGGGCGGGGGGCTTATCGGAATCTGGAAGCCCCCTTTAACAAGGGGACCCCAAGATCCTGCCCCCCCTTTGTGAAATGGTAAGGGGGTACTTTGTGCCCCTACCATTTCACAAAAAAAGTGTCAAAAATGTTAAAAATGACAAGAGACAGTTTTTGACAATTACTTTATTTAAAGTCTTCTTCTTTCCATCTTCTTTCTTCTATCTTCTATCTTCCTTCGGTTTCTTCCTCCATCTTCTTCTTCCTCTGGTCCTTCCTCTGATCCTCTGCTTCTTGCTCAGGTGTTCTCATTCAGCATCTTCCTCCACGGCATCTTCTTCCCTTCTTCGTTCTCGGGCCACTCCGCATCCATGATGGGAGGCTCCCGCTGTGTGACACTTCTCGTCTTCTGACACTTCTTAAATAACAGAGGGCGGGGCCACCCGGTGACTCCGCCTATAGGCCTATAGGGAAGTCCCCGCCCCCCTCTGATGTCATGGGGAAACCCATAGGGAATTCCCCGTCAAGTCTCCGTGTGTCAGAGGGGGGCAGGTTCACCAGGTGCACCCCATCCCGCAGACCCCCACAACCACCGGGCAAGGGTTGGGGGGATGAGGCCCTTGTCCCCATCAACATGGGGACAATGTGCTTTGGGGCCTGGTATGGTTCAGGAGGGGGGGCGCTCTCTCATCCCCCCTCTTTTCCTGCTGCCTGCCAGGTTGCGTGCTCGGATAAGGGTCTGGTATGGATTTTGAGGGGGACCCCCATGCCATTTTTTAAAAACATTTTGGCGCAGGGTTCCCCTTAATATCCATACCAGACCTGAAGGGCCTGGTATGGAATTTAGGGGGACCCCCACGCCATTTTTTTTTTTTATTTTGGTTCGGGGTTCCCCTGTGGGGAAATCCCATGTCGTTTTTATCAATGAACCTTTATGGGTATTGACAGACCGACAATTCATTAATAGCCACGAGTAGTTTTATAGGCATACTATAGAAACCCCCAGGTACGAAATTTAAAGGAATATTACACTTTTATTGTTTCACTTTAAGCATTATTAAAATCACTGCTCCCGAAAAAATGGCCGTTTTTAAAACTTTTTGTTGCATTGATCCATGTTCCCTGGGGCAGGACCCATGTCCCCAAACACTTTTTATGAAAATACCATGCATATAAGCCTTTAAAATTAGCATGTTTGATTTCTCACATAGACTTTTAAAGGGTGTTTCGTGGCTTTCGAATTTGCCACAAACACCCCAAATTGTTCGCTTTTCGGCAAACTGGTGAACAGCCAATCTTCGAGTCGAACATGAGTTCGAACTCGAAGCTGATTCCTAATGGGCATTCTCAGCGAACTAGAGCTGTTCCATCTCTGCTGTTTTCCCCCCATGGACCATTAACCATGGACCATTGATTTGGTATTGTCATATAAAATAAATCCAATCTATCTCTCGATAAATAACTATATATCAACTCCTTGACATGCCTCATATAAAGTCCCGTTCCAATTTCTATCCTTTTTTTCACACAAATTAGGGATGGAGGCATGTCATTGTTATACTTAGGCTGGGACAGGTCACAACCCCCTTTCAATCTCCAATATATGGGTGGAAGACACCCGCTTTAGTGACCTGACCAACCCAACATCATTTTCAATTATTTATTCTTATACCATCCTCCTGATTATTTTTAAATCAATCAGTTTTACACTGACCAATATATGCTTTATAATTTAATCAAATTATATTATTTCCAATTTCATCTGCCCTAGCGATCTATATGATCCTCTGAAAGTATCCCCCTATCCACCTCTTAGTTTTTCCATCATGTGGGTGGTGGGGCTGGCTTTCCTTGGTCTTAGTTCTGGGGTTGCGATGCGCCCAGCTCACTACCCCCTGCCCATCTCTATTACATGATGGTGCGGGCTGTGACCTCGGTGCATCGGCGTCATGATTTCACGTTCCACATGTGGCGCCATCTGACGCCGTGTTGTGGGAGTCAGTGTTTGTTCGATCCTGCGTTGCAGCGGTAGGTGGGCGGCACCCACCGTGAAAGGTGTATCGCGGAGGGGAGGTCCCCTCGTTCCTACACACTGCTCCGACGCCTCCACATGATGCTGGCGTGAACACACCCCCAACCCAGGATATTTCAGCGGTGGCCACTTGCTGGTTCACTCCACACACCATCACAATGGGGTAGTGATCAATTTGTGCCACACATTGACAAGACAGGTAACTACTTCACCATTCATCCATCCTTCACATCCACTAGTTTGTTGTTTGTTTTTGCTGCATCCCCTTATGGTATACATAATTTTGATTTCTTGATTGTTGTGTTTTTTCACATATTCACATATATCAGGTCCATGTTCCTTATTGGGCCCTAGTGCATAATACATATTTTACACTTACACACACTCATCCCCTATGGATGCAACATTCACTCCCACCACCCACACCAACTCACCCCTTCCCTGTCCAACCTCACTTAATTATCTACACCTCCTTTTTTATAGAACTGTGTGCGCATTGCAGCATGTTTGCCCACTCCCACGTGGCGGTGTGTTGGGGTGTTCCGGTATCTTTGGCAGCTGCTTTCCTTGGGTCCGAAGTCCATCTTCCTGGGGGATGTTCTCTGCCTCAACCCCGGGTGAGACTTCTTAACCCAGACCACCGATACATCCCACTATAGGAGTTTGTTTTGATCAATCTGTGGTGATTCGTAAGTACCATTGAAACTGGTGTTTCCTTCCTACTTACCTTTTTACCTACGTAGAGGGCTTCTTATATTAACAGACGTTTTTTATCTTATCTTTTAGTTATATATGCATCTGACTCCTGATGATTGGTTGAAAGCCATGAAACGCATTGAGTTACCAACTAATGGATGCCCAAAAACTTTTTATATTCATAAATTCCTTTATGTTTTGACCTTTGTATCTACTGTATCAATTATATTTATTGTCCGATATATTCTGTACCAACTCCATCATGTCTAGTGATTATTTATATTAAATATTTTTATATGAATATTATTATGTAAATCCTTTTTGATTACCCTATTCAGTCTATATTATTGCTTATTGATATATTTTTAATACCATGAACCATTGATTTGGTATTGTCATATAAAATAAATCCAATCTATCATTATAACTATATATCAACTCCTTGACATGCCTCATATAAAGTCCCGTTCGAATTTCTATCCTTATTTTCATTACAAAACTTGTCTTGCATACACACGGTCACACAAATCTTGACGGAAATTCCGAACGTCAAGAACACGGTGACGTACAACATGTATGACGAGCCAAGAAAAATTAAGTTCAATAGCCAGTGTGGCTCTTCTGCTTGATTCTGAGCATGCGTGGAACTTTGTACACACGATCGGAATTTACGACAAGGGATTTTGTTGTTGGAAATTTTTAGATCCAGATCTCAAATTTTGTTTGTTGGAAATTCCGACGGAAAATGTCCGATGGAGCCCACACACGGTCGGAATTTCTGACAACAAGCTCCCATTGAACATTTCCCATCGGAAAATCCGACCATGTGTATGCAGCATTAGGCTGGGACAGGTCACAACCCCCCTTTCTATCTTTGGCTCCTATGTTATAAACATTCTGCATAATACCCCTATTCTCTAGAACCATCTGAATGATTATTTTGAGGCTAAGAAAAGTTCTTTTTCAGATCCTTTCCCTTTATTAAATGCCCATTATGGCCCATATGAGGGGCATAATTCTCCAATTATGTGCCAGAACCAAAAGGCTGTAGTATCATAAAACACAGAACCTTCCAACCCATATACACACATAAGACACCAGAAACAAAAATTCTCCAGACCAGAAATCCTCAGAGTTCCTTTCCCACCTCAGACATGATCTATGTAGGCTTTTATGTGAACAATATGACAAATATGCCCGTGCTTTGAAACCTAACTACTATGCCAATGGTAGCAGAGCGGGGAAATTACTAGTACATTACAAGTCATGACACAATGCACTAAGACCAAAATGACTCACCTCTTACACCCAGTTGGCAAACATAAAAATCTCAACCCACAATGCATGGCAGTTGCTTTTGTGGACAACTATAACTCCTTATATAATCTGCATAATGATCTACGTACCCCTCAACCCTCTGAGCCAGATATATCACATTTCTTGCATAAGATGCACCTTCCCCAATTATCTGCAACGCAAAGTCTTAATGCAACATTTACCTCTTCGTAGATAGCGAAAATGATTACATTTCTACCTAAGAGTAAATAACCTGGCCCAGATTGGTTCTTTAATGAGTACTATAAATTGTTCCAGAATATCCTTACCCCATATCTTAGTGACCTATTTATTAAAGTGGCCACATTATCATCCTTAGCTCCTCCCCATAGCTATGATTAAGCACTGTTGAGAGTGTGAAACGCATCAGTATTTCCTGCTGTTGTTATGAACTTTTGATACTTTTCCTAATAAAGGTGTTTTTATTGGAGTGCGGCTGTTTAGATTTTCTCCTTCTACTACTACGTGCTAAGCCTGCATCTGCTACTTCCACCTTAAGGAGGGTATTACCTTCAGTACACCACCTGGAGCAGTAATACATTTTTCCCCACGTTATCATCCTTCCCACAGAAAAAGTTGAAGGCTTACATTACCACTATTCCAAAGCTAGGCAAAGAACCAACATCCCCACAAAATTCGGTCCTATTTCCTTACTAAATAGGGACGTTAAACTCTATGCAAAGATCTTAGTAACATGTCTACTCAATATTCTACTCAGAACAATCAGGATTCACCTAAGGAAGGCAATCTTCAGATCCCTTGAGAAGAAAACTAAACATATTTAATTTCAAGTTCGCTTATCTGCCTTTTCTGCTTCTTTCAATAGGCGCCCGGAAGGTATTCAACTGCATTCACTGGATGTACATGTTTCAAGTTTGGTTTTGTGGGTCATATTCATACAGCCATTTTGGTCATATACTTATGTTCATCTGTTTAGGTGGAACATCACCACTGATGCCCATTATGGAGTCTATAAGATTTCCACCCAAAATAACAGGTTTCACTCTTCAACAGAAAACACATACAATCCAACTTTTTAATGATGTTATTCTCTTGCTTATTAACCCAATTATCTCCCTACCGAGTGTTCATCAAACTTTATCTGCCTTTAGTTCTCTGTCATATTATAAAGTGAACTTCTCCCTTTATATGATAAAACTAGTCTTTGGCTGACACTAAGCGTGGAAGCAAGGCTGCCTGCTGTGGCGGGCTGGGGACCTGAACACTGTAACAGAAGAAGGGATTGGGAAGAAGAGGCGCCAAGCCTCCAATAGTGTAGCACAGTTTATTAAAAGATAAACAATAACTCAGAGTGATAATACACTCACAAACATCTGGGGACACAGGCATGTAAAGCTCTGTCGGGGGCCAACTGAGAAATTCCAGTCTGTGCTGGAGCCGAAGGCACCACAGGGAGAGGAACAGGGAAGTGGACAAGTGCCAGGGAACCACCATGGAGACACGGAGGCATCAATGGAGCTGTCAAACTTCAAGACGCTGTGGCCAATAGGAACGTATTTCAGAGGCTCGCCCAGGCCTCCTTTATCAGCCTATTGGCATGGCTAACCTCGAGGGGTTATAAGCCGGCCACAATTAACCACATAATACCCAGAGATAGGGTTGGAATGGAGATTGCAGCCAGACAGTGAATGCCATTAATGCAGTAAAAACTGTTAAAATCACACGTGTAAAAGACATGTAAGAAAACAAGTAAAAACACAGTTAGGTTTGTAGAAACCTAAAGAATATGGGGGTATATAAATGCTGAAAAAAGTATAAAAAAATAGTGTATCTCTCAGTTTTATAGCTCAATTGATGGCTCTGTGTCTTTATGGTGGGTCCCTGATGCTAGTCTAGTTCCCTGCTCCTCTCCCCATTGTGACTTTGGTTTCCAGTAGCTCCAGCAAAGCTCTGAATCTCTCAGGTGGCCCCACACAGAGCCTTACATGCGTGTTTCCCCAGATGTTTTTGATCTTTTGAAAAACTGTGTTACACTATTGGAGGCTTGGCGCTTTTTTTTCCCCATTTGTTACAGTGTTCGGGTACCCAGCCCGCCACAACAGGCAACCTTGCTTCCACGCTTAGTGTCAGCCGGAGATTGGTTTAATCATATAAAGCTTCCATCTCACCTTCGGGACTGTATAATTCATTAAATTATACTATTCTAATTATTCTATTCTACAATTCTATGTGTTTATTCATGTATATATCTTTTTAATATCAGAGGGTCATATGCATACATTGGCGATCCAAGTTACATCCGTTCCCGCAACATCAAATCTTGACTGGGGGATTTTTTTGTTGTATGTTTGTTTTACTTTGGGATTCTCAGCTTCCCCTTGTTTAACTGCTTTTTATATTTCTTATATGACCAGTTTTATTGTTACGATCATTTGTGCTGTTACCCCCTAGCCTATTACTATTATCATTGCGTAACATCATATACGCTCTATTCCTGCAAGGAATTTCTACCCCTTTCACCTAGACTTAACTTCTCTACATCTATAATAAAATACACATCTTCATGTATTCTAGCAAGGGAACAAAAAATGGCAGATGTTGATTCACTCATCTCAACAGCCATGTCAAACACACAGCATCTGTCCGACAATGATCCCCCTTCTACCAATACTAATGGGAATGAATGTAAGAATAAAATAAATACAGATTTAAAAAACGATAAAAAAAACCCTTTTTTGAGCTAGAGGACTTAAAGTGGTGAAAAAAAAATAGCAAATAAAGAAAAAAAAAGTGTATGCAATTGCAACACAAGCCGTATTGTAATTGAATTGAATTAAAAATTACCTTTCCTTTTCAAACTGCAGCTCTGTAATTTTCTGAAAATGCAATGCAATATGGCTACCTGGAGGTGTTCTGTACAGAACACCCCCAGAAACATAATTTCCTGCTTGTGTAATTGCCTCATTGATTTTCCCAGAAGTCTGAACTAAGACACAAGTCAGATTTCAGGCATCCCCTGCAACAAAAGTGTAATTTTTGGTAAGATACACTCAATGTCTAAAGGGATGCAGGCCCAGCAGTTTTCCTCATTACAGCTTTGCAGCTGCTGCAGCTGACTGATAATTATGAAACCACTCCCATTAGACTCACTTAGAACAGGGCACAGAGAAACAAACTGATTTATTCAGAATTACAAAAGATAGGAATCTGCAACAAAGTTTGTTAAAATGCAATGTACATAGATCACCCAGAGGGCAATGTTTTTTTCTTAACAAAAGTGTTAAATGGGTTGTAAAGGTAAACGTTTTTTTCACTTTAATGCAATCTATGCGTTAAGGTGAAAAAACATCTGACAATACTGGCCCCCCAGCCCCCCTGTTTTACTTACCTGATCCCTCGAAAGTCCTGCGCTCGCCCCAAAACATCCTCTTCGGCGCTCAGCCTGGCCGTTGATTGGTTACAGTGGATGGATTGAAAGCAGCGCAGCCATTTACTCGTGCTGCTGTCAATCATATCCAAATGATGCAGCGCCCTGGGGGCCGAGTAATACATTGAGTGCCTATGGCCGCCGGCTGTATGACGGGAGCGTGCCCGCAAGCACTCAACACAATGCGAGGGAGCTCGCATGAAGGTGTTGAGTCCTTGTGGCAGGAAGTCGAGACAGCCGCCGAGGGACCCCAGAAAACCAGGTTCGGGGCCACTCTGTGCAAAACGAGCTGCACAGTGGAGGTAAGTATAACATGTTTGTTATTTAAAGAAAAAAAATAT
The DNA here is from genome assembly GCA_037952925.1 of Lithobates clamitans. NCBI lineage: Eukaryota > Metazoa > Chordata > Amphibia > Anura > Ranidae > Lithobates > Lithobates clamitans. Next base: position 12,341,769 of record JBBGZY010000140.1, read on the forward strand.
ATCTTTTGTGATCCTTTAAGTTACTCTTTAAATATGAGTCCAAGTAATGGTGGGACATTGAATTAGGATAAAAGTATTATGATCTAAAGATCACCCCCTGTGGACTAAGGGCTACCAAGAAATGCAACTTCTTAGATGATGATCTAAATTTGCAGTGGCTCATCGTTTCTTCCAAACGTACTCTGGAATGGCTGAGCGTTATTAAAGAAAAGAGACTTAGGATGCCCCTGAAATGGCAAGCAGAAATTGATGAAGTCTGGACAGAATTATTAAAGTGAAAAGAACATGAGAAATACACAGAGCTTAAAACCAAGATGCGCAAATATGTACAAGAAATTGAGGAACATTTTATTCAGAAAAAACGTGCAAGCTTGAGAGAGATATCTCAGACTGGTAGAGTTCTTCAAGGGTCTAGGGACACTATCACTGATGTCATCCCTTCAGACTCCCAGGACACAACTGATTAAATAGCTGCCCTCACCTTCCCCACTCACAGGATCCCTTTAGGGCCCACCACCAAGGATAAAGAGTCAACTTCAAAATCTTACAAGTCCTGGAATAATAAGTCCAAATACAGACAGATACCTGCCACTGGAGCCTTGAAGGGTGACCATCCCAAGAACAAATGGAAAGGCCACGGACATCTCTTTGGGGGTCATGATGTCCTTCAAGCCCCAAGATCTAGAACTTCAATGACATCCCATCATCACAGCTTCAGCAAACCTCAGGGGTCTCTTTACCAGACAAGATCATCTTTATCCTACACAAGCTAATTTCCTACTAAAGGCTATTAAATTAATTTTTCAGTTAGATCAGGACTTTTTTCTCTAAACATGGGGAACAGCTATGGGCATGAGCTTTGCCCCAGTTATGCAAATTTATTCATGGCATACTAGGAGAATCTACACATCTGGGCTCAAAACCCATTTTCCCGGTATCTAGTGTACTATTGCAGGTATATAGATGATGTGATTGTTATCTGGCAACTACTTCTTCAACTACTGCAATTGTAATTGATTTGGAATACAGTTCACCATAGTCCCCGATCCCAATAAACTTATATTTCTTGATTTAGAATTATTTCATGACCAAGACTTAAGGATATGTTCTCAGATGCATTCTAAGCTGAATGCTGGAAACTTCTATTTGCAAAAACAAGTTGCCATCACAAAAAAATGGATAAAAAAATATCCCATATAATCAATTTTGCTGTTTAAAAAAGAACTGCAGTTTTATTGAGGACTGCAAAGCTCAAAGCTTGGTCCTCAAACAAACATTCTTGGAAAAGGGTCATCGGGAGGTGGATATTGATTAAGCTTTCTGAAAGTATCAAGATTTGCGCTGTGTAAAGTGACGGCGCTATATAAGTACCTGTAACAAATAATAAAAAAACAAATTTGTATTCTGCCAATGAACACAAAGAATTATAACCCACCACCCCTCCAAAAAGGCCCTCATTTTATTACTCAATTTAATACTAAACATTGGGCCATCAAGAGAACCCTATACAAACTTTGGGGCATTCTCCTCAATGACACAAAACTGCAGGAACACACCCCCCAAACCCTAACCTGGTATTTAAGAGAGCACAGAACATAAAAAAACGAATTGCTCCCAGTAAAATTCAGATTAGAAGTCAGAAGCCCCCAAGCTCCATTACCAGGATGTTCTTCATTAGCGATGTACCACTGTTTTAGAAGAATTGCTTACATATGCACATGTGATGCATGAGCAAAAGACTGAAGATTTGGAAATCAACACCATCTTTTAGACAAGCCCCTCAACCTTATCTTCCCACCCTCATCATCCACCCACTCGATCCCTCTCCCTCTTCTATTTCTCTAGAGCCGCTCACCCAGCTCTCTTAATTATCCAACCATTTTTCATACAACATGTTTCTACGTGCATTTTTTACATTATTTTCTATTTTATACATATACTGATATCCCTTCTGCATATCATATTCTCACATATATCCTCCACTATGGTTCATACTGGATATAATTATGTTTTCAAGCTAGATTTTGATACATACATTTCTTTAGCAGTTGTTTGGGTCACCACTGATTCTACATATGACATTGATGATGTATTTACGATTACCACTCCAATATGTGCTTTCTTATATAAGCTTTGGAAAAAGTTTTTATTTGACTATTTTTATCACCCACTCCCCTGGTCTATTCCATAATCCATCATCTATCCCCCCTTTTTTGTCATACGTGTGGTCCTTGACGCTAGTCTTATAACATCCCACATTTAGATCTAGATATACAGTGCCTTGAACAAGTATTCATACCCCTTGAGATTTTCCAAATTTTTTCACGGTACAACCAAAACCGTAAATGTATTTTATTGGGACTTTATGTGATAGACCAACACAAAGTGGCACATAATTATGAACTGGAAGGAAAATGATAAATGGTTTTCAATTTTTTTTACAAATACAGTGGGGACGGAAAGTATTCAGACCCCCTTAAATTTTGTTATATTGCAGCCATTTGCTAAGATCATTTAAGTTCATTTTTTTTCCTCATTAATGTACACACAGCACCCCATATTGACAGAAAAACACAGAATTGTTGACATTTTTGCAGATTTATTAAAAAAGAAAAACTGAAATATCACATGGTCCTAAGTATGCAGACCCTTTGCTCAGTATTTAGTAGAAGCACCCTTTGATCTAATACAGCCATGAGTCTTTGGGAAAGATGTAGCAAGTTTTTCACACCAGGATTTGGGGATCCTCTGCCATTCCTCCTTGCAGATCCTCTCCAGTTCTGTCAGGTTGGATGGTAATAGTTGGTGGACAGCCATTTTTAGGTCTCTCCAGAGATGCTCAATTGGGTTTAAGTCAGAGCTTAGGCTGGGCCATTCAAGAACAGTCACGGAGTTGTTGTGAAGCCACTCCTTCGTAATGTTAGCTGTGTGCTTAGGGCCATTGTCTTGTTGGAAGGTAAACCTTCAGGCCAGTCTGAGGTCCTGAGCACTCTGAAGAAGGTTTTCGTCCAGGATAGCCCTGTACTTGGCCACATTCATCTTTCCCTCGATTGCAACCAGTCGTCCTGTCCCTGCAGCTGAAAAACACCCCCACAGCATGATTCTGCCACCACCATGCTTCACTGTTGGGACTGTATTGGACAGGTGATGAGCAGTGCCTGGTTTTCTCCACACATACCACTTCGAATTAAGGCCAAAAAGTTCTATCTTGGTCTCATCAGACCAAAGATTCTTATTTCTCACCATCTTGGAGTCCTTCAGGTGTTTTTTAGCAAACTCCATGCGGGCTTTCATGTGTCTTGCACTGAAGAAGAGGCTTCTGTCGGGCCACTCTGCCATAAAGCCCCGACTGGTGGAGGGCTGCAGTGTTGGTTGACTTTCTACAACTTTCTCCCATCTCCCGACTGCATCTCTGGAGCTCAACCACAGTGATCTTTGGGTTCTTCTTTACCTCTCTCACCAAGGCTCTTCTCCCCCGATAACTCAGTTTGGCCGGATGGCCAGCTCTAGGAAGGGTTCTGGTCATCCCAAATGTCTTCCATTTAAGGATTATGGAGGCCACTGTGCTCCTAGGAACCTTAAGTGCAGCAGAAATTTTTTTGTAACCTTGGCCAGATCTGTGCCTTGTCACAATTCTGTCTCTGAGCTCTTCAGGCAGTTCCTTTGACCTCATGATTCTCATTTGCTCTGACATGCACTGTGAGCTGTAAGGTCTTATATAGACAGGTGTGTGGCTTTCCTAATCAAGTCCAATCAGTATAATCAAACACAACTGGACTCAAATGAAGGTGAAAGCCACAGGGAAGTCCCGTGAATTCTCTGTGTGTCAGAGGAGGTCGGGGTCACCCGGTGGCCCCGCCCTCCATTATATAAGAAATGTCAGAAGAAGCCAAGCGTCATACGGCTAAAGACTCCCACTGAGGCAGATCGTGCGGACGGAGCGGAGAAGAAGCCTGGAGGAAGATGCGAGACGAGAAGAGCGGAAGAAGAAGAAGATGGAGGAAGAAGAAGAACACCGAAAGAACACCAGAAGAAAGAAGATGGAAGAAGAAGCCGAAAGAAGAAGAAATTAACAAAGGACTTGTCAAAAACCGTCTCTTGTGTTTTTTAAACTTTTTGACATTTTTTTTGTGAAATGGTAGGGGTACATTTGTACCCCATTACCAATTCACACAGGGGGGGCCGGGATCTGGGGGTCCCCTTGTTAAAGGGGGCTTCCAGATTCTGATAAGCCCCCCGCCCGCAGACCCCCACAACCACCGGCCAAGGGTTGTGGGGATGAGGCCCTTCTCCCCATCAACATGGGGACAAGGTGGTTTGGGGGGCTACCTCAAAGCACCCTCCCAATGTTGAGGGCATGTGGCCTGGTACGGTTCAGGAGGGGGGCACTCTCTCGTCCCCCCTCTTTTCCTGTGGCCTGCCAGGTTGCGTGCTCGAATAAGGGTCTGGTATGGATTTTTGAGGGGACCCCACGCCATTTTTTTCTTAATTTTGGCACGGGGTTCTGAGGGGGATCCCCATGCCATTTTTTAAAAAATGTTGGCGTGGGGTTCCCCTTAATATCCATACCAGACCTGAAGGGCCTGGTATGGAATTTAAGGGGACCCCCAAGCATTTTTTTTTCCTTTTTGGTCGGGGTCCCCCTGTGGGGAAATCCCATGCAGTTTTTATCAATTAACTTTTATGTGTATTGTCGCACCAACAATTCATTAATAGCCACGAGTAGTTTTAAATTACTTTTTTCCTTTGAAATGTCATTTTGCTGTCAGACTGTTCTAAGCACCGGGAACATGCACCCCTTTAAAGGCATACTATAAACACCCCCCAGGTACGAAATTTCAAGGAATATTACATTTTTATTGTTTCACTTAAAGCATTATTAAAATCACTGCTCCTGAAAAAACGGCCGTTTTTAAAAATTCTTTGTGCATCAATACATGTCCCCTGGGGCAGGACCCAGGTCCCCAAACACTTTTTATGATCATTACTTGCATATAAGCCTTTAAAATTAGCACTTTTGATTTTTCATGTTCGTGTCCCATAGACTTTAGTGGTGTTCGCGTGTTAGAACAAATTTTTTGCCTGTTCGCAAGTTCTGCTGCAAACCAAACCGGGGGGTGTTTGGCTCATCCCTAGTCCTAAGTATTCAGACCCTTTGCTGTGACATTCATATATTTAACTCAGGTGCTGTCCATTTCTTCTGATCATCCTTGAGATGGTTCTACACCTTCATTTGAGTCCAGCTGAGTTTGATTATACCAATTGGACTTGATTAGGAAAGCCACACACCTAACTATAAAAGACCTTACAGCTCACAGTGCATGGTCACAGTGCATGTCAGTGCATGTCAGTGCATGTCTTTTGCTCTGACATGCACTGTGAGCTTACAGCTCACAGTGCATGTCAGAGCAAATGAGAATCATGAGGTCAAAGGAACTGCCTGAAGAGCTCAGGGACAGAATTGTGGCAAGGCACAGATCTAGCCAAGGTTACAAAAAATTTCTCCTGCACTTAAGGTTCCTAAGAGCACAGTGGCCTCCATAATACTTAAATGGAAGACGTTTGGGAGGACCAGAACCATTCCTAGAGCTGGCCATCTGGCCAAACTGAGCTATCGGGGGAGAAGAGCCTTGGTGAGAGAGGTAAAGAAGAACCCAAAGATCACTGTGGTTGAGCTCCAGAGATGCAGTCGGGAGATGGGAGGAAGTTGTAGAAAGTCAACCATCACTGCAGCCCTCCACCAGTCGGGGCTTTATAGCAGAGTGGCCCGACGGAAGCCTCTTCTCAGTGCAAGACACATGAAAGCCTGCATGGAGTTTGCTAAAAAAAACCTGAAGGACTCCAAGATGGTGAGAAATAAGATTCTCTGGTCTGATGAGACCGAGATAGAACTTTTTGGCCTTAATTCTAAGCGGTATGTGTGGAGAAAACCAGGCACTGCTCATCACCTCTCCAATGCAGTCCCAACAGTGAAGCATGGTGGTGGCAGCATCATGCTATGGGGGTGTTTTTCAGCTGCAGGGACAGGATGACTGGTTGCAATCGAGGGAAAGATGAATGCGGCCAAGTACAGGGATATTCTGGACGAAAACCTTCTCCAGAGTGCTCAGGACCTCAGACTGGGCCAAAGGTTTACCTTCCAACAAGACAATGACCCTAAGCACACAGCTAAAATAACGAAGTAGTGGCTTCACAACAGCTTTGTGACTGTTCTTGAATGGCCCAGCCAGAGCCCTGACTTAAACCCAATTGAGCACCTCTGGAGAGACCTAAAAATGGCTGTCCACCAATGTTTACCATCCAACCTGACAGAACTGGAGAGGATCTGCAAGGAGGAATGGCAGAGGATCCCCAAATCCAGGTGTGAAAAACTTGTTGCATCTTTCCCAAAAAGACTCATGGCTCTATTAGATCAAAAAGGGTGCTTATACTAAATACTGAGCAAAGGGTCTGAATACTTAGGACCATGTGATATTTCAGTTTTTTTTTTTTAATAAATCTGCAAAATGTCAACAATTCTGTGTTTTTCTGTCCATATGGGTTGCTGTGTGTACATTAATGAGGAAAAAAATGAACCTAAATGATTTTAGTAAATGGCTGCAATATAACAAAGAGTGAAAAATTTAAGGGGGTCTGAATACTTTCCGTCCCCACTGTATATATATAGGCACTGTATATATATATATATATATATATATATATATATATACACAGTGCCTTGAAAAGGTATGCATACCCCTTGACATTTTCCACATTTTGTTGACAGGATATTTGCCAAGAGTTGACAAGATATTTACCTGCGCAAGTTTGGCAATATTACATGACAACAACCAGTGTAAGGAAAGGTACATCTCTCTTTTATAATATTTTACATGATAAACTAGGCTACCAGAAGTCCTTCCCCTTCTCATAATGGGAATCTGATCTTTCTGCTTCCTACTCAATAGATCATTGGTCCCATTCATACAAGTTAAAAAAATTCTAGTTACTGTATATCAAGCACTGGGAACTGATGCAAATGATCACTTTACAATGATATTTAACTCTGTTCAAATTGGCCAAATTCTATTCTATACAATCCTCTTTATGCTGGACATAGGCATGTGTAGTCTATTGCACCCCAAAACACAAACACACATGCATGTGTGTGTATATGTATATATACTGTCTACTGTATATATATATTCAAGTTATCTGTCAAACGGCCATAATGTTATGGCTAATTGGTGTACATTGCAAACACTGTCTGTAGCCATACAGTCAAAGCACCGGTGACTTAGTCCACTGACACACACAGGGATGCTGTTAGAAATCATAGGGCCCCATACAACTTTGCTTAAAGGGGCACACCTGGATTGCTCTTCAGAGAGCATTTGGCAGGAGATGAGGAGGAAATACAACACTTTCTCACCAACTATTTACGAAGCAGTTTGGTTTTAGGCTTGTGATCCTTTTCATTGGTGGATTGGGGGAATTGGACATGCAGTTCTCGAGTAATCTTCCCTGTAAGGTATATCTCTAAGTTAAGATTTTGAGAGTAGTTTTAGTGGGTTACATCCCTGTCTGTTTGCTTCTTATATCTGCAGTAGATTCCACTTTGTTTTTTTCACTGCACTTCAATGGTTTCCCTTCCCCTCCTGGAAATGTGATGAAGCTCAATATCCAGCTCCATTTGACCAAAAATTTTGAAAAAATGTTTTTCTTTGTTTCTGTTATAAAATTTTGTAAATAAGTATGTTTTCTCCTTCACTGATGAGCACTGATGAGGTGGCACTGATGGGCACTGATGAAGCAGCACTGATGAGGTGGCACTGATGATGAGGCACTAAAATGCAGCACTGATAGGTGGCACTGATATGCAGTACTGATGGGCACTGATAGGTGAGACTGATGAGCACTGATAGGTGGCACTGATGAGCACTATTAGGTGTCACGAATGGGCACTGATGGGTGGCACTGATAAGCAATGATGGGCACTAATAGGTGGCACTGATAGATAGCACTGATGAGGAGGCACTGACAGGCATTACTGATGGGCACTGATTGGCATCCCTGGTGGGCACGGGTCAGCATCCCAAGTGGGCACGGGTTGACACTCTAAGTGGGAACTTGTGGACATCTTTGATGGGTCTCCACTGATTATCAGCACAGACACCCCCCCCCCATCCGTCAGGAGAGACGCTTATCGGCTCTTCTCTATGCACCCCTTGTGAGTGCAAATAGAGGAAAAGCCGATAACTGGAACTTCCCTGTTACAATGTGATCAGCTGTTATTAGACACAGCTGGTCACATGGTAAAGAGCATAGGTCATAGGCTCTTTGCCGAGATCGGAGATGCAGCGTGCCAGAGCGACACACCGCACTACCGATTGCCGCGCTGCATGCCCTCGGGGGTGTGCATGAGCGCTCATCCTGCTGGACATCATATAATGCCCAGTCAGGATAGTGAAACCCCCGCCCAGCTGTCATTTTGTAATAGGCCGGGTGGAATGCGGTAAATGACAATCAACTTCTTGTACCTAGGAAAAACTAGTAATGTTATTTTGCAAAAAATTATTTCATCCAAATCAATGCAAGGGAGGATTGCCCACCCATTGTTAAATCTTTTGAATTCCTGAAGTGAATACCAAGGTGCATATTGACTTTACCATTATGTAGGTCATATATATAGGTAAGTGGTTTGTACAGCAGGTGGTGGCAAACACAGATTTGTGAAAGATGGAGAGAATTTGCACTGATTTGGATTAAATCCATTTTTGGCAGAATAATACTACTATCTGTTCCTTTAATAATTTGGACTTTTTGGGTGTAATATGGACATTTGAAATAATTACATGGACACTATTTGCCGATATATAATACATTTTATTAAAGGCACTAGCATTACACAATAACATTAATGTAATAGCTATATTGATTGTTTTTATTTCATCTCAATTGTGTTGCACATCCTTTTTTATATTTATTTTAGTGGATGAAGCACTAGTATTACACAAAATCATTCATGTAATGGTCACAATGATTGTCTGAGTATATTGATTGTTTTAGTTGCACAGCAATATATATTTATTCATTGCACATTTTTTTGGTAGCATGGAGTATTCTTTATTTTATCCTTGTACCTAGATTAACACAATTAACACAATTATGCAGCGTATACACGAGCGGACTTTTCAACCGGACTGGTCCGACGGACCGAGTCCAGCGGACAATCCGATCATATGTGGGCTTCATCGGACCTTCAGCGGACTTTTCCAGTCGAAAATCTGACGGACTTTAGATTTGAAACATGCTTCAAATATTTCTGACGGACTCAAGTCCGGTCGAAAAATCCGCTCATCTGTATGCTAGTCCGATGGACGAAAACCCATGCTAGGGCAGCTATTGGCTACTGGCTATCAACTTCCTTATTTTAGTCCGGTCGTACGTCATCACGTACAAATCCGTCGGACTTTGGTGTGATCATGTGTAGGCAAGTCTGTGCGTTCAAAAGTCCGTCAGAAATACGTCAAAAGTCTGACGAAAGTCCGCCAGAATGGCCGTCGGACTTTTGTTGCTGAAAAGTCTGCTCGTGTGTACACCGCCTTATGGGGCGTACACACGGTTGGACTTTTCACCTACAAAAGTCCGACAGCCGGTCCGACAGACTTCCTGCGGACTTTTGGCGGACTTGCGGCAGACTTTCTAACGAACGGACTTGCCTACACACGACCACACAAAAGTTTGACAGCCTAGTACGCGGTGACGTACATCAAGTCCGGCGAGGCTATAAAACGGAAGTTCAATAGCCCGTACGACACCCTTTGGGCTCCTTCTGCTAATCTCGTGTTTATCTCGTGTTAGTAGAAGTTTGGTGAGAGACGATTCGCGCTTGTGAGACTCGTATTTTTCAGTTCGTTTTAACTGTTGTTCAGTCTGTGCTTGTGAGGTTTGTATCTGCTTTTCAGTGCGTTTGGTCAGTTGGCATTGAGAAATCTTTGTTTTATTGTCCGCTCGTTCCTGATTTTCAGGTCGTTCTTCACAGGCCTTGCTGTTCTTCAGTGCGTTCTGTTAAGTGCGTTCTGACCAGCCGACCGTTTTGAAGCCATGTTACCTGTACGTACTCGTCGTCGAGCTCGTGCATTGTATGTGCTTGGTGCTGTAGTTTATTCTTCAGACCAAGACCAGTCCATGAACAGGGCGAGGAGGAGTTCATGGACCAAGAATTGGTTGCTCCAGCATGACCAGTTCTGTCACATGCCATTGCTCCGTGAGATCCGTGAGAATAATCCTGAGGATTTCAGGAACTTTCTCCGGATGACGGACCCCGTTTTTGATCATTTGGTGGCTTTGCTGACCCCCTATATCAGCAGGCAGGATACCTGCCTGAGGCAAGCCATCACTCCGGAGCAGAGGCTAGTTGCCACGTTGCGATACTTGGCAACGGGGAGAAGCCTGCAGGACCTCAAGTTCTCGCCAGGCATCTCCCCCCAGGCTCTGGGGATCATTATCCCAGAGACCTGTTCTGCCATCATCCAGGTCCTGCAGAAGGACTATATTAAGGTAAGAATGTTTTCTTTTATTAGCATCACATGTTCTTTTATTTATTCTTTGATAATGTAATGTATTTCTTAGCTCAAACACTACTTACCATCATTGTAATATAGTGTGAATGTCCCCTTTTTCTTCTCACGCATGCTTGATTTGTTTCATGTTCTTTTTTGTCATGCATGTATATTTGCCTTCAATAACCTCTCCAGCATACAATGCTGGTCACATAATCACCTTGTCTTCTCAGTTTGAATGTATTTAGTCAGCTGCATTGTATTTAGTTTCCCCTAAACTCTATCCAAATAGTGTGCTTATAATTAGCTTGATTTCAACCCCCCCCTCCCTAATAATTTGCTAGAATCTTCTCTGGTGTTGATTTTTAAAAAGAAAATATATGTTGCACTTTGCAAAATGCATGTGCACTCTACAAGTGCATTTGCTCCAGTGCTTTAGTAAATGAGCAGAAGCTCTGCTGATTTCCATCATCAAATCATATACAAGCCACAAAGTGTTTTCATTAATTGCCCTTGCATGTGGTTGTATACTCCTTGCAACATGGAAGCCTTTTTACCTTACCTCATTTACTTAAAGCTGGGGAGCAACTGCACTTGCAGAGTGGAACAACTGCAGTCTTGTAGCCTTTTTAGTCCCTAAATCCTTGTGTGTCCTAAAATTAATATTTTTGGGTAATTTCACCACCCCCTAAAATGTAATCAATGTTCCATCAGAGGGGGTGAGCAATCTGATAAGTGTGCCTTTCAATAGTATTTCTTCCAGAAGATATACATTATTTAATGTTATACTGATGCTGTGGAATAATGTTTTTAATTGTATAATTTTCTTGCCATGTTCGATTCTAAATTACTGATTTTTGTTTTCTTGTTTGATTCCCCAGTGTCCTTTCACGCCACAGGAATGGCAGACTGTGGCATCCCATTTCGCCACCCGTTGGGACTTTCCCAATTGTGGAGGGGCTATAGATGGGAAACATGTCCACATTGTGCCACCACCCCATTCGGGGTCATACTATTTTAATTATAAGGGGTTCCACAGTATAGTTTTAATGGCGGTGGTGTCGGCACACTATGAATTTCTATATGTGGACGTGGGGAAGAATGGCCGGATGTCGGATGGAGGAGTATTTGCCCAGACGGAGTTCTGCCAGCGTCTCCAGAGTGGTGGCCTGGGATTGCCACCTGATGCGGATAATGTGGAAGGACTCCCCTTTGTCTTCATTGCCGATGAAGCCTTTGCTCTGAGCAAGCACCTCATGAGGCCATTCCCCCAAAGAACCCTCACCCCGGAGAGGAGGGTTTTTAATTTCCGGCTGGCCAGAGCTAGAAGAGTGGTTGAGAATGCGTTTGGGATTCTGGCCAGCCGGTTCCGCCTATTTCAAACCTCCATTACTTTGGCGGAATACAAACTTAATTTTATAATTTTATCGTGCTGCATCCTGCACAACTTTTTAAACCAACATTCTCAAAATTATATGGTGCCAGTTGGGCCTGAGGCCGGACTTATCGTTGATAATCTTACGGGCCTGGATACTGTCCATACTGGCTTGGCCCCCTAAAGTGCCCGTCAAGTTAGACAGCAATATGTTAATTATTTTATGGGTAGGGGGGCCATTGCAATGGGCCAGGATATCTAAAGATTTAAAATAAAAACAATCTTGATGAAATCTGGAATTATATTTATTGCTTGCCTTTCTTTTGGGCTTTCTCCTAGGTTATGGTCGAGCAGTTGTAGTGCCAACTGTATTTTCCGCGTAAATTTCTAAATAAGCTCCATTGCCACTGTAAACCACTTTATTGAAATTTATAAACAAACTGATACTGAGCATTGAAATAACAAACCACACATTTATTTAATTCAAAGCAAATGTTTTTAATCTTTGGTATCCATTCAGTTAGGCATTTATAGTATAAAATGTTCCTAGCCAAAAATATAAAGATATATAAAATAAACTTAGAATAATATAATTAGAGTTAAATATTTTTATTTTATTTTTGTCTTTTTTAAAATCCTTTTTTTTTTTTTTTTTGTATTTTTTCTAATCCCTTTTTTATTTTTTTTGTCTTTTTTAAAATCCTTTTTTTTTGTCTTTTTTAAAATCCTTTTTTTTTTTTTTTGTATTTTTTCTAATCCTTTTTTTATTTTTTTTTGTCTTTTTAAAAATCCTTTTTTTTTTGTCTTTTTTAAAATCCTTTTTTTTTTTTTTGTATTTTTTCTAATCCTTTTTTTATTTTTTTTGTCTTTTTTAAAATCCTTTTTTTTTTTTGTCTTTTTTAAAATCCTTTTTTTTTTTTTTTTTAAATCCCCTTTTTTTTTGTCTTTTTTAAAATCCTTTTTTTTTTTGTCTTTTTTAAAATCCTTTTTTTTTTTTGTATTTTTTCTAATCCTTTTTTTATTTTTTTTTTGTCTTTTTTAAAATCCTTTTTTTTTTGTTTTTGTATTTTGAAAAATAGGCCTCCTTTTTTAAATTTTGTTAAACAGGCATATAATTTACCAAAAAATAATAAAGAGAAGGCCCAGAATGGGGTCATCAAACCAGGAAATGAAGGACATGATCGATGTTTTGGGGTTTAAAAAAGGGCATTTAGATTCGACTCAAAACATCAATCATGTCCTTCATTTCCTGCTGCATACGATCCAGCCGATTCCGCATTTGATCGATCTCCCCATTCCAGGCCATTATTTGAGCAATTAGCCGTTGGGCACTGTCTGTGGTGAAATAGTCACTTGTTGGACCTAAAGTGGAATGAAAAAAAAAATATGTTTAGAAATATGCACACATAGTTTACCTTACCATAAAGCTGGTGTCTCAGACACTGACCTGGTGGGGTGCCCATGTCACATACTTCCTCAACATCCTCGGGGGTGGCGCTGTTGCTTGACTCAAGCACAACCAGATCACCTAAAATAGAGTAGAAAAATTACATAAAATAAAAGGCAGCCATGCATAGATTACCGTAAGCTGGTGTGTCAGACACTCACCTGGTGGGGTGCCCATGTCGCCCAACTCTCCTTCCTCCACATCCTCAGTGGGGCTTGGGCTGATTTCCCAAGTATGTTCTTTTGCTGGGGGGGGACTGGGTTCCTCTTGTTGGCTGAGTGATTTTTCCCCTATGTGAAGCAACAAATTAAGATACTTAGCACACAGATATTTTAGTACATACTAATCTTCAAACATTTGTAGTGAAGTGGTGTACAAATTGTCTGTTTGTGTAGAGTTCCTAGTAGACTTCAAGATTTTAATTCCTAAAGACATATCAAGATGGATAGATATCTCGATATCTAGATATCAATATCAAAATATATCAAAAAATCTTGGGATCTCTCTCTCTCTATATATCTATAACTAAATATAAATCTTCAATCTCAAACAAAAACTACAAATCTACAAATAGATATTAATTTAATAAAAAAAATAATAAAAAAAGTTTAGATCTATCTATATATCTACCTATATATCTATATACATACATACATATGTATGTATATACATATACATATCTATATACATACATACATATTTTCCTGATTTTCAGGTCGTTCTTCACAGGCCTTGCTGTTCTTCAGTGCGTTCTGTTAAGTGCGTTCTGACCAGCCGACCGTTTTGAAGCCATGTTACCTGTACGTACTCGTCGTCGAGCTCGTGCATTGTATGTGCTTGGTGCTGTAGTTTATTCTTCAGACCAAGACTAGTCCATGAACAGGGCGAGGAGGAGTTCATGGACCAAGAATTGGTTGCTCCAGCGTGACCAGTTCTGTCACATGCCATTGCTCCGTGAGATCCGTGAGAATAATCCTGAGGATTTCAGGAACTTTCTCCGGATGACGGACCCCGTTTTTGATCGTTTGGTGGCTTTGCTGACCCTCTATATCAGCAGGCAGGATACCTGCATGAGGCAAGCCATCACTCCGGAGCAGAGGCTAGTTGCCACGTTGCGATACTTGGCAACGGGGAGAAGCCTGCAGGACCTCAAGTTCTCGACAGGCATCTCCCCCCAGGCTCTGGGGATCATTATCCCAGAGACCTGTTCTGCCATCATCCAGGTCCTGCAGAAGGACTATATTAAGGTAAGAATGTTTTCTTTTATTAGCATCACATGTTCTTTTATTTATTCTTTGATAATGTAATGTATTTCTTAGCTCAAACACTACTTACCATCATTGTAATATAGTGTGAATGTCCCCTTTTTCTTCTCACGCATGCTTGATTTGTTTCATGTTCTTTTTTGTCATGCATGTATATTTGCCTTCAATAACCTCTCCAGCATACAATGCTGGTCACATAATCACCTTGTCTTCTCAGTTTGAATGTATTTAGTCAGCTGCATTGTATTTAGTTTCCCCTAAACTCTATCCAAATAGTGTGCTTATAATTAGCTTGATTTCAACCCCCCCCTCCCTAATAATTTGCTAGAATCTTCTCTGGTGTTGATTTTTAAAAAGAAAATATATGTTGCACTTTGCAAAATGCATGTGCACTCTACAAGTGCATTTGCTCCAGTGCTTTAGTAAATGAGCAGAAGCTCTGCTGATTTCCATCATCAAATCATATACAAGCCACAAAGTGTTTTCATTAATTGCCCTTGCATGTGGTTGTGTACTCCTTGCAACATGGAAGCCTTTTTACCTTACCTCATTTACTTAAAGCTGGGGAGCAACTGCACTTGCAGAGTGGAACAACTGCAGTCTTGTAGCCTTTTTAGTCCCTAAATCCTTGTGTGTCCTAAAATTAATATTTTTGGGTAATTTCACCACCCCCTAAAATGTAATCAATGTTCCATCAGAGGGGGTGAGCAATCTGATAAGTGTGCCTTTCAATATTATTTCTTCCAGAAGATATACATTATTTAAAGTTATACTGATGCTGTGGAATAATATTTTTAATTGTATAATTTTCTTGCCATGTTCGATTCTAAATTACTGATTTTTGTTTTCTTGTTTGATTCCCCAGTTTCCTTCCACGCCACAGGAATGGCAGACTGTGGCATCCCATTTCGCCACCCGTTGGGACTTTCCCAATTGTGGAGGGGCTATAGATGGGAAACATGTCCACATTGTGCCACCACCCCATTCGGGGTCATACTATTTTAATTATAAGGGGTTCCACAGTATAGTTTAGATGGCGGTGGTGTCGGCACACTATGAATTTCTATATGTGGACGTGGGGAAGAATGGCCGGATGTCGGATGGAGGAGTATTTGCCCAGACGGAGTTCTGCCAGCGTCTCCAGAGTGGTGGCCTGGGATTGCCACCTGATGCGGATAATGTGGAAGGACTCCCCTTTGTCTTCATTGCCGATGAAGCCTTTGCTCTGAGCAAGCACCTCATGAGGCCATTCCCCCAAAGAACCCTCACCCCGGAGAGGAGGGTTTTTAATTTCCGGCTGGCCAGAGCTAGAAGAGTGGTTGAGAATGCGTTTGGGATTCTGGCCAGCCGGTTCCGCCTATTTCAAACCTCCATTACTTTGGCGGAATACAAACTTAATTTTATAATTTTATCGTGCTGCATCCTGCACAACTTTTTAAACCAACATTCTCAAAATTATATGGTGCCAGTTGGGCCTGAGGCCGGACTTATCGTTGATAATCTTACGGGCCTGGATACTGTCCATACTGGCTTGGCCCCCCAAAGTGCCCGTCAAGTTAGACAGCAATATGTTAATTATTTTATGGGTAGGGGGGCCATTGCAATGGGCCAGGATATCTAAAGATTTAAAATAAAAACAATCTTGATGAAATCTGGAATTATATTTATTGCTTGCCTTTCTTTTGGGCTTTCTCCTAGGTTATGGTCGAGCAGTTGTAGTGCCAACTGTATTTTCCGTGTAAATTTCTAAATAAGCTCCATTGCCACTGTAAACCACTTTATTGAAATTTATAAACAAACTGATACTGAGCATTGAAATAACAAACCAGACATTTATTTAATTCAAAGCAGATGTTTTTAATCTTAGGTATCCATTCAGTTAGGCATTTATAGTATAAAATGTTCCTAGCCAAAAATATAAAGATATATAAAATAAATTTAGAATAATATAATTAGAGTTAAATATTTTTATTTTATTTTTATTTTTGTCTTTTTTAAAATCCTTTTTTTTTTTTTTGTATTTTTTCTAATCCCTTTTTTATTTTTTTTGTCTTTTTTAAAATCCTTTTGTTTTTTTTTGTCTTTTTTAAAATCCTTTTTTTTTTTTTTTTTTTTTTTTTCTAATCCTTTTTTTATTTTTTTTGTCTTTTTTAAAATCCTTTTTTTTTTTGTCTTTTTTAAAATCCTTTTTTTTTTTTGTCTTTTTTAAAATCCTTTTTTTTTTTTTTTTTGTGTTTTTTCTAATCCTTTTTTTATTTTTTTTGTCTTTTTTAAAATCCTTTTTTTTTTGTTTTTGTATTTTGAACAATAGGCCTCCTTTTTTAAATTTTGTTAAACAGGCATATAATTTACCAAAAAATAATAAAGAGAAGGCCCAGAATGGGGTCATCAAACCAGGAAATGAAGGACATGATCGATGTTTTGGGGTTTAAAAAAGGGCATTTAGATTCGACCCAAAACTTCAATCATGTCCTTCATTTCCTGCTGCATACGATCCAGCCGATTCCGCATTTGATCGATCTCCCCATTCCAGGCCATTATTTGAGCAATTAGCCGTTGGGCACTGTCTGTGGTGAAATAGTCACTTGTTGGACCTAAAGTGGAATGAAAAAAAAAATATGTTTAGAAATATGCACACATAGTTTACCTTACCATAAAGCTGGTGTCTCAGACACTGACCTGGTGGGGTGCCCATGTCACATACTTCCTCAACATCCTCGGGGGTGGCGCTGTTGCTTGACTCAAGCACAACCAGATCACCTAAAATAGAGTAGAAAAATTACATAAAATAAAAGGCAGCCATGCATAGATTACCGTAAGCTGGTGTGTCAGACACTCACCTGGTGGGGTGCCCATGTCGCCCACCTCTCCTTCCTCCACATCCTCAGTGGGGCTTGGGCTGATTTCCCAAGTATGTTCTTTTGCTGGGGGGGGACTGGGTTCCTCTTGTTGGCTGAGTGATTTTTCCCCTATGTGAAGCAACAAATTAAGATACTTAGCACACAGATATTTTAGTACATACTAATCTTCAAACATTTGTAGTGAAGTGGTGTACAAATTGTCTGTTTGTGTAGAGTTCCTAGTAGACTTCAAGATTTTAATTTCTAAAGACATATCAAGATGGATAGATATCAATATCAAAATATATCAAAAAATCTTGGGATCTCTCTCTCTCTCTATATATCTATAACTAAATATAAATCTTCAATCTCAAACAAAAACTACAAATCTACAAATAGATATTAATTTAATAAAAAAAATAATAAAAAAAGTTTAGATCTATCTATATATCTACCTACGGTATATATCTATATACATACATACATATGTATGTATATACATATACATATCTATATACATACATACATATATATATATATATATACATATATATATACAGATATATAGATATAGATATATATATATAGATATGTAACGTTGTTAATTAAAAGATCGTTTCAAACGATGCAAACAATCGTATAGGAATGAAAAGCACATGGAGCGGTATACGAGGTAATCAACACAAGATGAAAACACAGGTACTTAATTTTTTGCAACACTTTACGGATCCGTCTGAACTGATCCGGCTCCCTGAGTTTCAGGTGAGACCATCTTTTTCGAAGTTGATCCTTGGAGCGCTGTACCCCAAAAGAAGCCTGTAAAGTGTCCACCACCTTCGCCATTATTTGGGCCTTGCGCAAATTTGGCCGGGCGTACGGCCCATACTTCCCATCATAGTCCTTTTTTTGAAGAATGGCCACCATCTCTACCATCTCTTCAAAACTCATATTGGAGGCCTTAAATCTAGGCCTCACAGATCTAGACGTTCCAGCCTCCGGGCTTTTTTCGCTACCTGAGGTAGTTAACATGTCATGTGTCTCTGCCATTATTCACCCCACTACGCACCGTCACTAAAAATGGGCGGAGAACATGAGTTAAAAACGAACGTCAGGGGCGGGCGACGCAGGCGGAGTTTCACACATGCGTAGTGTATAAAGAGGGGCCTTGTGCACGTGTCGTACGTACGTTCTGTGCGTAGAATTAAGGGGCGGAGAACATGAGTTAAAATCGAACGTCGGGGGCGGGCGACGCAGGCGGAGTTTCACACATGCGTAGTGTATAAAGAGGGGCCTTGCGCACGTGTCGTACGTACGTTCTGTGCGTAGAGTCAAGGGTGGGTTATATGCGTAAACAAAAAGAACGTCAGGGGCGGGCCAAATAGGCGTAGTATTACACATGTGCAGTGTAGAAAGTGCTGTTACGTATTGTGTCGTACGTACGTTCTGTGCGTAGGTGATAGTGGACCGGGACGCTACTAAACGAAGGTAATTTAAAATTTATACTTTTGGTCAAGACTTTGTAGCAAGCGGCCTATATGGCTTGACAGATTGATGAGGCCTACATAGGGATAAGATGATGAGGGTTTAGCAGAAACCTAATAAGTGTTTTTTGTCTTGTGACTTTATCTTTTATACAGACATTATGAATCCCCTATTTAAGGATCCAGAGTTCCTTACTGCTTTTATTTCTAAATATAGAGAGATGAGGAATTTGTGGGAGGTGAAACACCCACAGTATTATGCAAAGCATGTGAGGAAGTCAACGCTGGAGAGACTTCTGTCCTTTGTCCAGGCGACCATCCGGGAAGCAACAATGGAGACATTGCTCAAGAAAATTGGGGTCTTGAGGAACATGTATAAGAGGGAACATAAGAAGATCCAGGAATCAATGAGATCAGGAGCATCAGCAGATGATGTTTATGTACCCAGGCTGTGGTACTACAATCAACTCCGTTTTCTTGATGACCAGACTGAAGCCAGGGCATCACTTTCAACCCTTCCCTCCACCCTTCCCTCCACCCTTCCCTCCACCCCAGCAGAGGCTCATGAGGAGCAAGCTGGGTCTTCCATCCTGGATGAACCGGATATGACCATCTGGAGTCAGGTAAATTATTTTACAAAATATTTACTGTACTAATATTAATGATGTTAACTGGATGTTATAATTGTCTAAAATAATTTTGCACTCAAAATTGTGTATACATATCAATTGACAGTAGTGGCTAAATATGTTTGGCACCTGCTTGAAATAATTAGGGTGTCTGATTAGACTCTTTTATTAAAGAGATGTATTCACATTGAATTTGCTAGTCATGAGAAGCAAACTGTGTGTCATTGATGAACCCCAAAAAATATACTAAAACTATTGTCCTTTTTTTATACACAGGATGAGTCCATCCAGGAGGAATGTGGGGAAAGTGGCAGGCAGGAGGAGACCGGGCCCATGGACAGCCTGGAGGAGGCCGGATTCACCATCATCCTGGAGGGGGCTGGGCCCAGAGTCAGGCAGGAGGTGGCTGCTCCCAGTGAGGTGGCTGGGCCAAGTGAGGTGGCTGGGCCAAGTGAGGTGGCTGGGCCCAGTAGGAGCCTGACCGAATCCCAAGTACCTCCCCTCCACCTTCCCAAAAAAAGGGCCAGGAAGGGGACGATCACACAGGAGGCATCCCTGCGCCTCATGCAAGAGGCCACCCGTTTTTTAAGGAGCCCCCCCGAAGTGGTAGAGTCCTATGGCTGCTACTTAGCCAGCAGGCTTCTTCAAATGGATTGGGAGCAGCGCCTCATTTGTGAGCGACTATTTGGGGAAACAATCCAGAAGGGGCTGCAGGGCACGCTAACACGAAACACCCAACTACATGAGGCAGCCCCCCCTCCTCCTCCTCCTCCTCCTACTCCTCCTGCCACAACTGAAACACCAGAGCCACAGCCTCCAAAGAAGGCTACAGGGAAGGCTGCAGGGAAGGCTGCAGGGCAGCGTGGAGGAAAGGCTGCAGGGAAGAGAAGAAAGCAATGACTTGGGTTCAGTCTGGTCTGACAGAAGACGCAGGCTGTTGTAGTACCACAGTCTGGGGACATCTATATCATCTGCTGGTGCTGTTGATCTCTGGGATTCTTGGACCAGATTGTGCTCCCTCTTATATGGACTCCTCAAGATCCCCATTTTCTTGTACACATACTTTTGCCAGCGTTGACTTCCTCTTTATTTTATTTAGACCATAAATAAATGGATCTTTTTTGAGTTTAGTTTTTTTATTTTAAATCATAGATTTTAGACACAATGTTTTAAATTAACAAGGGACAACAATCTCATTGATTTTGCAAAAACACACCAAAAATAGATTAAAATAATGTTAATAATGTTCGAGTGGTAAGTATTTAAAAAAAAAAAGATACATAACCAAAAACGGTGCTTTGGGTTAACTTTATATAAAAACAAAAAAAAATCACTATAAAAACAAAAAATATAAAGGGTTCTTTGTGGTAACTTTACAAACATTAAAAAAAATTTAACAAATATATATAAAAATGGGTTCCCTGTGGTAACTTTACCAAAAAAATTAGAGATAAACAGAAAAAAAGTTCCACAACAATCATAAAATAAATATCTGGATAAAAATTACAAGAAAAGATGACTCCACCAAAAAAATAAAAAATTAAAAGTATTATTACTATGGAAACATTGTTTTGAAAAAGCATACCATGTCATTCATGAGATCAAAGAGAAAAAGAATCCAGAAATCTGTTTGGGAGAACTCTGTTTGAATATGAACAGCAAAACATCTTCGTTCTTTATAGCATTCGTAAAGAAGACATTAAATGCGCTGCATTCAACGATCACAGATTTTGCAGCGTGAGGAATGTGCTACCTACAATACGAACACTAGTTTTACTAGACCGAGTGCTTCCGTTTAGTTTTTGCTTATGAGCATGCGTCGTTTTTTTGTCCGTCGGACTAGCATACAGACGAGCGGACTTCGGGGTCCGTCGTAGTTACGATGTAAAGATTTGAAGCATGTCTCAAATCTAAAGTCCGTCGGATTTGAGGCTGAAAAAGTCCGCTGAAAGTCCGAAGAAGCCCACACACGATCGGATTACCAGCCAGCTTTAGTCCGTCAGCGTCCGTTGGACTTTTGTAGACGAAAAGTCCGACCGTGTGTACGCCCCATTAGACTACAATCAGGGACCATTTTTTCCAAAATTACATTTTCACTTTGTGAATCTGCTATTCTTTAGTAGTGATTCTGGATGTGACCTGTTTGATAAAATGAGAGGGTGGCCTCCTTCCTTCCCACCTGGAGTAACCTACACTAAACCACTACATTTTCATACTTACCTATAGTGTTTTTTTTTTTTTTAAACAATAAATTTTTATTGGTATTTTTCCAAAGTATACAAAATACAAGCAGATTTCTCATTTCTCATTTGTACATATTGTTTGCCATTCAGGAGCTTACTACATTAATAGAGTAAAACAGATTACCTGGTAGGGTTACTAAGAAATATCCTCAATGAAGCATTGTACATTTGTCAAGCCTGTCACCCCTTGTGGGTACACACTGTAAACAGACTTTCTGCTTAAGTTTTCAAAGTTAGCCCTGAGAAGACCTTACTGAGGGTCCCCTCAAATATACTATCACGTAAGTTCCCTGTAAATTTGTCGTTAACCAATAATAATAAACTTAGAATGACTGATTCATCTTAATTAGACTTTCTCATTCTTTTGATAACAGGTAAACCACGTAGTGTTGCTATGCTGTGTGCTTAGTATAATACCATATCATATATGACCATACCCAATAATGGATTGTACCACTAGATCATTGATGGTTGTGTTTCAGTAGTGGAGGATTAGGAATAGTTTTCATACATGTGAGGAGGCATATTTAGAGGAACTCCAAGTTTCCCAATGTTTGTGGAAACTCGGGGTTCTTCTTTCTGTATATGCTAGGATTTTTTCCATAGTGTATTGAGCATTCACTCTTGATATGACTTCTGCAATTTTTGGAGGTGAAGTAGAGCGCCATTCCTTGGCTATTGCTATACGTGCAGCAAACAAAATGTGGGTGACTACCTTTCTCCTCAGAGGAGGATAGTTTTCGATGCCTAAGCTTAGAAGAGCAAGAGCAGGGTTGATGGTACAATCAGAGCTGGTCACCTTTCTAATTAGTGACTGTATTTTTTGCCAGAAAGGTTTTATAGTTGTACAGTTCCAGAATATATGGAGGATATTGCCAATAGCTTGGCAGTTTCTCCAGCAGAGAGGTGTAATACTAGGGTTCATTTTGTTTAATCTGTGCGGAGTAATGTACCATCTATGTAAGAGTTTTTGTGCATTATCCCAGTGATCTACGCATGCTGATGATTTATGGTTGTATTTTATCGCTTCATGCCATTGAGGCATAGAAAATTCTTTTTGTAATTCAAATTCCCATTTCATCATGCTTGGGGTTTTGGAGTGTAGGTAGAGGGGAGTGGTGAATTTGTAAAAGAGCAATATACCCTTACGCTTATTAGAAGTCTTGCTTAAGAGGAAGTCCCACAGAATCTGTGGTATAGCTATTTGTCGTATTGGGTTTTTGCTCTTGTAGTGGTGTAATTGGTACTCTCTATATCTATCTATCGCATTTTGATGAGGTGGAGCAGGTGTGGTGAAGTTGTCTCCCGAGGATTTCCATGGTTGGACTGAGAAGTTTGGGATTAGGTATTCGTAGGATGCCAG
Source organism: Lithobates clamitans (assembly GCA_037952925.1). NCBI lineage: Eukaryota > Metazoa > Chordata > Amphibia > Anura > Ranidae > Lithobates > Lithobates clamitans. Next base: position 12,364,956 of record JBBGZY010000140.1, read on the forward strand.
TGGTACATTTAGTTTTCTAAATGGGGTGTCTGTTAAGTGTTTATGCACTATGGAGGACCAGGCATCTATTGTTGCTCGTATAGTTGAGTAAGGTGGGGCGTTTGGTCTGCAATGTATACAGGCTGCTATAGCCAATGCAGGGAGGTCGTGACCTGGTGTTACGGTGCGTTCAATGTCTGACCAGCGGTTGTCTGTTTGGCAGGAGAACCAGTACTTCATTTGGTCCAGTATTGCAGCTTTATAGTAAGTCTGTGCATTAGGTAACCCTACTCCCCCTAGATGTTTAGGTTTATAGAGGTGGGCCAATGCTATTCTGGGTTTTTTACCCCCCCATATGTATTTTTTCAGGCATTTCTCTAGTTGTATAAAAAATTTCTGGGGAATTGGTATGGGTAATGATCTGAAATAATATAGGAGTTTTGGTAAGATTTGCATTTGGTATGCAGCTATCCTCCCCAACCATGTAAGGTGTAGTTTGGTAATTTGATGTAGTTCCTCTTCGATTTTTGTTAATAATGGAGGAAAGTTTTGGGAATAAATTTTGGAGGAAGAGGAAGTCAGCTGCACACCAAGATAAGTAATGGAAGGTGGGTCCCAGTTGCAAGGAAAAATATTTTTCAACCTGCTTTTGTTCTCGTTTGATATATAAAGCGAGAGTGCATAGCTTTTGGTTGTATTTACTTTATAAAAGGAGATTTGTCCGAATTTATGTAATAGCATTTTGACGATGGGTAAAGAAGTGGCTGGGTTTGATAGAGAGAGGATTATGTCGTCAGCAAACAGTCCTATTTTGTGATTAACAGAACCAACTTTAATGCCTTCTATTTTATCATTAGCTCTAATAGATTCTGCTAGTGGTTCTATGACCAAAGAAAAAATAATTGGGGATAATGGGCATCCTTGCCGAGTGCCGTTAGTTAGTGCAAAGGGGTCGGATAGCAAGCTAGATGTGAAGACTCTTGCAGATGGGTCTGAATACAGGGACATAATTGCTGAGTGTATCATTCCCGAAAGACCAAACTTGAGTAAGGTCCTGGACAGGTATCCCCAATGGACCCTGTCGAAGGCCTTTTCTGCATCTAATGCTAAAAAGATGCTGGGCTGCTTGCTTAATTCTGATATGCGCAGGAGGTCTAGCATCCTCCTCGTCCCATCTGGTGCCTGTCTGCCCTTTACAAAACCTACCTGGTCCAGTCCTATGAGGGAGGGGGTTATTTCCATAAGTCTGTTTGCTAAAATTTTTGCATAGATCTTTAAATCGGAGTTTAGTAGGGAAATAGGCCTGAAGTTTTGTGGATCCGCTACGTCTTTACCAGGTTTAGGGATAGTGATAATGATGGCTTGGAGCATTTCTTTCGGGAAGGTACCATCAGAGGCTGCTATATTGAATATCTTTACCAGTTCAGGGGCAAGGATGGCAGAGAAAGCCTTGTAATATTCAGCGGAGAACCCGTCTGCTCCTGGCGATTTGTGCATGGGTAGAGAGTGAATTACGTATTCAAACTCTGTGAGTGTGATGGGCGCGTTTATTTTTTGTAGGGAAGTTTTGTCTATTGAGGGAAGGTGAACAGTCTGTAAGAATTCGTCAATCTCTATGTCCGAGGGTTGGTAAGTGAGTGGGTCCGTCTGGAGATTGTATAGGGATTCATAATAGTCCTTAAAGGCGTTGGCGATATCTTTGGGATTGTGATGTAGGGCTTTGGTACTGTGATGTCTGAGATTTTTGAGATTAGAACGTGCCTGTTTTTTTTTAAGCTGGGAGGCTAGGATTTTACCTGCTCTGTTATTTTGGGAGTAGTAGGAGACTTTTAGTTTTTTAAAAAAAGTATCATAGTCCGCTCTAATTTCCTGTCTTACTTCTTCCCGGCAGTTATTAAGGCTTTTGAGTATTTCACTTGAGGAGGTAGCAGGATTCTTGTGTTGCGCTTCCAGATCTGCTATCTTCTCAAGTAGGTTTGTCATGCGCTGCTGTTTCTTTTTCTTTTCCCTAGAGGCTACCTGTATAAGGGCGCCTCTAGCGAATGCTTTGTGTGCACACCAGATGGTCATAGGTGAACAATCTGCATTATTATTGAATTGAAAAAATTCCGTAATTTTTGCTGCAATTTCGTCTCTGATTTTGGGGTGTGATAAGAGAAACGTATTGTTACGCCACAATGGTTTGTGGGAGTGTTTGTTGGCATCCACAATTTCAATAGTCACTGGGGCGTGGTCAGACCATGTGATATTGTGGATGTCAGCTTTCTGGACATTTTGCAGAGTGTACAGGTCAGTGAGGAAAAAATCTATTCTAGAATAGCTCTTATGTACAGCAGAATAAAATGTGTAGTCCCTCTCGGTGGTTCTAAGGCAACGCCAAGGGTCATAGAGTCTCTCTTCATGGCACAGCGAATCTAGAGAGGGCCGCCGCCATCGAGGACACATCTAATTCTGTGTTCATAATCGAGTTAAAATCACCACATATTATTAAGTTGCCTTTTTGTACCTTTTTAGCCATACTTACAACTTTGCGAATAAACCTTAGAGATCTAACATTAGGTGCATACAGGTTAACTATAGTATATGTGATGTGGTCCAGTTCTGCGACCACGATCAGAAAGCGACCTTGGGGATCTATATGTTCCTGTAAGAGAGAGAAGGTTAGTGTGTCCCTAAATGCAATCATTACTCCATTCTTCTTTGTCGTATTCTTGGCCATAAATACGTGCGGAAACTTGGGATGTGTACATTTTGGGGAGTTGTCACTGGCGAAATGGGTTTCCTGCACACATAGAATGTCACATTTCTCTTCTAAGGTTGACTTCCAAAGGGCCCTCCTTTTGTAGGGGCTGTTCAAGCCTCTCACATTGTATGACATCAGTTTAAGATTCATTCTTGTGGAAAGTTGTGCAGTAGTGCCATCTAGTGGTAGTTCCAGGAATTGGAGTTGAGATCTTGGATATGGTTATAATGCATGGGGTCTGAGAAAGCAATGTCCTCATAGCTTTGTAAATGAACAGTTTAACTGAACAAACTTGAACTGTTGATAAATGATGGGATGTAGGCCGCATGAATTGCGGATAGTAGGTCACGGGAATCATCTCGTAACTAACGAGGGGGGTTCAACAAGGTAAATCCTTGAACAGCCGAACATCGGGTGGTTGATCAGAAAGAACAGCTTCCTAGAGAGCTGCAAAGCACCATAACTAGCCAGATGACAGTTATTAGGGGAGAGTGCTCACTAAAAGAAATAGCATCAAGTAGCATCAACTGAGGCAGGTTGCTACTTGTAGTTCTTAGTTGAACGGTGGTTGTTGCGTCTGTTATATTGTGGGTTAGGGTCCTCAGGTACTGCGTCTGCGGGAAGCAAGCGCCATTTTCGGAGGAGATCCAGGCCCTTTTCTAGCGATGTTATCGCATGCGATTCGTTGTTCATGTCAACAAGGAGTTTAGCAGGGAATCCCCATTTGTAGAGGATCTTATTGTTGCGCAGAATTTTAGTGATAGGCACCAAGTTGTGTCTGGCTGACAGGGTGGCTTGTGACAGGTCTGCATAAAGTGCGATACCAGCATATGGGTCAGGTAGAGAGGGATGTTGTCTTGCGAATCGCATGAGTTGATCCTTAATGTGGTAGAAATGGATTCTTGCTATCACATCTCTAGGTGTTTGTTCAGGCAGGAAGGAAGGTTTTGGCAGTCTGTGTGCCCTGTCAATAGTGATGTCTGCTGGGCTTAGAGAGGGGAGGACAGTCATCATGAGCTTTTGCAGGTAGGTAGTGATCTCTGCGGGTTTGACCGTCTCAGGGACCCCCCTAAACTTGATATTGTTCCTTCTGGCCCGGTCCTCAATATCTGCCATTTTAAGGCGCATGGCTCTGATTTCGTCTTCTACCTCAAAGTGGGCATCTACCAGTTCATTGTGTGCTAGAGTGAACTCCTCCATTTTATTCTCTACATATTCCACTCTATTGCTGACAGCAGATATTTCCCTTTTTGTGTTGCTCATAAACACTGCCATATCAGATTGAAGAGCTCCCCTCAGGGTTTGCAGCATCTCCTTCATTGTAGTGTCAATAATAGGCTGACCTGAGGTGGGGAATGCATCTAGCTGCTCTGCCTGTGTGGAGGATTCCTCCATTTCTTCCCCTGCTGCTCCTGCCTCATCCTCATTCTCCCCTCCTTCCCCAAGCCTCCTTTTTTGCTTAACAGGGCTGCAGAATGGGGAGGATGACAAGGGATTGTCATTAAAGTGTGACTCACCCGAGGATGGCTTTGGATTGCTGTGTGGCTGTGTTGTGGAGGCAGATGAACGGCTCCTGGGGCCGGCTCCATCTTGGAATTTTCGGCCCTCAGCAGGGCGGAAGAAATCAGTCAGTTTTCGGGGTCCCTCTCTCTCCTTCCTTTTGTACATCGTGCCTGCTGTGTGCCCCTTGCTCTCCTCTCTCAGATGGTATGCTTTTTGGCTGTTTTTGGTGTGCTGTGAGCCGCTGATTACACCCGGTGTGTCAGAGCTCTCCTCTCACACGTCCATGAGCTCTGGCTGCCGGCTCCGCCCCCCCCTATAGTGGTTTTTTATGATACAACCCTGCTTACCCTATAATGCTTTCCTAATGCTTAACCAGATACCTTCTGGCTTTGTGTTGCTCTTTGATGCTCCCATATTGGGAATGATGACCATTATCTACCCTTTGATTTTGGAGTTTAACTGGTTCCCGGACCAGCCGCTGCAGTTATACTGCGGCAGGTTGGCCCAGCTGCGCAAAGTATCGTAGCAATACGTCGCGCACGTGGCCCCCTCGCCGGCCGCGATGATTAAATTCAATCCAGAACCGATCAATCCCCAGGCCCAGGCCAATGGCATCTGGCCTAGACCTGTATGATCGCTCCTGGCGAATGAGGTTCTTCCCCTGCATGTGTAAGTGTAAACACAGCAGGGGAAGTGACGTCATCTCTCCTTGTGGAAGTCTTTTAATTCCAGAGAGAGGAGAGAAGACATCTCAGAGTAAGTGCACCAACACTACACTGACACCAGTTCATGTAGGTACACTTGCCACCCTCCGATCACCCCCCGATCACCTCCAGATCACCCCCCCAGTTAACCCCTTCATCCCCTGTCACTGTGTAACCCAGTGCAGTGTTCATATTTTTTTTTGATCAGTGTACTGGTGTCATTACTGACAAAGTCAGCGTTAGGGTACTTAGTGTTCGGCCCAGATAGGCCTAGGGACCCTCCCAACCCCACCTAATAGAGATTTAACCCCTTGATCACCCCCTATCACCAGTTATCACTGTATTAGTGTCATGGGTGACGCTGGTTAGCTAGTTTATGTTTTGTAGCATCAGGGCACCCGCCGTATATTACCTAAATAAAGGTTTAATCCCCTGATCACCCGGCTGGTGATATCCGTTAGGTTAGTCTCAGATAGGGTCTGCGTTGACCCAGGCAGTGTCAGATTAGTGCCAGTAGCGCTAACACCCACGCACGCACCATACACCTCCCTTAGTAGTATAGTGTCTGAATGGATCGATATCTGATCTTATCAGATCTATACTAGCATCCTCAGCAGTTCAAGGTTCTGAAAAAACACAGTGTTAGCGGGATTAACCCAGATAACTGCTAGCACCTGCATTTAGCCCCTCTGCCCAGCCCACCCAAGTGCAGTATTAAACGATCATTGACACTTACAAAACACATCACACATAACTGCTGCATTTGCAGAGTCAGGCCTGATCCCTGCAAACACTGACAGTTTTTTTGTATCATTTGAAGCAGTCGCTGACAGTCAGGAGCTCTTTTTTCCCGTGAGTCTCACTACTGTACCAGTAAATTTAGAGACCAAAATGTCAAATCTAAGGTACAGTAGTGAAGAGGCCTACACGTTTCTGAGCATGACAAATAGTGAAGAGGAAGTCACTCATCTGTTAGATTCAGGCTCAGAATATGAACCGGTAGACAGCAGCGGCACCCTGATAGATAGCTCTGATGATGGAGTTGTGGTCCCTGCCAAGGTCAGGTGCACCTGACCCTGTTCTTCTACTGCCATTAAGGTGCAAGAACCGCAGGGCTCTCGTATGCAGCAGAGAGCCAGTACTAGTGCTGCTCATCCTTCTGATGAACTGGCAAGCACCAGCGGCCTAGTACATCCTGGTCATACATCTAGCACTGCAGTAGCACTTAGTGACGTGGCTAGTCCCATAAGTGCAGTTCAATCTGGTGAGGTGGCTAGCATGAGTAGTGTCCCGCTGCCACTAAGAAGAAGATAAACACAGGCCCATTGAGCCCATAGTGCCCTTCCTGCTGCATTCGCCAATCCTACTTGGGAGCCCACCACTTCTGCAGCACCCGTACTTCCCCCATTCACTGGCCAACCATAACCATTACATAACCGGGTGACCCCGCCCCCTCTGACGTCAAGAGGAAAGCCATAGGAAAGTCCTCGTTAAGTCCCCATGCATCAGAGTGGGGCTGGGTCACCAGGTGGCCCCGCCCTTCTTTATATAAGAAGTGTCAGAAGAAGAGAAGCGTCACACAGCGGGAGCCTCCCATGGATGCGGAGCGGCCCAAGAACAAAGCGGGGAAGAAGACGCAGCCGAGGAAGATGCCAGACGAGAACACCGGGGCAAGAAGCAGAGGATCGGAGGAATCGGAGGATCGGAGGAAAAACCAGAGGAAGAAGAAGATGGAGGAAGAAACCAAAAGAAGAGGGAAGGAAGAAGACCCGAAGAAGAAGGAAAGAAGAAGACTTTAAATAAAGGAATTGTCAAAAACTGTCTCTTGTCATTTTTAACATTTTTGACACTTTTTTTGTGAAATGGTAGGGGTACCCCATTACCATTTCACACGGGGGGGCGGGATCTGGGTTTTGTTTTTTTAATTTTGGCACGGGGTTCCCTTTAAAATACATAGACCTGAATACCTGACCCCAGCATTTTTCATTCTTGTCTCAAACATTTTTGGCCACTACTGTCTATTGATATGGAAAACACTATTAAATCAGCAATTAGTGATCAATAATAACATCTAGTTAACATCATTAATTTTACGAAAAGTCAAGTAATATGTAGAACAGTGATATACCTGGCTCAAGCTGGGCTCCTCAACTTCTTCCTGGCTGGAAGGCCCAGGTTTGACATTGGAAGCCTCAGCTGGGGTGGAACGAAGTGTGGAAGGAAGAGTGGAAGGAAGGGTTGAGAGTGATTGCCTGACTTCAGTCTGGTCTAACAGAAAATGCAGTCTGTCATAGTACCACAGCCTGGGGACATAAATGGCATCTCCTGCTGCTCCTGATCTCATGGAATCCTGGACCTTATTGCGCTCCCTATTATAAGTGCTCCTCAGCCCACCAATTTTTGTCTTCAAATAAGGGATGGTTGCCGTGGGGATCTGCGGCTTCACCAACTCCAGGAGTTTCTCCAGCGCTGCCTGCTTCTTTTGTTTATGATTATAATGCGAATGTTTCACCTGCCACAGACAGGGCAGCTCCCTGTACTTGTCTATGAATAGGGGGAGGAAGTTGTGATGATTGAAGCCATCCATTTTCTCTGCAAGACACAACACAAGACAAACCCTAATGTCAGGCTAAACTCTCCTAATCTTGTCCCAATATAGGCCTCAATCTAGGGGCAGTATAGGCCACTGATGCACCAAGTTAAACTTGTACCTTCATTAGAACGATCAGCGCTTCCACTACTCCTTCCTCCACACACAGATCGTATGTATGATGCATGCTTGTTGCGCTTTATATACACTGCGCATGCATGAAACTCAGCCCGCCCCTGACGTTCTTTCTCCACCCGCCCCTTGTTTTTAGGCACAGTGGGAGAGCACAAATGGCGGAGAAAGAGCAAGTGCACGTAGACAGTAGCAGCATTGACGAAGGGTCAGAGCCATGAACGTCCCGATCCCGGAGGTGATTGAAGGCCTCAAAAATGTCCTTTATAGAGATGGTGGAGATGGTGGACATCTTGAAGAGGGCCAACTATGATGGGAAGCATGGACCTTACCCAAACCCAAATGTCAGAAATGCCAACATCATGGATAAAGTTGTGAAAAGTCTGTACAGGAATTTTGGGGTACGACGATCCAAGGATCAATTGAGGAAATGCTGGACAGACCTGAAATTGAGAGAGCAGGATCAGTACAGAAAGATAAAGAGAGTTCTTCAAAAAAGTAAGTAGTTGTCGTGCGTTCCTATTATTATTATTATTACTTGCATGTTGCTCCATGTCCTTTTCTTTACTGTTGAACAGTTTAAAATGGCAACTTTCAAGTTCGTGGGAATTGTACGACACTTCCAAGCAATGTTTCATATTATATAACAAGTATTTTCAAATCTTGTGACGTGCTAATGGTGTACCACACCCACGTGAAGAATCAAAAATTGTGGCGCTATCCTAAACACACTTGTGTTGACACTATATCCAGTGCAAAAAAAACTAATCTAGTGAACACCTTATTTCAGGTGTAAATAAAAAATCCAAAATAAATAATAAATAAAACAAATAAATACATCAAATAAATACAATACCTAAAGTGACTTAGTGCTGATGATAACAGATTAAATGTGTGACTCCTTCTTCAAATAATAAAAGTAACTAACACCATGCACATTAACAAAGTGACTAATGAATAAAGTCTGTGGTGGATGCACACATATGGTAAAAAAAAAGTCTGTGATAGTGGTTCAATAAAAAACAACAGCTGTGCCACAGCAAGTCCTTAGTGTTTCTCGATGTTGAATGGAACCTTCCACCACACCTCTGTGTTCAGTGCTCCCTCTCCCAATAGACAGTCTCTCACCAGCTCTCTCTGCCTCCACTTTCGTATGAGGCTATCAAGCATAGGAGTATCCAGGCTACCAGCAGGGGTTAGGTCTATTCCATCCAGAGATTTGCTCCATATAAGAATGAAAAAAACTCCCAATAGTGTGATAACGTAACAACTTTTAATAACGCACACTTCAAATAACACTTCAAAAGATGCACTCACATTGTATAAAAACTATAAAAGCACAGCACAAATCCACGGCAATCAGCACACTGTAATATCAACACAGCGATCTGGACAAGCCTCCCTGGGGGGTATGCGGTCCCGGCGGACCCTGCACAGTTGGCGTATCAGAAGACTCTCTCACCCTCTCCTCGCTCGCTCGTCCACCGGACCCACTGTCTCCCCTGTTAGGCCAACCTCAACGATCGCTTCCTCCTGTCACCTAGTATGTAGTGTTTATTCTCCGCTCGGCCACGCCCCCGACATGTTTCGCTACATCTGTAGCTTAATCATGGGATAGGCCGCTCAAAGCATCAATCTTCTTTTATATAATCTCCTCCTCTCCATTCAAGCAGAGAGATCACAGTGCGCATGCGCATCCTGTGTGTCTCGCGCCTGCGCAGTCCGAGTGTCCCCGTGAGCGCAAACCCCCGTTGTTCATACAGGCCGGTCTGTAGTGTGTAGTACAACTAAAACAGACTGTCGGCAGCCATCTACTAGATCAACCATATTGCTGGCAATCTCATAGAGCAATGGGTGATTTAACAACATTTTAGCGTTCTGACATGTTTTTCCAACATACTTTATGTGCTGTAAAATTCATTAAAATATGCAATATTACTTCAACACATATATTAAAGTACTCCAAGAGCTATCTAATCAGGTTGTTATTATCACAACTAATTGGTGTTTAAAATTAAATATCCGCACAAGCAAATGAACTAAATATTGCATGCAGAGTGGTGTAATGACATGAATGGGAAAACTTAGACTGCAATAAAATATTATAAAAATATTAAATATCATGAACAATGTTACCAAATACAACTGGTATAGCTGATGTATAGGAAACGAATAAAAGAATAAATAAAAAAATAAATAAATATGGCTGGGCTGAGCTTGACATATCAAAGCTAAAATCAAATACTTCTTAATCTAGTCTTGAATCATTCTAAAATCGTACTAGTTACAAAATTACTAAGCTGTAATTCTTATCCTCGAACAAAATGTTAACCACACAGTACCTAAGGTTCTTATGTCCGACTATCTATTCCTGAAATATCCGTAAATACTGCTATTGATCATTCGTGCAATTATATTAACTGCACTAATAATGCTTAAAAAGACAGATTCATGTATGGACCACTAAAAATATTCTATGAGACAATATTAGGCTAAAAATAATACAGAGCAGGTGTTACAAATGTTTCATATTACTATTTCTGGCCTCAAATATCTATGTGCTAAGTATACCTTTTTTTTATTCACATAGGGGAGAAAAGACTCCTAAAGAAAAGCAAATCCCCACACCACAACCAGAAGATGTGGAGGAAGGAGAGGTTTATGAAGTGGGCGAAATAGTGACCACAACAGGTGAGTGTCTGAGACCACAGCTTCAGGTAATAGATGTATACCTGCATATTTATAATACATGGTGTTTTTTTTTATTTTAGGTGATGTGGATGTTGTGGAAGGAGAATCTCATTTCACAAGTGCAAGTGCACACGTCCTCATCGTGAAGATCATGGTGTGCTATCGTGATTTACAGAATATCATCAATGATGTGGAAAAAAATCTCAAAAACATCATTGATGTTTTAGGCAGAATCTAAAACACCCCAAGTCTTCTAGTTTGTTTGTATTTTTATTATTTTCACACATTTTAAATATTTTTTAGAAAGCCAAATTTTGAAGATGCACACAGTGGGGGTGATTTACGAACCGTTTGCGTCATGAGTTGCGTTTTGGTATTTACAAAACATTTGCGCTGGTAACACAGCACTATTCCCCATTTACTAAAGTAATCTCAGCGCACGGGAGGAGGTGATCAGTGCGCCACTATGGACCTGGCGCTCAGCATCTTCACCTCAAAATTAAAAGAAGCTGGAAGTGCCAATATTATGGGGGTGATGTGGGGTGATATGAGGAAGTATAGTAATATTGCCCAAGTAACAAATATGCCCAAAATAGAATGAGAAAGTAACTTTTTCTGAACAAGCCTGCTACACCTGCAAGTACGTTTAGAACCGCGTGAGGTCAATTTATGCACTGTGCATGCGCGAGTGGCATTTGCGCACGTTCAAATGCGTTGGTTCAGTGCGCCGGCAAAATATTAGTAAATATCAAGCAACATAAATGCATTTGCATGGGTTGAATGGGAGCACCTCTAAACTTTTTTTTTTTTTTCTTACACTGGTTCACTTTTATGTGTTTTTTTAAGGATATTTGCACACAGGTCATGTTAGCGTGTTACATTGCCAACATGTGACATGTCCCTTGTTAAAATTATGTAAAAAGACTCTCCTCCTAAAAGGGCATTTAACCTTCCCCCTCTAATGCATATATGATTTCTTTGGGCTAGCTCTTGCCTTTAAAGGGGAACTCTACACTCCAATGCTCTTGTCTCCACTTCTAATGCATATGTTTTATTTGGGCTAGTTTTTGCTTTTAAAGGGGAACTCTACACTCCAATGCTCTTGTCTCCACTTCTAATGCATGTGTTTTATTTGGGCTAGTTTTTGCTTTTAAAGGGGAACTCTACACTCCAATGCTCTTGTTTCCACTTCTAATGCATATGTTTTATTTGGGCTAGTTTTTTCCTTTTTGAAGGGGAACTCTACACTCCAATGCTCTTGTCTCCACTTCTAATGCATATGTTTTATTTGGGCTAACTTTTGCTTTTAAAGGGGAACTCTACACTCCACTCCATACTCCAAAGGCTGTGAGCTGCCTTCGTCAATCCAAACCACTTTTGGCATGCTCAAGCCCCTTCTGCCCCCAAACATCCACCCCCTTTCATTAGCTGGCTTGCTGTGTTTGGCTAGGGGTTTGTTGGTGTGTGGGAGCAGCACAATATTTTTTGATTTTGGGGTGGTATTTTTCACGTGGGGGTTCTCATTGTAAGCCTTTCCAAATGGCCTTGTATGTATTGGGGGGCAGGCTATTTTTTTTATGTTAAAATCTTGCAGCTGCAATGTTGATTTGTAATTTTGCTCTAAAACTGTACATCTTTGAAGCAGCATTGCAGCATTTTGCATACATGCTACAGACAGGGCCGATCCTAGGGTCACAGACGCCTGGGTGCAGAAATATTTCTGGCACCCCCACATGGTCATGGCCATCTTACCAACTCCTCCCCTTTACAAATGCAGAGCTGCTCCCCTAAGAAGTCTTTGTTACCCTGAAATCCTCCCATGATCTCTTAACAATAAAGAAAATACAGGAAGAGAGAACACTAATGAGACCTGGAGGGGAGTCTCTCTGATGCACACAGAGAGGGCTTCTGTTAGAAAGAGTCCCCAGACATAATACAGGATATGGTCAAAGACTGCAGACATGATACAAGAGATGGTCAGATACTGCAGACATGATACAAGAGATGATCAGAGACTGCAGACATGATACAAGAGATGGTCAGAGACTGCAGACATGATACAGGAGATGATCAGAGACTGCAGACATGGTACAGGAGATGATCAGAGACTGCAGACATGATACAGGAGATGATCAGAGACTGCAGACATAGTACAGGAGATGATCAGAGACTGCAGACATGGTACAGGAGATGGTCAGAGACTGCAGACATAGTACAGGAGATGGTCAGAGACTGCAGACATAATACAGGAGATGATAAGAGACTGCAGACATAGTACAGGAGATGATCAGAGACTGCAGACATGGTACAGGAGATGATCAGAGACTGCAGATTTGGTACAGGAGATGATCAGAGACTGCAGACATGATACAAGAGACAATCAGAGACTGTAGACATAGTACAGGAGATGATCAGAGACTGCAGACATGATACAAGAGATGGTCAGAGACTGCAGACATAGTACAGGAGATGGTCAGAGACTGCAGACATGATACAAGAGATGGTCAGAAACTGCAGACATGGTACAGAAGCTGGTCAGAGATTGCAGACATGATACAAGAGATGGTCAGAGACTGTAGACATGATACAAGAGACAGTCAGAGACTGCAGACATAGTACAGGAGATTGTCAGAGACTGCAGATATGGTACAGGAGTTGGTCAGAGACTGCAGACATAATACAGGAGATGATCAGAGACTGCAGACATAGTACAGGAGATGATCAGAGACTGCAGACATGGTACAGGAGATGATCAGAGACTGCAGACATAGTACAGGAGATGATCAGAGACTGCAGACATGGTACAGGAGATGGTCAGAGACTGCAGACATAGTACAGGAGATGATCAGAGACTGCAGACATGGTACAGGAGATGATCAGAGACTGCAGACAGGGTACAGGAGATGGTCAGAGACTGCAGACATAGTACAGGAGATGATCAGAGACTGCAGACATGGTACAGGAGATGATCAGAGACTGCAGACATGGTACAGGAGATGATCAGAGACTGTAGACATAGTACAGGAGATGATCAGAGACTGCAGACATGGTACAGGAGATGGTCAGAGACTGCAGACATAGTACAGGAGATGGTCAGAGACTGCAGACATGATACAAGAGATGGTCAGAGACTGCAGACATAGTACAGGAGATGATCGGAGACTGCAGACATGGTACAGGAGATGATCAGAGACTGCAGAGATAGTACAGGAGATGATCAGAGACTGTAGACATGATACAAGAGACAGTCAGAGACTGCAGACATAGTACAGGAGACGGTCAGAGACTGCAGACATGATACAAGAGATGGTCAGAGACTGCAGACATAATACAGGAGATGGTCAAAGACTACAGACAAGATAGAATAGATGGTCAGAGACTGTAGACATGATACAAGAGACAGTCAGACAATGCAGACATGGTACAGAAGCTGGTCAGAGATTGCAGACATGATACAAGAGATGCTCAGAGACTGCAGATATGATACAAGAGATGGTCAGAGACTGCAGACATGATACAAGAGATGGTCAGAGACTGCAGACATGATACAGGAGATGATCAGAGACTGCAGATTTGGTACAGGAGATGATCAGAGACTGCAGACATGATACAGGAGATGGTCAGAGACTACAGACAAGATACAAGAGAAGGTCAGAGACTGAAGACATGATACAAGAGAAGGTCAGAGACTGCAGACATGATACAAAAGAAGGTCAGAGACTGCAGACATGATACAGGAGATGGTCAGAGACTGCAGATATAATACAGGAGATGGTCAGAGACTGCAGTTCCTATGGACGTTAATAGATAATGGCCGATCGGCCCTCTCACCTGACCCATCGATGGTTCCTCTGATCAGGAGTCAGCTCACTCTGAATTGCCCATGGCGACTCCGCTGGGTAGCACACAGATCTGTATTCTGGCAGTGACTCCATTCCTTTCTCTGCCAGGGATGGCGCTAGGCTGTGTGTCTTTCCCTCTGGAGTCCTGGGTGTACTTCCCTGAAAGCTTTCCCAGGCTCCTGTATCTCTCTCTCTCCCATTCAGCTGAGCCTGCTGTGTGGGCTGCAGTTTCTGTGTTACAGTGGGGCTGCCAGTCCTCGAGACTATATGTCCCACAATCCTCTTCTCTGCTCCTTTTTCTATTCTATTTTTTCCCTGGCTGATATGAAGGCGGGAGAAGAAACATAGTGGGAGGCTGTGCTGGCCAGCGCCGCTCACTAGTACAGCAGTGCACGTGCGGAGGAGAGGGAGGGGAAGGGGCGAAAGAAGAGCCCGCAGCTGCAGTGACGTCACTAGGGTTGGTGTCACCAGGTGCGGTATAACATGGTGTCACCCCCCTTCCACCAACTTTAGTCGCCCCTCAGTACAGACCCCCCTCCACTAAGTATAGACCCCCCTTCGTCAGTGCAGGCCCCCCACTAAGTATAAACCCCTCTCTCAGTACAGACCCCCCTTCATCAGTATAGACCCCCCCCAGGACAAACCACCCCCCTTCATTAGTAGACCCCCACCAGGACAACCCCCCTCCATTAGTACAGATCCCCCCAGGACAAAGCCCCCTCCATTAGTACAGACCCCCCACAGGACAAACCCCCCTTCATAAGTACAGACCCCCCAGGACAACCCCCCTCCATTAGTACAGACCCCCAGGACAAACCCCCCCTCCATTAGTACAGACCCCCCACCAGGACAAACCCCCCTCCATTAGTACAGACCCCCCCAGGACACCCCCCCTCCATTAGTACAGACCCCCCCAGACAAACACCCCCCTCCATTAGTACAGACCCCCCCAGGACAAATCCCCCCTCCATTAGTACAGAACCCCCCAGGACAAATCCCCCCTCCATTAGTACAGACCCCCCAGGACAAATCCCCTCTCCATTAGTACAGACCCCCCAGGAGAAACCCCCCTCCATTAGTACAGACCCCCCCAGGACAAATCCCCCCTCCATTAGTACAGACCCCCCCAGGACAAATCCCCCCTCCATTAGTACAGACCCCCCCAGGACAAATCCCCTCTCCATTAGTACAGACCCCTCAGGAGAAACCCCCCTCCATTAGTACAGACCCCCCAGGATAAATCCCCCATTCATTAGTACAGAACCCCCAGGACAACCCCCCTTCATTAGTACAGACCCCCCCAGGACAACCCCCCTCCATTAGTACAGACCCCCAGGACAAATCCCTCCATTAGTACAGACCCCCCAGGACAAACCCCTCCCCTCCATTAGTACAGACCTCCCAGGACAACTCTCCCTCCATTACCAGGACCATGCAGCACCAAGGTACTATGATGTTTCTTTTTGAGGATAGTGCTTGCCTGATTAAGCGGGCCTGTGATATATGTGGACTACGTGATCATACAGTGAAGAATTGTCCAAAAGTAAGAAGGGCCTATGTCTCTTATGCTGAAGCTGTCAGGCGCACCGCTGAGAGTGGACGACCAGTGTCCACACAGGTGCTGTCTGACTCTCCTGAAAGACAGGAAGAGGAGGAGGAGGTGGTGGTGGAAGAGGAAGAAAGTGGGCACCTGGGTGTGGAGGAGAGAGTGGAGGAAAGAGTAGAAGTGCCACCCACTAGTGTGGAGCCATTAACAGCGGGGAGTGGATCAGAGGTGGAGAGGGCAGTGGAGGAGGCTATGGAGGAGTTGGCAGCAGCCTTACAGTGGGAGCCGGAAGTGCAGGAAGCCCAAGAAGAGGAGGTGGAAAAGATGGAGACACTGGTTGCCAAGACCAAGGTGGACGCTTTGGGGAGCCCTAAGAAGAGAAGGGCTAAGAAATTGAAAGTAGAGACAGCTGGGATTGAAACATCTAACCCCTTTGTTTGAGGTCCTAGAGGATGTTGGAGTGGGGGTAGAATCACCAGCACTAAGTCCAGAAACTCCAGAAATTTTTCAGCCGGCCACATTGTCGCCTAGTCAGGAGTTTTTGGATGATAAAAGCGTTAAGGCCCTGGGGAATGTATGTCAGTTTTCTGCCTTAAGTGATAGGTCTGGGGGTGAATGATGAACATCTTCATGTGAATGAGCATCAAGCTGGTGTCCCTCAATGTGAGGGGTTTTGGGTCTCCTGCTAGACAATGTGCTGTTTTTGAGGACTTGAAGGTCAATGGAGGAGACATCATTTGTCTACAGGAGTGTTTTTTTAATCGACCGCCCAAGCCTCCGGAGTGGGTGGTGGATTATATATGGTCGGCAGTTGGGGACAATAGGAATGCTGGGGTAGGCATTATCATTACAAATAGGAATATTTGCATTATGTCTCATGTTGTGTTAGTGCCAGGAAGATTAATTATGGCAGATTTAATTTTGTTTAACCAGAAGTTTAGGCTTTTTAATTTATATGCTCCTGTGAATAGCCAGAAACGTCCTGAGTTTTTTGAAGTTTTGAAGTTACATGCAGTGGGAAGGAGACCTAGTGTGATCATCGGTGATTTTAATACGATCCGATTTGTAAAAGATCGGATAGGAGTAGCGGAGACTAAGTTAGATGTAGGTAGCACTATGCTGAATGGGGTAATTCAGGACTTGCATCTCAATGATGCTCATACTGTTCTGGGTTTGGTGGATCCATATTTCACTTTTTTTTCTGAGTGTGGGCGCACCAAATCCAGAATTGATTTATGTTTGTTTTCTGATGCGTTCAAATGTGCTAATGTTAAACACAGGCCAGTAATTTTTTCAGACCATGTGGCAGTGTATGTTGATTTGAGTATGGGAGATAGTATTAAGTTTGGTTTAGGGGTATGGAGGTTAAATAGTGTATTGTTGCAGGACGAGCATGTCAAAGCCCATTTTAGTAAGGTATATAGTAGATGGGTTAATAGGAAAAAAGATTTTAGTAATATTTTGGGGTGGTGGGATTGGGTCAAAAGGAAAATTAAATTCTTTTTTCAAAAAAAGAGTAGGGATAAAAGTAGCAGTGAGAAAAGGAGATATTCTCGGTTACAAGTCAGGTTGGCTACATTATATTCATTTAGAACTATGGGCTATGACATGGCCGATGAAATAGACCATGTTAGGAAGAGGATTAAAGAGGTATTAACTGAAAGAGGAAAACAAATTATTTTTCAAGCGAGAGTTAAACACCTGGAGCAGGATGAAAAATGTTCTAGATTTTTTTCAAGAAGGTTTGTAAGGAAAAAGGAGTGTTTGAGGGTGTGTATGATGAAGAAGGTAGGGAATGTAAGGGAGAGAATGTGCTGGAATGCGTGACAAAATTTTATGAACGATTGTATGAGGGAGTGTGTGTTGATGAGTCAGATACTAGAATGTTTGATATGGTAGAGGATAATTTAGATGAGGATGATAAGGTTTTTTTGCAGAAAGCAGTGAATGAGGAGGAGGTGTGGGAAGCTGTGGCAAGCATGGGGGCGAATAAAACCCCGGGAAGGGATAGCTTACCAAGTGAGTTTTTTAAATTGTTTTGGGATATTATTAAGTGGGATGTGGTTGAGATATTTAGTTACATGATGAGGGAAGGCATTATATCAGAATCTATGAGAGAGGGGGTAGTGGTATTAATTTATAAGAAGGGGGATAAGATGGATATTCGAAATTGGAGGCCTATCTCCTTACTAAATTCAGACTACAAGGTCTTTGCAAAGTTGGTGGCGAGGAGATTATCTAAGGTCATTAGTAGGATGGTTAGCGAGATGCAGGCCTGTGCAGTGCCGGGTCGAATGATCTCGGAGAATTTAATTTTAGTTAGGGATATAATTAATTTTTGTAAAGACAGGAATAGTTCGATTATCCTGACATCATTTGACCTTGAGAAGGCATACGATAAAGCAAATCATGGGTTTTTGTGGGAGGTTTTGAAGCGGATGGGTATACCACAGCTGCTCATTAATGTAATAAAAGGGTTGTATTGGGGGATCAGTAGTCAGGTTCTGGTTAATGGGAGTTTGGGGCGGGCTTTTTTTGGTTAAATCTGGGGTGAGACAGGGGTGCCCCCTGTCCCCTATTCTCTTTATTTGTTTTATTGATCCACTGTTAAGGATGATACCGAGGGATAAGGTGGTGAGGGGCTTTTTGGTGCCTGGGAGTGGGGGGAAAATTGTGAAATGTTTAGGTTATATAGATGACGTGGTGGCAGTGTGTCAGTCAGTGGTGGGCGTAAGAAGGGTGAAGTTACTTTTGTCAATTTTTTGTGTATGTGCGGGAATGAGTGTGAATTGGAATAAGTGTAGTTTGGGTGTGTATGGAAGACAAGTGGAATGTGTGGATGATCAGATTGGGAAGGTTGAGGGTGGAGTGAAGATTTTGGGTATTGTGTTTGACTATGGAATGAAAGGGGAAGTGTGCTGGAATGAAGTGGGAGAAAAGATAGCCAAGAAGTTGAGGTTTTGGTGTCTAAGAAAATTGTCGATTTATGGGAAAGTTTTAGTAGTCAAGGTAGTAATCTTACCTTTAATTTTGTATGCAAGTAATATCTTCCCTCCTGGGGAGATAAGATTGAGGAAAATTAATAAGTTATTGTTTACCTTTTTATGGGGGTCGAAAATGGAAAGAGTTAAGAGAGAATATGTGTGTAGACGTGAATGTAATGGTGGGTTGAGCTTTCCGAATGTGAGAGTGTTTTTGTTAATGCATTATTGGATCTGTGTGGTGAAAGTTTTGAGGAATGGTGGAGTGTGTGCTAGGATGATAGCTTTTTCAGGTGGGTGGTTGTTTAGGAGATGGGGGTGGTTGGGAAGGGATTCAAGGATACCGGTGGCTTACGTGGTGGCACGCAACTACTGGGTATTGGAAAAGTTTAGGGTAGAGTTTAAGTTGACAGATTTAGGAGAAGGGGAGAGGGATAAAGTGAAGGTGAGAAAGTGGTTGATAGAGAAGGAGTATGTGTGTAACCTTAGGGGAGTTAATGCGTCAGTGGCTGGGGAAGTCAGGAAGAAAATGAGTATATATGGGGTGACAAATGTGCAGAGACAGATAGTATGAATGAGTTTGCATGACTGTCTAGCTACAAGGCTATTTATGAAAAGGAGGGATTCGCGTGTGTCTGATATTTGTCCGAGAATTAATTGTGGGGGTGTAGAAGACAGTGATCATGTGTTCTGGGGTGTGGTGTAGCGAAAGATGTGATCAAAAAGAGTCAAGATCTGGTGAAAGAAATAACAGGAGTGAAGGTGAGTGAGTGGAAAATGATGATGTATGGCTTGGGGAAACTGGAAAAAGATAAACAGAGAGTATTGTGGTTAGTGCTATGTGCATTAAAGGAAGTGTTGTGGGATGCACGCAACTTGTATGTATATGAAAATGTTTCGTTAGACAGTAAACAATGTATAGGATTATGGCTAAGCAAGCTATACTTTTTTTCATGTTGGATAAAAAGAAGGGTGTGGATGCCGAAGGCATCTGGAAATTTAAAAAATGGAGAATGTTGATTAAAAATTAAGTCTTTTCCGCGATGATGCAAGACCTTGTTGGAGACAGTGAATGAGCGTCAAGCTGAATAGTCTTTCGAGAGTTTTCTGAAGTGGATTAAAAAAAAAAAAGAGAGAGTACATTTGGGTGTCATTACATGTATTTTCTCCTTGTATTTTGTTTGTTATGTCTTTGCAAAACAGATGTGTTTTCAAGCAAGTTTGTTTTTACTTTGGTGTGTTTTTTTTGGGTGGGGGATATTTTTCCATGAAATATTTTTGATGGTAATGTGTGTCGTTTTTACGTTGTTCACTTTGATTTAATTGTCTGTGCTGAATTATTTTGCTAAATCATTCTCATGATGTTATGACTAATGTTTAAATCATTAATAGATGTCCTTTTATCTCTTGTTAATTTCCAATGCAAAATGAGCAGACCTCAAAAAACATTTTCTGTTAGTGTCCCACATTAACATACTGTACGTGTGTGTGTGTGTTTTTTTTTTTCTGTCCTTGCTCTTTTCCTGTTTTGTTGACCAATAAAATTTGATGCAAACTTAGATGTTTGTTTGTTTTTCATGCAACAGATTTCACAGCTGTAGCTTAACTAGGCTGATTGGCATGTCAAAACAAAACAGGTGTAATGTGTTTAAGTTACTTTCCTGGTGCCTTCATGGTAGCATATGCATGGATTGTGTGTATGCTGCCATGGATAGGCACCAGGAAAAGAAAATTACAGAGCGGTAAGTATTTAATTTTCCTTTTCTGCAGTGGTTCTCTGCCTCAGTCCTCAAGTACCCTGGACAGGACATGTTTTGTGAATTTATCTTCTGTAGAATAGCTGTCCAAAATACCAAGTCATTGACTGATTTAAAGCATCTGTGCAAGATGAAGGAAAACCTGCTAATATGGCCTGTTGGGGGTACTTGAGGACAGGCTTGATAAGCACAGATTTAGAGTAAACTCTAGCTCAAGGCAATCCTATTTTAATTGTGGGCATTTGAGGGAAACCATGTGAGTGTTAGAACCCCTGCTTTTTATTAGGTTGGGCGTTGTGTCCCTTTTCTTAAAATTGGCTTAACTTCCTGTCACAAACAGGAAGTGAGGGTCCAATGTCTACCAATGTCTTTTCTCTCATGCACACAGATCAAACTAGTGTCTCCATTAAGCAAATTGCAATCTAGCACTTTGTTGTGTACACCCCAAATGATTAGGCAGTTTGGGTTTTAGTAAAGGAAAATCCACTCTGCGGTACAAGCATAGTCGCTGAATCTGAGAAGAAGCACTGGTGATTTTAACATCCAATCATATAGAAGCAAAGATGGTGTTTTTTTCTTTTCCTTGCATGTCCCCCTCGGATCTCCAGCAAGTGCACTTGTAGTCCAAGATACCTAATAATTTGGGGTGTACACAGCAAAATGCTAGAGTGCAATTTACCTAATAGGGAAGCTATTTAGATTGACCTGTGTGTCCCCTACGAAAGACATTGGTAGGGTTTTACCCTCACTTCCTGTTTTGCTATGTGACAGGAAGTGTATAAATTTGAAGGAGAAAGTGGCAACATTTGAGAGGTGTCTTCACCCTATCAGGGGTGTAGACATCCCCAAAAACTGACCAGACTTCTAATTCCTCTGCACTCTATCCCCAAGCAAAAATAAGAAAGTATTTCATGTAGTTGAACTTTGCAAAGACACGTTCCTAAGTACAACTGTGATGCATGTTAATGGCCCATTTAGACCGTGTTTAATAGAAAACACCAGTTGCCTTTCACTATAAATATTTGTTAGTCCAGTCCTGGAAATCTGTATCTGCTTTACTATTAATTTCCATAAAAATTGGGTTTCTGCAGCTAGATGTGCCAAATGCAACTGCTATATGCGCACAGGTATGCGCATATGTGGTTCTCGGAAAGCAGTCGCCAGCACACAGGAATGACATCACACCCCTACAGGAAGTTGCTTGTACTGCTGCAAATGAAGAAAAAAAAATATTTTTTAATTTGGGGTGGTGTTTGTGTAGGTCCCTAACACACATTCATACATATTAGGGCCAGTTTAGACAGGATCCGATTTACGGCATGTTTTTAGATTGTGGGAAGAAACTCACGCAGGCACAGGGAGAACATGCAAACTCCAGACAGATGGTGTCGATTCACGGGATTCGAACCAGCGACCTTTTTTTCTGTTAGATGAAAGTGCTAACCACTACACCACTGTGCTGCACAAATATGTAACTATAGATGTAGGTTCTTGTGTCCAATTGTGAAAATACAAGTGGGTCATGTCTCTACATTCCAAATTTGGCACTTAAGAATGATCATGCACTATGCAATCTGATTGGCCAATCTCTGTATTTCGGAAAAATAGGTAATAGGAAGACGCACTTGAACAATTAATTCAAATTATAGGAAATCAAACAGGCTCTTGCACTAAATCTAATTTTTTTTGGATCTAACTGATTGCAGTGTATAGTCACCTTTAAAGATCAAGATCTGAAAATATTATTTATTGGGTTTAGAAAAACTTTTCTGGTTTTTGTAATGTATTAAAATATTTATGTGAAAATCGAAAAAAAAAATTCAAAGATATATTAGAAGTAATAGGAATGAGATTAGCATCAAAAGGGTTAATTAAGTGAGAACAACTACTAATTGCCTAACAAGACACATGCAATGAGATGGGCGTGTGCTATTATCAATGAGAAAACACCAGTTGTATTTGCATATTTATTATCGTGTTGCGTGTCTGCGTGCGCCGTTCCACACGCTCAATCAATTATTTATCTGGTGCACCAAATGAGGTAGGAACTGGCGCAGTGCATTGTTCTTAGTAAATGACCCCCAGTGTGTCAACATGTGCTATCTGCCATCACGAGAAATCAAGGTATGTGTTATGGGGTGCAACCCCTTCCTCGCAACTAAAGTAGATGAGAGGAAGGGGTTGCACCCCCGAAACACGTCCATTGATCCCCCATGATGGGAGCTAGCACATGTTGATGTTAGGCATGGGATCAGGAGGGAAATCCCCATTTTGACTCTCAATTTGTGTGCATCTTCAAAATTTTTCTTTCACAGGGGTGACATCACCCCATTTGATAAAGGCAATATCAACACAGTTTGGACATTCTAATGTCTGATATTGCCTTCACCTTGTCAAAGTTGAACTTTGTAAGTTCCTGAGTTGTGTATTGTTTTATGGTTTTAAACATGCCTGTTTTAACACAAAAAAGGCTATTTGTACTGTCAAAAACAAAAATGTTATTACTAAAATATGTTGGTATGTTCAAAAACCATTTTATAACGCACGTGTGAATGTGCACAGAGTAAAAAGTTTTCTACTCAACAATGTGTGGCTTCTTCTTTCAATGCTCAATATCATTTTTTGGACAAAGTTTGTATTTACACTGAAATGGGGGTTATTTACTAAAGGCAAATCCACTTTGCACTACAAGTGCAGTTTCAAGTGCACTTTTGCATTTTACTTGTAGTGCAAACTGGATTTTCCTTTAGTAAATAACTTCCACAGTGCTTTATAAGTGCCACAATCATGCCATTTTCGTGACTCACTAAAATTCATTCATGGTGCTGAAATTGATGTATATTTTTAACAGTAATGCATTACATACATTAACAACAAAAACAAGGTGTGTGTAGCAGACCCACAACATAATAATAGTTTGCTGAAGAAGAGATTGTCACCTCATGTATCAAATAAATTACGTTTGCACTATTGAAGAAAATGGCCAAAAAAAAAGCCCATTGGAGAACCTAGGAGACAGCTAAAAGAAACACAAGCAGTAAATCAAAGGAAATATTATTTCAGTTTTAAAAAAATATATTTTTAAAATGTTTATTAAACATTTTCTGGCATATCAATGGCCCCCCTACCCGCAAAGTACTCCATATATTTTATACGGACCTCGCATGCGCTTTGGAGGGGCAAGTATTGAAAACCAGATAGGAACCCACAAGCACAAACTGAAGAGTAGTAACGATCGGAAAAGCACAAGGCTGAAAATCGTGAATCGTCTCTCACAAAATTTCTACTAACACGAGTTAAACATGAGATTAGCAGAAGGAGCCCAAAGGGTGGCACACTGGCTATTGAACTTCCCTTTTATAGTGCCGTTGTATGTGTTGAACGTCACATCATTCTTGACGTTCAGAAATTCCGACAAGATTTGTGTGACCGTGTGTATGCAAGTTTGAGCCAACATCCGTCGGAAAAAACATGGATTTCACATGCCATGGGCATATGTGAAATTACACCCCAAAATACATTCTGCTACTTTTGGGGATACCACATGTGTGAGACTTTTTGGGAGCCTAGCCATGTACAGGACCCTGAAACCAAGCACCGCCTTCAGGCTTTCTAAGGTCGTAAAATGGTGATTTCACTTCCTCGCTACCTATCACAGTTTCAGAGGCCATGAAATATCAAGATAGCACAACCCCCCTCCAAATGAACCCATTTTGGAAAGAAGACACTTCAAGCTATTTGCTGAGAGGCATGTTGAGTCCATGCAATATTTTATATTTTGCCACAAGTTTCAGGAAAATGTATTTATTTTTTTTTTTACAGAAGGTTGTCACTAAATGATATATTGCTTAAACATGCCATGGGCATATGTGAAATTGCACCCCAAAATACATTCTGTTGCTTCTCCTGAGTACAGGGTTATGTGTGAGACTTTTTGGGAGCCTAACCGCGTACAGAACCCCCAAAACCAAACACCGCCTTTAGGCTTTCTAAGGGTGTAAATTTTTTATTTCACTCCTCACTGCCTATCACAGTTTCGGAGGCCATGAAATGCCCAGATAGCAACCCCCCCCAAATGACCCCATTTTGGAAAGTATAAACCCCAAGCTATTTGCTGAGAGGCATGTTGAGTATTGTATTTATTTTCTTTCTTCATTTTCAAAAACAAATGAGAGCTGCAAAATACTCACCATGCCTCTTAGCAAATACCACCAGGTGTCTACTTTCCAAAATTTGGTCATTTGGGGGGGTTGTGCTATCTGGACATTTCAGGACCTCCGTAACTGTGATAGTGGTAGTGCCATTTTACGTCCTTAGGAAGCCTGAAGGCAGTGATTGGTTTTCGGGGTCCTGTACACAGCTAGGCGCCCAAAAAAGTCTCACACATGTGTTATCCCCATACTCAGGAGAAGCAGCAGAATGTATTTTGGGGTGTAATTCCACATGCGCCCATGGCATGTTTGAGCAATATATCATTTAGTGACAACTTTGTGCAAAAAAAAAATAAATTTTCCCAAAACTTGTGGCAAAATATAAAATATTCCATGGATTCGACATGCCTCTCAGCAAATAGTTTGGGGTCTCTACTTTCCAAAATGGGGTCATTTGGGGGGGTTTGTGCTATCTGGGCATTTTAAGGCCTTCGAAACTGTGATAGATAGTGAGGAGTGAAATAAAAAATTTACGCCCTTAGAAGTCCTGAAGGCGGTGCTTTGTTTTCGAGGTCTTGTATGCAGCTAGGCTCCCAAAAAGTCTCACACATGTGGTATCCACATACTCAGGAGAAGCAGCAGAATGTATTTTGGGGTGTAATTCCACATAAAACCATGGCATGTGTGAGCAATATATCATTTAGTGACAACTTTGTGTCATTTTTTTTTTAATTTTTCAATCACTCGTGACAAAAAATAAAATATTCAATGGGCTCAAAAATCCTCTCACCAATTTCCTTGGGGTGTCTACTTTCCAAAATGGGGTCATTTGGGGGACAGGTTTGTACTGCCCTGCCATTTTAGCACCTCAAGAAATTAGATAGGCAGTCATAAACTAAAAGCTGTGTAAATTCTAGAAAATGTACCATAGTTTGTAGCCGCTATAACTTTTGCGCAAACCAATATATATAGGTTTATTTACATTTTTTTTACCAAAAACATGTGGCTGAATACATTTTGGCATAAATGTTTGACTAAAATTGAGTTTATTGGATTTTTCTTCTAATGCTGCGTACACACAACCGGTTTTTCTGTCAGAATAAACTCTGACGGTTTTTCTTATGCAGTTCCGATGGAGTTCCGCTGAAATGGACTTGCGTACACACAATCACAAGAGAGTCCGATTGTTTAGAATGTGGTGGCGTACAACACGTACGAAGGGACTAGAAAAAGGAAGTTAAATAGCCAGTAGCCAATAGCTGCCCTTGCTTCCTTTTTGGTTAGTCGAAATAGCATACAGACGAACGGTTTTCCCAATAGGAATTAATTCCATCAGAAAGATTTAAAACATGTTCTATTTCTAGATCCATCAGAATTTTCGAAAGAAAAAGTCAGATGAAGCCCACACATGATCGGAATATCCGATGAAATGATTCTGTCGGACCTTTTCTGTCATGTGTACGCGGCATAACAAAAAGTAGAAAATATTTTTTTTTTTCAAAATTTTTGGTCTATTTCCGTTTATGTCGCAAAAAAAATGAAAATCGCAGAGGCAATCAAATACCATCAAAAGAAAGCTCTATTTGTGGGAAAAAAAGAACGCAAATTTTGTTTGGGTACAACATTGCATGACCACGCAATTACCAATTAAAGCAGCGCAGTGCCAAATTGTAAAAAGTGCTCTGGTCATTGAGCAGCCTAATCTTCCAGGGCTGAAGTGGTTAATGAATTCACCATTTATTTTTACAAAATGCAGTACAAAAAGAACACCCTATTTTAAAAACATTTCATTTTTATTGTATACAAAAGAGCATAAAATAATGGTCATGGTCCATGTATTATAAAATACATTACATATTATGCGTACAAGGTCAATGAATGGTATCAACAGATCATCACTAGGATTTCCTACGTTGAATGGTACAAGTATGTTGAGATAAGGTTGATGCATTTTTGTATCAATATAAGACAAAATGTATAATTAACCGCTTGTCGACCAGTGCACGACGACGTACGTTGGCACAATGGCACGACTGTGCGAATGGGCGTTCTTGTTCCTCCTTTAGGATGCGGCATTGTAGGCGTGCCCGCCGCGTACTCCGTAGCTGTGCCTGCAGGTCCTGGGGACTCGATGTCCGTCAGTGCCTCACGATTGTAAACAAGGCAGTTCCCTGTTCTGCCTAGCAACATGACAGAGATCTACTGCTCCCTGTCATCGGGAGCAGTGATCTCTGTCATGTTCAAGTGAGGCAATCCCCCCCACAGTTAGAATCACTCCCTTGGACACACTTAACCCCCTACTGTTTAACCTCTTCCCTGCCAGTGCCATTTACACAGTAATCAGTGCATTTTTATAGTCCGAATGCATTTTCATCCAAATGTCAGGTATTTTCGTTATCGTTTTAACAAACGATACCTGAAAGAGAACCTGAATTATTTAGCAATTAAGCATAAGCACAGCAGCAGAACAATAGTGAAGAAAGCTACAGTTCAACTTAACTTTTTCTTTTTTTTTTTTTTTTTTTCATTTTAAAGAAGTTTATTAAAGAGCAGTACATTACACTTCATGGAACGGAATTGCTGGTAGGGCGCAGCCCACCTCTGTGACATGACACAAGAAAAGAACAATAACAGAGAGGTTAACAATATACCTTTGCTTCTCAGTGAAAACAGAGAGATGAGCCCTCGGACATAATAAGGAGACACCAAGTACTGAAAGTAGGCTCGACACCCCTAACAGGAACAAACTGTGCCGAGCTCCGTAAAGAAGCTAAAGCCAACCAAAAGGTGTGTAAATAACCCGTTAAGGCCCATCGCACCTTCCGGGAGAATAAAGATCCCAGACTGCGTGAGGGAGCCTTCCCAAGCCCTCTAAGGCCAAAAGCCAAGGGAACCAGGGGTGCCAAAAGTGTATCCTGAGGGTTCCGGCTCAGGGGTTAACGGAACCACGGAAAATGAGTCGAGAGACCAACTAAACACAGTCAAGTGCATAGTAAACTGGAGCAAACCGTATGGAACCAAATACTTTCTGTAATTATATACTAACAACTTCCTAAAGATAAGAAGAAAGAAAGAAGAATAGGCGGAAGGGGAGACGGAAGGGAAGAAAGGATGGGGGATAGGATGGGTTGACAGACTTCAATATAACAGTAGTAACATATCATGCTTCTACTCCCGGTATGAGAGATATGCCTACATGCCTCGCCCAGGGTTCCCAGACAGCCATAAATGCTTTATTTGAGTCCGCTAAGGCACTAACTAATTTTTCCTTGGACATGATCCACAAGATCTTTCTCTTGGCAGCCGCCAGAGAGACTCCTGGTTGTTTCCAAGCCTTTGCTATGGAGAGCTTGGCGCCTGTCAGTATGAAGGAAATAAGTTTAGCAGTTGTTTTGGGAGTTTTGGGAATATGACCATTTAAGAGAGCTATCTGGGAAGATTTTGGGATGGGAGTGTACATAATTTTTCTGATCAGGTAAAAGATCTTGTTCCAGAACCCCCTGATTTTCAGGCATTCCCACCAAATGTGTATCATGGAACCCTGGGCTAGGCAATTTCTGAAACATAAGGGAGACGAGGAAGGAAACATTTGTGCAAGTTTGGAAGGGACCAGATACCATCTTGTAAGGACTTATTTGCTTCAATTAATGCAATATTAACTATACCTTTGTAGGCTCTTGTGTACATTCTATTCCAGATCTCCAGGTCCCAAGACTCGCCCACGTCTCCCTCCCATTCTGTCATGTATGTAAGTTTGGATAGGGGAGTTGATAGAGCTTCGTATATCAGGGATATGCCTCCTTTTTGCTCTGTTGCTTGTCCACACCATTGTTCATAAGGCGTGAACTCTGGAAGAATTGATTTGTTTTTCCAAATAGTGTGAAGAAAATGGGAGATTTGAAGAAATCTAAATTTTTCGGAGTCGGGGAGCTCTAGTTTTTCAATACAATGTTTCATGGAGATTGGTCCGGAGGCAACGAGGTAATGTCCAATGCGGTACATCCCCTTGTCTAGCTACCATTGGAAGGATTTGATGTCTAACCCCGGCTTGAAGAGGGGATTGTGGAATATGTGTGATAGAGGGCGAAGCTGTGAGGTCAAAGCGGGAAGCTGGATCAGGTTATCCCAGAGTTTGAAGGAGTATGAGAGTGTGGGTGCCATGATGGGAGGTCTAGATTTACTGGGAGTCCAGAGTAGAAAGTCTAGTGTGTGGGTAGGAACCGCTTGGCGTTCTATTTGTATCCAGTCGGGTTTTTCACCCCTGAAATATATGGTGGAGAGTTGGGCAAGTCTAGCTGCTTGGTAGTATTTGAATAGTTCAGGAAGACCCAGCCCTCCCTTAGATCTCGGGGCATAAAGAGTGTTCCTCGTGAATCTATAACCTTTCCCCCCCAGATAAATTTTATAATCTTCCCCTGAAAGTTCTTGAGGTGATTTCTATTAATCGCGATCGGTAGGGCTCTAAATAGGTACAGAATTCTGGGAAACAAGGTCATTTTGATGGCATGGATTCTCCCCAGCCACAATAATTTGTGGGATGACCAAGTTTGTATATCTTCTTCCAATCTGCGATACATGGGAGGGAAATTGGCTTGATAGAAGGAGTCTATTCTGGGTGTAAGGTTTATACCTAGGTATCAAATTGAGGTATCACTCCAATTAAAATTAAAGGCCAGTTTTAATCTCTCAGCTAAAGCTGAATTGAGGGAGATGTTTAAAGCCTGTGATTTGGCCATGTTGACTCGTAGGCCTGAAACATCACCAAATGTTTGAAGCAGTTTGTTAATGTTGGGTAGGGAGGTAATTAGAGAGGTAATGAATAAAAGAAGATCGTCTGCGAAAAGGGCGCATTTATGAGTATTCAAGCCGCAGTTGACGCCTTTAATGTTTGGATCTGACCTGATTGCTATGCAATTGTTTTTATTGTTAGAGCGAACACAAGGGGGGAAAGGGGACAGCCCTGTCTTGTGCCCCTGGCAATTTTGATTAGGGATGAGAGAAAGCCCTGTAATTTAACTTTCGCTTCAGGTTCTGAGTATAGTGATTTGAGGATTCCGATAAAGTGTTCACCGAACCCCCAGAATTTAAGGGAAGCGAATATGAAGGGCCAAGTCACAGAATCGAAGGCCTTTTGTAAATCTAGGGATAGGAAGAGACCCTCCTGATTTGGACCTCCATCCCAGCCCGAATGCAAAATTGAAGCTATGTCTATGGCCCTTCTAACCTGTCTGCCGGGAATAAAACCCACCTCATCCTTGTGGATATAAGTGTTGATAAATGTATTTAGTCTATTGGTGTAAATTTTTGTCAGGATTTTTAGATCGTTATTTATTAGTGATATTGGTCTGTAATTTTTTACCTGATCCGGGTTTTTGTCGGGTTTAGGGATAACAGTAATGAAGGCTGCATTCATCTGGGAGTCCATGGGATCTCCCTTCCGTTTGGAATTGAACATTCTAGTTAAGTGTGGCGCTAAAGTCTCGGCAAAGGTCTTGTAATAAAGATTGGAAAGACCATCTGGGCCTGGGGCCAAGCCCCCTTTCAGATTTTTAATGACCTCTAAAGTTTCCTCTACTGTAATATGTTCTTCCATAATATCTTTGTGGGACTTATGGATAGTGGGGATGGGCAGATGTTCTAAGAATGCTTCTATAGCTCCTGTATCATGGTTGTCATTTGCTCTATATAGTTTTGAGTAGAAGGACTGGAAAGATTCCAAAATGCGATGGGGATTTTGGGAAGACGACCCATCCTGTAGTTTTAATTTGGGGAGAGCGAAGAGACGGGTCCTGGGGGATAACTTGGAAGCCAGCATCGTGCTCATTTTATCCTGATTCAGGTAGAATTTCACGCCATTCCAACGCAGAGAACCCTCAGCTTTAACCGTGAGCCCAAGGTTTAGTTTAATCCGAGCAGCGTAAAGCTGGTCGGCTTGAACCAAGGACGGGTTAGCTTTGTGATTTTTGCGCAGGAGGAGAAAATCTCTCTCCAGTTTTGACATATCCATGGTTCTCTCCTTTTTAAGTTGGGAGGAGATTTGGAAAAGTTTGCCTCGTATCACAGCTTTGTGGGCCGCCCATAGGGTCTCGGCCGAGATGTCATCCACGTTGTTCAGGGTGAAATACTCTTTTAGAGTCTTGGTAAGTACCGAGATCTGAATGGGATCTTTAATGATGTGTTCTTTGATGCGCCATATGGGAGACGAGGGTCTGAGGAGTAGGCCTTGGAGGGATAGGGAGACTATAGAGTGGTCAGAGAGGGGAGTATCCTTAATTTTAGCTGAAATAGTAGCAGGAATGTGTATAGGAGATTAGAATATGGTCAATTCTGGAGTAAAAGTGATGGGGTATTGAGAAATGGGAGTAGTCCCTTAAGGTGGGATTGAGTTCTCTCCAGATATCTGTGAGACCTTGTTGGTGAATTAGTTTAGCAATTTTAGAGCTGATTTTAGTTGGCCTAGAGAGCTGTTTAGCTGGGGGTTTAGATTTATCAAGGCTCTGATCGAAGGCGACATTCGAGTCTCCTCCAAAAATTACCGTTCCTTCCAAGAGAGGCCCTAGTGTTTGGAAAAGCGAAGTGAAGAATGCATTTTGTCCCTTATTCGGAGCATAATAGGATATAATAGAAAAAGTTTGATCTGTGATCTGACCTTTCACTAATAAATACCTGCCTTCGGGGTCACTATGGGTCCGACTAACTTTAAATTGACAGTCTTTAGCAAATAGAATCGCAACTCCCCTGGTCTTATCCTCAGCGTTTGCTAAATAAAACGAGGGGAAGCGCGCATGTAGAAATGAGGGGGAGAAGCGAGAGGGAAAGTGCGTTTCCTGGAGCATTACTATTGAGGCCCTTTGTTTATGGTGTGATTGGAAGATTTTCCTCCTTTTGATTGGGGAGTTGAGGCCTTGGACATTATGAGAAATAATTTTTATCTGGGAGGAGGACAGAGTGGTGTTAGGCATGGTTTTTGAATAGTGAATGTGCTTCTGAAGATAGAACACTTACCCTGACCGTGTTGATGAGGGATGAGCAGAAGGCGAGTGAAAAGTGAAGCTCGGGACCTGGAGATGCTGGATGAGAAGGAGCTGCAGACGATCCGTCAACCCTGGCGGGAGGGAGGGGGGGAAAGAAAAGCACAGATGGGTTAAAACATAAAGACAGAAGAAGAAAGAGAATATGAACATAATGACCTAAAATAGGCCGGAGACAGAGAGGGGGGAAGGTATTTCCCTTTCCGAGCTCCAATAACAGAATTAGGTGGTCCTAAAGGCGGACCACCAGTCCATCAAACGAGAATGGGAAATCCATTTTCGTTAGATGGAAGAAGTCGCAGGGCAGCTACCGCTGCCCAAGCCACCCTTGAAACCATACATACAATATTGGGCTGTGAAAAAATAAAAAGATGCAAAAGGAAAACATAATAATTTCAAATTCTGATAAAACTGAATTGTTTTTAACTAGGAGCCGAGCTGGCCTGTGGTGCAGAAACAGTCTTCCGGGTAGACGTCGTGGAATCCGCTGTGGAGGTGAAGATGTGAGGGGAAATGAGATATCCAATTCCTGCTGTGGACTTAGCCAGTCCGCTGTGAGGGTATAAAATAGTGGGGGAAGGCCGATGCATCCAGCTAGCGTTGGGGGTTCCAGAGTGGAAGATGGAGATGTGATAATAAGATTCAAGGAAGTCGTTCTTGTGGGGATAAATGAGCTGTACCTTTAATCCCCCATGAAGAGTGGGGAAGTGACAAGAACGGCAGTGGGTCTTAGGGAACTGTAAAAGTAGGACCGCTGAGGTGTTGAACTGGAGGCTTGAGACATGGGACAAGTGGGTAAATGTCCCCTAGAGGGGGACATTTGTGAAAGATCCAAGTGAGGTAGAGATCATCCGGAATGAATGAATCAGGGGTCAGTGGATCACAAAGAGGAAAAGGGGTGTCGCAGAGATCTTGCAACAGACATCCTCAGGTTGGCATTTGTTCCCTCAGACGCCTGCTTTTGTTGGATTTCCAGGAAGAAGAGATTGGGCTGTTGGGAGTTTGACGTTTAGAAGAGCCCGCTTGAGTGTTGGTTATGTCCATCGCAGAGTCTAATGAGATGAGCTTAAGTGAGAGAAGGACTCGTTCGTCTTCTGTAAACGTGGTGAATGAGTGGGTTCTACCTTTGAGGGAAAATTTTAAGGCGAAAGGGAATGCCCACCAATATTTAATCTCCTTCTGGGAGAGAACCAGCAGAAGGGGCTTCAGGGCTCTGCATTTCTGGATGGTCGTGGGGGAAATGTCCACGAAAATTTGGACTTCCTGTCCTTGAAAAAGGATGCGGGATTGCTGGCGTGATATTTTCATAATTTCTTCCTTCACACTATAGAAGTGTGGCTTCACGACCACATCTCTGGGAGATCCGTTTTTTCTGGGGGGACCCAGGGATCTGTGTGCTCTGTCCAGCTCCAATTTGATGGGGGGCAGCTCAGGGATGAGGGATTTAATTAATTCCTGGATTGCTTTGGGGACGTCTGTGATTGATTCAGGGATTCCTCTGACTCTAAAATTGTCCCTTCTCGACCTGTTCTCCAAGTCATCAATTCTATTCAGTGCTACCTCGAGTTGCTCTTGAAAAACATGGATGTGCTCAGTGTTCTGGTTAGCTCTGGACACTGTGATATCTAATTTGTGTTCTATAGCTTCCATCCTTGCTCCCAAGTTTTGAAAGTCAGATCTTATCTCATTTGTGATTCTTGTGGCTGTGTTTGCTAACCCTCTGTCTAGTAAGTCCGACAGTTTGAGGAATAAGTCTCCTGCATTAAGGGGTATAGCACCCTCCGTGTCTCCTTTGGAAGTCCCAACACCCTAATGTGGCGGTGTAGTGTTCAGTGGGGACAGAAAGTACTTCTCAAAGGTGCGCTCTAAGAGAGAGACTGTAGAATCTGGGGATGGAGTCCCCATAGGTTGGTTGTGGAGAGCGGGTTGGGGTGTGTAAGCTGAAGTGGCAGGAGCTAGCACTTGCCTTGTTTCCACGTGTCCCCCTGTATACGGCTCCTTAAGCTGTGCTGCGGCCGCCATCTTGGACAAGGCCCGGGAGTCTTCTACTGTGAACTGCGGTCCCAGGTCCCTGCGGACCGAGCTATTTACCATGGATCGATTCTGCGGGTGCTCCCGGTTCCGAATCCGCTTGTGGTGAGCGTCTTGGCGGCCTTACTCCGGCTCTTGGGTGGCTTGCTGGGCTGGGTAGAGCGGAGCTCCCTGCTTACGCGACCATCTTGGGAATCCCGCGCCTGCGCCTAACTTTTTCATAATAATCTGCTGCTATTGTGTTAGTGTTGTGAACTTTATAGTGATACTAGTGTTGCTACTGTTGTGATAGCCTCAGAGGCTGCCCGTGTTGTGTGTGTGTGTGTGGGATTTATTGTCATAGATTCTATATTATAGATTGAGATTCTATATAGATTCTATATACCCTATCTTGATAACTGTCTGATCAGGATTCACTATCACCAGTCCATTTTCTGTTTGAACTATATACATTCAACATGAACAACGACGATTCAACAAACAGCGAAACATTCGACAGACACCATAAGCCTTCAATGACAGATTCGACCTTAATTAATTTGGATTTTAGGATGAATGCAAATTTTAACTAAAAACAAAATAGATAAAAACGAATTTCGGGAGTAACTAAATAAATGTATTTTTCGGACGAAAACGAAATTCCGAAACAAAATATTTCAGTGTGCACTTGTCTAATGTTAAGAGACATATTTTGTTAAAAATGGGCTGTACATTCATACACCATCTACTATCTCCTTGTTTATACCTTTTAAGCCTTGAATTAACTTTGAATGTTTTTTATGTTTTTTTTTGTCAGCCTAAATGTTAAGTTTGTATTGGTACTTTTTCCCCATTATCATATGCCTTTCCAGTATAAAATGTCAATGCTTTAAGTGGTAATGTTTCAATCCTACTTATAACCAGCAGCTGAATAAGACACTTTGTACTGCACCTTCTGTATTTACTTTTACTATAGAAAAGTGAAAGTTTGCAGTAAGGTGTATTGAACTTTAGAGAGTTGGAGACACAACTGCATAAAACCCTTCTATTAATTTAAAGCTGTTTCCGCTGGACAAATATGTCACTGACATCACATTAATAAAAAATGGCTTAGCACACTAGTAGCAATTGCTGTTCTCCTTCTTTTATAAGACATTTTTTCTAATGCAGTCTGCAGGTGAGTATTTCAAATTTATTATGTCTAACATTTGGGAACAATTAATCTAAAGTTTAGCTAAAACTTTAGAGGAAGAAATACTGCCATAAGGTCATGGATTAAGGTCAGTTTGTGAACCTCACAAGTATTAGATAACAATAGCTAAATAAAAGTATGATGGTATTTTTATTTTTAAATGTACAGACACTTATTACACTAAAAGCAGAAAAGAAGCACAGAGAACAGTTGGAAGTTGGAAGTTTCAGATACTTTTTGCAAAAGAGGAAGTGTTCCATTTTTATAAATATTGAATTTTTTATTTACATGTTTACTAAAGATGGCTGTCTTTTTGCAGTATGGCCCGACTTAGAGATCGGGGTAATTTTAATTTTAAAAAAAATTAAATTTATATGGTCATTATCCTAAGGTTAGTGTATATTGGTTCTAAACTTACAAGCAGGTCAAAGTTAGCATGCGTGTGCTTCTTAGCTGAACTTGTTTGTATTCACTTTGACTTTAAGGGGAAAAAGGCAGTTCAGGCACAGCAGAATAGAGTACACCTTTCCATAAAATGTAATTCACTTTTCAAACACTGGATTTCACATACCGTATATACTCCTGTATAAGCTGCATTTTTTAGCACATTTTTTTATGCTGAAAAAGCCCCCCTCGGCTTATACTTGAGTGAGGCAGAAGGGCCTGGCTGTCTGGAGGGGATGGTAGAAGGCAGGGGCGGGTGCAGGAGACCTCCGTGGCTGCGCTGGCTTTTGAAATATGTGTGAGTTTTTATGGAGCTGACATCGGGCTCTTTGCTGCCCCCTCTGGTAAATTCCTGCATGTGCATCCCTTGTGTATCCTGCACAAGTGCTGGGAGTGGGACAAGGAACACCACCTAATAAGTAAGGGCTGTTCTACAAGTAAGGGGGAAGGGTTGTGTGTGTGTCTGTGTACATGTGCCTGTGTACATGTGTGTGTCTGTGTACATGTGTGTGTGTGTCTGTTTGCATGTGTGTGTTTGTGTACATGTGTGTGTGTGTGCCTGTGCACATGCGTGTGTGTCTGTACACATGTGTGTGCCTGTGTAATTTACCAGTAGCTGCTGCATTTCCCACCCTAGGCTTATACTCGAGTCAATATGTTTTCCCAGTTTTTTTGTGGTAAAATTATGTGCCCCGGCTTATATTCGGGTCAGCTTATACTCGCGTATATACGGTACTTCAAAAGTGCTTTACAAATCCAAGTAAAAGTGAAAAGACTGTGTATTACAGCCCTAAGACATACTGAAATCAGTCTTTTGGAACTAGTAAATTTGGGATTTTGGGATCTTCTGAGGTCCATTTATGCATTAGTGCTTTTATTTCTCCATTAGGAATGAACTTTTGGTTCGGGTTGAATGTAGGTTTGACCTGAACCTAGGTTGTTTACAAGTCAGCAAACTGCTAAACAAACTGGCCACATTTGTAAACAAACAGGCCAGAGATTATTTATTTAGCAACAGTAGCACTACTGCCACTAAATGACAGATTCTTAACTGGCTTCTGTTTGTAAAAACAAAAACAAACCAGGTTACCTGGGTGATGTAATTGATCAAACATACAGTATGTACTGTTACATTTTCAAAAAATAGAAAATAAATAGTTTACTGTGCCTTTAGCTGAAATGACAGAGAAAGGCAGCTCACCTTATGTTCAGATATAAACTATATACAACGTAAATAGTGTAAATATATCATCATTATTATTATTATTATACAAGATATAAATATAGAGCCAACAGTTTGCACAGTGCTTTACAACATAAGGGCAGACAGTACAGTTACAATACAATTCAATACAGGAGAAATTAGAGGATCCTGTTTATTAGAGCTTACAATCTAAAGGGGAGGGTCAAGTGACACAAGAGGTAATAACTGTGGGGGATGAGCTGATGGAGAAAACTAAAAGTTCCGTTGTGAGGTGGAGGCAGGATAGGAATCACCTAAAAGTGGTTAGAGTAGGACAGATTGGGGTAGGGAATTCCAAAGGATGGGAAAGGCTCGGGGGAAGTCCTGGAGGCAAGCATGGGAGAAGGTGACAAGGGAGCGTAGGAGGTCTTGGGAGGAACTAAGATAATGTTAGGTTGGTATTTTGAGACTAGGTTAGTGATGAAGCTGGGAGCCAAGTTGTAGTTGGCCTTGGAAGTTGTTAGCATTTTGAATTTAATTGCCACGGGTGAGTGTCAGTCAATGACGCAGTTTGAGGTTAAACCGTTTTTCTTATAATTTTACTGAATGGCCGCATGTCTTATTAAATTCCCTTTTGCTGAAACATTTTTTCCTTATTATGGGGTCACCAGTACGGTATTTGTACATTGAAATCATATCCCCTCTCAAGCGTCTCCTCTCCAGAGAGAACAAGTTCAGTGCTCGTAATCTTTCCTTCTAACTAAGGTCCTCCAGTCCCTTTAGACCCCTTTCACACTGGGGCGGTTTGCAGGCGTTATTGCGCTAAAAATAGCCCCTGCAAACCGCCCCTAAACAGCCTCCACTGTTTGTTCAGTGTGAAAGCCCGAGGGCTTTCACACTGAAGCGGTGCGCTGGCAGGAGAAGAAAAAATCTCCTGCTACCCGCATCTTTGGAGCGGGGAAGGAGTGGTGTATTCACCGCTCCTTCACCGTTCCTGCCCATTGAAATCAATGGGACAGTGCGGCTATACCACGGTAATACGCAGTTTAAGGGGTTTTAACCCTTTTTCGGCCGCCAGCAGAGGGTTAAAACCGCACCGCTAGCGGCCGAATACCGTGGTAAAACAGCGCTAAAAATAGCGCTGTTTTACCGCCGACGCCCCCTACCGCCCCAGTGTGAAAGGGGCCTTATTAGTTTTGTTGCCCTTCTCTGGACTCTCCAGCACATCCTTCCTGAGCACTGGTGCCCAGAACTGGACAGCATACTCCAGGTGCGGCCAGACTAGAGTCTTGTAGAGTGGGAGAATTATCGTTTTATCTCTTGAGTTAATCCCCTTTTTAATGCATGCCAATATTCTGTTTGCTTTTCTTGCAGCAGCTTGGCATTGCAAGCCATTGCTGAGCCTGTCATCTACTTGGACCCCCAGGGCCTTTTCCATCCTAGATTTCCCCAGAGGTTCTCCCCTGGCGAGTAGATTGCACTCATATTTTTGCCATCCAAATGCATTATTTTACATTTTTCTACATTAAACCTCATTTGCCTCATTTGCCATGTTGTTGTCCACCCCATAAATTTGTTCAGATCTTCTTGCAAGGTTTCCACATCCTGCGGAGAAGTTATTGTCCTGCTTAGCTTAGTATCATCTGCAAATACAGAGATTGAGCTGTTTATCCCATCCTCCAGGTCGTTTATGAATAAATCAAATAGAATTGGTAGGAGAACACAAGGTTGAGGGTGTTGCCATCAGAGCGAATAGAAGCATGTACCCATTACTTCAGGTCAAATGAGGAGGCTGGACTAAGACTTTTAGAAGTAGCAGGAGTGTTAGTATTAACAAGGATATTGAGGAGGTGGGGGGTCAGCCTGTCGGTGCTCAGACCATACACCGCACACTGCATCAAATTGGTCTGCATGGCTGTCATTCCAGAAGGAAGCCTCTTCTAAAGATGATGCACAAAAAAGCCCACAAACAGTTTGCTGAAGACAAGCAGACTAAGGACATGGATTACTGAAACCATGTCCTGTGGTCTGATGAGACCAAGATATACTTATTTGGTTCAGATGGTGTCAAGCGTGTGTGGCTGCAACCAGTGAGGAGTACAAAGACAAGTGTGTCTTGCCTACAGTCAAGCATGGTGGTGCGAGTGTCATGGTCTGGGGCTGCATGAGTGCTGCCAGCACTGGGAAGCTATTCATTGAGGGAATCGTGAATGCCAACATGTACTGTGACATACTGAAGCAGTGCATGATCCCCTCCCTTCGGAGATTGGGCCTCAGGGCAGTATTCCAACATGATAATGACCCCAAGCACACCTCCAAGACGGCCACTGCTTTGCTAAAGAAGCTGAGGGTAAAGGTGATGGACTGGCCAAGTATGTCCCCAGACCTGTATGTTCAAAAAGGAAAACTGCGCTAGTATGTCTAAAATATGGAAAAAGCTGCAACCCAAAAGTGAAATACACACCAAAAACAGAAATAAAGAAAAAAAAGAGCTGCATAGTGAACAAAAATGTGATATCACACAATAAAGTGAACAAATAATAATCGGTCAAATATACATACTGTAATGATTATACTTAACCTGCAAACAAAAACAATACAAATGGATGTGATCCAGTGAAAAGGCACGTATATTTAAAAGAATTAATTACCAAATAAAAAATGTGATTCATAAAGTCAAAAAGGGAAAAATCATTAAATGCATATAAGTCTCTTCTGTGAAGTCTTACAAACGCGGAATAGAGATAAAGAACACCTTGTGCAGAATCTTCTATATATAGGGACGATGTGCATCCACCACCACATAAATTAAAGGCTTACCAGCTCGACAAGCTGTGGAAGCTTGTGGCCTAAACCTGGCCAGGGCCTTTAGATCTTCCCGACACCTCCAGTGATCAGTCAAGCCGACAAGCATCTCTTCTCCAGAGAGAACAAGTTCAGTGCTCGTAACCTATCCTCATAACTAAGGTCCTCCAGTCCCTTTATTAGTTTTGTTGCCCTTCTCTGGACCCACTCTAGTTCCAGCACATCCTTCCTGAGGACTGGTGCCCAGAACTGGACGGCATACTCCAGGTGAGGCCGAACCTGAGTCTTGTAGAGTGGAAGAATTGTCATTTTATCTCTGGAGTTAATACCCTTTTTAACCACTTACGGACCGCCCGCCGCAGTTTTACGTCTGAAGCTACTTTGAAGAGGAATGTGGTTGTTATGACAGCAGCTAGCTGCCATAACCCCGGTATCCTCTTCTTCAGTGAGTGGTCCGCTTCAAGATCAAAGTGGTCTCTGCGGCGGACACGCCGTGAGATCACTTTTATCGGCAGTGAGAGAGAGGCCCCCCTCCCGCTGCGTTTCGGTGCCCTCCGCCGCTTACTGGATCTGTTGGTAGTGGCGGAGGCAATCGGGTCCGCACTCTTGCTTGGTATGGAAACGAGTGAGGGGAAGATGGCCTTCACCCATCTCCATATCATTGCAGGGCGGAAGTGACGTCAAAATGTCACTTCCACCCATAGCTCTTAAAGGGCCATTTTTAACAATTTTTTTTTTAAATGACAATTTTTTTTTTTATTATTGCATTTTAGTGTAAATATGAGATCTGAGGTCTTTTTGACCCCGGAGCTCATATTTAAGAGGTCCTGTCAAGCTTTTTTTCTATTACAAGGGATGTTTACATTCCTTGTAATAGGAATAAAAGTGACACCATTTTTTTTTAAAGAACAGCGTAAAAATAAAAAATAAAAGGTAAAATAAATGAGAAAAAAAATTTAAATGCGCCCCATCCCACCGAGCTCACGTGCAGAAGCGAACACATATGTGAGTAGCGCCTGCATATGAAAACAGTGTTCAAACCACACATGTGAGGTATCGCTGCGATCGGTAGAGTGAGAGCAATAATTCTATCCCTATACCTCCTCTGTAACTCAAAATATGCAACTTGTAGAATTTTTTAAACGTTGCCTATGGAGATTTTTAAGGGTAAAAGTTTGTCGCCATTCCACAAGCGGACGCAATTTTAAAGCGTGACATGTTGGGTATCAATTTACTCGGTGTAACATTATCTTTCACAATATAAA
The DNA here is from genome assembly GCA_037952925.1 of Lithobates clamitans. Taxonomy (NCBI): domain Eukaryota; kingdom Metazoa; phylum Chordata; class Amphibia; order Anura; family Ranidae; genus Lithobates; species Lithobates clamitans. Next base: position 12,405,505 of record JBBGZY010000140.1, read on the forward strand.
AAAAAATTGGGCTAACTTTACTGTTGTCTTATTTTTTACTTTAAAAAAGTGCGCTTGTAAGACCGCTGCACAAATACGGTGTGACAGAAAGTATTGCAACGACCGCCATTTTATTCTCTAGGGTGTTAGAAAAAAAATAGAATGTTTAGGGGTTTTTAGTAATTTTCTAGCAAAAAAATGTTTTTAACAACAAATCTCAGAAAGAGCCTCAGTCCTTAAGTGGTTAATGCATGCCAATATTCTGTTTGCTTTGCTTGCAGCAGCTTGGCATTGCATGCCATTCCTGAGCCTGTCATTTACTAGGATCCCCAGTTCCTTTTCCATCTTAGATTATCCCAGAGGTTCTCCCCCTAGTGAGTAGATTGCATTCATGTTTTTGCCACCCAAATGCATTATTTTACATTTTTCTACATTAAAACACATTTGTCATGTAGTTGCCCACCCCATTAATTTGTTCAGATCTTTTTGCAAGGTTTCCATATCCTGCAGAGAAGTTATTTCACAGAGTTACCTCTAATAAAGTAGAAAGTAGTAGAAGTTTGTAGTTTTTGTATAAAAGTATTGTAGTTTATTGATTTAACATCTAAAAATCATTACACATGACCTAACCATATATACAATAAAATGGATGCATGTAAGTGGGAAGAAATAATTCTATGAATAAGTGACCAAATGCAATGATACAGGTAAGTAAAAAACCAATGATCATAGAAACCCGACGTTTCCAGGTAAGCAAAAGGGGGTTGACCTCTTCTTCAGGGGTAACGACAATTGGTCAAAATGGGTATTTCATCTAGAAAATTAACAAAAAGCAGAGCAAACATGAGTGGATGAATATCTCAGGCATTCACTGCAGGAGGCAGTAGAGAGCATTTAGTTTACATTACAAAGGTCAATTGACATTAACATATGTTACATCGTTAGTAAGTTCTAGGCATATACATGCAGAAATTTCATACTGACCCCTTAAAATTCATATAATCACTCCCAAGGACATTATCAGCATCCAGTGCAAATCAAGAATTTGCTGTCCGTCACGGCCACACAGGGATCACAGAACCGAGGCTCGAGAAGATGGGGAAGAGACCAGGTAGATCACAGGAATAAGAACCAGGGTGGACTGAGGTTGCTTCACAAAGGATATCCCCAATATAGGAACAGACACAGTCCTCCCCTCACTGCGAAGGCTTGAGACAGCCTGCTTGATGGGATTAGAGGGTGGGGGGTGCAATCCTGCTGCAATGAAAATATTTTAATGAGAGTCTTAAGGGAGAGCCTAGTATGAATATAATACTATTCTCAAAGTTATAAGGAGTATTGGGGTTAGCAGATTCACCCGAGATTCTAAGTATAGAACATATATGACACGTACCTAAAAAATGGGGATAGGTGGAACCAGATCATGGGTCCCAATTTAAGCAGCAAGGAGGTATTTAGATAATACCCCAGATCGAAGTGGTGTGCAGGTTCCCTGGTTGGGTGTGAGTCCGCATAGGTCTGCAGATTATAAAACACATCAGGGAAATATTATAAGTAAGTAAATGGTTAACCATCTGTAAAGTTTCCAGACATCCCAACCAGAGGGGGTCCATAAGTTTACCTGCCTGTCTTTACTTCCTCAAAGCACGTCTGTGTGGTGTCAGTAGCAGCTGATTAGTGCAGCGCCAGAGGAGTTTAAATGTGTGTTTACTGCAGTGGGTGGGGATGTCCAATCAGCAACCTGATTGGCTGAACCGTGAGTGAGGGGCGGTCTAAAGCTTTAGGGGAGGACTGTGTCTGTTCCTATATTGGGGATATCCTTTGTGAAGCAACCTCAGTCCACCCTGGTTCTTATTCCTGTGATCTACCTGGTCTCTTCCCCATCTTCTCGAGCCTCGGTTCTGTGATCCCTGTGTGGCCGTGACGGACGGCAAATTCTCGATTTGCACTGATAATGTCCTTGGGAGTGATTATATGAATTTTAGGGGTCAGTATGAAATTTCTGCATGTATATGCCTAGAACTTACTAACGATGTAACATATGTTAATGTCAATTGACCTTTGTAATGTAAACTAAATGCTCTCTACTGCCTCCTGCTGTGAATGCCTGAGATATTCATCCACTCATGTTTGCTCTGCTTTTTGTTAATTTTCTAGATGAAATACCCATTTTGACCAATTGTCGTTACCCCTGAAGAAGAGGTCAACCCCCTTTTGCTTACCTCAAAACGTCGGGTTTCTATGATCATTGGTCTTTTACTTACCTGTATCATTGCATTTGGCCACTTATTCATAGAATTATTTCTTCCCACTTACATGCATCCATTTTATTGTATATATGGTTAGGTCATGTGTAATGATTTTTAGATGTTAAATCAATAAACTACAATACTTTTATACAAAAACTACAAACTTCTACTACTTTCTACTTTATTAGAGGTAACCCCGTGAAAAAAGTCACGTTAGAGGAATTGCACTCCTTTAGGGAGTGCTTGTGTTTGGTAAAAATTGGGATGGGGGCTCACCTCTAGAAAAATATACAGTGCCTATTGGGACGACACCTCCCTCCTTGCAGAGAAGTTATTGCCCTGCTTAGCTTTGTATCGTCCGCAAATACTGAGATTGAGCTGTTTATCCCATCCTCCAGGTCGTTTATGAATAAATTAAATAGGATAGGTCCCAGGACAGAACCCTGTGGAGACCCCACTTTCCACCCCAGACCATTCCGAGTACTCCCCATTTATCACTACCCTCTGAACTCGCCCCTGTAGCCAGTTTTCAATCCATGTACTCACCCTATGGTCCATGCCAACAGACCTTACTTTGTACCTTTATGGGGAACTGTATCAAATGCCTTTGCAAAATCCAGATAAACCACCTACAGACCTTCTTTTATCTAGAGGGCAGTATCATCTAGCCCTTTCTTTATCCCCGCTCCTACACAACCCTCTTTCTGCCACAACATTCGTCTCCCCCCTTCCTTATTTCCCCTTTTCCCCTTTTCCCCTATCTCTCAACCCATAGACCCCACCACAGAAAATCTAGTACCTCCCCTGGGTAGAGGGAGAGGAGGAAGGAAGAGAGAAAAAACATACACAGTGGGGTGCTATTGCTGTTCTTTTGTTCAGGAACAAACCTGGATCTTTGTTGTTTCTAATTGTTAAATAACTGGCTTATGTATGAAACCCTTTGTTAACCCCTTCCCGACCTCCGGACGCCGATGTACGTCGGCAGAATGGCATTGGGGGGGCAAATGGGCGTACCTGTACGTCCCGCCCTCCCTGAGGGCGCCCCCCTGCCCGCGGTGGTCCAGTTCATTGGAGGAGCGATCAGTCTCCAGGTTGAGACCAATGATTTATGGTCTGGCCCTGTCGATCGCTCTCAACGAATGAAAACCTTCCCCTGCCTGTTTAAGTGTAAACACAGGCAGGAGGAAGTGATGTCATCTCTCCTCATAGAGTCTTTTGGATTCCAGTGAGAGAAAAAGAGCATCTAACCGTGAGTTAAACCAACAGCACACTAACACTAGCACACATAGGTACACTTTTCACCCCCCTGATCACCCCCAGATTGCCCCCCCCCAGTTAACCCTTTCACTCCCTGTCACTGTGTCACCAATTGCATTGGTGTCATTTGTGACTTTAAGTGTTAGGGCAGTTAGTAGTAGCCCCCGTTAGGTCTAGGTTACCCCCCTAAACTCCCCTAATAAAGGTTTAAACCCTTGATCACCCCCCAGTTAACCCTTTAGTGTAGTATTGCAATATTAATCGATCACTGTCACTTACAAAACACAACACACATAACTGCAGCTTTCGCAGAGTCAGGCCTGATTCCTGCAAACGCTAACAGTTTTTTTGGTAGCGTTTGAATCAGTTGCTAACAGTCAGGAGCTTTTTTACCTGTGAGTCTCACTAGTGTAGTAAATTTAGAGACCAAAATGTCAACTCAAAGGTACACTAGTGAAGAGGCCTACACGTTTCTGAGCATGACAGATAGTGAAGAGGAAGTCACTCATCTGTCAGATTCAGGCTCAGAATACAAACCTGTAAACAGCAGCAGCACCCTGACAGATAGCTCTGACAAGTTGTGGTCCCTGCCAAGGGACCCCGATCTTCTGTAGTCATTGAGGTGCAAGAACCACAGGTCCCTCGTATGGAGCAGAGAAGTACTAGCGTCGCTATTCCTTCTGGTGAACTGGCAAGCACCAGCGGCCTAGTACACCCTGGTCATAGATTCAGCACTGCAGTGTTACGTGGTGATGTGGCGAGTCCCATAAGTGCAGTTCAAGCTGGTGAGGTGGCAAGCATGAGTAGTGTCCCACTGCCACCAAGAAGAAGACAAACACAGGCCTGTCGACCCCAAAGTGCCCTTCCTGCTGCATTCGCCAATCCTAATTGGGAACCCACCACTTCTGCAGCAACCGTACTTCCCCCATTCACTGGCCAACCCGGCATTCAGGTGGAAACAGTTGATTCTATGTCACGTAATTTTTATTCGCTGTTTTTCACCAAAGATCTCTATAGGTCTATTGTGGACCAAAGCAATTTGTATGCTGGTCAATTCATCACCGCTAATCCCCAGCTGACCCTTGCCAGAGAATGGAATCCAATTACGGTTTTCGAATTTAAGACCTTTCTGGGCCTATCCTTCCTCATGGGCGTAACTAAAATGAGTGAGTTGCGGTCATATTGGTCCACTGACCCAATTCATCATACGCCCGTGTTCTCTGCTTCCATGGCCAGGGCACGATACGAGCAGATCTTGTGGTTCATGCACTTCAATGACAATGAACTTAGTCAACCTCGGGGTGACCCTGGATACGATCGGCTCTACAAATTCATCCCCTTGTAAACCACTTCAAACAACGTTTTGCAGTCTTGTTTACTCCCCATCAAGTTGTCTGCATTGATGAGTCCCTGATTAAGTTTTCTGGCCGCTTGTCTTTCAAACAGTATTTTCCCAGCAAGCGTGCCAAATATGGGGTCAAGATGTAGAAGCTCTGTGACAGGGCAACAGGCTATACATATAGTTTTATGGTTTTGGAGGGAAGAGATAGTCACATAGAGCCGCTGAACTGCCCAGATTTCATAGGGAGTGCTGGTAAGATTGTGTGGGACTTGGTGTCACCCTTATTTGGAAAGGGGTACCACTTGTGTGTGGACAATTATTACATGAGCGTGCCACTTTTTAGTCATTTGTTTGATCAACAAATTGGAGCATGTGACACGTGCGATCTAATCGCTTGGGCTTTCCCCAGTGGCTTGTAGATTCCCGTCTTAAGCTGGGGGAGAGAGCCTGCTTGAAGTGTAATAACTTGTTTGGTGTGAAGTGGAGGCACGCAGACATGACAGTCCAAATTCCTACGGCGACTGGTGTTGTGGAGAAACCCCTCTGTGTCCACGAATATACAATGGGGACGGAAAGTATTCAAACCCCCTTAAATTTTTCACTCTTTGATACATTGCAGCCATTTGCTTAAATCATTTAAGTTCATTTTTTTCCCTCATTAATGTACACACAGCACCCCATATTGATAGAAAAACAGAATTGTTGACATTTTTGCAGATTTATTGAAAAAGAAAAACTGAAATATCACATGGTCCTAAGTATTCAGACCCTTTGCTCAGTATTTAGTAGAAGCACCCTTTTGATCTATTACAGCCATGAGTCTGTTTGGGAAAGATGCAACAAGTTTTTCACACCTGAATTTGGGGATCCTCTGCCATTCCTCCTTGCAGATCCTCTCCAGTTCTGTCAGGTTGAATGGTAAATGTTGGTGGACAGCCATTTTTAGGTCTCTCCAGAGATGCTCAATTGGGTTTAAGTCAGGGCTCTGGCTGGGCCATTCAAGAATAGTCACGGAGTTGTTGTGAAGCCACTCCTTTGTTATTTTAGCTGTGTGCTTAGGGTTATTGTCTTGTTGGAAGGTAAACCTTCGGCCCAGTCTGAGGTCCTGAGCATTCTGGAGAAGGTTTTCATCCAGGATAGCCCTGTACTTGGCCGCATTCATCTTTCCCTTGATTGCAACCAGTCGTCCTGTCCCTGCAGCTGAAAAACACCCCCGCAGCATGATGCTGCCACCACCATGCTTTACTGTTGGGACTGTATTGGACAGGTAATGAGCAGTGCCTGGTTTTCTCCACACATACCACATAGAATTAAGGCCAAAAAGTTCTATCTTGGTCTCATCAGACCATATAATCTTATTTCTCACCATCTTGGAGTCCTTCAGGTGTTTTTTAGCAAACTCCATGTGGGCTTTCATGTGTCTTGCACTGCCATAAAGCCCCGACTGGTGGAGGGCTGCAGTAATTGTTGACTTTCTACACATTTCTCCCATCTCCCGACTGCATCTCTGGAGCTCAGCCACAGTGATCTTTGGGTTCTTCTTTACCTCTTTCACCAAGGCTCTTCTCCCCCGATAGCTCAGTTTGACTGGACGGCCAGCTCTAGGAAAGGTTCTGGTCGTCCCAAACGTCTTCCGTTTAAGTATTATGGAGGCCACTGTGCTCTTAGGAACCTTAAGTGCAGCAGAAATTTTTTGTAACCTTGGCCAGATCTGTAAACATAAAAACCAATTTTCCGCGCTTAGGAAAAAAGGAACTGCAGCCCCCCCAGCAAAGAACATCACGTCAGTGAAGTTAAAAAAAAAACAAGAAAATCCTATTACAGGGGAATTGGTGCTGTTCAAGAGTGATTAAAATATATTAAATAAGAAAAAATGATGAAAAAAAAGAAGAAAAAAAATATAAAATAAAATATAAAAAAATTATTCTCTAATAAATCTAAACCAAACACACTAATGTGCGATAAAGTGCAGAGTGCTAGAAAAATATCTAAAATATATAAGGAATAAATACAATTCATAAACAATAAATAAATCAACAATAAATCACCTGGCAGACACAAACAGCCACACTATTCCATCCTAGCCATAAGATCAATAAGGCCCGTTCAGCTAATCAGGTTGACTTGTATAAGCATTTCTAATCTATGATGAACAGGACGGTTGGCTGGCTATCTACCACAAGGGAATACTGCTGCTGGATCCCAGCCTACACGCCTGTTACCCCTGCAGGGGTTAGGCGCTCTGGTGAGTGCAGGCATGAGGGGGGTTACAGATGAAGGCGGGGAGCACTGATGAATCATTACACCACTATTTTTGGATTTATGTACTGAAATCTTCACAGACTATATATACATTTTTTTTTAGCATTTAGCTATATATATATATATACACTTATCCAGTCAATCTTTTTATCAGCACTTTTATACATATATTTTTCATATATATATATATATATTTTTTTACTAGGGTTGTCCCAATACCACTTTTTTAGGATCAAGTACAAGTACTGATACTTTTTTTCAAGTACTCGCCGATACCGATTACCGCTACTTTTTTTTTAATGTCACGTGACAGTGTTTTTTTTTAAACAATGCTTTCTTTTTTTTTCTTTTAGGGGGGGAGGGGGTGAACGGTGTCTGTGTGTTTTTTTTTTATTTATATTTTTATTATTTTTTACAATAATATTTATTTTTATTATTTATTGCAATATGTTTTTTTTTTTAATCAGCCCTGTTGGGGGATTTTGGTGAGATATCAGGGGTCTTAACAGACCTCTGATATCTCCCCCTTGAGACAGAGAAAGAGACCGAGGATATAGATTCCCCAGTCCCTTTCTCTGCAGCCTCAGCTGCACTGAGAATGGATGGAGAGAAGACAGCGGAACGGAGGGGGACAGCAGAACAGAGAGGGACAGAGGAACGGAGGGGGACAGCGGAACAGAGAGGGACAGCGGAGGGGGACAGCAGAATGGAGGGGGCATGGAGGATGCGGTGACAGTCAGCGGTGATCGCGTGTGGGGGAGTTACAAGCACCGATCACTGCTGTATGTAACTAAAGCAGCTGAAAGCCGCGGGGGGAGAAGCTTGTAACTTAACAGACCTCTGATATCTCCCCCTTGAGACAGAGAACGAGACCTAGGATAGAGATTCCCCAGTCCCTTTCTCTGCAGCCTCAGCTGCACTGAAAATGAATGGAGAGAAGACAGCGGCTCCTCTCCATTCATAAACTGACACATCATAATCACAGGAGATTACAATGTTTCAGTTATGTGAATGGATAGAGTCAGCTGACTCTGTCCATTCACAAAGGAAGGAGGAGGACACGGAGAGAGAGAGAGACAGCACAACGGAGGGGGACAGCAGAACGGAGGGGGACAGCAGAATGGAGAGGGACAGCAGAGCGGAGAGGGACAGCAGAACGGAGAGGGACAGCAGAACGGAGGGGGACAGCGGAACGGAGAGGGACAGCAGAACGGAGAGGGACAGCAGAACGGAGAGGGACAGCAGAGCGGAGAGGGACAGCAGAACGGAGAGGGACAGCAGAACGGAGAGAGACAGCACAATGGAGGGGGACAGCAGAATGTAGGGGGACAGCAGAATGGAGAGGGACAGCAGAGCGGAGAGGGACAGCAGAACGGAGAGGGACAGCAGAACGGAGAGGGACAGCGGAACGGAGAGGGACAGTGGAACAGAGATGGACAGAAGAAGAGAGAGGGACAGCAGAACGGCTGAACGGAGGGAGACAGCAGAATGGAGAAGGACAGAGGAACGGAGGGGGACAGCGGAGCGGAGAGGGACAGCGGAGGAGGACAGCAGAACAGAGGGGGACAGCAGAACGGAGAGGGACAGAGGAACAGAGGGGGACAGCGGAACGGAGAGGGACAGCGGAGGGGGACAGCAGAACGGAGGGGGCATGGAGGATGTGGTGACAGTCAACGGTGATTGCGTGTGGGGGAGTTACAAGCACCGATCACTGCTGTATGTCACTAAAGCAGCTGAAAGCCGCTGGGGGAGAAGCTTGTAACTCCCCCAAGCGCGATCACTGCTGACTGTCCAGGTATCTGGGGAAGCATCGGGAGCATTTGCCCGAGTACAAGTACTCGGGCAAATGCTTGGTATCGGTGCCGATACCGATACTAGTATCAGTATCGGGACCACCCTAATTTTTACACCATATATCAATTTTTTCAATTTAATTTTATATATCAATGTTTGCTATTTTTTCACTGTGGACTGCTGTGAATTCACTTGAGGACACTGTTTAATTTTAATTAGCTTTTTTAACTACCTAGCTATTCAGCACGTTATTTGGTGTTATTAATATCACTGTTATTTATTGTTTATGAATTTTATTTATTCCTTATATATTTTAGATAACATATTTTTCTAGCACTCTGCACTTTATCGCACATTAGTGTGTTTGGTTTAGATTTATTACTTAGAGAATACTTTTTTTATACTTTATTTTATTTTTTTTTTCTTCTTTTTTTCATCATTTGTTTCTTATTTAATATATTTTAATCACTCTTGAACAGCGCCAATTCCCCTGTAATAGGATTTTCTTGGCCAGATCTGTGCCTTGCCACAATTCTGTCTCTGAGCTCTTCAGGCAGTTACTTTGACCTCATTTTGCTCCGACATGCACTGTGAGCTGTAAGGTCTTATACAGACAGGTGTGCGCTTTCCTAATCAAGTCAAATCAGTATAATCAAACACAGCTGGACTCAAATGAAGGTGTAGAACCATCTCAAGGATGATCCGAAGAAATGGACAGCACCTGAGGTAAATATATGAGTGTCACAGCAAAGGGTCTGAATACTTAGGACCATGTGATATTTCAGTTTTTCTTTTTTAATAAATCTGCAAAAATGTCAACAATTCTGTGTTTTTCTGTCACTATGGGGTGCTGTGTGTACATTAATGAGGAAAAAAATGAACTTAAATTATTTTAGCAAATGGCTGCAATATAACAAAGAGTGAAAAATTTAAGGGGGTCTGAATACTTTCCGTCCCCACTGTATAACCTTAATATGGGAGGCGTGGACCTAAATGACCAGTTCTTGGCACCGTACCCAATTACCCGTAAGGCCAGACGCTGGTACAAAAAAAGTGTCTGTATACTTATTTCAGTTGGCCCTGCTGAATGCTTATGTGCTATACAAAGCTTCAGGATGAACGGGATCCTTCCTTAAATTCCACTTTATTTACAGGCAAAGACTGGGATACACATATGGCCAGTTATTTGACCAGTTTTGGTCAAACAGAACGTCTTGAATCTGATCTTACCTCTCTATTCTTTTTCTTAAACAAACTTTTGGAAAAAAAATCATCACTCTACTGGCATATACAATCCTTTGGAAATAATATAAAGGAAGGTCTGAATCCATTTGGGCTTCGAATTCAAATCTTCCCTACCTTTGAAATCAATGATATGGAGTTCAAAACTGAGTGGGAGAAGACATTGAATAAATGTTCCAGAGAGATGATGAAACATTTAATAGAGGCATATAAGAAACAAATTAGTGATTTAGATTTGGATCAGATCATTGGCCTTTTACAACCTCTACAAAATCAAGCATCCTACAATGAGCGAGAAAAACCATGACAGAATGTTTAGAAAAGTTTAATAAAGGGATTTTAATAAAAAAAGAAAAGAAAATGGTAAGGGATAGGACTGCTTTTAGAGAGGGGAGGGCCAATAAGTGGCACACCTATCAATCTCAAATAAAGACTAATCCTAATTCATTTAGAGGATATGGCAGCAATGTTTCACAATCTCCTTCTAATACATCTTTTTCTCAGCAACAGTCTTCTTTTAGATAAAGAGGGAATGGACGGACTAAAAGACAGAGACATCATGAAGAACCACAGGAATAATTGGCAAAAAAATCGATGCATCCAACACAGAATTCACAGGTTTCTGGGTGTTCTATTTCCTTGCTGGCAGGTAATTCACATATAGGTGTGGCTATAGAACTATCCTCTATCTCCTCTTGTGAAGACGGTTATGATCATAAACAGGAGACAGCGGGTAGATCGGAGGGAGGTTGCATCAACACCACATGCACCTATCTTTTCTTCTTTCAGAACCACCCTATTCCCAATACATCAAAAGGGAACACAGTAGCCAACATACTCACAACCACTTAGGTACTACAGGTGATGGATTTGTTGATTCCAACATCTCTATGAACATAGTTAATCTATCTTCACATACCCTAAGTACTCACGAGACAGATGTTCTTATGAAGGGGTTGGGGTTCTGTCCTAATGAGAACTTCAGCAAGTTTGATATGATCAGGGACCTGCACCTCTTCATAAGAAAACTCTTATTGAAAAATATGTACAGTAAAAATATTGATCCCAATACACAATTGAGTAAAGAGGAATGTAGGGCCATTGATCAACTTATTTCTCTTCTTGAGGAAAATGATCAATCAGATCTCATTGACTGTGTCAACATTGAACAATTGATGGCCAATGTCGACATAGAGTCTAATGAAAAATCAGTGAAACCAAAATCTACACTCAAAAAAAAGTCAGATCAGTTTCCAGCACCCAGTTCCAACCCAAATGTAGTGGTGTTTTTAAAGCTTGTATCTCGAGATTTGAATAAAATATCAACAAAAGCCAGTTGTTTCAAAGACAGTATGACCTCACTGGAAAGACAGGCTTTACAGGATTTATCAAAAAACTGGTCATTGGTGGGTAAACCATCTGGTAAAGGTGGAAATACCGTCATAATGGACAATGATCAGTATACAGCGGTATACAGCAGTATACAGCATGTGCATAAAAATCTTCAAAAATGAGAATTGGTACCGTCCCATTCCTTTCAACATTGAAAAGTTTAACACCAAATTTTACGAAATTGTAGACACTGTAGGTAGAAAGGGACTTATAACAGTATGTATTGGAAATATATACGTACTGAATATTCTAAAATTCCAATGTTTTATTCACTTCCCATGATACATAAAGATAGAAACGATCCACCTGGTCGTCCTATAATCTCGGGAAATGGCTCTATCTCTGAAAGGCTTAGTCGGCTAATAGATGAACACCTTAGGCCTTTTGTAATCAGCCTTCCATCGTACGTAAAAAATACGATCCACTTTCTCAAAATTTTAGATGGCCTTTTCATATCAAAGCACTCAACTTTAGTAACTATTGACGTTGAGGCGCTCTATAGTTCAATTCCGCATACGTTGGGTCTGGCTGCCATTCACCATATTTTATCTCAACAAATAGATGATGAATGGCCGTATAGTGATTTTATTATTTAATCTTTGAATTTCATTCTTAACCATAACATTTTTTCCTTTGATGGCTCCCACTACCTCCAGATACAGGGTGTTTTGTGATGGGGACATGTTGTGCCCTATCATATGCCAATCTGTACCTGGGGGAGTGGGAGCGGTCATTGATGGCAGATGAGCAACTCACTATGAACACTGATCACATCACGATGTGGGTAAGATACATCGACGTTGTGTTTTTGATCTGGGATGGCCCAGTAGAGATGCTATCTGCATTTCTATCCAGACTCAACAAAAACCAGTTCAATTTGACTTTTACAATGGCCCACCACTCCGATGAGGTGATGTTTCTGGATGTCACGGTCCTCCGTGGGGAGGGCAGTGCCATCCAGACTCATCTTTTCAAGAAATTGACAGCAGGAAATTCTATGTTCCCTGCCTCTAGTTTCCACCCTGTAACAATGGGTTAAATTCTGTGTTACATTTATTCATAGATTCATTTATATATTTACCCTTTCAGATATGTGGTCAGTAAATGCAATGATTAAAACACACAAAACAAAGAATGTAATAAAAGCGATTTACTTAGCTTCGGTTAAAGATGTATTACAAATGATACAATACAGGATAAATTCAGCATTCAATCCAGGGAACCCCTCAAATTCTGAATTTTCAGATAGTTCTGGAAGCCGACAGCCTGTTCAAGATCTAGGCACACTCACGTCCTAGAAGAAGTTCTCCCCTGTTCTCTATTGTCTAAACTTTTAAAGGCTGGATGGAAGGCGCAAAAAAGCTGGTTTAATCTGGTACTAACAAAAGACTGGCCATAATGGTCATCCCGAGACAATGTGACCCTCTGTGAGTGACCATCTGTGAGCTCAGAAGCATACATTTTTACATATATAGAAATAATCACCTTAAAACTATCATAGTTAATAACTCATAATACCAAGTTCTTTGTAAATCAATTATGAATATAGACCCGTACTACATTCCACCCCTTGATTCACAAGGAACTCAGGTCATAGACATAATCTACAGACTTACGTATAGGCAAAGCCTCAATAGTAGATGTTGTACATTTGCTAATACAGACAAAAATAATCTTCACTATAATAAAAATTCCTAATGCTAATAAAATAAACCATGCAATATACATAACCACTTGTTGCCCCAACTGACCAAGCCAAGCAAATATTCCATCATTGGATATAGAATTAAGTTTACCAACAGCTTTCCGGGCCTCTGTTAATTCTGACTGAGTGTTTTTTTGAGTGTTTTCACTACTATCTGTAATATAGGAACAACATTCATCCCCAATTAGAGCACATACCCCTCCCTTAGCAGCAAGAATAAAATCTAGAGCAGCTCTGTTTTGTAGTACCACCAATCTCATTTGCCTAACCTCTTCTGTAAGAGCATCAATACTATCAAATGTTTTGTTGAACGCATATTCTATGATTTTAGACATTCTCCTCAGCATTTGCACTGTCCGAGCCACTCCATACTAAGTAAGAATAATCATACCCAATCTATCTTCCTCTGTGACATCCCACCCCTCGGGTACATCTTGTATTTCTGAGGAACCTATGCTCCTTTTCCAATTCCTTTCCCTCCCAGGTGGATTATTAAAAACTATACAGTCTTTTGGTACTATATGTCCAATATAGCAGCTCCCTGACCAATTTGGTGGTAGCCATTTATAAGCGTTCAGACCACATATAAAATAGAATTGATAAGGCAATGGAGTACGAGTAGTTTGGTGAATCCAGTACTGCCAAAACATATCTGCTCGTGTTTGATTTTTAGACAGATTTACACAACTAATAAGGGCACTATCTTTGGCCACACTCACATGTGTATCATTTTTAGATGCAGACTCCTCCTCTCCCCACTACCTGCACCATAGAGATATTATTCCAATGATCTGTTACTACATAATCACAGTTACTATTTCCCAATTCTATGGAATATGAGTCATTGGTACTAGGTCTTTGTACACACAATACACCAGTGGCTTTACGGGATAACGTTATAGAATATTCCTCTGGGCCAAAATGAGTTGGTATGTTTTTATGTGACGGATTAGTCAAACTGTCCATAGCTCTATTCATTATTGCTATTCTCCAAGGGTCATTCAAAGGCAACCAGCTAATGTTAACTGGTAGTCCATATAATGGTATGCCCTCAGGTGCAGCACGGGTGTTTGTCCACACGCCCAACAGTTTGTAACGTTAAAAACATGAGCTGTTGCTTTCAAAGTCTCATGGAAGAAGTTCTTCTGTGCTGTTCCACTGAAAATGAGGCTGGTCATCATCTGAAACCATAGTATTGTCCTCATGGCAATGGCAACAATCTGTGGATAGGAACATAAATAGGTTGGTCTTCCAGTTCAATTAAAACTAAAGCTGTGGACCCGGGTCCCCAGGCCACAATTTCCCCCTTCCTTCCTTCCCCTCTCAGCTACACTTGGGGCTACCCACACCTTGGTACCTAATTGGGCAGAATACATTTTCCCATGTACCCTTAGACATTTAGGTATAATTATTATCTGTCCTATTTGTTGTCCTTTTTTCAGACATCCCATTTCTAAAGGTACTAGGGTAACACAATATTCTCCTAGTGCATCTTTTTTCACTTCTGTATCCCACTCACCCCACTCAGTCAACTTAGAGTCTGGAATGAACTGCAAATCACATGTGGGATCTAACTGTAAAATGCCAGTGGGTACTAATATGTGGGAGTCAGGGCTAGGATTCACTTCCCCCTCACCCCCCCCTACTTCCACATCTTGGAGCATTGTAACTGGTATAGGTTGAGTTACAGGAATTGTTGGACCTTTAGTAGTTACAGTGACTACCCATTCTCCTACACTTTCAACACCACTCCCCAACATTCACTGCATAGGAGTGTTCTGTCCTACCAATCTGTTGTTCAGAATGTACACTGCTTCTTGTATCACCTTATCCCATCCCCTGAGTGTGTGTGTAGGTGTTAATTTCCGTATTTGCTCTTTAAGCAAACCATTCATTCTCTCAATTAAACCTTCTGCTTGTGGATGATAGGGAATGTGAAACACCCAGTGTACACCATGTTCCTCCGCCCATTGTTTAACGGCTTGTCCTGTAAAATGTGTGCCATTGTCTGATTGGATTTCTTGAGGCACTCCATAATGCTGTGTCAGCAATTGCATAAGTTTCAAGGTTGTCTTCTGATCCGCATGTTTTGTAGCGGAAACTTGCAAAAGTCCACTATACGTGTCCACAGCCGTGGCACAATATTTTAATCCACCCCTTCCTCCCGGCAGGGGACCTATGAAGTCTACTTGCCAAACTTGTCCTGGTGACTGACCTCTGTAAATGTTTCCTGGCATGGGTGTCATTCGCGGCCATTTCTTTGCTTCTTGGCAGAGGGGGAACTGGGCAACAATGTTATTGGTATGCCTTTGTGCTGCGCCCATTGCCACGTACTTTGTGCACCTCTGTGTCCGGATTGACGGTGTGCCCATTTTCCCAGGATTTCCAGAATAGTGTCATTATCTTGGTTAGCAACAGACACTTGTCCCAGGCCATCAACCGTATATTCGATTGTGACCTTCTTGCCACAAAAACTCCCAGATTTGAGGCTCACCCCACAGTTCTTTTCCATTTAATTGCCAGTTGTCTTATTTCCATGCTCTTAGCCAAGTAGTTAGTCCTTTAAATACTGCACAACTATCTGTATAGATGATCAAATTTCCTGGTATATCTTGCACCACCATATACACAGCTTGGAGCTCAGCATATTGACTCAATTCACCCTGACCACTTTGGTGAATTACCGTTTCAGTACCTGGCTGGAAAGCTGCTGCAGTCCATACTCTACCATGAGGGGTGATTTTGGCCGATCCATCTGTAAACCAAGTATTTTGTTTGTCTTCATCTGACAGCTCAACAAAAAGAGGTGCTTCCTTGAAAGGTGATTCTCCCACTTGCATTGGAGGCAACTCAGGAACCTTTGATTCAAAGTCCACATGTCCAGCCAGTTGTTGTGATATCTGGCTGGGATCCTGAGATGAAATGTTAGCCCTTTCACTTAAATACCATTTCCATTTCTGTAGCGTCTGCTTTTGTGCCACACTTGTATGAGCCTGGAAGCCTTCTTGTCTCACCCACCCAGAAATGGGTAAGTCAGTCCTCACTGTCACAAACTGCTGCTTTGTTATTACTTCCACTTGTTGTAATGCAGTGTAGGCAGCCAGCAACTGCTTCTCCAAGGGGCTGTACTTTCTCTGTGCAGCGGTGAACTGTTTGGACCAGAATCCCAATGGTATCTTCTGATCCCTTGGATTTTGGCCTTTCTGCCACAGACCACAGACCACAAGTAAACTTTGAGCCTCTTTCACATTTTTGGGAGGCTTCAATGCTGCAATAGAGTCTAATACAGGTTGTGGAATATTCTTGATGGGCCCAGACCAAATCATTCCTAGAAATTTTACACTTGTAGCTGGTCCTTGGATCTTTGTAGGGTTAATGGCCCATCCTCTTTTCTGTATATGGGCTTGCACTGTAGTCAAGTCTTGTCTTACTTGTCCTTCTGTATTACCAGAGAGCATGATATCATCAATGTAATGATACAGGTTACAGTCCAGTTTTGGTAACATAGCCAGATCTCTGGCTACCATACCACGGCAAATTGTTGGACTATGCAAATAACCCTGAGGGGCAACATTGGCTGTATACTGTTTTCCATCCCAAGAAAAAGCAAATTGATCTTGTGATTCCTCATCAATAGAAATGGAGAAAAATGCATTTGCTAAATCCAGTACTGCATGCCATTCTCCAGCAGTTTGAGAAATAGTCTCTACAAGTGACACCATATGTGTGACAGCTGCTGCAAGGGGTGGAGCCACTTTGTTTAGCGCTCAATAGTCTATAGTCATCCTATAAGTTCCATCCAGTTTCCTTACAGGAAAAATAGGCGCGTTAAAGGGGCTCACTGCAGGCCTGAATACTCCTACATCCAGAAAGGCCTTTATTGTGTCAGTCACTTCTTGGTGTCCTCCAGGTATACGGTACTGCTTGAGATTGACAGGGTGTTTGGGCATAGGGATGTACACTGGCGTCCACTTTGCATGTCCCCTGGTGATAGGTTTTACTGCAGACACAAAGAAAGAACGCATTGAGTTACCAAATGAAAACACACCTGCATCAGTTTGGATTGTCTGACCCCCCAAGATATCCATTCCCAGTATGTTATCAGGTAGCTCAGATATTAAAACTTGTGCCTTAAATATGGGGCCTTTTCCAATTTGCAATCTGCAGTATACCTTGTGCGCCTATGTGTGTTGTCCTCCCAGCCCTTCAACTGCCACTACCCCTGTGCTCTGATGTTTTTTACCTTTGATGCTGTGAAACAAAGTCACTTCCGCTCCTGTGTCTAAAAATGCAGTAACCCTTTGTGGTCTATGTTGTCCTTGCCAATATATTGCCACTGCTACATATGGGCGGCAATCCCCTGATTTCAGCATATTAACTTGAACCAGTGGCACAGAGGATCTGCTCTCCTGTCATTCCAGAGGAGTGGGCACTTCCCATCCTCTGCTCCCAAATTTCTTTTTGTATTTCATTAATTCTTCTGCTGCCGCCCCATAAGGGTTTGACTTTCTCTCCACAGGAGGGGCAGAAGGAAACACAGGGACATCCTCTACATCACTGGTTGCCACCCTCTTAGGCAAGCTAGATTTTAATTTCCCTTGTGATTTTAATTCTTTCCATGATTTTAAAAGAGAGCCTGTTGATATGCCATCAATATCTGATATTGGAACACCACTCTGCACCAAATCTAAAAATAACTGGTTTTGTGTGATCTTCAACCTCCCTACAGGATTTTTCTCTTCCAGACTCCTTTGTTTAACTCTGTCTCCGACCCTCTCCAATTCTCCTAATTGTCCTAGTATGGCAGCTGCCTCGTGAACCTTCTCCTTCTTTGCATCAATAGCACTCAACATTGTAAACAATGGAGCCTTTAAATGGGACAGGGCATTAGCAAGCAATTTATTCCTCATGTGTGCCCTGAACAAAGCCATATCAGGTCCTGTCCAATTATCATGCACAGTAGGAGTTTCTATTAAAGAGTCTGCAATCAATCCACTTACACACCCATATTCTCGCAGCCTGTGATTTCCTTCCCCTATTGTACGCCAAGGAGCTAAATCCATAAGTTCTGTAGGAGTGTCATGAACTTGGACTATAGAATCTCTGATCAAGTGCAATAGGGAAAATACAACGGTAGTGTCTCTCTCTCTACGCAGATAAAGTCTTACCGTATATACTCGAGTATAAGTCGAATTTTTCAGCACATTTTTTTGTGCTGAAAGTGCCCCCCTCGACTTATACTCGAGTCAAGCACTTTTCTGCAGCAAAAAATTTCATTTTCCGAACTGACTTTGGGGCCCCGTATCTCAGGGCCACTTGGTGCTAGGAACCCCAAATTTGGTGTGCAAACCCAGTGGAACTGGTACCACAACATATCTAAAGCTGGGGTTCCTAGCTCCAAGTGGCCCTGAGATACGGGGCCCCAAAACCAGTTCGGAAAATGTCATTCTCTGCTGCAGAAAAGTGCTTGACATTTTCTGAACTGATTTTTGGGGCCCTGTATCTCGGGGCCACTTGGTGCTGGAAACCCCAGCAGAAATTTTATGGTGCTAGTTCCATTGGGTTTGCACACCAAATTTGGGGTTCCTAGCACTAAGTGGCCCCGAGATACGGGGCCCCAAAATCGGTTTGGAAAATGTCATTCTCTGCTGCAGAAAAGTGCTTGACATTTTCTGAACCGACTTTGGGGCCCCATATCTCAGGGCTACTTAGTGCTAGGAACCCCAAATTTGGTGTGCAAACCCAGTGCAACTGGTACCATCACATATGCAAAGCTGGGGTTCCTAGCTCCAAGTGACCCTGAGATACGGGGCCCCAAAACCAGTTCGGAAAATGTCATTCTCTGCTGCAGAAAAGTGCTTGACATTTTCTGAACTGATTTTTGGGGCCCTGTATCTCGGGGCCACTTGGTGCTGGAAACCCCAGCAGAAATTTTATGGTGCTAGTTCCATTGGGTTTGCACACCAAATTTGGGGTTCCTAGCACTAAGTGGCCCTGAGATACGGGGCCCCAAATTCGGTCAACTATGTCCATCTGCAGCAATGTCATTTCGGGACCCTTTGGGTTCAGAAACCCCAAATTTTGGCTGCAGCTAGGGGGCATCTAGGAACCCTTAACTACTGAGTTTGAAGTTCAGGGGACCTATGGCTGCAAATGGGCACAGTGAGGCATGCAAATGGACACAGTGATGCTGCAAATGGGCATTGTTGACCCTCTTTTCCACACAGTAGCTGTGCATTTCTCACCCTCGTCTTATACTCGGGTCAATAAGTTTTTCCCATTTTCTTTGTGGTAAATTAGGGTCTCGACTTATACTTGGAACGACTTATACTCGAGTATATACGGTACTCTAGGGTCTTTGGCCATGCTGCCTAATCCCACTGCCTCTCTGTTAGACAAAAGTATTCCATCTCCTCCGAGGTCCCACACATGTAAAACCCATAACAATAAGCTTTCATTGGGTCTCTGGGCAAATTTCTGTCCTAGCTCCGTAAGCTCCCCTGCTGTGTAAGACCTTGTCTCTTCTGTATATTGTTGTTCAGCTGCCTGTGCTGGGCGTGATGAATCTTCAGATGAAAGAACATTACTTCCGCTTGAACTAGCTCGTTCAGTCACCTCTCGCCTTTGTCTAGTTGTAACAAAGAACGAGCTTTGCCTTCTTCAAACTCATCAATTTCTATCTCTTCATCTGTGTCTGATCCTGACCAATATGTTAATTCCTCCCAATCTCCCCTGGTAACCAGGGTGTGTACTTTCACTGCAGCATTGTTTCCTGGTAATCTTCTACCTTTCTTTCTATGCTGCTTGTCCACAGTTCTCACTACATACTCTGAAAACTGTGTTTCCATTTCTTCCTTGTGTTTTTCAGAAGATCTAAAACATTCCTTTAGGATTTGAAGTTGATCTGTTACTGCCTGCAGTTCCATATCAACAGCTTCCCTCCTTTTTGTCTCATCTATGAGCGCCTGCAAAAATATCCATCCTAATAAAGATGCAGCTTTCTGTTCCGATTTTGTTTTTTTAATAATCAAAATTTTATTCATTTATATGATACAAAATACATACTTATTCATTTATACGGTACATCCTACAATAACATTCGTTCAACTTACTATACCCCTAATTTCAACCCAAGATCCAATAACAAAACACCAATTACCCCATATATCCCATTTAACCAGGGTAGGACAACAACAAAACAAAAAAAAAAAAAAAAAAGGATCCACAATCTTTCTCCTTATCAATATCTCCAACCACCCCTATCCTTATATTGCTCCAACTCCCTTTCCCCAACCTACAAACGTGCATAACAATATTATAAATTATAAGTGACTTCCCCAAACTGTAACAAAAAAAAAAAAAAAAAAAAAAATTTAGCCCCTTTCCCCTTCACCTTTCCTCTCTCCCTCTTCCCCCCTTCTTCTCCTCCCCCTCCTTTCCCTTCTGTGATTCTTCCCTCTCATCTTTAATACCACTTTACTCAACTCCTCCCCCATATCCAAACGTGCTTATTACTTTAAATCGGTGAGTTTCCCCTTCATTCAATACGTGTCTTAGATCACTATAGACCATAATCAATAAATTGTGCCTCTTTCCCTCCCCCCTTTCTTATTATTGGTTTAACTCTACTCTTCCCCCAATGTGTGGACTTATAAACTGAAATATACTGTGAAATCCCCCTTTTTCTAAATCGTGTTATAAATCATTGTGGTCCTTATAGTTCCTATTTAGAAGAAAGAGAAGAGAGGGAGAGGAGAAAGAAAAAAAAAACAAATAAATAAAAAAAAAAACACAAACCCCCTACCCCACCTTACCCTCACCACTCAGTGTTAATTAAGGGAATCAGGGTGAATGGAAGACAAAAAAAAAAAAAAAGAAAAAAAAAAAAAAAAAAAAACCTCCCTCGGAAAAATGAGACCATATATCCATACATTATCTTACCCCCCCCCCCCCTTTACTTAATTGGCATTGGAGAAGTCATGTTAATGTTTAATTCTTTCTTTCTGGGATTATCTTATTTCTTAATGACTATACCATTTCTACTTCCATTATCCATTATTAGCTCCCCTCTTCCGTTATCTCACTGTCGCACTGTTCCCATTTTGCCCATATAATTTCAAATTTCTTTTTTTGGTTTTTAACCACATGAACCCACCTCTCAGCTTCCTTTATTATGTTAACCTCATTTCTCCACTCCATGACTGATGGGCTCCGGTCCTGCCTCCAGTACTTCGGGATCAGTTTTTTTGCTGCGTTTATTAAGTGTGGGGTTATGCTTTCCCTATACTTTTTGACAGATCTAGGGTTCCCATGGAACAAATATTGTATGGGTCCGAATTCCAAGGGGTCCGCTGTTAGTTTCTCAATCCATGGGGCCACTGATTCCCAAAATGATTTAATTATTGGGCATGTCCACCAGATATGGAGAAATGTTCCCCTCTGTCCACACCCCCTCCAGCATCTATCGCTAGATGCTGAGAAGATTTGTGCTAGTTTTACTGGTGTCCTATACCATCTCGCCAGGAATTTATATGCCGTCTCCTGCACTTTCGAGCTTATAGATGTAGTGAATGTTAACGATATCATTCTATTAATTTGTTTATCTGTCCATACTTGGCCTAGCTCCTTCTCCCACTCTTTTACAAAGTATGGGGGTTTCCTTTCTTGTTCCTTTAAAATCATTCTATACATTCGAGATAGCATATGTCCAGACTCTAAAGTCCGATTTTGAATATCGAGACAAGTCAAGATTCAGGAGACAGTGGCGGGGGTCTTCCACTTTAAATGCATCCTGATACTTGATCAACTCACGAGCCAGATTAGACCAGTGTCTAGAATCTGCCCACTCTGGGATGGGGCTCTTTCGACTGTCTCCCTCTTCGCTTTTTTTATCCAGTTAAACATCCTCCCTCTTCACTACGTGTACACCATGTGCTAAACCACTATAACGCCACCAAAGCAAAGCTAACAACAAACCTGCTTTCACAGTGCACACTAATAATACAGTTTCCCAATTGTCAAAAAACATTACAATTCACAACAGTATTACTAGAATTAATCACTGCACTTCAAACCAGCACTGAAAGGGTTAAAAATCCTGCTCACAGCGCCATTATGTAACAAGGGGTTAAATTCTGTGTTACATTTATTCATAGATTCATTTATATATTTACCCTTTCAGATATGTGGTCAGTAAATGCAATGATTAAAACACACAAAACAAAGAATGTAATAAAAGAGATTTACTTAGCTTCGATTAAAGATGTATTACAGATGATACAATACAGGATAAATTCAGCATTCAATCCAGGGAACCCCTCAACTTCTGAATTTTCAGATAGTTCTGGAAGCCGACAGCCTGTTCAAGATCTAGGCACACTCACGTCCTAGAAGAAGTTCTCCCCTGTTCTCTATTTTCTAAACTTTTAAATACTTGATGGAAGACGCGAAAAACCTCTTTTAATCTGGTACTAACAAAAGACTGGCCATAATGGTCATCCCGAGACAATGTGACCCTCTGTGAGTGACCATCTGTGAGCTCAGAAGCATACATTTTTACATATATAGAAATAATCACCTTAAAACTATCATAGTTAATAACTCATAATACCAAGTTCTTTGTAAATCAATTATGAATATAGACCCGTACTACACACCCACGTCCACTTATAACCTCCATACCCTTCAGCCAGTATTTACGTACCAGACAAAATTGTTCCGATGAGAACATTTTTCAAATCGAAGCAAAAAAGTTACAGACTCAACTGTTGGAGAGAGGCTATTCAAAAACATGCCTTAAAAGCCCTATAGAAAATCCTTGGAAAGGACCAGATATGAACTTTTATATCCTTAAAAACAAAAGAGAGATGGCCAGAATGAGAATGCGACTAGAATAATAGTATCCTATTCTAATCAGCACAATAAAATTCGCAAAATAGTTCAAAAGTATTTGCACCTTCTGTCCATGGATTCAAACCTGGGTAGATTTGTGCCAACTAAACCACTCATTACTTTTAAGCGTGCCACATCAATTACGGATCGTCACATTCAAAGAGAGTTTAGAGGTGAGAACCGGGGTAACCCATGTAAAACCAAGGGAACATACACATGTGGGGGTTGCACCTTTTGTCAGTTCATACAGGAGGGGCCCACATATATATTACCCAATGGAAAGACCTTTAAAGCAGCGCATTTCGCTAAGTATAAGACAAAGGGGGTGGTATATTTACTACTCTGCGACTGCGGTTCATTCTATGTGGGTAGAACTAAGGTTCAACTGCGCTCCAGGATGTCTAAACACATCTGGAGCATGAAGAGATGTAACCCAGATCTCCCCCTGGGAAGACACGTAACAGCATTGCACAGTGGCACCTTTCCAAGAATCAAATTTATAGTTCTTGATAGAGTGCATCCAAGTGCAAGAGGGGGGGGGCTGGAACAAAACAATATTACAAAAAGAACAGAAATTGATTTTTGTGCTTCAGGCTACAACCTTTCCAGGCCTCAATGAGGCAGTCAATTACAAACCCTTCCTTGAAGGGTTTAAAAAATAGGGATGGAAAAATAGCCAGACCCATTCTTGCTTTCCGACTTTGAGGGGAGAACCTCTATAGCAGTGGTCATCAACCCTGTCCTCGGGGCCCACTAACAGGCCAGGTTTGCAAGATAACTTAAAAAACGTCACAGGTGATATCATTTGCTGCTCAGTGATTGCAGTATTCTAGTCTGCATCTCCCCAAGGTAATACATAAAACCTGACCTGTTAGTGGGCCCTGAGGACAGGGTTGATGACCACTGCTCTATAGGATAATAGAGCTGCTTTTATCTGCACTATTTGTTAATTTGTGAATGCTATACCATCTTTATGTACATTATATAAATTTACAAATATAGGTACAATTACTGGGACTAGGGTGTTTGTTGATACTTTGATCCATTGTTCCATATCTATCGATATATCTGTTACTACATGTACTTAATTATGCATGTCTATATACTTCGGAGTACAAAATCGCTTATACTTTATTCTTTGCTCTTCTTTTTTTTCCTTTTTTTCTTTTCCCTTTTCCTCCTTTTTTATTCTTTATATATTTCCTCCTGGTTGTGGGACTTTGAGTGGGTTTTGTGTTTGGCCTGCGTGTGATCCCGGCACTCATGGGCTGTTTTGGCTCATGGGTTGTGATCAAGTGAAATTTTCACCGATCCACCCTCTTGCCCGTTTGGCATTCCCTTGCAGTCCCCCATGTTTCTGGGTGGGATTACCACATTAGCCATTTTTCCATGGGCCAATTACTTTTCCATTTTTACATCTATGTCCCATCCTCCATGACTTTGAAGTTGGCAGACCAGTTGCCTGTCTGTGCGCAGGCGCGGTCTCCCATCAAGGAGATGTTGTGCTTTATCACTTCATCTCCTGTTTCATATGTTGCGGCTCCCCGGGTGGCCAAGCATGCATGCCGATGGGAGCGTGATGCATGATGTCACTCCTCCCCCCATTTTGGATGTGAGTAGGGTGTGGCGCCGTGCGCCACGCACTCTGGGGACCGTGCTTCCAGCAATGGACGAATGTGTTGGCTGATTATTATCACATACATCTGTCAGGAGGGTGGTGTCAGTTTGGCCAGCTACTTTTATATATAGGGAGCTTTATCAAGGGTGTTCTCAGTGGCTTTTGAGGAGGCAGCACATCAGCGGTTCTAATCGGCTCAGGTAAATGTTTTTTAGATACATTTTTTTAATTCTTGTAGCTGCTCCAACTTGGTTTGGATAAGTAGATACTACCTGTACCTTTTATTACTCTCCCCGTTATTTATAGATTGTGACACTTCCAGATGTGTCCTCTATGTGGGTCGTTAAGGGTTTGTTTTGGATCGCTTTAAGTTACTGATCACTTTCCTTATGTATTATCGGTGCTTATGTATCCATTAACCCTACACCGCATTGTATCAGGGAATGAACCATTGAAAAACCTTTAAGCTCTACACAACCTGCCCTCATCTAAACATACACAACATTTGCTGGAGGTATATATTTCATTTATGGACGTTTATTCATTTATAGACAATATTATTGTATATCCCCATGCCAACCTCTGTATGTGAGAATATATTGGCATAAAAATTGGGGTACTAAAAACAAAAATAAATATGTTTTTATGAATATTTTGATATTGTTTTTGATAAATTGTTAAATAAAATTACTCTATATACTTTTTAACAAACTATAGGGGGGTCATTTACTATAGCGGTGCGGTGCTAATTCATGCTAGTTGCCGCAAATTATCGCCAATTCATGGCAATTAGTACAAATTAGCACTAAAACGATATTCACTATAGTGCTGGTGAAAATACTCCCAAAATCAAATTTACTATAGTTCCCTGAAACTAAATAGTGCCCAAATCCTTACTCTGCTAAAAGCTGGAGAATTGCACATGGAAATAATGTTCAGAGCATGATATAATTGCCTAAATGGTACTGAAATATGCAGTATATTATTTAAAGATAATCTGCTTTAAACTGTGTGAAAAGGTGATTTCTACACTGAAATATTTTTAAAAGTCTGAGAAGAGATAAATTCCCAGTTTTTGTACAACTATGTGCCAGCACAACTGAGCATGCTCATACCTGCAAATAGCTCTCATTTTAGCTGTCTTTTTTACCAGGCACTATACTAAATACCAAAATTAGTGCTTGGCTAAAATGCGTTTTTGAGAATGAAAATCGGCGCTATTATAGTCCAATGCAAGTTTCAGCCATTGATTCTAATGGTTCAATAAATAAATACTTTAAATGTTGAAATGAAATCTTTCTCTGAAATAAATGTTCCTTGCAACGATGTTGCTGCTTCTATTTTGTTTTTTTCTCATTTATTTTGTTTTTAAGAATACTGAAATGTGGAATGTTTTGGTAAAATATATTTTTCTCTGTCACTTTCACTTGTTACTCTCCATCTCACAACAATCTTTACCCAAACTCACACAGGTGTCTTTACAAAGCACAACTATACCATTGCTGATGCAAATTTAAAATGAGTCACAATTTTTTGTGCTTTTTATTATTTCCAAATAATCATAATTTGAGCCCAAAAAATGTGATATGTGAGTGTACCAACATCAGAAATAAAAATGTAATTCCCCAAAATTTGAGGATAAAATCACTATTCACTACTAATGTCACTATTCTACACTCATCCACAAAGAACCACCAAATATCACAGAATAAATCAAGAAGAATAACTCTTGAGTAATGTAATTCCATCACCTGTATGTCCAAAGAAATGCAGTATTTATGAGTATTTATGTGTAGGAGGTTTTCACAGGTTTCAGCTCTGTGGCTTAGAGGTTAGAACTTGTGCTTAGCATCCCTGAGCGTCTGGGTTTGAATCCCAAGCATGCCATTTCATGTAGAGAAGTTGTCTCATCTCCCTGGTCCTAAAACTATGTCTAAATGTAGTATTTATGTGTAGGAGGGTTCCACCATCATTGTAAATCTTGCCAGAAAAACTATCTAGCCAAAAGTATTGGGACTCCTGCCTTTACACACCCATGACCTTTAATGGCAGCCAAGTCTTAATCTGTAGAGTTAAAAATTTATTTGGCCCACCCTTTGCAGCTAGAACAGCTTATGGGAAGGCTGGGAGGCCTGGAAAGCCTGTCACCAAGGTTTTTTGTGTCTATGTTTGACCATTCTTCCAGAAGTGCATTTGTGAGGCCAGGCACTGATGTTGGATGATAAGGCCTGGCTCGCAGTCTCTACTCTAATTCAGCCAAAGGGTGTTCTATCAGAATGAGGTCAGGACTCTGTGCAGGCCAGTTAAGTTCCTCCACCCCAAACTCACTCATCCATGTCTTTATGGACCTTGCTTTGTGCACTGGTGTGCAGTCATGTTGGAACAGGAAGGGGCCATCCCAAACTGTTCCCACAAAGTTGGGAGCATGAAATTGTCCAAAATGTCTTGGTATGATTATGTCTTAAGAGTTCTCTTCACTGGAACTAAGGGGCAAAGCCCAACCCTTGAAAAACAACCCTACACTATAATCCCCCCTCCACCAAATGATTTGGACCACTGCACAAAGCAAGGTCCATAAAGACATGGATGAGTGAGTTTGGGGTGGAGGAACTTGGCTGGCCTGGAGAGAGTCCTGACCTCAACACAACAGAACACCTTGGGGATGAATTAGAGTGGAGACTGCAAGCCAGGCCTTCTTGTCAAACATCAGTGCCTGACCTCACAAATGCACTTGTAAGAATGTGCAAACATTCCCATAGACACTCTCCTAAACCTTGTGGATAGCCTTCCTAGAAAAAGCTGTTATAGCTGTAAAGGGTGGGCCAACTCAATATTGAACCCTATGGACTAAGACTGGGATGCCATTACAGTACATGTGCGTGTAAAGACAGGCTTCTCAATACTTAGGCCAATATATTGTATATTGCTTGTGACACTGAGCATGGCTATAGACTTAGGGTTGGCTTACACCACAGATATGCAGGCAACATGTTTGAGGCTGCCTGCTGGCTAAGTGGGTAGCAATTCTGTCTAACAGCACTGGGTTTGTTGGTTCATTTCCCCAGCATGCTATTGTTGAAGTTTATATGTTCTCCCTGTGTGAGTTTCTCACCACAATCCAAAGACATGCTGGCATCTCATTTGTTTCCTGTCGAAATAGTCTCTAATGTAAGAAAGTTAATTTTGGACTTTAGATTAGAAGCTCATTGCAGCCAGGGACTGATGTTAATGGGGGTTATTTACGAAAGGCAAATCCACTTTGCACTACAAGTGCAAACTACAAGTGCAAAGTGCACTTGGAAGTGCAGTCGCTGTAGATCTGAGGGGAAGATCTGAAATAAGGGGAAGCTCCGCTGATTGTATCATCCAATCATGTGCAATAGGGTGTTTCATTTTCTAATGGAAAAAAATAAACTGTAAAATTTTTGCAGACTTTGCTTAAGCCCCAAGTCTGAGTGATGTAAAAGATATATATGCAAAATTTCAAGAAAAAATGGCCCTCAAAGAGGTTCCAAATCAGCATTCCAGCCTCAAAACAGTAAAAAAGGGACTAGACATGACAAATCGCAGAGTCACATGCAGCTGGATAGATGCCTATTGTCACAGCATTCCAGATTTCCCTCACTCTTACCTCACTTTAATCGCTCGGAGAGGTCAAGACATCAGACAGCCCCTAGAAAGAGCAAACCCGGGTGCAGACACAGAAGAAGATCCTCTTCTTTGGATAGGTCTTCGTTGCCAGCCCAGGCAGAAGAAAGATCCTGTTGGGCCTGCTCAACTGAGGTCCTCAGAGGAAAACGGGTATGTGCATCTTGCTTCAAGGAGGCGGCTCAGGACAATGCTGTGAAAACACGCCAGGTTAAATCCTACATTAAGCACGCAGTCAAGGAAGGGTTAAAGAGTGTTTCAAGGAATCCTGCTCATCCTGCTGTATCTTCAGCATCATGTGCTTTTTAGTGCATTTTAACTCTGAAGTCAATAGAGATTCGGATCCATCTGAGGCTGAGATGGTCTCAGAATCACATACGTTTGATTCTTGCACTGGTTCCCCCCTTGGTGGAGGCTGTTAAGGATGCGACAAAGTGGCAGGAAGAATCTTCGCCTCCAAAGAGACAGCAAAGATACTACACATATTTAAAGAACTCGTTACCTTCCTTCCCATTCATTTCTGAAATTAAAGAAGTAATTGACGATGAGCGGGCGGGGCCTGAGAAGAAGCTCAATGTGCATAATAGAGTATTAAAGCTGTAGCACTTGGCACACTACGCCTAAGGTGGATGCTTCATTACGTAGATTTGCCCACCACATTACGCTTCCGCTGGAGGATTCGGTCTCTTTTAGGGATCTTAAGGATTGCAGAATAAACGCAGACCGAAAAACGTTGTATAGTTTGGCCGGAGCAGCCTGCAGACCGGCGGTAGCACTCACTTTTGTGGCAGCAGCACTTGGGCTGGGTTTGAAAATTTTGCGTTTTGCAGATTTGCAATGGTCTCCTATGGAGCATGTTCTGTGGTGTGGGTCAGTGGAATGCGTGGAGCACTGGGAGTGCATGGGTGGGAATCCAGCCTTAGAGTGTGCATAGCGGAGCTGGTGGATGGATGTTTGGATGAAAGTCTGGGAAGTGACAGTTCTTCTTTGCAGTTTTCAAGACTGCTGTAGAGTTGTGGCTGAAGTGGCTGTCGACCAAGTCAAGATGACCGCAAAGATAATGGCTCATTCCATCACAGCCCGCAGAGCCTTATGGTTGAAGCATTGGTCGGCAGATAAGGCTTCTAAGCACAGTCTGTGTTTGGTTCCATTCGACGGGAAGCTACTCTTTGGGAAGACTTATGCCGCGTACACACCGTCGGACTCTCCGGCATACTTGGTCCGGCGGACCAGAGTCCGCCGCACAATCCAACCGTGTGTAGGCTCCGGCGGACTTTTTTCCCAAAAGTCCATCGTACCTAGATTTAAAGCATGCTTTAAATCTTAGTCCGCCGGACTCAGTTTCTGACGGAAAGCCCGTTCGTCTACATGCCTCTGTATGCTGGTCTGACGGACCAGATACGACGCAAGGGCAGAGTACTGCATCTCGCGCTCGCTGCAATTAGAAAAACAAATTTTCCTATTACGGCGAGTGCGGGGCATCCCAGGCCCTTAGGTCTGGTATGGATCTTAAGGGGAACCCCCTACGCCGAAAAATCAGTGTAGAGTCCCCCCCAAAATCCATACCAGACCCCGATCCGAGCACACAGCCCGGCCGGTCAGGAAAGGGGGTGGGGACGAGCGAGCGCCCCCCCCCTCCTGAACCATACCAGGCCACATGCCCTCAACATGGGGGGGTGGGTGCTTTGGGGAAGGGGGGCCCTGCGGGGCCCCCCCAAAGCACCTTGTCCCCATGTTGATGAGGACAAGGGCCTCTTCCTGACAACCCTGGCCATTGGTTGTCGGAGTCTGCGGGCAGGGGGGCTTATCGGAATCCAGGAGCCCCCTATAATAAGAGGGCCCCTAGATCCAGGCCCCCCCACCGTATGTGAGTGAGTATGGGGTACATGGTACCCCTACCCATTCACCTAGGGAAAAAGTGTCAATAATAAAACACACTACACAGGTTTTTTAAGTAATTTATTAGACAGCTCCGGGTCTTCTTCCGACTTCGGGGGTTCCTCCGGTTCCTCTTCTCCCAGCGTCTGGTTGGTTCTTCTCCGCTCTCTCTGTCCTCTTCTCCCGGTGTTCCAGTTCTTCGGCCAGCTCCTCCGCTGTCTTCATGCCGCTCTCTTGCCAGCAGAGGTCCGGACTTCTGGCCTCTGGGCTTCTGGGCTTCTTCTTTCTTCTCTTCTTCCCATGTTGACACGACGGTCTCTCTGACTGGAATGGTCTCTGAGAGCTCCGATGTGACTTATATAGGTGGAGACCCCGCCCCCTTATGCCGTCACAGTCCCTGGGCATGCTGGGACTGTGACGGCATAAGGGGGCATGGTCAACATCATCCGGTGACCACGCCCTCTTATGCCGTCACAGTCCCAGCATGCCCAGGGACTGTGAGGGCATAAGGGGGCGGGGTCTCCATCTATATAAGTCACATCGGAGCTCTCAGAGACCATTCCAGCCTGAGAGACCGTCGTGTCAACATGGGAAGAAGAGAAGAGAGAAGAAGCCCAGAAGCCCAGCGACCAGAAGTCCGGACCTCTGCTGGCAAGAGAACAGCATGAAGACAGCGGAGGAGCCAGCCAAAGAACTGGAACACCGGGAGAAGAGGACAGAGAGAGCGGAGAAGAACTAACCGGATGCCAGGAGAAGAGGAACTGGGCATGCTGGGACTGTGACGGCATAAGAGGGCGTGGTCACCGGATGATGTTGACCATGCCCCCTTATGCCGTCACAGTCCCAGCATGCCCAGGGACTGTGACGGCATAAGGGGGCGGGGTCTCCACCTATATAAGTCACATCGGAGCTCTCAGAGACCATTCCAGTCAGAGAGACCGTCGTGTCAACATGGGAAGAAGAGAAGAGAGAAGAAGCCCAGAAGCCCAGAGGCCAGAAGTCCGGACCTCTGCTGGCAAGAGAGCGGCATGAAGACAGCGGAGGAGCCGGCCGAAGAACTGGAACACCGGGAGAAGAGGACAGAGAGAGCGGAGAAGAACCAACCAGACGCTGGGAGAAGAGGAACCGGAGGAACCCCCGAAGTCGGAAGAAGACCCGGAGCTGTCTAATAAATTACTTCAAAAACCTGTGTAGTGTGTTTTATTATTGACACTTTTTCCCTAGGTGAATGGGTAGGGGTACCATGTACCCCATACTCACTCACATAGGGTGGGGGGCCGGGATCTGGGGGCCCTCTTATTATAGGGGGCTCCTGGATTCCGATAAGCCCCCCACCCGCAGACCCCGACAAACAACGGCCAGGGTTGTCGGGAAGTGGCTCTTGTCCTCATCAACATGGGGAAAAGGTGCTTTGGGGTGGGGGGCATGCGGCCTGGTGCGGTTCAGGAGTGGGGGCGCTCACTCGTCCCCACCTTCTTTCCTGACCGGCCGGGCTGGATCGGGGTCTGGTATGGATTTTGGGGGGGACCCCATGCCGATTTTTCGGCGTAGGGGGTTCCCCTTAAGATCCATGCCAGAGCTAAGGGCCTGGGATGCCCCACGACGGGGCTCGCAAGAAGTCAATCTCGCCGATAAAAGCGCCAAGATCCACTTCCTTTTCTAGTCCCGTTGTACCCGAGTCATGCTCAAAATGAATTGACTTGTCCGTGTGTGGGCAAGTGCGTTCATTCTTAAAGTCCGCCGTAACTCCGGCGAAAGTCCGTCGGAAAGACAGGCGGACCTAGCCTGCTGGAAAGTCCGGTCATGTGTAGGCAAGTCCCTCCATTAAAAAAACGGCGGTAGTCTGCCGGAAAGTCCGGCGGAAATACCGTCGGACCAAGTCTGCTGAAAAGTCAGCTCGTGTGTACGCGGCATTAGAATCAGCAATTCAGCAGGTTTCCGGCGGCAGATCTGGCCAAATCCCGCAGAAGAGAAAAAGACAACAGCAGCCCTTTCGGTTTAACAAGAGATCCAAAGAAGGATTCAGAGAGGCCAGTGCTTACAGACAGTTTTTCAGACAGTGGAAGGGAGCCGGTTCAACCTTCCAGATATCTTCCAAGCCCAAGGCCAACAAAGCTCCTAAGGCTTCAAATAAGTCCTTCTGAAGGTGTCTCCGCTTAACCCTCTCAAGTAGGAGCAAGACTAGCCCAATTCTGGGGGGTTTGGGCGGACAAATTACATGATGCCTGGATTGTAGCCGTCATTCGATCATGTTATCGTCTCGAGTTCAGAACAAGGCCCCCTCAGACCTTGTTCATAGAAACTGGACTTCCTACGGATTTGGAAAGGAGGCAATGTTTGCAAGGACATATAGGGGAGCTGTTGGCAGCAAGGGCGATCCTTCCGGTTCCAAGGCACAAATTGGGTCAGAGAGTATGTTCCCCTCTGTTTTTGGTCCCAGAGGCTTCAGGGGGTTTCGGTCCAAATTTTGACCTCAAAGTCCTGAATTTTTACATGAAGGTTCCGCCATTCAAAATGGAGTCATTGGAAATGATCATTTCGGTTGTGGAGTCAAGGGGACTGGATGTTTTCCATTGATCTGGCGGATGCGTATCTTCATGTTTCCATAGACGCATCTCACCATCGCTTTCTCAGGCCTTCCGTAGAAGGCTCTTATTTTCATTTTTAATGTCTCCCATTCGGTTTCTGCACGACTCCGAGAACATTTTCGAAGCTACTGTCTACTGTCGTTGTGACTCTTAGGGTCAAGCGAGTGCAAATATTTCATTATCTAGACAGCATGCTACTTTTGGGTCCGTCAAATGAGCTCCTTCTAGTTCTTGTGAATTTCACCTGCAAAACACTAGCTCATTTTGGTTGGTTGATCAACTTTCGGAAGAGCCAGATGCATCTGACCCAAATGTTGGAGTATTTAGGAGTACAATTCGACACAGATTGGGGTTGTGTTTCTCTTCCTCAGAGGAAGGTCCAGGAGATCCAGTCTCAGACAAAAGCAGTGATGGCCAGGCCTTCTAGGAATGGTGAAGGAATGCATGCAGTATCTGGGGGTTCTATCAGCCACAGTTCCAGTAGTCCCATGGGTCAGGTGGCGCAGAAGGAGGTTTCAATGCAACTTTCTTCTTCAGTGGGATCGTCACTCCTTGTTCCAGAAAATCTATCTACCAATTCTGATAATCTGGTCCCTGGTTTGGTGGTCAGTAGCTCGCAATCTTTCCTGCAAAGTTCCGTTGAAGGCCTCAGAACCAATAGTGCTGACGACCAATGCCAGTCTGGCAGGCTGCGGGGCACACTGCCTGGGACAGCAGGTTCAAGGCCAATGGAACCTTTGTGGGGCAAAGAGTTCAAATTTCCTGGGATTGGATGCTGTCTTAGCATTTCAAACTATGTTGCGAGGTCGAGCTGTCAAGATCCATTTGGACAACAAAACTACGGTGGCTTATGTGTCTCATCAAGGGGGCACAAGAAGTCGCCCTCTCTCTCAGGTGGCATGTCAATCTTCCTATAGGCAGAGAAGAATCTCAGCTCTCTTACAGCATCTTATCCCCCAGTGCCTGGGGATGTTTTAGCAGATTGCTTAAGTCGAGGCTTTGGAGATCACAACAAATGGGGCCTCAACCCCAAGTACCTATGCAAGATCCTCAGGGTCTGAGGGATGCCTTCAATAGATTTTATGGCATTGGAGGAGAATTGTCAACTGCCTTGCTTCTTCTCCCAGACCTGGCATCCACAGGCATTGGGTCAGGGTGCTCTGTCAAGGTCTTGGAACTTCCCCTTTGGTGTATGTGTTCCCGCCACTTCCATTGGCTTTCAAAATCCTGCTGAAGATTCAGCGAGAAAGGGTCACAGCAATAGTAGTCCTACCTTACTGGCTCAGGGAGCTGTGGTTCCCTCTGGCTTGGAGGATAAATGTGGGCTCACCAATCCCACTGCCTCCTTGTCAAAATCTCCTTCTGCAGAGTGGGGCCTGATACCCAAACCGCAGGAGAGGGGCCTTAACTGGCTTGGGTGTCTCGGGCGGTGTAGCGGAGACATTATAACAGGTTCATAAGAGGCCCACGAATGTAACCTATCACCGGATCTGG
The DNA here is from genome assembly GCA_037952925.1 of Lithobates clamitans. Taxonomy (NCBI): domain Eukaryota; kingdom Metazoa; phylum Chordata; class Amphibia; order Anura; family Ranidae; genus Lithobates; species Lithobates clamitans. The sequence goes on from JBBGZY010000140.1 coordinate 12,439,844, forward strand.
AATACTACAGAAAGGGGTTGGGACCTTGGATCTCCTTCAGTATCTAACATTTTGGAGTTTCTGCAGAGTGGTCTCTAAGGGTTAGCGTATAGTTCCCTGAAGGGTCAAATTCCCGCCTTGTTGGCTATGTCGTGTACAAGATATGCTCTACTTCCATTGGTGATCTGATTTTTAGGTGCAGCCATAGAAATTAGACCTCCAAAAGAGGGCTTAACACTAGTCTTGGGAACATTGCTGGTTCCTCAGTTTGATCAAGCTTTCTCTTGTTCATTATTTCTTTTAACTAGCCGTTACCTCGGCCAGAAGAGTCTCTGAGTTGTGCGCCTTCTCATCTAAGGAACCATATTGTTTTGTGCTCCCAGACAACATAGTTCTTAGGCCGATACCGAGCTTTCTACCTAAGGTGGCCACATAATTTTTTATGAACTGGGAGGTCATTCTCTCAGCCTTTCCGATGGATACAGCTGATGATGAGTGGAGTAGGTTAGACCTGTCCCAATGGGGCCTAAAAAGGGTATGCTAGCAACATCCAGAGTTGTGTCTTCCTGATTTGTCAAGACCATACATATTACATACAAAACGCTTGGCCTTCCTCCTCCTTCAGAGATCGAAGCCCATTCGAAGAGGGGTATGGCAGCATACGCAAAGGTCGCCCCTGAGGTAGTTTGCTGAGCAGCAAGCTGGAGCGCAATCAACACCTTTTATTAGGCATTACAGGCTTAATATGGCTTGTCTGCCTGAGGAAACATTTGGCTCTACGCTTATTACGGAGGCTGTTGCCCATTAAAAATTTGAGTAGCATTGCATTGAGGGTTTGGCTTATTTTTTATTTTTTGACTTCCCTCCCTTCTTAATATTGCTTGGTACATCCCATAGTATGTTGACTTTGGGAGGTCCAGGAATAAGGAAAATTGTTATCCATACTTATCGTAATTTTCCTTTCCTGGATCCTCCCCATGTCAGCCGGGGATTCCCACCCAGTTTATCCGTCGTGAGGCGGGGCTTTTTTTTTTTAACACTGGTGTGGGCAGACAGCCGCCCTTTATGGGCTAAAAAAGAGGTGGTCCTGGAGGGGTCAGAGGGGGCGGAGCTGGCCCATAGTAGGCTGACATGGGGAGGATCCAGGAAAGGAAAATTACGGTAAGTATGGATAACAATTTTCCTTAATATATATATATATATATATATATATATATATATATATATAATACAGCTGTGGAGAATTGCAGGTAATGAATTCAGCTGGTGGATAGGCAGTGCTGTATGTGTCAGCTCTGGTTCACATTGGTGTGATTTGACATGTCAAATCGGTGGCAATTGCAACGTTCTAATTGGTACGACTTTGGGGTGCGATTTGTATTAATATCAGTGCAGAAACCTGCACCATTGCCTCTGAAATCCAGACTGACATGCGGGAATGAAATTGTGTGAGTTTAGCTGAACGATTTCCTCCCGCTGTCATTGTGAACCAGGGCTCAAACTGGGCCTTTTTGTCTTTGTAATTCACCTGCAAATATCATTTGTAGAAATACAGATGTGCATATCTGCAAATAAACAAAAATAAAAAATACTAATCGTGGTTGCGATCAAAAGAGCGTCATGTTGATGGGGACAAGGGCCTCTTCCCGACAACCCTGGTCGGTGGTTGTCGGTCTGCGGGCAGGGGGTTTATCAGAATCTGGAAACCCCCTTTAACAAGGGGGCTCCCAGATCCTGCCCCTCTATGTGAATAGGTATGGGTTCACATCGTACCCCTTACCTGTTCACCAAAAAAAGCAGTGAAATGTAAAAAAATCAATAGCCGGTTTTTGACAAGTCCTTTATTGTATCTTCTTCCCTGGGCCGTCTTCTCCAGACACTGTCTCTCCTCCATTTTCTCCCCGAGCTGTATTCTCCCAGAGCCGTCTCTCCTGCCGCCGCTGTCTTCTCCATCTGCTGTGTTCTTTCGCACCGCCGGTTACCCACTAATAAAAAGAAATCCGCTCTTCTTCTGTGGCGGTCTTCCTCCGCTGTGTTGTCACCCTCTGTTTGGCGTCTCTTACATAGCCATGGAGCGGACTCTCCAGGTGACGTTATCGGATGGCCACAGAAGACCTCCACAGAAGAAGAAAGGCTTTTTTTTATTAGCGGGTAACCGGCTGCGCGGAAGAAGACAGCAGTGGGAGAAGACGGCAGCGGCAGGAGAGACAGCTCGGGGAGAAGAAACATCAAACACTAGTAAATGTACTTTCTATGTTTGATTGTGCTACGCCAAATAGGCTAGTAGTCAGCACTTCTACTATGAAAAACTCAGGCTTTGAAGGACTCATGGGTTGAAATCCCACAGGGAGATATTAGAAGATTGAATTGGTGAAAAAAGACAAATGACAATTAGCCAAAGCAGCATATGCTGAAAATAGGTGAATGCCAATTAGCCAATGCACTTTAATTTGGCTGATTCTATTATATTAACTCTTAAAAGGCATGCAATGGTATGTAAGTATTCAATAATATTATGGTGTGACATTCCAAACACCACACACTAGCTAACGGGCAGTTTACATTTCTTTGTTTGTTTATTTTAATTTGCTTGTGCACTGAAAAAATAAACACAGCTGGTGAATGGTAGGTTGGCTGATATTTGAACTCAGACTGTGAGTGCTGTGGAGACATCTGAGCAGACCACTAAGCCATTGTGCTAAGTACAAGACCTGCATAAAGTGTAGTATTATGAACATTTATGAAATAATTACCGCTTTATATTCACCTAAATTAAAAAATAAAAAATAAAAAACACAAAAAAACAACATACAACAAATAGGTAACCTAAATCTTAAATACATGTAACTTTACAGAATAGCAGACATTACTCTGTAATAATCAATCATAACTGCATTTGTTAGCAAAAGAAGAAAACAACTAGGAATACTAATTGTAATATACATCAATAGATGCACGGGTCATACATGGATCATACATGGATACATGGATCATGGTTACAGTGCAGTGCAATATAATAAATTAGTAGAAATTGGCATTTGCATATACCCGGAATCGCTAATTAGCGCTGATTTCGAATTTACTAACGATTGTTCGCCGCTAATATCACTCTTTTTCATTCACACATTCGCCTGTTGAAATTTTAATTGGCTAAAATGGGCGCTATTATTTGCAATAGTGCCCAGTACTTTCTGGCGCTATAGTAAATGACCCCCATAGTGTCTCACAGTCTGTGCCTAAAAAGTCCCACCCCTAAGGGGAAATCTTTGTACTGTATCCAAGTTAGAGATGTTGGCCAGTGCATAGCAGACTCAGTTTAGAACCTCCACTTCTTTAATATCTTCCTTAAATTCCAGGAAGAGATCATCACAGTCCTTCTGTTTTCAGACAGTGCTGTGGCCCAACTTCCCAATCCAAATGCAGTAAACCGGCTGCATGGGAGGCATTTTCTGTATGGCCCTACCCAACGAGCCCCCCAAAGAAAATGTCATGTCTGTAGAAAGCACGGATATAAGCGTGACACCTGCTATTATTGTCCCTCCAGTCTCGACCATCCTGATCTTTGCATTGTTTATTGGGTTTTGATGTACACATTTTGCGTTACATGTGAAAACTTGACTGATCTTCCAACTGGAGTATAACAATGGGTAATATAGAAGATAACTTATTACATCAGTATAATAGGTAAATTTAACACATATTGGTGTATCTTCATCTTGAGGTAGTGGTGAAGAGGCTCCAGAGGAAGAGGGGGGCACGGGTGGATAAGGGAGGGTTGGGGAGGGAAAGGAAGAAGTGGGGACAGAGGAAGGTACCAGCAAATTTCTTAGGGGGTACATTTCAACAGTCAACATAGGTTATTAAACTTTTACAGTACAACTGGGGTGGGCAGCCAAGAGGAGCACTTGTAGAGGAATTTGTCCATGGCTAGGTTTTTCCTGGCTACTGTTTTTTCCTCCATTTCGCATTGGTAGTTAAAATCAACTAGTGTCGACTTTAGAAAAGGGGGTTCGGTAGTTTCCACTGTCTGGTAATGAAAAAAAGAAATGGTGGGGAGTGCTGAATAAATATGTAAGAAAATAAATATATAAACCAAGTGTTAAACACAAATGATAAATTCTTATATGTAATACACACTACACCAGCCTACCTAAGTGAACCAAAAATATAAATAATATGACTACAACCAATTAAAGGTGATAGTACAAGGTGATTGCTAAATGGCCATAGCAAAATGAGTGATTGCAATATAAATATATAATCAGGTGAACAAACAAAGATGTAGCAAGAAAAAAATATAAATAAAAGTCCATCAATAAATAAACAAAACGTTGAAGTGAAATCCTTGTTTGAATCTTGACATCTAAATATGGACAGCAGAATCCTTTCACCATCACTGGAAACCACCCAAAAAGTGCTCATAGAATGGGTGTCAGCTTACCAGATGGAGTTGACCAATTTAATGAAAAAAAGGTCAAATAGTCTTTAGCAAGATAATGCTTGCTGCAATGGAGAAAGGTGGACCGGACTCCTGTCCTCACATCACAGGGTCTCACGTAAGGGATATAAAACAGATGGAGAGGAACCAAACATAGTGTAACACCGTTTATTGTAAAAATAGATAAAAACAAACATAGCCAAAGGGCTACTCACATAACAAGTGCCATCGCCCGGCACTGAGGCTGGAAAGCGTGTCTTTGTCAATGGGTAACCTGCTCTGCAAGAAGTTCCCAATAGATCGCGGCAGCGGCATGCATTCCACCCACAACAGACAGACAACCACGGGAAGCCGGATGTGATGTAATTGCGTGACCAAGTACCGCCTCGACGTACGTTTCGTTAAACACGTCTTCAAGAAGCGTACTTGGTCACTATGGAGATGGTTTAAATAATACTGATAATTAGCATAAAGGGATGGGTTGAATGCTTCGCAGCCTCAGTGCCGTTCACAAACACCCATACAACCGTCCCATACAGCATATTGACAGCAATACAAATAGAATTCGATATTAAATCTTGTACAAAGTGAGTAGACCTAAAAATGGTAGAGAACAATCATCATATGCTATAATACCAATAAAAATAAAATCGTAAACAATACCTATCAACACCGGACTAGGCCGATGAGATAATTAATAAGGAGTCATATAACCACCGATACCCAGTATGGGACGGTTGTATGGGTGTTTGTGAACAGCACTGAGGCTGTGAAGCATTCAACCCCTCCCTTTATGCTAATTATCAGTATTATTTAAACCATCTCCATAGTGACCAAGTACGCTTCCTGAAGACGTGTTTAACGAAACGTACGTCGAGGCGGTACTTGGTCACGCAATTACATCACATCCGGCTTCCCGTGGTTGTCTGTCTGTTGTGGGTGGAACGCACGGCGCTGCCGCGATCTATTGGGTACTTCTTGCAGAGCAGGTTACCCATTGACAAAGACACGCTTTCCAGCCTCAGTGCCGGGCAATTATGTGAGTAGCCCTTTGGCTATGTTTGTTTTTATCTATTTTTACAATAAACGGTGTTACACTATGTTTGGTTCCTCTCCATCTGTTTTATATCCCTTACGTGAGACCCTGTGATATGAGGACAGAAGTCCGATCCACCTTTCTCCATTGCAGCAAGCATTATCTTGCTAAAGCCTATTTGACCTTTTTTTCATTAAATTGGTCAACTCCATCTGGTAAGCTGACACCCATTCTATGAGCACTTTTTGGGTGGTTTCCAGTGATGTCCATATTTTGATGTCAAGATTCAGACAAGGATTTCACTTCAATGTTTTGTTTATTTATTGATGGACTTTTATTTATATTTTTTTCTTGCTACATCTTTGTTTGTTCACCTGATTATATATTTATATTGCAATCACTCATTTTGCTATGGCCATTTAGCAATCACCTTGTACTATCACCTGTAATTGGTTGTAGTCATATTATTTATATTTTTGCTTCACTTAGGTAGGCTGGTGTATTGTGTATTACATATAAGAATTTATCATTTGTGTTTAACACTTGGTTTATATATTTATTTTCTTACATATTTATTCAGCGCTCCCCACCATTTCTTTTTTTCACTTATGCACTGATGACTTTCTCATCCAGTTAGGGTGTAGCTGCTATTATTACACTTTATTTAATTTATATTCAATTTATCAACACTTTTTGGCGCAGAATTTTGTTTATATTTTTTCTCACTGTCTGGTAATGTTCATTTTTGCTGCCAGTAAAAGGTGTATGATTATGTCTCTGAATCTGGGAGGGAACTTTTCTTTGCCCAAATGGAGTAAAGCTAGTCATGGGGAGGGTTCTGTAGGGCTTTATGTTATGGAGGAGATTAGGGAGAAGAAGTCTCCAAAAGGAGCTGAGGGATCTGCAAAACCGGAGGAGGTGTGCAATTGTCCACACTGTGTCCTCTGCACAGTGTGCACCTAAAGCTACCTGAAGAAAATTGGTGGTGTTCTTCTGATCTTATTAGTACCACAGGCAGGCAGTTGATTCTGCTAGCTGCAGTATCAATATATTTATACATCCCAGTTTTGTGCAGCTACATCTCACTGCAGGCCATTAGTATGTCTGGAAGGCCAACAAGGAGAGGCAGACAGTCACAAGCCAATAAAAGAGGGCAAGCAGGCTCTGTGTCTAGAGGCAACAGTGTTGGTCGTGGAGACGGTGCATCCTCATCAGCACGTGGCCATGGGACACGCTTGTCCTTTTTTTCGGCAGCTGGGCGTGTTGAGCAGCAACATGCCGAAGACTTGGTAGAGTGGATGACCAAGCCGTCCTCATCCTCCTCATCCTCCTCATCCTCTCTCACCCAGGCTCAGGGTACTTTGTCTGGCAAAGCAGCTGCCAACAGGGCCTCTTTCCTTGGCTCATTGGCATCAGTCATTCCTTCCCTAGCCCCCCCATGTCCTCCTGAGGAGTCCCCCGAACTGTTTGACCACAGTGTTGGGTACATGCTCCAGGAGGATGCCCAGCGTTTTGAAGGTTTCGGTTCCCAAACGCCACTTTTTCTCACGAAAGGCGATTCCGGCTCTCTACCAGCATGTGGAAGGCAATGTCTTGGCCTCACTGGACAGGGCGGTCAGCAGTAAGGTGCATATTACTCATGACTCATGGTCCAGCAGGCATGGACAGGAATGTTACCTATCTTTCACTGGGTGACTCTACTGGCAGCTGGAAAGGATGTAGCACAGGGTGCAATAGTGCTGGAGTTTGTTCCGCCACCACGCCTCCAAAATTCTACTAGTGGTGATTCTGCCACACCTCTCTCCTCCACCACCTCCTCTTCTTCTTCTTCCATGGCCTCTTCCTGTGCTGATTTGTCCTCGGAACCAGCGGTGCTCCATAGGCGTTTAAGGGGCTACGCAAGCACGCAGGAAAAAAAATGCCATGTGGTGCTTGAGCTGGTGTGCTTGGGGGACAGGAGCCACACTGGTGCAGAGATTCTGTCAGCTCTGCAGGGGCAGGTTCAGAGGTGGTTGACACCATGCCAGCTTAAGGCAGGTATGGTGGTTTGCGACAATGGCACCAACCTCCTCTCCGCCCTCCGACAGGGACAACTGACCCATGTGCCCTGTTTGGCTTACGTCCTTAACTTGGTGGTGCAGCGGTTCTTGGGCAGGTACCCAGACTTACAGGATGTCCTGAGGCAGGCCAGCAAAGTCTGTGTGCATTTCCGCAGGTCATATAATGCCAGTGCTCGGCTGGCTGACCTCCAAATGGAATTTAACCTGCCCAAGATCCGCCTAATCTGTGACATGCCCACCATGTTGAACTCAACGTTGGCCATGCTGCAGCGGCTGCACACACAGCAGAGGGCCATCAATGAGTACCTATGCGACTATGGCACTAGGACAGGGTAAGGGGACCTTGTTTTTTTCCCCATGCCAGTGGGCTATGATTAGGGATGTATGCACTGTCCTGTCACCATTTGAGGAGGCCACAAGGATGGTGAGCAGTGACAGTGCATGCATCAGTGACACTGTCCCTCCTGTCTACCTGTTGGAGCACACGCTGCATGGAATAACGGACAGGGCACTTGAGACAGAACAGAGGGAGGAAGAGGAAGATTTCCTCACCTCTCAGGCCCCCTTTATCCAGACAGTGTTCCTGCATGCCCGCCGATCACACAGGAAGAGAAGAAGGAGGAGGAGGATTGTGTCAGCATGGAGGTGGAACCTGGCACTCAGCAGCAGTCTTCAAGGGATCATTTACAGTCCGAAGAAACCCATGGACTTGAACGTGGCTGGGAGGAGGTGGCTGCGGATCATGTCGTCCTTAGTGACCCAGAGGACTCTGGACTGAATGCCTCAGCAAACCCATGCTGCATGGCCTCCCTGATCCTGCAAAGCCTGCGGAAAGATCCTTGTATTCGTGGTATTAAGGGGAGGGATGATTACTGGCTGGCAACCCTCCTTGATCTACGTTACAAGGGTAAGGTTGCAGACCTTATCTTGCCATCACAGAGGGAGCAGAGGATGAAACATCTTCGGAAGGCCTTGCAGAAAGGTTTGTGCAACGCATTTCCAGAGCCTGGGAGGTTACAATTTCCTGGTCCTCCTGGACAACGTGCTGCTGAGGCTTCGGTCAGTCACAGAAAGAGCGGTGGAGAAGGTGGCCATCTGACCGATGCGTTCAGACAATTTTTTAGTCCGCAGCCAAAAGGTCTGATTGGTTCCAGCAACCATCGCCAGCATCTGATTCACATGGTGCAGGATTACCTAGGGGCAAGATCAGACTTGGACACCTTTCCCACCGAAAATCCTCTGGGTTACTGGGTCTTGAGGATGGATCACTGGCCAGAGCTTGCACAGTATGCAATTGAGCTACTGGCCTGTCCTGCATCCAGCGTTCTTTCGGAACGCACATTCAGTGCTGCTGGAGGCTTTGTAACTGATCACAGGGTGCGCCTGTCCACCAAATCGGTCGGTTGACCTTCATAAAAATGAATCAGTCTTGGATCACCAGCTACCAAGCACCTGATGCTGATGTAACCGATTGATTTTTTTTTTAAATGTGAGATCCCTTCAAGACTGCCTATGCTGATGCTGAATGACTATCCTGTCATGCTAAGTCACAATCCTCTTCCTCCTCAATTTTCAGAACATTTTTAGTTCTGGGCACCACCACCAGTGGCCAAGGCCCAATTTTTCTGCCCCTGTTTAACAGGGGCATGTAATTACAATTTTTGATGCAATACTTTGCAGCAGGGCTCATTCATACACTCTAACTATAGTATCTGTGAGGGGTTGCAGTGTTGTGGCACCAGCACCAGTGCCCAAGGCCCAATTTTTCAGCCCCTGTTTAACAGGGGCGTATAATTACAATTCTTGATCTAATATTTCACAGCAGGGCCCATTCCTGCACCCACCAAGAGTAACTGTGAGGGCTTACAGTGTTGTGGCAACACCACCACCACCAAAGGCCCAATTTTTCTGCCCCTGTTCAACAGGTGCATGTAATTGCAATTCTTGATATAATATTTCACAGCAGGGCCCGTTCCAGCGCCCACCAAGACTAACTATGAGGATTTACAGTGTTGTGGCACCAACACCACCACCAAAGGCCCAATTTTTCTACCACTGTTCAACAGGGGCATGTAATTACAATTTTTGATCTAATATTTCACAGCAGGGCCCGTTCCTGCACCCACCAAGAGTAACTGTGAGGGCTTACAGTGTTGTGTGCAGAGTATATATGGCAGGCCCCTACTTTCAAACATCCAACTTACAAATGACTCCTACTTGCAAACGGAAGGAGACAACAGGAAGTGAGATAAATCTACCCTAGGAAGGCAAATTCTCTTCTGTAAGAGATAATATGGGAAAAACGAGTCTACTCTTCACTGATGTTTTATCATCAATCCTTGTTTCACTAAAAACCCCAAATTTTCTAAAAACATTTGTCATTGGGATAGAAAGTGAGGTGAAATCTTCTGAAGAGGTGCACAGACAGCAAAACAAATGTTACAGGGGTGATAACCCTTCCCTATGTTTTCTAAAAAGCTTAAAAATAGATTTTTTGGCTGGATCTACACTTTAAAAATGTACCAGTTCAAAATTACAAACAGATTCTACCTAACAACAAACCTACAGTCCCTGTCTTGTTTGCACCACCTGTATGCTGCTGTTCAGAGTATATAGGGCCTGGGGGCCCCACGTCTTTCCTTTTTTTTAAAGGAGTGGGGGGTACCTATGCCGTTTAGCTCACTGATTTTCATCCATATTGCCGTCACCCGACAGTACATTAAAGCAGTTTTAAATGACTTTTATTCCTTTAAAAATGTCATTTTGTGCAGGGACTGTTCTAAGCACGGAAAACACGCGCCACTTAACAGGCATACTATAGACACCCCCCAGGAATGATATTTAAAGGAATATTTCACTTTTTTTTTACTTTAATCATCATTAAAATCACTGCTCCCCAAAAAACGGCAGTTTTTAAAACTTTTTTTGCATTAATACATATCCCCTGTGGCAGGACCCGGGTCCCCAAACCCTTTTTAGGACATATTAGCCTTTAAAATTAGTACTTTTGATTTTGAACGTTCGAGTCCCATAGACTTTAATGGGGTTCTAAAGTTTACGCAGACTTCGATGCAGGTTCTGATGCGAACCGAACCGGGGGGTTGTTCGGCTCATCCCTAGTTAAGAGTAAAATCTGTGGAGTGTTTCAGGGATGGAGGCTGCCAACGAAAGTTTAGAGGTTTTAAGGAAGTGGCTGATTCTTATGTGTGTGTGTCCGCTTCAGATTCTGGGAGATGGTATTCATTTTGGAGGTCCTTGAATGTTTTCAGTGTCTTTTGTGATGTGAGGTCTAGTAGAGAGATGATTCCATAAGTGCCAATGCTGGATTCTGATTTCTAGGATTTGGCCCATTAGTGCTCTAAGAGGTATGGAGTAGGAAGGCATGGGTTGATTAGGAGGTGTGTCATATGTAAACTTCTTCCAGGTCAGAAGTGATGCTTTCGCTGGCGGGGAGGAAGGTGATGTAGATAGTGGGGAGCCCACAGTAGTGAGAAGAATAGTGTCTGATGGTGTATGAGTTGCGTGGTGTGATGATTCTATACGACCAAATTTTGTTGGTTGAGGGGTGCCACCAGGGCTGGCCCTACCATGGGACCCAGTTGGCCCATGGGTTTTAAGAGGGGTGGCATTCAATGAGTGTGCAGCCCCTGCTGAGACAGTTTCACAATGAGCAGATTGTTCTGCTTGTCAGAGCCGCTAAGTGTGTGACACTGTCTCGTAATGTAACTGGATGCAGAGAGAGAGACCAGCTGTCAAAATTCAGCGTTGATGTCGGGGGTGGGCGGGACCCAGCAGCTATCTCACACCAGCCAATAGGATGAGATCTGGGCGGGCCGCTACATGTATGTGGCCCGCCCCCTTTCTTAAGCAGCTCAATCATTGGCTGGTGTTTGATATCTGCTGGGTCCTGCCCACCCCAGTTCCCACCCACGCCCCGATATCACCCTTGAAATTTGACAGCTGGTCTCTCTCTGCAATCAGTTACATTACATGAAAGAGTTTCACTAGCGTCAATATTGGCTCAAGGTGAAACACCCTCTTCTCTGTCAGTGTCAATCAATGCCACCTGTCAGTGCCAATCAGTGTTTCCATTTAGTGTCACCTGTCAGTGCCAATCAGTGCTACCTGTCAGTACCAGTGTTTCCAATCCGTGCCACCTGTCAGTGCCAATCAGTGCCACCTGTCAGTGCCAATTAGTGCCAGTGTTTCCAATCATTGTCACCTGTCAGTGCCAATCAGTGCTTCCAATCAGTGCCACCTGTCAGTGCCAATTGGTGCCACCTAACATCAGTGCCAACCAATGCCACCAATCAGTGCCAATCAGTGTTTCCAATAAGTGGCACCTACCAGTGCCAATCAGTGCAGCCAATCAGTGCCAGTGCTTTTAAACAGTGCTCATCAGTGCCAGTGCTTTTAAACAGTGCCCACCAGTGCCACCTATCAGTGCCCATAAGTGCTGCCAATCAATGCCCATGAGTGCCACCTATCAGTGCCCATCAGTGCTGGCTATCAATGCTGCCTATCAGTGCCCATCAGTGCTACCAATCAGTGGCACTAAATGCTGCCAATCAATGCTGCCTATCAGTGCCAATCAGTGCTGCCTATTAGTGCCAATCAGTGCAGCCTATCAGTGCCATTAGTGCTGCCAATCGGTGCCACCGATCAGTGCCAATAAGGTCCCATCAGTTCTGCCTATCAGTGCCAATTAGTGCTGCCAATCAATGCTTTCTATTAGTGCCATTCAGTGCCACCTATCAGTGCCAATCATTGCTACCTGCCAGTGCTGTCAATCTGTGCACTGAGTGCAGGGATGGGGCGATAAACTCAGCAGCCAGGCACTTTGTCCATGGGGGGCCTGGTGGGGCACAGCTGAAATCTGTTGATGTTTATTAATGTCACATGCTGATCTTTAGTATAATAGGTAATCATCACACTACTATTTACAATAAACTACTGATGGTAAACTAAAAAAAGTGTCAGTAAAAGGCCTGCCACTAAGCACTGTTATGTGTACCGACACCACAAGAAAAAAAAAGTGCAGCGCTAACTTACTGATCAATAACATAACAATAATGGTGGAATCCTTTAATGTATGGAAATCTCAATAGGCTTCAATATTACGACAATGCCAGTCTTTGATACGCAACTTCACATATAATACACATCAAACTGAAAATAAGACATACTGTATAAAATGAAACTTAGCAGGGATGGTGGACACCCCTCCTATAGATATTGGCTATTAAAAATGTCTTCATCAGTTTAGGCCAATATATATTCTGCTACATATTTTTGGTTAAAAAAATTGCAACAAGCGTATATTGATTGGTTTGCATAAAAGATATAATGTCTACAAAATAGGGAATAGATTTATGGCATTTTCAATCTGATTTTATGATAAATTTAATTTTAGTTATCATGATATAAAATAATAAATGTGGGGGCCTTTTGGTGGGCATGATTTTTTTTTTTTTTAGGGGGGGGCAACATTTCATTCTTGGGCCCATTCAGCACAATGTCTTGGGCCGGCCCTGGGTGCCACCAGTAGTATAGTTGGTCCAGGATAGAGGTGTAGTAATAGGTGTGGATATGGGGAAGCTCTACTCCGTCTTGGTTATGGTGTCTTAAAATATGGTTAGCGCATCTAGGAGGTTTCTTGTTCCATATGAATTTTGGGAGTTGTCCTTGCACCAAGGTGAAGAAGGTCTGAGGAACTGGTGATACTACTGTGCGAAAGAGATATATGAGTTTGGGCAGGATCATCATTTTGAATGAGGCTATTCTTCCCAGTGTAGAAAGGCCAGAAACTCTCGTTTGGTAGAGTATTTGGGGAAGTTGTTTTTGAGTTCTGTAGTTTAGGTCATATAGCTGGTGTGGGTATGGCGATAGTTTAGTTCCTAAGTAAGGAATAGCCTGAGTAGCCCAGGTGAAGGGAAGCTTCTGTTTTAATAGTGATTCATCTTGTTCAGAGAGGTTCACTGGAAGGATTAGGGATTTGTTGGCATTGAGTTTGTAGAAAGATACTGAGCTGAACTGGTAGAGAATTTCTTGGATCACCTGTAATGATTGGTTTGGGTTGAAGATCATAAGGATGACATCATTCACAAACAGACTGATTTTGTGATATGTACCATTACAGGAAATTCCCAAAATTTGTTGGTCAGTCCTAATTTTGAATGCTAAGGGTTCCATTAGGACAGCAAATATGATTGGGGAGAGTGGACAGCCTCGGCATGTGCCATTGGAGATCCTGAAGGGTTTGGATAGCATACCTTCAGTTAGGACTCTAGCGGAGGGGTTGGAGTATAGAGAGAGTATTGCCGCCTGAAACCAACCTATGATACCAAATTTGGAGAACACTGCCTGCAGGAATCCCTCATGCACCCTGGTAAATGTCTTCTCCGCATCTAGGGATAGGAGCAGAGAAAGAACTTTTGGCTGGGTGGCTCAGTGGATTAAGTGAATAACTCTTTTTGTTGCATGTGGAGCTTGTCTATCAGGTACGGAACCAGCTTGGTCCTGGTGGATCAGAGTTGGTAAATGGAGGATTAGTCTGGATGCTATAACTTTGGCTAGTAGTTTGACATCAGTGTTAAGAAGAGATATAGGTCTGTAGTTGGTTGTGAAGGTGGGGTCTTTATCTGGTTTAGGTATGGTTGTAATGATAGAGCGTAGCATGTCCAGTGGGAAGGAACCCGAGAAGGCAGCAGAATTGAAGAGATTGGTAAGATGGGGAGAAAGAATGTTGGCAAATTGTTTGTAGTACTCATTGACAAATCCCTCTTTGCCTGGGGATTTGTTGCAGGGGAGGGATCTGATTGTGTCACGAATTTCATTTCTCGTAAAGCTGTGCAGCTGATACAAGGTAATCGATGGGAGGTTAACTGTTGACAGGAATTCCTGGATGAGGGGGTCTGTAGGCTGTGGGGTAGTGGGGTCTGTAGCTAGATTATAGAGGGATGATTAATAATCACCAAAGACATTGGAAATATCCTGAGGGTTGCTTAGTAATTGCTTTGTGGTAGGGTGGTGTAAGGCTGCAAATTTACTTTTAGTTCTTTGGGTTTTGACTTGGCAGGCAAGTAAGGCATTAGCTTTGTTCCCTAGTTTAAGATTGGTTTCAAATTTGTAAAGTAGTATGGAATGAAGTTTTGATCTGTGAGTGAGAATCTTATTAGTATGGGATGGGGTTTGTTGATTGATTTTTTCTAGTTGGTCGATTTGGGATAGTATTTCCTCAATTTGCTGCATCCTCTGCCTTTTAATCTTACTATTCAATTTGATAAGAACGCCCCGCATGTACACTTTGTATGTAGACCAAAGAACAACTCGCTCAATGTCCGGCTGATCATTGAGTTCAAAGAATGAACGGTGTTCATGAGCAATATTTTGGATAGTAACCTGATCTGCAAGAAGAGAGGTGTTGAGTCTCCACATGCGAGATGGGCCCATTATCCACTCTCCCACAGTGATGGTGACATGTGCGTGGTCTGACCACTCAATGTTCCAATTGTTGAGTCTGTGATGTCTTGAAGCATCTGTTTATCTACTAAAAAAAGATCGATGGGAGAATAGGGCAATTGAGATGGTGAGAAGTAGGAGAAATCCCATTCAGAGCATGGTGGCATCTCCAGATGTCATATAGTCCATTTGCTTGAAGATATGGGTTCAGGGTAGGTCATCGGTGATGGGAAGTTGATTTGATGTCCATGTCAGAGTCTCCAATTATATTAAAGTCACCTCCTATTATAACTTTGCCTCTTTTGATATGGTTACTTTTTGTAGACCTTTGCAGAAGTGAATTTGCTGTTTATTTGGGATATAAATGTTGACCAAGGTGTATGGGATTCGGTTGAGGTCACAAATCAGTATCAAACAGTGACCCTGTGAATCCGCAAGGGTTTGGTGTAGGTTGAAGTGTAAGGAGTCCTTGATGGCAGTCATGACTCCATTTTTTTTCTTCCCCATTTGTAGGGGATTTTGTGGTTCTGAAGGGCTTTAGTGATTATTGCGAGTTACCTGCGATTTTCCATTGTCACTTTGGAGAGGTCAGCATGGAGATTGATGGAGGAAAAGGGTTCAGGGAGTCTAGCCGTGCATTTTGCTGCATATATAATGTGTTCCTTGGCTGTGAAAAAATGGATGCGAGCTAGAACATCCCTCGGTGAAGATGGTGACAGCTGGGGAGGTTTAGGGAGTCGATGTACTCTGTCAATCTCCAGATCAGGATTCAGAGAGAGGCTGTTGGAGGAGCTGGAAGCCATAGTAGATGAGGAGCTGAGGGGGAAAGAAGTGGGCGAGTACCGCTGCTGGAAATTCTGCCGACAGTTCTGTGAGTATTTTATGATCTGTGGAAGCTCTGGAGCCTTGTAAAGAGGAGGTGGAATCCTGGTGTCCATTCTGTGGTTGTGTCATCTGCTCTGCATTGGGGAGACACCTGATGCCTGACTGTGCAGTTGGATCGCTTTGGTAGATCACTGGAGAAGGATTGAGTTCCAAGCGACGACTGACTTATTCAACTTTCTGATTGTTGAAGAATGTACTGCCTGGTGGCACGTCCCATTGCCTCAGCTTCAAGTTCTACAGACTGCACTTTGCTGCTTTACATCTGCCAGCGTGTCTTTCCCAGATGAATGTGAGCACGCATAGTATGTTTTGAGTAGACTAGCTTTGAGTCTCTTTGAATTGGTGCTGTTTTTTGGAAGAGATGAGCTTTATGAAACTCCTTTGAAAGACATTCTTGACTCTGTGCAGCATCACTAGTTTTAGTTGCAGCTCCAGACAACTTTATAGGTCCTGGGGAGACCGTTCTTTCCCTGAGCTTGGTGAGACTACTGTTCAGTGGTCACAGCGATCTGGTAAGCAGGTTATCTACTCACCTGGGTGTGGAGCTGGACGCGCTTTATATGAATGATTTCTTCATGACTTCCTCCTCTACAACTTATAATTTCTATCCACACGGATGGGTGCTACCCCCTTGTTATCTATTGAATCTCAATGGGACTCTGCTTTAGTTTTCTTTCACCTGATGAATTGATCAATATTATCACTAGAGCTGCATTTATTTTGCATATTTAATCTCCAGATCACGATTAGTCAGATCAGGGATTAGTGTGCTCATGAAGGACTGTAGGAACTTTGTCAGGTCAGATAGTTGGACTGATTCTGGTATATTGCGGAATTTGATGTTGTTCCTGTAAGAGCAGTCCTCCAGGTTTGCCAATTTGCATTGGATTAGTTGGATCTCATCTTCATGGTCTGTGACTGCATCCAATATTTCATTGTGAGCAGTGTACAACTCATCCACTCTGGCTTCTAAAGTGTTAATACTCTGGTCATGCTGTTGTACAGACACAGACAATGAAAATACAGCTGTGGATAAGTCAGTGTACAGAGTCTGCTTTAAGGACAGGAGCATATTCTTCGTTGTCTGTTCTGACAGGGGCTGGTCTGATGCAGGGAACGAGTCAAGCAGTGATGATTTCTGAGGAGGAGGGAGAGAAAATAGGCAGGACGCTGTGCTGTCCTAATTGTTCTCTGGTCCCTCTGTTCTAATTCTCAATTTAGTATGGCTGGCTGTGGAGGGTGAGTTAGGGGGAGAGGACTCACCATTGTGGGGGAGATCATCCCGGAGAGCTGGTCGTATAACTAATCAGGAGGAAGAGAAGAAAGCCGCGCTGTGTTTCCCTGGGTCCTGCCGGTGCCATCTTGTCTGCTGTTCAGGCTGGGAGGGGATAAGAAAGCTGTGAGCTTCCGAGGAGATTTAAACTCCTTCCTCCACTTAGACATCGCAGTAGGATTTGTGCTGGTGTGCTGCGGGAGTAAGGGGGAACAACTGTGACCCTGTTTGGGGTAGCTGGCTGGTCGCTAGAGCCGGGTTTTCTGCAGAGCTGCGAGATCAAGCAGCCATTCACTTGCACCGCTAAGCCATGCCCCCTATAGGGGATGTACTAAACTGCATATTGGGATGATGGGATGATTGGATTATTGGCTGCAATACTGAGAACTCTCACTAGATGTCAGTGTACTATATACACATATATATGGTAATGACTCTGTTGTTTCTCAAAATATGTTATTCTTTCCTGCAGTGCTTGATACAATGTTGCAAGAAGCAGTTGCTAATGTTTAACTCTTCACTTGCTGATATATATGCAGCTGTACAACAGGATACAGAAGTAATGTAATAATTACAGTTGACCTGTTTTTGACGGGAATATGGGTAGAATTATTTTTTCACATGGGGATTATTGGAGGAATATAATGTTAACACCC
Organism: Lithobates clamitans; assembly: GCA_037952925.1. Classification (NCBI taxonomy): domain Eukaryota; kingdom Metazoa; phylum Chordata; class Amphibia; order Anura; family Ranidae; genus Lithobates; species Lithobates clamitans. The sequence continues at coordinate 12,457,632 of JBBGZY010000140.1, forward strand.
GACAATGAACATATTTAACCCATTATTAATAATAATATGCATATACTTTTTCTACATGGAGATTATGGGTGGAATATTGTAGTTAGACATACATAGGAATATATTAAACCAATTTCTGATATAAATATGTATATAATTATATTTCTACATGGGGATTATTGGTGGAATATTGTTTATAAATATACATAGTAACATATTAAACCCATTTATGATATGAATATGCATGTAATTATTTTTCTACATGGGGATTATTGGTGGAATATTGTTTATAAATATACATAGCAACATATTTAACCCATTTTTGATATGAATATGCATGTGATTATTTTTCTACATGGGGATTATTGGTGGAATATTGTTTATAAATATACATAGCAACATATTAAACCCACTTTTGAAGAGAATATGCATATAATTATATTTCTACATGGGGATTATTGGTGGAATATTGTTTATAAATATACATAGCAACATATTAAACCTATTTCTGATATGAAAATGCATATAATTATTTTTCTACATGGGGATTATTGGTGGAATATTGTTTATAAATATACATAGCAAAATATTTAACCCATTTATGATATGAATTTGCATGTAATTATTTTTCTACATGGGGATTATTGGTGGAATATTGTTTATAAATATACATAGCAACATATTAAACCAATTTCTGATGAGAATATGCATACAATTATATTTCTACATGGGGATTATTGGTGGAATATTGTTTATAAATATACATAGCAACATATTAAACCTATTTCTAATATGAAAATGCATATAATTATTTTTCTTCATGGGGATTATTGGTGGAATATTGTTTATAAATATACATAGCAACATATTAAACCAATTTCTTATGAGAATATGCATATAATTATATTTCTACATGGGGATTATTGGTGGAATATTGTTTATAAATATACATAGCAACATATCAAACCTATTTCTGATATGAAAATGCATATAATTTTTCTACATTGGGATTATTGGTGGAATATTGTTTATAAATATACATAGCAACATATTAAACCCATTTCTGATGAGAATATGCATATAATTATATTTCTACATGGGGATTATTGGTGGAATTATGTTTATAAATATACATAGCAACATATTTAACCCATGTATGATATGAATATGCATGTAATTATTTTTCTACATGGGGATTATTGGTGGAATATTGTTTATAAATATACATAGCAACATATTAAACCCATTTCTGATGAGAATATGCATATACCGTATTTATCAGCGTATAACACGTACTTTTTTCCCCTTAAAATCAGGGGAAAATCATGGGTGCGTGTTATACGCCGATCCTCGCTAATTGTGATCTATCGGAGCGATCGCCGCGATCGTCGTCGACATTCACATAGCGTGTAGTTTTAAATATGGCGCCGTGGAGTTCGGAGGGACTCGGCGGAGCTGAACGAGTGCCACCGAGATCACAGTTACTGGGCGGAGCCGAGATACACATAGCCGAGTGTTCTCGGCTCTTTCCGGCGCCGCTTACAGTCATGCCCAGTCCCGCCATTGGACCTATGTTATGTCCATCATAGGGCGGGACTGGGCGTGACTGTGAGCAGCAATGAGAAGAGCCGAGTACACTCAGCTATGTGTATCTTGGCTTCGCCCAGTCACCGAGACCCTCCGAACTCCACAGCGCCATATTTAAAACTACACGCTTTGTGTATGTTGGCGGCGATCTGTCCAAGGCAAGCATGTAATGGACACTGGGGGCAAGGCTGCACTGACCACTGGGGCAAGGCTGCACTGGGGCAAAGCTGCACTGACAAGGCTGCACTGACAAGGCTGCACTGGGGCAAAGCTACACTGACAATTCTGCACTGGGGCAAAGCTGCACTGACAAGGCTGCACTGGGGCAAAGCTGCACTGACAAGGCTGCACTGGGGCAAAGCTGCACTGACAATTCTGCACTGGGGCAAAGCTGCACTGACAATTCTACAATGGGGCAAGGCTGCACTGACACTGAAAAGGCTGCAATGACACTGACAAGGCTTCAGATGGACACTGATGAGGCTGCATTGATGGGCATTTAAATGTAAGTTTTTTTTCCTTAAACTTCCCTCCTAAAAGTTTTTTCCTTAAAATTCCCTCCTAAACTTGGGGTGCATGTTATACGCCGGTGCGTGTTATACGCCGATAAATGCGGTAATTATATTTCTATGGGATTATGGGGATTATTGGCGGAATGATGTTTATAAATATACATAGCAACATATTTAACCCATTTCTGATAAGAATATGCATATAATTATTTTTCTACATGGGGATTATGGGTGGAATATTGTTTATAAATATACATAGGAACCTATTTAACCTATTTCTGATAAGAATATGCATATATTTTTTTCTACATGGGGATTATGGGTAAAATTCCTTAGCTAAACATCCTATGTAATACATTTGACCTGTTTCTAATAGGAATATGGGTAAAGTTATTATTTTTTAGGTTGATTATGACTGGAATATCATTTACAATAACTTTTAACATATTTAACGCCCCATAATGCACTGGGTCATCGCAGTGCATTTCTCACTGATGATTGGCCAAACATGCACTATGACCCGCATGCTTTGGCCAATCACAGCGCCATCAGCAAAGAGCCATAATTGGCCAAAGGCAGGATGCCTTTGACCAATTATGGCTCAGGGGGTTAAGTCCATGCCACACACTATATAAGGCCGCCTGCACATCAGCCTTGTGTAGAGTGTTGCTGGCGGAGAAAGAGATAGAGAGAGAGTTTCATTTCATTTACTTTGAGTAGGCAGCTTATTCAGTTAGCTAGATCTCACTGCAGACCATTCCTGCTGTGCTGTTTCTAATATATTTCAAGCAGGCAGTTGATTCAGTTTCCTGCAGTGTATTTAATATATATATACAGTAAAACCTTGGTTTGAGAGTAACTTGGTTTGAGAGCGTTTTGCAAGACAAACAAAATGTTTTATTAAATTTTGCCTTGATATACAAGCGATGTCTTGATATAAAAGTAGCGTCATGTCTTGATATACAAGTGCTTCGGATTACAAGCATGTTTCTGGAACAAATTATGCTCGCAAACCAAGGTTTTACTGTATATATATAAATATATATCTATATATAGATATATATATTCATATCCATCCACTGTATACAGTTTAGCTAAATCTCACTGCAGACCGTTCCTGGTGTACTGTTTCTAATATACTTCATACAGGCAGTTGATTCAGTTAGCTGCAGTGTATTTAGTGTATATATAGTCTAGTCTAGCCAAGCCTATACCTGACTGCAGGCCATTCCTGGTGAAATTTTTCTAGTAAACTTCAGGCGGTGTTTTGCTAATCCAATTTTACTCCATGTCTGGAAGGCCACCAAGGAAAGGCAGACGCTCACAGGCCACTAAAAGAGGGCAAGAAGGCTCTGTGTCTACAGCCAACAGTTCTGGTCGTGGACACGGTGCATCCTCCGTACGTGTCCGTGGGGCTCGCTTGTCCATTTTTTTGACAGCTGGCCCTGTTGAGCTACAACAAGCAGAAGAGTTGGTAGAGTGGATCACAAAGCCGTCCTCATCCTCCTCATCCTCTGTCACCCAGCCTAAGACAAGTTTGGCTGCCAATGCAGCTGCCAAAGCAGACTATTCCATTGGCTCAATTACATCAGTCACTCCTTACCTAGCCCCACCATCTTGTCTTGAGGAGTCCCCCAAACTGTTTGACCACAGTGTCGGGTACATACTGCAGGAGGATGCGCAGCGTTTTGAAGGCTCCGATGATGGTACCCAGGTTAATGATGAAGGCAGTAATGTGAGCCCAGAGAGAGGGGGTGCCCAAGAAGGACAAGAAACTGTCAGTCATGTTCCCCCAGCAGCAGCATACTGCCAGGTTTGCTCCAGTGGTGAGGAGGGAGGGGAGGATGAGGTCACTGACTCTACGTGTGCCTGATAGAAGAGGGGGGAGGCACATCTCCAATGAGGCAGAATGCCCTCCAGGAGCCAGATTAAGGACAACCAACCAACTGCATCACACCGCATAGCTCCGCATGTGCAGGGCACTGCTGACACTGCGTGTTTTTTCAAAATTTCTTTGGTGTGGGCCTTTTTTGAGACGTGTGCAGCAGATCGTACTATTGTTGTTTGCAACATATGTCTGAAGCTTATCAGGCATGGCCAAAACAGCAGCTGCTTGGGCACCACATGCTTGACCAGACATATGTTGAGCTCCCATGCAGTCCATTGTCAACAGTACTTAAAAGACCCACACCAAAGAACAAGGCGGACCTCTCCTTGCTCCTCATCAGCTAGGATCTCCAACCCCACTACACCTTCAGTCCTCTCAGAGACCTGCACTGAGAGGAGTGAAGGTGTAGAATTAGGTGTCCCAAGCACTTGTGGGCAATCTGCTAGCGGTAAACCTAATTTTGATTGTAGCAGGCAAATTTCCCTACCCCAGTTGCTAAACCGTCAAAAGAAATTCGGTCCCAGCCATCCACATGCTCAGAGGCTGAATGCTAGTTTGGCTAAATTGCTAGCACTCCAACTACTGCCTTTTCAGCTGGTAGACTCTGCCCCCTTTCGAGAATTTGTGGAATGTGTGGTACCTCAGTGGCAGGTTCCCAAACGCCATTTTTTTTCTCGCAAGGCCATTCCGGCTCTCTACCGGCATGTGGAAGGCAATGTCTTGGCCTCGTTGGACAGGGCGCTCAGCAGTAAGATGCATATTACTGCTGACTCATGGTCCAGCAGGCATGGACATGGACGTTACCTTTCTTTAATGGTGCACTGGGTAACCCTGCTGGCAGCTGGGAAGGATGCAGGACAGGGTGCATTAATGTTGGAGCTTGTTCTGCCACCATGTCTCCAAAATGCTAGTAGTGGTGATTCTGCCACACCTCTCTCCTCCACCCCCTCCTCTTCTTCTTCCTCTATTGCTTCTTCCTGTGCAGATTTGAACTCAGAACCAGTGGTGCTAAGTAGGCATTCTAGGGGCTACGCAAGCACTTAGGCAAAAAGATGCCACGCGGTTCTTGAGTTGGTCTGCTTAGAACAGGAGCCACACTGGGGCAGAGATTCTGGCAGCTCTGCAGGGGCAGGTTCAGAGGTGGTTGATGCCACAACAGCTTCAGGAAGGAATGGTGGTTTGCAACAATGGCACCAACCTCTACTCCACCCACCGACAGAAACACTTGACCCATGTTCCCTGTTTGGCTCACGCCTTAATTTGGTGGTGCAGCGATTCTTGTGTAGGTACCCGGGCTTACAGGATCTCCTGAGGCAGGCCAGAAAAGTCTGTGGGCATTTCTGCCGGTCATATAATGCTAGTGCTCAGCTGGCTGATCTTCAAAAAGGAATGCAACCTGCCCAAGAACCGCCTCATCTGTGACATGCCCACCAGGTGGAACTCAACGTTGGCAATGCTGCAGCAGCTGCACATGCAGCAGAGGGCCATCAATGACTACCTGTGCAAGCATGGCACCAGGACAGGGTCAGGGGAGCTTGGCTTTTGGCCAGTGGCTAATAATCAAGGATGCACGCACTGTCCTGTCACCATTTGAGGAGGCCACGAGGATGGTGACAGTGCATGCATCAGTGATACTGTCCCTCTTGTCTACCTATTGGAGCACATGCTGCGTGGAATAATGGACAGGGCACTTAAGGCAGAAGAGAGGGAGGAAGAGTAGGACTTTCTTAACACCCAACGACCCCTTTATCCAGACATTATTTCTGCAGGCCTGCCTATGACACAGGAAGAGGAGGAGGAGGAGGATTGTGTCAGCATGGAGGTGGAGTCTGGCACTCAGCATCAGCATCAGTCTTCAAGGGATCGTTTTCAGTCCCCAGAAACCCATGGACTTGTAGGTGGTTTGGAGGAGGTGGCTGTGGATCATGTCATCCTTAGTGACCCAGAGGACTCCGGACTAAATGCCTCAGCAAACCTACGCTGCATGGCCTCCCTGATCTTGCAAAGCCTGTGAAAGGTCCCTCGTATTCGTGGTATCAAGGAAAAGGGATCAGTACTGGCTGGCAACCCTTCTTGATCCACATTAAAAGGGTAAGGTTATACAGCTTATACACTTAAACAGCCTTCGCAGAGGGAGCTGAGGATGAAACATCTTCGGGAGGCCTTGCAGAAAGGTTTGTGCAATGCGTTTCCAGAACCTGGGAGGCTACAATTTCCTGGTCCTCCTGGACAACGTGTTGCTGAGGCTTCAGTCAGTCATAGAAGGAGCGGTGGAGAAGGTGACCGTCTGACCGATGCGTTCAGACAATTTTTTAATCCACAGCCCCAAGGTCTGATTGGTTCCAGCAACCATCGCCAGTCTGATTTACATGGTGCAGAAATACCTTGGGTAAAATCAGACTTGGAGACCTTTCCAAACGAAAATCCACTGGGTTACTGGGTCTTGAGGATGGATCACTGGCCAGAGCTTGCACAGTATGCAATTGAGCTACTGGCCTTTTCCTGCATCAAGCGTTCTATCTAAACACACATTCAGTGCTGCTGGAGGCTTTATAAGCGATCAGAGAGCGCCTGTCTACAGACTTGGTTGATCGGCTCACCTTCATAAAAATGAATCAGTCAAAAATAGGTTTAATATGTTGCTATGTATATTTATAAACAATATTCCACCCATAATCCCCATGTAGAAATATAATTACATGCATATTCATATCATAAATGGGTTAAATGTGTTGCTATGTATATTTATAAACAATATTCCACCAATAATCCCCATGTAGAAAAATAATTACATGCATATTCATATCATAAATGGGTTAAATATGTTGCTATGTATATTTATAAACAATATTCCACCAATAATCCCCATGTAGAAAAATAATTATATGCATTTTCATATCAGAAATAGGTTTAATATGTTGCTATGTATATTTATAAACAATATTCCACCAATAATCCCCATGTAGAAATATAATTATATGCATATTCTCATCAGAAATGGGTTTAATATGTTGCTATGTATATTTATAAACAATATTCCACCAATAATCCCCATGTAGAAATATAATTATATGCATATTCTCATCAGAAATGGGTTTAATATGTTGCTATGTATATTTATAAACAATATTCCACCAATAATCCCCATGTAGAAATATAATTATATGCATATTCTCATAAGAAATGGGTTTAATATGTTGCTATGTATATTTATAAACAATATTCCACCAATAATCCCCATGTAGAAATATAATTATATGCATATTCTCATCAGAAATGGGTTTAATATGTTGCTATGTATATTTATTTTTTTTTTTCCAAAAAAGCTTTATTTAGCAAAAATAAGATTGCGGTATAACAAAGTTATGTATGATACAATCACAAATAGCAAGCACTTTATATCTCATTACAAAGTTGTGGAGATCATGTCTTGAATCCAGTTGTACAGTTTCTATTGATAATTCTTAAACATTATGTGTGAGTATCTCAACTCACTTTAAGATTATAACACTGTATAATAGACAAAAACAAAAATAAGGAAAGGTAAAGAGGGGGGGAGATATGTGAGAGAAAGGGATGAGAAGAGTATATGAGAGAGGCGTAGTTTCATTCTATGTTGCTCGGGGCTACTTAGGCTATGTCATCTCAGTCTGGCGTTTTAGATAGTATGATCTACAGGAAAAATAATCATTCAATCAATCTGCGTTGCAGTAAAGTCTTTGGAGTATTTGAATATGAACCAGGCTCTCCATAAATTATGAAATTTATCTGTCCTTTCAGTGGACATGGCTACTGTTTCTTCCATTCTGTATATTGAATCTACCTCTAGGAGCCATTCTTCTAGCGTGGGTGAGTGTGTTGTTTTCCAGTGTCTAGGTATTATGGTTTTTGCTGCGTTCAACATATGTCTTACCATTGACTTTTTGTATCTACTTAGCGAGTAGTTTGAGATGTGTAACAAGCAGCATTCAGGTGAGAGAGCTATGCCAGTTTCAGTTATTGCTTGTATCTTTGCACAAACGGAGTCCCAAAATGCCCGTATTGCAGCATGTCCCCCTTTGCGGAGCCACATCTCCAGCAGTTCTCAGATGTCTCCGGGAACCATGAGTGTAGTCTGGCCGGTGTGAAGTACCAATTTGTCAAGAGTTTGTATGACGTTTCTTGATTACTGGTGCTAATTGAGCATTTGTGAGCCAGAATACAAGCATTGTTCCATTGTGTGTCAGTGAAAGATTTTTGCAGCGCAGTCTCCCATTCTAGCCTATGTTTACTCTGATGGTTATCCTGACTAGGCCGTAGCCAGCTGTAGATTAGAGAGGTGGCTTTGTGTACTTGTTCTCCTGCTAAGCAAATTTTTTCGAAGCATGTTTGTTCTCTCAAGAATTTTTCTTTGTTTGCGGGGCAGAGAATATAGTCATGTAGTTGTCTGTATTGCCAGTGAGTAAAGTGTTTGGCCTGTAATTCCGTCTGTAGTTTGGTGAAAGTTTTTAGTTTGCCAGTTTCAAGGCAATGGGCTACTGTCAGTGGTGTTTGGTCATCTCTATGAGGGAAAGATTTTGTCGTGTGTCCTAAGGCAAACTCTTTGTTCTTAACCAGTGGGGTTAGAGGGCCTGGGGAGGACGCAAGGTTGTAAAGCTGTGAGACTATCTGAAAGATTTTTAAAGTTGGCCCTATTGTGGGGTGTTCTCCTACTTCAGTTGTACGAGCGTCTTTGTTCACCCATGGCAAAAACCTTAGTGGTGTCTCTGTGTTTAGGCTTTCTAGGTTGACCCACGCCTTGGAGCGGGCGTGACAATTCCAGTCCAGAATGCGGGTCAAATGCGTTGCATAGTAGTAGAGCTTAAAATGTGGTAAATTAATACCTCCCTCAGCTTTCATCTTCATCATTGTTTGCATACTAATACGCGGTTTCTTCCCTGCCCAGATGAAATCTCTAAGAGTTGCCTGTAGTGAGAGGAAGAACTGTTTAGGTATTAGGATGGGCAGTGTGTGGAACAGATATAGGGCTCTGGGAAGGACCGTCATTTTTATTGCCGCCGCTCTTCCAAACCATGAGAAAGGTTTAGAATTCCATTGTTGGAGATCCTGTTGTAGGGTGCTTAAAAATGGGAGGAAATTTTGGGTATAAATGTCTTTTAAATCAGGAGTGAGCCATATCCCTAGGTATTTTATTTTAGAATTTACCCATTTAAAGGGGCAGTTTGATTTGGTGACCTCTAATTGTTGTGGCGTTAAAGAAATATTAAGGGCTTCAGATTTTTCGTAGTTAATTTTAAAGTTGGATATGTATCTAAATAAACGGAGTTCTTTTATCAGGTTGGGGATCGACGTGTGTGGTTGTGTGATCGCAAACAGCAGGTCGTCTGCATATGCCGTAATTTTATAGCAGGTCTTACCCATATTCAAGCCTTTGATAGATGCGTTTCCTTTAATCGTACGTATATAGGGTTCTAGGGTTAGGATAAATAAAATTGGAGATAGGGGGCATCCCTGCCTTGTGCCATTTTGGATTTTTACTGGTTCTGATAGTGATCCGTTGATTTTTATCCTAGCCGTCGGGTTTTGATACAGCGCCGAGATCCATTGTAGTATATTTGTCTTGAGGCCCACATGCTCGCAGACTGCGAACATGTAATCCCATTCCACTCTATCGAAGGCCTTCTCCGCGTCCGTAGACAGGAGAAGGCCCTCTGTGTTAGTCTTTCTAAGTGAATGGATGAGATTTAGAGCAGTTATAACATTATCACGAGTCTCTCTTCCTTGCATGAACCCTGCTTGTTCAGGTCCCACAATATCCTGCAATACGTTACTAATTCTTGTGGCTATAATCTTGGATAAGAGTTTCATGTCTAAGTTGAGTAACGAAATTGGTCTGTAGCTCGAACAGAGATTGGGGTCCTTGCCAGGTTTGGGGATAACTGTTATGTGTGCTGTATTGAATGAGGGTGGCAAGTTTTGAGTTGATGAGAGAGAGTTTAAAGCCTGTAATAAGGGTTTTGTCAGAAGGTGGGCGAAGGTCTTATAATAAATAGCTGTGTAACCGTCCGGGCCTGGGCTTTTCCCTGTTTTTAAAGATTTGATCGCTTGCATGAGCTCCACTTGCTCTATTGGCTTGTCTATTTCCAAGGCATCTAGCTCAGTAATTTTTGGAATACCACTTTGGGTTAAGTATCGTGCTATAATCTGTTTTCTCGAGCCCTCCATTGCCTCAGGTCTGTGTGAAGCTGGGAGGTTATAGAGCTTTGAGTAGAACTCATGGAACTCTGCCGCGATCCTATCTGTGTCATGCAACAGTTTATCTTCTTTATTCTTTATGCTCGTGATAGTAGTGGTAGATCGTATGTCTCTTAGGGCCCTTGCCAAGAACTTGCCACTTTTATTACCATGTTCATAGAAAAAGCCTCTTCGAAAAAATAAGATTCGTTTGGCCTGTAACTCTAGTTTTTCTTGGACCTCCTTCCTTGCTATTAAAAGCTCATTGGCCGCACTCACTGCCAATGATCTTTTATGCTGGGTTTCCAATTTTTGTACTTTGTCTAGTGCAGCTTTTAATTCTTTTGCTTTGTTTTTTTTTTTAATTGAAGCTAGACTAATGAGTTTGCCTCTTAGTACACATTTATGTGCCTCCCAGATCATGATATGTGGTACCTCTTCTGTTGAGTTTTCTTTAAAATATGTTTTTATGGCCTCCGTCACTTGTTCTAAAGTTACAGGGTCTGTAAGCAGCGTTGAGTTTAGTCTCCAGCCGCCTTGGCTTTTAGGAGCAGTATGGAGTAGCAAGGTTATGGATGTTGGAGCGTGATCTGATATTGTCCTTGTTCCTATATGTGCTTCCTGCAGTAAACTCAGATCTCTTTGTGTTATAAACACAAAGTCTATACGGGAGTATTTGTTATGTAGTGGGGAAAAATAGGTAAAGTCTCTGTCATGGGGGTGTGCTATGCGCCACGTGTCTTTTAGATTTAGTTTATTGAGTAGAACTCTGATCTTTTTGAGAGCACGGTATGTTAGGGATGATTTGCCGTTGGAGGTATCCTGGAGAGGTTCCAGTGGAACATTGAAATCCCCTCCCAGTATTATACATCCAGAGGCAAACTCCGTGAGCACGTCTATCAGTTTTTGGCAGAAAGTGACATGGGCTGAGTTCGGAAAATAAACATTAGCCAGCGTGACTGGTCTCTTCCCAATTGAGCCCTTAAGAAGAAGGAACCGGCCCCCAGGGTCCGCTAATTGTTGAGATAGTTCAAAACCTGCGTTTTTCCCAATTAAAATGGAGACGCCTTTTGTTCTGGACTCTGAGTTTGCTGCGTGATAGGCCTTAGTAAAGTACCTGTCAGTTAGTTTAGGTATGGCATTTGCTTTGAAGTGGGTCTCCTGGAAAAAAACAAAGGCCGGCTTCTTCTTCCCCAGTAGCCTCATCAGTTGTGTGCGTTTTTGTGGGGTATTAAGCCCTCTTACGTTATGCGATATTACTGTAGGGCTTTTGCCCATTGTGGAGTAGACCATGGTAGCAAAAATCAGCTTAAATGGTACGATACGCTAGAGCTGTTCAATCACATATAAGAAAATAAATAAAGTAAATAAATAAAGGAAGAGTCTTCTAAGTCAAAATCGTATGAATTGTAGAAAACAATTAGGAAGTAAAAAAGAAAAAAAAGGGGGCTAGGAAGAAGAAAAGGAAAGGGAGGGGGGATGAAAGAAGAAATTGGATCTCACTCTCGACAGAAGGAGAGTGGAATCAGTGTTAGTGTTAATTAACCTCTAAGTAAACCCCTAGAGTGATGTATTCAGATTGGGGCCTGAGCAGGCGCACCGGTGAGACCCCACCTGGGTAGGGTGTCACCAATATGCCCACCTTTGGCTCCCACTGCGGGGGAGGTGGAGGGTACGTCCCGGGTAGTATCTACAGAATTTGTCGTAGACTGCTTTAAAATTTAGTGAGAGTATGTCACTCAATTTAGACAACTCCTCCTCCCTCGGACTCCTATAATATTTCTAAAGAAAAATCTTAACTTGAAAAACGACAACCGACATCTTTAAGAGATGTTAAATCTTAACTGAGAACATCTTCCGTCCAATAGATAAGTTTCAGGCAAAAAAAAAAAAAAAAAAATATTATGAAAAACGCCTATATCGCCTCGACCAGCAGTTTATGGGAATCCTCCCTTGTCGTCTATGTCACAGTTTCCTTGATGACCAAGAAGTCCTTGGCGGAGCCGTGGATGGAAGGCCACAGCCTGTTTGCAAGTATGACAGCCGGCTAAGGGCTGCCCTCAGGACAAATTGTGACCAAATAGAACGTTGCTGCTGGCACTCTCACTTATCCCAAAGGGACCTTTAACGAGAACAAAATCAAAAATGCAAGGTCTGTAAAACAAAAACAGGGAGAAACATAAAATGGAAGTGTGAGGACTAGACCTTCTCCAATTCCCCAACAACTGTGAAAAAATCTTGATTGTAGGTCTTAAAACACCCCATCTATCAGTCAGGGACCGACGTTTCTTATAATTTCCTTCATCAATCCGGGTCAGATTCAGGCAGTAGAGCCCTTGCCACGTTAGCATGTTTTTTAGTAGAGCTGGGGCCTGGTGTGTTGTGCTTCTGGAACTTCCCTTTCTTGTAGGGTGGTTTGACCGGCGTTGATTGGGGTGAAGGATGTGCCTCTTGTGTAGTTGGGGGTGTGCAGAATTCTCCATACCATTCCGGTAAATCCATGAGTGGTATCTGTAGGTCCTTACAGAAATCTGGTAGTTCCATAGGTGTGCGTAGAAACAGTTGTTTGCTTTGGAAGGTAGCATTTAGGGCAAAAGGAAACTTCCATCTGTAAGGAATGCCTTGTTTGCGCAATACCTCCAGCAGAGGGCGTAGAGCTCTTCTGTTATTAAGAGTGATTGGGGATAAGTCTTGATAGATGGAGATTTCGGTATCATTGAAGGTGATATGTTCATTTCGCCTGGCTTTGGCCATAATGTCCTCTTTCAGTTTAAAGTTGGGTAAACAGCATATTATGTCCCGTGGAGGTGCGGTGTCCGCCGGTCTGGGTCTCAGGGCTCTATGTGCTCTATCAAAGTCAATAGGAGTATCTGTTTGGCGCTCTAGTAGTTCATTGAACACATATTGCAGGGCGGAGGTGATGTTGCCCGGTTCAACCGATTCGGGGACCCCTCGCACCCGAATGTTGTGCCTTCTCCCTCTGTTGTCGAGATCTTCCAGCTGACGATTCATTTCTATGAGTCGCGCTGTGTGGGAGTTAGCGATTTTGTCTAGGCGTGTAATCGCCTTATCTCTCCTTTGGCCCGCCATCTCAACCCCCTCCATTTTCCCTGATAGTGATAACACATCTGCTTTAAGTTCTGTTATGGCAGAGAATAGTGTACCTTTAATGTCTGCAGCGATTTTCCTCATGGCAGTGAGTGTGAGAGGTAGCTCCGGAGTCAGGGTGTCTCCTACCTCATCCTCGTCAGCGTACTGTGAGTCCTCACTGAACTCCTCTTCCCCACGAGGCTGCGCCATCTTGGACTGGGCCTTGCTTCTCCGGGGCTGAGTTTTAAAGATGTCTGGGATGTTTCTCGAGCCGGACAGAGTGGCCGAGCGGCGGGGGTGGTTGCTGGAGTTGTGGCGTGTTAGTCTGCTCATCTTCGCTGCTATCGTCGGTGTCGTAGATGCTATAGGAGCCGAGGGCTGAGCGGAGCTCCACTAGTCTGCTGCCTTCCTCATCGCGCGCCAAGCCACGCCCCGCTATGTATATTTATAAACAATATTCCACCAATAATCCCCATGTAGAAAAATAATCGTATGCATTTTCATATCAGAAATAGGTTTAATATGTTGCTATGTATATTTATAAACAATATTCCACCAATAATCCCCATGTAGAACTATAATTATATGCATATTCTCATCAGAAATGTGTTTAATATGTTGCTATGTATATTTATAAACAATACTCCACCAATAATCCCCATGTAGAAATATAATTATATACATATTTATATCAGAAATAGGTTGAATATATTCCTATGTATGTCTAACTACAATATTCCACCCATAATCCCCATGTAGAAAAAGTATATGCATATTATTATTAATAATGGGTTAAATATGTTCATTGTCGGGTGTTAACATGATATTACTCCAATAATCCCTATGAGAAATAATAATTCTACCCATATTCCCATCAAAAACAGGTCAAATGTAATTTTTACATTACTTCTGTATCCTGACGTACAGCTGCATATATATCAGCAAGTGAAGAGTTAAACATTAGCAACTGCTTCTTGCAACATTGTATCAAGCACTGCAGGAAAGAATAACATATTTTGAGAAACAAAAGAGTCATTACCATATATATGTGTATATAGTACACTGACATCCAGTGAAAGTTCTCAGTATTGCAGCCAATAATCCAATCATCCCATCATCCCAATATGCAGTTTAGTACATCCCCCCCTATAGCCCTTCTTTTCACCCTCATTCATTATTACTTGTTCCTAAAAGCATACTTCTTTGGTGTTAGTGGTGGCTGTGTCTGCTGTCTGTGATATGGTCTCTGCATCTTTTTTTCTTAATTGCTGTTAAACCAATACAAATCAATAAAATGAAAACAAAAAATACATATAAAAATCTATTTAAAAAAAATAAAATAAAAATCAGTAAAGAAATAAAATTAAATATGTACTAAATTGATTTACAATTACAGTAGTAAAGTCAAGTGCTATAAGCATTATAACACACACTACAGGTGTCTAAAAACACTATTGAGTGGCCAGTATTTAAAATCTCTTATTATTCCAGCCAACTGTGCCACACTCTCTAAATAAACACTTTCAGTGATTTGCTCCCATAGATTCCACTTTGCCTGTTTCTGTGACTCCTCCTGGTAAGTTTATTACCAAAATCACAGTGTATATATGGGTACATCTATTCTGCACTGGGCTGCTTTCAAACTGATACACAAGTGCAAGGCAGTGCACCTGTGGGTTACCTGCACTGAGCCATAGACTTATGTTATTACCTGCAGGTTTAGTGTGCATTCAGAAAGTGCACCTATCTCCAATCTGTTCCACTAAAAAAAACAGAAGGGGATCCGACCCCTTCCGTCTAGTGGATCAGATCGGTGGGCCTATAGAGTAGAGCGGGCATGGACGTGTCATCCACCTGCTCTGCTCATTATGGCCCATTACCGATTATCAAGTCACTTAAGTGGCCCTCTTTCTTCTAAAGGTTGGGCACCCCTGATGTAGACCAGCTGGTGTCCTCTATGAGCTTGCTCAGTTTCAGTTTCCTTCTAAGCACTTAATTTTCTCCTTTTTCTGTGAACAACATTACCACATCTCAGGGAGTAAATGTACAGTGCAACATCCCAAATCACAGAAACAACATTTGAAGGATCACCTTCAGACAGAAAGGGATTTTTGAGGCAACATACTAAAAATAACAACCCAAATAGATAAAACAATGTATTTATTCATTTACATTAAAATAAATGGCAGACTAAAGCCTCAGTCGCTATACAAAATGCAGTTATATACCAAATATTAAACTCAATACTGATGCATAATTTCTGACGCATTTCACAGTCCTCAACTGCTTCATCAAGGGCATTGCAGGAATATCCAAAAATTTGGAAAAAGATTTTGACAGTACACACAAAATCATAAATTGAACCTAATAATTTTCATCAAAAGTAAAATTGATGCCATTTAGAGCTTACTACAACATCTATTGTGGATATGACAACCACTAGCCATTGAGAAGGTGTTACACAAAGAATCTAAATACAATCCCCCCCAGCAGACAATGGGAGAAGGTAAGTTGGACACTGAATCAGACAGAGGAGGGACAGGGGCCACAGCTGATCACCCGAGCACCACTGCAAAAAAAAAGATAATGTCAGGGCTGGGCTCAACCCTTCCTTCTCAAAGCTGACCACTCAGCTGTCGGCTCATTGCCAGCACCTATCTCTATACAGTGACTCACCTGTGGATGATATCCTGCTGGTCAGTCCTGCCTACTTAAGCCGTCCAGTCCAGATGATCTCTGCCTTCGCATTGGTCACATCTCTAGAAACGCTCTCCTGTGTTCCTGTTAACCACCTTAATACAGGGCATTTACACCCCCTTCCTGCCCAGACCAATTTTCAGCCTTCAGCGCTCTCACACTTTGAATGACAATTACTCAGTCACGCAACACTGCACTACGGATGAGCTTCGTGTTCGAATCGAACGCATGTTTGACCCGAATATTGCCTGTTCGGTCGTTTGCCGAATTACAAATGATATGGGCCGTTTGCGCCAAATTTGAGTGGCGCGTCACGGCCCATCATTCACTGCGGCATCGCAGTGCATTGCTGGCTGATGATTGGCCAAGCATGCACTATGACCCGCATGCTTGGCCAATCACAGCGCCATCTGTACTGAGAGATGTAATTAGCCAAAGCCAGGGTGGCTTTGGCCAATTATGGCTCAGGGGGTTTAGTACACGCCCCACACTATATAAGGCCGCCTACACGGTGGCCCTGGGTAGTGTGTTCCGGCATTGAGAGAGAGATAGATAGATACACAGAGAGGCAGTGTCATTTGATTTAAGTTAGATAGAGTATAGAGTAGGCAGGCGAGTCAGTTAGCTGCACTTACAGTGTATTGTGTAGATATATACATCCTAGGTGTTGTATATATATATACACACACTGTATTTAGTTTAGCTAGATCCGTTCCTGTTATTCTCTTCCTCCTACTGACAGGCAGGCAGGTGTTTTTACAGTATTTACAGCTACCTGAAGAAAATTGCTAGTGTTCTTCTGATCCTTTTAGTCCTATTAGCTACAGTATTTACAGTTAGTGTAGTGCGTCCTCTGCACAGTGTGCATCTAAAGCTACCTGAAGAAAATTAGTGTTCTTCTGATCCTATTAGTACAGTACCACAGGCAGCTGCAGTATTTACAAGTTATTGTAGTGCGTCCTCTGCACAGTGTGCACCTAAAGCTACCTGAAGAAAATTAGTGTTCTTCTGATCCTATTAGTACAGTACCACAGGCAGCTGCAGGATTTACAAGTTAGTGTAGTGCGTCCTCTGCACAGTGTGCACCTAAAGCTACCTGAATAAAATTAGTGGTGTTCTTCTGATCCTATTACTACAGTACCACAGGCAGCTTCAGTATTTACAATTTAGTGTAGTGCGTCCCCTGCACAGTGTGCACCTAAAGCTACCTGAAGAAAATTAGTGGTGTTCTTCTGATCCTATTAATACCACAGGCAGGCAGCTACAGTATTTACAGTTAGTGTAGTGCATCCTCTGCACAGTGTGCACCTAAAGCTACCTGGAGACAATTGCTGTTGTTCTGCTCTAGGGATGAGTCGAATACCCCCCCCAGTTCGGTCCGCGCCAGAACCTGCAAACGGACCGAAAATTCGCACGAACGTTAGAACCCCATTGACGTCTATGGGACTCGAACCTTCGAAATCAAAAGTGCTCATTTTAAAGGCTAATTTTCATGGTATTGTCCTAAAAAGGTTTTGGGGACCTGGGTCCTGCCCCAGGGGACATGTATTAATGCAAAAGAAAACTTTTAAAAACGGCCGTTTTTTTGGGAGCAGTGATTTTAATGATGCTTAAAGTAAAAAAAAAAAAAAGTGAAATATTCCTTTAAATATCATACCTGGGGGGTGTCTATAGTATGCCTGTAAAGTGGCACGTGTTTCCTGTGCTTAGAACAGTCCCTGCACAAAATGTAATTTTTAAACGAAAAACAGTCATTTAAAACTGCTTGCGGGTTTAATGTAATGTCGGGTCCTGGCAATATGTATGAAAATCAGTGAGACAAATGGCATGGGTACCCCCAGTCCATTACCAGGCCCTTTGGGTCTTGTATGGATATTAAGGGGAACCCCGCACCCAAATTAAAAAAGGAAAGGTGTGGGGCCACCAGGCCCTATATACTCTGAACAGCAGTATACAGGCGGTGCAAACAAGACAGGGACTGTAGATTTGTTGTTAAGTAGAATCTGTTTGTAATTTTGAACGGGTACATTTTTAACGTGTTGAACTCCAGCCAAAAAATCTTTTTTAAGCTTTTTGGAAAACATAGGGAAGGGTTATCACCCCTGTGACATTTGTTTTGCTGTCTGTGCTCCTCTTCAGAAGATTTCACCTCACTTTTTGTCCCAATGACAAATGTTTTTAGAAAATTTGGGTTTTTTTGTGAAACAAGGATTGGTGATAAAGCATCAGTGGAAAGGAGAAATGTTTTTCCCATATTAACTCTTACAGGAGAGAATTTCCCTTCCTAGGGGTAGATTTCATCTCACTTCCTGTTGTCTCATTCCGTTTGCAAGTAGGAGTCATTTGTAAGTTGGATGTTTGAAAGTAGGGGCCTGCCCTATATACTCAGCAATTTGGGCCTCAGGTGTTGTTGTGGCCACAACACTGTAAGCCCTCACAGGGCCCTGCTGTGAAATATTAGATAAAGAATTGTAATTACATGCCCCTGTTGAACAGGGGCAGAAAAGTTGGGCCTTTGGTGGTGCTGGTGGTGCTGGTGCCACAACACTGTAAGTCCTCACTCGCTCTTGGTGGACGCAGAAACGGGCCCTGCTGTGAAATATTAGATCCAGAATTGTAATTACATGCCCCTTTTGAACAGGGGCTGAAAAATTAGGCCTTAGGCACTGGTGCTGGTGCCACAACACTGCAACCCCTCACAGATACTCTAGTTAGAACGCAGGAACGAGCCCTGCTGCAAAGTATTGCATCAAAAATTGTAATTGCACGCCCCTGTTAAACAGGGGCTGAAAAATTGAGCCTTAGGCACTGGTGCTGGTGCCACAACACTGCAACCCCTCACAGATACTCTAGTTGGAACGCAGGAACGAGCCCTGCTGCAAAGTATTGCATCAAAAATTGTAATTACACGCCCCTGTTAAACAGGGGCTGAAAAATTGGGCCTTAGGCACTGGTGGCGGCGCCCAGAACCAAAAATGTTCTTACAAGCTATTAGCGTGATCATTAAGGAGTAAGAGGATAATTACTCAGGATAGTCACTCAGCATCAGCATAGGCAGTCTTTGAAGGGATCTGAGATTTCAAAAAAAATTATTCGGTTACATCTGTGCTTGGTAGCTGGTGGTGATCCAAGACTGATTAATTTTTATGAAGGTCATTCGATCGACCAAGTCGGTAGACAGACGCACCCTGTGATCGGTTACAAAGCCTCCAGCAGCACTGAATGTGCGTTTCGAAAGAATGCTGGATGCAGGACAGGCCAGTAGCTCAATTACATACTGTGAAAGCTCTGGCCAGTGATCCATCCTCAAGACCCAGTAACCCAGAGGATTTTTGGTGGGAAAGGTGTCAGATCTTGGCCATAGGTATTCCTGCACCATGTAAAACAGACGCTGGCGATGGTTGCTGAAACTGATCATACCTTGGGGCTGTGGACTAAAAAATTGTCTGAACGCATCGGTCAGACAGCCACCTTCTCCACCGCTCCTTCTTTGACTGACCGAAGCCTCAGCAACACGTTGTCCAGAAACAGGAGTTTGTAACCTCCCAGTCTCTGGGAACGCGTTGCACAGACCTTTCTGCAAGGCATCCCGAAGATGTTTCATCCTCTGCTCCCTCTGCGATGGCAAGAAAAGGTCCGCAACCTTACCCTTGTAACGTGGATCAAGGAGGGTTGCCAGCCAGTATTGGTTCTTCTCCTTGATACCACGAATACAAGGATCCTTATGCAGGCTTTGCAGGATCAGGAAGGCCATGCAGCGTAGGTTTGCTGAGGCATTCGGTCCGGAGTCCTCTGGGTCCCTAAGGACGACATGGTCCGCAGCCACCTCCTCCCAGCCACGTACAAGTCCATGTGTTTCTTGGGACTGATCCCTTAAAGACCGCTGCTGATGCTGAGTGCCAGGCTCTACCTCTATACTGACACAATCCTCCTCCTCCTCCTCCTCCTCCTCTTCCTGTGTGATCGGCGGGCATGCAGGAACACTGTCTGGATAAAGGGGGCCTTGAGAGCTAAGGAAGTCCTCCTCTTCCTGCCTCTGTTCTGACTCAAGTGCCCTGTCCATTATTCCATGCAGCGTGTGCTCCAACAAGTGGACAAGGGGGACAGTGTCACTGATGCATGCACTGTCACTGCTCACCATCCTCGTGGCCTCCTCAAATGGTGACAGGACAGTGCATGCATCCTTGATCATGGCCCACTGGCGTGGGGAAAAAAAAAACAACCTCCCCTGACCCTGTCCTGGTGCCATAGTCCCACAGGTACTCATTGATGGCCCTCTGCTGTGTGTGCAACCGCTGCAGCATGGCCAACTTTGAGTTCTACCTGGTGGGCATGTCACAGATTAGGCGGTTCTTGGGCAGGTTAAACTCCTTTTGGAGGTCCACCAGCCGAGCACTGGCATTATATGAGTGGCGGAAATGCACACGGACTTTCCTGGCCTGCCTCAGGACATCCTGTAAGCCCGGATACCTGCCCAAGACCCGCTGCACCACCAAGTTAAGGACGTGAGCCAAACAGGGCACATGGGTCATTTGTCCCTGTCGGAGGGCAGAGAGGAGGTTGGTGCCATAGTCTCAAACCACCATTCCTGCCTTAAGTTGGCGTGGCGTCAACCACCTCTGAACCTGCCCCTACAGAGCTGACAGAACTTCTGCCCCAGTGTAGCTCCTGTCCCCCAAGCACACCAGCTCAAGCACCGCATGGCATCTTTTGGCCTGCGTACATGCGTAGCCCCTTGAACGCCTACGGATCACCGCTGGTTCCGAGGACAAATCAGCACAGGAAGAGGCCATGGAGGAAGAAGAAGTAGAGGGGGTGGAGGAGAGAGGTGTGTCACAATCATTAGTAGTGGCATTTTGGAGGCGTGGTGGCGGAACAACCCCCAACACTAGTGCACCTTGTCCTGCATCCTTCTCAGCTGCCAGCAGAGTCACCCAATGCGCCGCAAAACTTTGGTAACGTCCCTGTCCATGCCTGCTGGACCATGAGTCAGTGGTAATATGCACCTTACCGCTGACCGCCCTGTCCAGCGAGGCATGGACATTGCCTTCCACAGGCCGGTAGAGAGCCAGAATCGCCTTCTGTGAGAAAAAGTGGCGTTTGGGTACCTGCTACTGAGGAACCGCACATTCCACAAACTCACGGAAGGGGGCAGAGTCTACCAACTGAAAAGGCAGCAGTTGAAGCGCTAGCAATTTTTCCAAGCTAGCATTCAACCGCTGGGCATGTGGATGGCTGGGAGCGAACTTCTTTCTGCGGTGCAGCAGCTGGGGCACTGAAATGTGCCTGGTACAATCTAACGTCGGTGTACCGAAAGCAGTTTGCCCACAAGTACTTGGCTGTGACACACCTAATTCTACACCTTCATTCCTCTCAGTGCAGGTCTCAGAGAGGACTGAAGGTATAGTGGGGTTGGAGATCTCAGCTGATGAGGAGCAAGGAGAGGTCCTCTTTGTTCTTTGGTGTGGGTCTTTTAGATACGCTTGCCAACGAAATGCATGGCAGGTCAACATATGTCTGGTCAAGCATGTGGTGCCCAAGCAGGAGATGTTTTGGCCACGCAAGATACACTTGAGACATATGTTGCAAATAGCAGCAGTGCGATCTGAGGCACTCATCTCAAAAAAGGCCCACACCAAAGAACTTTTTGAATATTGCGCAAAGACTGCAGCACCCTGCACATGCAGGGCTTTGGAGTGTGATGCAGTCAGTGTGCTGCCCTTAGGCTGGCCCCTGGAGGGCATCCTGCCTCGTTGGTGATGTGCCCCCTCCTCCTCCTCTCTCCTATCAAGCACCCACGTTGAGTCAGTGATCTCATCATCCCCTCCCTCCTCATCACTGGAGCAAACCTGGCAGTATGCTGCAGCAGGGGGAGCATGACTGCCAGATTGCTGTCCTTCTTGGGCACCCCCTCTGTCCGTGCTCACGTTACTGCCTTCATCTAGCTCAGTATCATCATCAGAGCCTTCCAAATGCTCGGCATCCTGCTGGAGCATGTACCCAGCACTGCGGTCAAACAGTTCGATGGACTCTTCAGGAGAACATGGTGGGGCTAGGGAAGGAGTCACTGATGACATTGAGCCGAGGGAAGAGGCCGCTGCTTTTCCAGACAAAGTACCCTGAGCATGGGTGAGAGAGGATGAGGAGGATGAGGACGGCTTGGTCATCCACTCGACCAAGTCTTCCGCATGTTGCGGCTCAACGCGGCCAACTGCCGAAAAAAAGGCCAAGCGTGTCCCACGGCCACGTGCTGATGAGGATGCACAGTCTCCATGACCAGCACTGTTACCTCTAGACACAGAGCCTGCTTGCCCTCTTTTATTGGCTTGTGACTGTCTGCCTCTCCTTGTTGGCCCTTCCAGACATACTAATGGCCTGTAGCTGCACTAAGCTGGGATATATATATATATATATATATATATATATATATATATATATATATATATATATATATATATATATATATGTACTGATGCTGCAGCTAGCAAAATCAACTGCCTGCCTGTAGTATGAGAACACCACCAACCTTCTACAGGTAGCTTTAGCTGAACACTGTGCAGAGCTTGCAAAAAACTAACTTGTAGCTTATTTAGCTGCCTGCGGTAGTGATAGGATCAGGAAAACACCACCAACCTTCTACAGGTAGCTTTAGGTGAACACTGTGCAGAGCTTGCCAAAAATTAACTTGTAGCTTATTTAGCTGCCTGCGGTAGTGATTGGATCAGGAAAACACCACCGACCTTCTACAGGTAGCTTTAGGTGAACACTGTGCAGAGCTCGCCAAAAAATAACTTGTAGCTTATTTAGTTGCCTGCGGTAGTGATAGGATCAGGAAAACACCACCAACCTTCTACAGGTAGCTTTAGGTGAACACTGTGCAGAGCTCGCCAAAAACTAACTTGTAGCTTATTTAGCTGCCTGCGGTAGTGATAGGATCAGGAAAACACCACCAACCTTCTACAGGTAGCTTTAGGTGAACACTGTGCAGAGCTCGCCAAAAAATAACTTGTAGCTTATTTAGCTGCCTGCGGTAGTGATAGGATCAGGAAAAGACCACCAACCTTCTACAGCTAGCTTTAGGTGAACACTGTGCAGAGCTCACCAAAAAATAACTTGTAGCTTATTTAGCTGCCTGCGGTAGTGATAGGATCAGTAAAACACCACCAACCTTCTACAGGTAGCTTTAGCTGAACAGTGTGCAGAGCTCGCACTACACTAACTTGTAGCTTATTTAGCTGCCTGCGGTAGTAATAGGATCAGGAAAACACCACCAACCTTCTACAGGTAGCTTTAGCTGAACACTGTGCAGAGCTCACCAAAAAATAACTTGTAGCTTTTTTAGCTGCCTGCGGTAGTGATAGGATCAGTAAAACACCACCAACCTTCTACAGGTAGCTTTAGCTGAACACTGTGCAGAGCTCGCACTACACTAACTTGTAGCTTAATTAGCTGCCTGCGGTAGTAATAGGATCAGGAAAACACCACCAACCTTCTACAGGTAGCTTTAGCTAAACACTTTGCAGAGCTCGCAAAAACATAACTTGTAGGTTTAGCTGAACACTGTGAGGAGGACGCACTACACTATCTTGTAGCTTTAGCTGAACACTGTGCAGAGGTCGCACTACACTAACTTGTAGTTTTCGCTGAACACTGTGAGGAGGACACACTACACCAACTTGTAGCTTCAGCTGAACACTGTGAGGGGGAAGTCCTACCCTGACTTGTAGCTTTAGATGAACACTGTGCAGAGTACCCAACATTTGGCCCTCACAGCTAGGGGTTTTTTGCCTTCCTCTGGATCAACGACAGGGGGGTAGGCAGCCGTACCCTCCTTAAGTACCTTGCACCCACACCAGCCCATCGCCACACCACTTCAGAAGCAGCGGGTAGCCAGTAGACCCCTCCATCCCCCCGCAAGTGGATCACCATCACATCAGTTCCACCATCAGAACACCTTTCCTACCAGCAACACCATCCTCCTCATCATGTGCAACTTTAAATACACAGCAGATACCATCCACAGGCTAAGAAACACCGCCGCAACTTTACCGATCGCCACTCAAAAAAGACTAAAAAAGAACAATTACTAAGAACCAACCCACAATCAACCAGGAAATGCAAGGAGACACCGATCCAACCGCAACAACTAGCATGCGCCCTGATCAACACCAGATCTGCAGTCAAGCACAGGCTGGAAATCCACGATTTCCTCATCGAAAACAACATAGATTGCCTCTTCATTACAGAAAGCAGGCTAAAACCTGACTGCAACACCATCCTAACGGAACTGGTGCCCGAGAACTACAGTATCCTAACCGAGCATAGAATCGGAAAAAAAGGAGGAGGCCTAGCAGTGATCTTCAAATCTCATCTTGGGTTCACCAAACCAAACGTGTAGAACTCAGTGCCTTTCATGGAAACACTCTCACTGCACCTCCAAACAACACCACAAGACACCATTCACATACTACTATGCTACAGACCACCAGGACCAAAGACCAATCTCCTCACGCCGCTCACTGAATTTTTCTCGATACACACCTTGAAAACCAAAAACCTGCTGGTACTTGGGGATTTTAACCTGTGGGCAAACTCTGCCCAAGACCTCACCGCAACCGCCTGCGTCAACCAAATGGAAGAACTTGGCCTTCAACAACTGATAAACTCTCCCACGCATGGTTCAGGACACACTCTAGATCTCATCTTCAAACAGAATATGGACATCAACGTATTTGACAACACTCCGCTACCATGGACGGACCACCATGCTATCAAATTTAAAATCACCACTAACACCATCCTCCAAAAACAGAAACACGTAACAGCAACACACTGAAATAGATCTCAGAAGAAACTTCACTCTGATCTCTTCAAAACCACATTGTCGAGCAAAATTCTTTTGCTAAACTCAAACCTCTCAACAGAACAAACGCTCAACTCCCTAAACAATGTACTACTACAAACAGCAGACTCCGTGGCGCCAAAACGCAGAACACTCATCCGCAAAAAAAACTCAAGTTGGTTCAATGGTACTCTCACCCTACTCAAGCAAGAACGTAGAAGAGCGGAAAGAGCATGGAGAAGAAATCCTACCAAGGAAAACCATGCTAACTACAAAGCACTCACGGGGAAATACCACAAGGCAATCTTCAAAGCCAAAAAAGAACATTTCTCAGACACCATCTCATCCGCATTAAACCGTCCGCGGGAACTTTTCAAAATAGTGACTCAGTCTATGAACCCGACCTGCTTAGAGCCCCCAGGAAACGATACTCAAGAATTCTGCAATGAGTTATCAGATTTCTTCATCGACAAAATCGACAACATTCGGAAATCAATCCATCAGAAAACAACTATCACCCTCACTGAACCAAAGCAAAAAGAGGATATCGACACAAACATCACTCAACCACCAAATTTCTTTTTGTCCCCAATCACCATAGACACAACTAAAAACATCATCAGAAGCCTTCGAGACAGCACATCACCGAACGACATCATCCCCACTAAACTGCTTAAAGAATGTTCCGACATCTTGGCCCCTATCCTAACACAGCTGATAAATCAATCATTCAAAGAAGGGACTGTCCCAACCTCCCTCAAGCAAGGCATCATCAAACCTCTGCTAAAGAAAGCCAATCTCGACCCTAAGGACCTTAACTGCCGTAGACCAATAACTAGCCTCAACGCCATCTCCAAGATCATGGACAAAGCAGTAGTACAGCAGCTACAACACCACCTGGACACACACCTCCTCCTGGACCCTCTGCAATCAGGCTTCCGCCCAGGCCATGGCACAGAAACAGCACTTCTCAAAATATGGGACGACGCCCTTGAAGCAGCAGACGACGGAGAACAGAGTCTCCTGGTACTGTTAGACCTCAGCGCAGCATTCGATACAGTGGACCACAATACTTTACTTGTCCACCTCGCTGAAGTAGCAGGAGCTACAGGTTCTGCTCTAAAATGGTTTACATCCTTCTTAGAGAATCGCTCCCAGACAGTGAAACTAGGAACATTCACCTCGGAAACCCGGGCAATCTCCTGCGGAGTCCCTCAAGGATCACCCTTGTCACCAGTACTATTCAACATATACATCCGCCCACTTCTCAATATCATCAGGAAAACCAACCTCTGCTTCCATTCATACGCTGACGACACCCAACTCTACCTTCGCATTAACGGACAAAAAGACCTTCATCAGCAATTACAGAAATGTCTCACCTTAATAGATGACTGGATGACCACCAGCTCCCTCAAACTTAATGGATCAAAAACAGAGCTTCTTCTCCTACATGCCAACAAAAATTCCAAAATAAAGACTCCGTGGACACCTCCCACCATCCTTGGACAGACCATCTCCCCAAACACCAAAGCCAAGAGTCTCGGAGTCATTTTTGACTCAGGAATGACAATGGACGCACAAATAGGATCAGTGGTGAGCGGATCCCACCATCTCCTCCGCCAACTACGCAGACTCATCCCCTTCATCCCAGAAGAGGACAAAGCGGCAGTTGTGGGAACAATCATCAATTCCCGACTCGACTACGCAAATTCGCTCTACGTAGGACTACCCCAATATCAGCTTGCGCGCTTACAACTCATCCAAAACACGGCGGCAAGACTGTTAACAGGAAAAAAACCCTGGGAATCCATCTCCCCCTCCCTAAAGAGCCTACACTGGCTAACCGTGAAGAATCGGATCACATTCAAGACCCTCTGCCTCACCCACAAATGCGTACAAGGAAACGCCCCACCATATCTCCGCGAGAAAATAAAACACTACACACCGAATCGCAGTCTTCGATCAGCCAACCAAAACCTCCTTACCGTTCCCAAATACCGCTACAAAGCAAAGGGAGAACGAAAATTCGCAGTCCAAGGACCTCGACTATGGAATGCTCTTCCAACTAACATCCGCATGGAAGAAAACCACCAGGCCTTCAGAAAAAAACTAAAGACCTTCCTTTTCTGAGAAGCTGACATCAGAGAATGCATCCAGCGCCTTGAGGCAATTCAGTTCGCATTTGCAGCGCTTTACAAATCATTCATTCATTCATTCATTCAGAGGTCACACTAAACTAACTTGTAGCTTTAGCTGAACACTGTGAGGAGGACGCACTACACTAACTTGTAGCTTTAGCTGAACACTGTGCAGAGGTCTCTCTACACTAATTTGTAGTTTTAGCTGAACACTGTGAGGAGGACGCACTCACTTGTAGCTTTAGCTGAACACTGTGCAGAGGTCGCACTACACTAACTTGTAGTTTTAGCTGATCACTGTGAGGAGGTTGCACTACACAAACTTGTAGCTTTAGCTGAACACTGTGCAGAGGTCTCACTACACTAACTTGTAGTTTTAGCTGAACACTGTGAGGAGGATGCACTACACTAACTTGTAGCTTTAGCTGAACACTGTGCAGAGGTCGCACTACAATAACTTATAGTTTTAGCTGAACACTGTGAGGAGGACGCACTACCCTAACTTGTAGCTTTAGCTGAACACTGTGCAGAGCTCGCACTACACTGACTTGTAGCTTATTTAGCTGCCTGTGGTAGTAATAGGATCAGGAAAACACCACCAACCTTCTACAGGTAGCTTTAGCTGAACACTGTGCAGATTTTGCCAAAAACTAACTTGTAGCTTGTCACGGACACTGGCTGCAAGGACCTTTTTCTGTCCACATTCACCCTGTTATTTGGTATTTCTATATTAATCTTATTTTTTTGGACTTGCCCAAAGACTATTCTTAGTTGTTTATTCTGAACAATACATGATTCTTGAAAGAGCTGATCACATTAACCTGCAGAGACTAACTGTCTGGTCACCAGGTCTGCCTTAAGTGTCGTGTTAATTAACATGTTAATTATATTATTGTCTTTTAAGTTTTTGCTAGAAGGGGGGGGGGGAGTGTCCATGAGTCAGCCCTACCTCGTCATCTAACCCCTTGTGTTAAATGTGTATAAAAAGGCTGTATTCTGCCCAATAAAGCAGTCAAGATTCTACAAGCTGTTATCGACTAGACTTGTATTTAATGCAGCTATAATATTATATCTCTCTGATGGTCATACTGGAGGAAGCAGTGTTATTGACGGAGGCACTCAGTGGAGTGTGGGATAGGATCTGTCACAATTGGTGGCAGGCTCTGGGATGCTTCCTCTTGCCTAGGCACACCCAAATCACCACCGGGACCCCCTGCTCCTAACAGCAGATGGAACATCACTATGCCAGACTCAAGCACAGCACCTTGAAGGATCTCTTGGAAGCCCGTGGAAAAGTCTCCAGCAACAAATCCAAAGCGGGGGGGCGTGGCTTGACCTCGTAGAGAATGGCTGCTTAACTTCAGAGCTCCACTGACAGGGATAGAAATCTGAATTCCAAGGACGGTCAACAGCCTCCCAAACACCCGAAAAGCGATGGGTACATCCTCCAGAACTTCGTTGACCTCCCGGTCCCGTTCCCCCCGTGAAATACCGGCAAGATCCAGTCAGAACATCCCGGAGATGTTCCGGGCACAGATGGGAACTTCGGCGCCGGCTCCCACCTCACGGAGCCAGCATCAGCATCCTCCTCACTCTAATGCTGCTGCCTCTCCATCTCACGCTGAACTCAATGACGGGGGAAGTCTCCTCACTCCTCATCAGCATCTGAGCCTGAGCGATCTCAGATCCGTGGCTGAGGACTTTAAGGACACTCTGACAGCAGCAATCTCAGATTTAGAAATTGAAATCCAAGCTATTACAGGCAGAGTTCAGGCGGTGGAACAAACGACTGCCCTCCATTCATCCAAGATCCGTCACCAGAATCTGGCGATTGACACACATACACGGCAATTAAGAGATGTCAATCGCCACTTGGAAGATTTAGACAATCGCGGCAGACGCCATAACCTCAGGCTGAGAGGTTTGCCTGAAACCGTGGATGCGGATCACCTTCAAAGTAAAGTTATTCATATCTTTAATAACATACTCGGCAGACCCAGAGAGGTTCCTATTGCGATGGAAAGAATCCACCGTGCCCTGAGACCGAAGGGAAAGGACTCTGACCCGCCTAGGGATGTGGTATGCTGCATTATTGACTACCGTTTGAAGGAAGACATCCTGAGGGCTGCACGTTCCCTGACCCCTTTACTACATAACGGCACAGAACTTCGTCTATTACAGGATTTATCAAATATAACCTTGCAGCGCAGAAGGGAACTGCAACCCCTTCTGACAGTACTCCGGGCCAAGGGTATAATTTACCGCTGGAAGTTCCCTTTTGGTTTGGCGGCAACAGTACAAGGACGCTCAGCTCTCCTCAGAGTCCCTGAGGATCTACATTCCTTCTGTGACACGCTCGGAATCCCTCTCATGGAGGTCCCAGATTGGTACGCGGAATTTCGTACCCCTACAGCATCTAAAGCACCTTCCAGGAGTGAAGCAATGGAGACCCAACACACAAGCTACCGAAGACACCGTTCGCCATCGGAACCAAGAATTCTTCAACCCGACCTGCAGTCTCCTTCCATCTACAGCCCGACGAAACCTCCACGCTCCAGAAGAGCTAGAAGAGATCGGTGAACACAGATGGCATCTGCAACATAGGCTGAAAGATTTCCTCTGGCTGTTCATGTGCCGTTTTTAGAGTATTGAAAGTTCATACCCTGGCTGGTAATATGTTCCTAAAGTATTTCAATATGTTAAGTTTAGTTTAGGTAGATCATAGTTCTTACACACAGGCATATCTATATCCCCCTTAACGCTGACTACCAAAGCAGCGCTGTGTCTGCATGGTTTGTTCTGTCACACCTTACTCTCCAATACAGCCCTACACTAGCAGTTCCACCCTTCATTAGAGCTCTATTATAATTAAATTCTTATGTGACTGTATTTTCCAATCTAATGAGGTATAGGGTCATCAGAGATCTCCAATCTACTTTATCTCTCCCTCCTCTAGCTGATCGGTACACTGACAGTTTAACAGGGTTTCATCCTGCTCCTACTACACAGATTGATAATTATAACTGCAAATATGCCCTTCTCTTTCACACAACAGGCTGCTAGTAATATTCATTGACACCCCTATTTTAATCCTGTATTAACTCTCTGTTCCTCTTAGATAGCAACTACATTATTAGGTAATTACTAGAACTACCACACAACCTTATTGCCATGACAACCAGCTGTTCATCGCTCTATTGGTTGCTGTCTTTCGGCGCAAATTCATGAGAGGAGCCAAGGTCTGAGGTAACAAGTTCTCCCCCAACATGACTCATGCAGTCGCTCATTGGCTCTCACAAGGTTAGAGACCTGACTTGTTACCGTGGTGACACACTGCAAACCTTTATCCCCTGCCTCCACACACGCACCTCCCATAGGAGGATGCCTGTATCATCCCAGCCCGAGATGGTTGTGACACATGATTCATCTCCTTAGTAGTCCTAACATCACCTTATCTGTCATGAATTACGCAAAGATTAGGGCACCCACTACCCTGTATGATTATATAGAACTTATCCTTACGATTGCCTTTCCCTGACTAGACAGCTATCTACATGCCAAAACAGAACTGAAAGGCTTCTCAGACAAAGGCACTCTAAGGGAGTTTCACAGACACTGATCTTTCTCGTATATTCATCCCCTCCTATCCAATGAGATATGCTCCTAATTAGCATAACGATCTACATGGATACTTCTTTTCATTAATTATTTTGACAAGCTTCTTCATAGCCTTCAGGGGTAGTTAATTATTAATTAGTTCAGGCAGGGTTTATCTATCTTAACCACTTGCCGACCGCCTCACGCCTATATACGTGAGCAGAGCGGCACGGGCAGGCAAAATCACGTACCTGAAACGTGATTGCCTTCCCGCGGGTGGGGGGTCCTATCGGACCCCCCCCCGGTGCCAGCTGCGGTCGGCATTTGGTTGGGAGCGATGACAGATGAGGGGGAGGCCATCCGATCGTGGCCCCCCCCTCGCGATCGCTCCCAGCCAATGAGAAACATCCCCTGCCTCTGTATAGTACACAGAGGCAGAGGATGTGATGTCATCTCTCCTCGGTCTGGCAGTTTCCGTTCCAGCGCCGAGGAGAGATGACATGTAAGTGCACCAAACACACACACACACAGTAGAACATGCCAGGCATACATTACACCCCCGATCCCCCCCCCGATCGCCCCCCGATCCCCCCCCAATCACCCCCCCCCTGTCACAAACTGACACCAAGCAGGTTTTTTTTTTTTTTTTTTTTTTCCTGATTACTGCATAGTGTCAGTTTGTGACAGTTAGCAGTGGTGGGACAGTTAGTATTACCCCCCTGTAGGTCTAGGGTACCCCCCTTACCCCCCCTAATAAAGTTTTAACCCCTTGATCACCCCCCCTCACCAGTGTCGCTAAGCGATCATTTTTCTGATCGCTGTATTAGTGTCGCTGGTGACGCTAGTTAGGGACGTAAATATTTAGGTTCGCCGTCAGTGTTTTATAGCGACAGGGACCCCCATATACTGCCTAATAAATGTTTTAACCCCTTGATTGCCCCCTAGTTAACCCTTTCACCACTGATCACCGTATAACCGTTACGGGTGACGCTGGTTAGTTCGTTTATTTTTTATAGTGTCAGGGCACCCGCCGTTTATTACCGAATAAAGGTTTAGCCCCCTGTAGGTCTAGGGTACCCCCCTTACCCCCCTAATAAAGTTTTAACCCCTTGATCACCCCCTGTCGCCAGTGTCGCTAAGCGATCATTTTTCTGATCGCTGTATTAGTGTCGCTGGTGACGCTAGTTAGGGACGTAAATATTTAGGTTCGCCGTCAGTGTTTTATAGCGACAGGGACCCCCATATACTATCTAATAAATGTTTTAACCCCTTGAAGGCCCCCTAGTTAACCCTTTCACCACTGATCACCGTATAACCGTTACGGGTGACGCTGGTTAGTTCGTTTATTTTTTATAGTGTCAGGGCACCCGCCGTTTATTACCGAATAAAGGTTTAGCCCCTGATCGCCCGGCGGTGATATGCGTCGCCCTAGGCAGTGTCAGATTAGCGCCAGTACCGCGAACACCCACGCACGCACCGTACACGCACCGTACACCTCCCTTAGTGGTATAGTATCTGAACGCATCAATATCTGATCCGATCAGATCTATACTAGCGTCCCCAGCAGTTTAGGGTTCCCAAAAACGCAGTGTTAGCGGGATCAGCCCAGATACCTGCTAGCACCTGCGTTTTGCCCCTCCGCCCGGCCCAGCCCAGTCCAGCCCACCCAAGTGCAGTATCGATCGATCACTGACACTTTTCTTTGTAGCGTTTTGGTGAACTGGCAAGCACCAGCGGCGTAGTACACCCCGGTCGTAGTCAAAACAGCACTGCAGTAACACTTGGTGAATGTTTTGAACGCTACCATGCACTAGTTGAGTATTAGCGTAGCGTACAGCATTGCACATACTAGGCACACTTTCACAGGGTCTCCCAAGATGCCATCGCATTTTGAGAGACTCGAACCTGGAACCGGTTACAGTTATAAAAGTTACAGTTACAAAAAAAAAGTGTAAAAAAAAAAAAACACAAACAAAAATAAAAAAAAATAGTTGTCGTTTTATTGTTCTCTCTCTCTCTCTATTCTCTCTCTATTGTTCTGCTCTTTTTTACTGTATTCTATTCTGCAATGTTTTATTGTTATTATGTTTTATCATGTTTGCTTTTCAGGTATGTAATTATTTATACTTTACCGTTTACTGTGCTTTATTGTTAACCATTTTTTTGTCTTCAGGTACGCCATTCACGACTTTGAGTGGTTATACCAGAATGATGCCTGCAGGTTTAGGTATCATCTTGGTATCATTCTTTTTAGCCAGCAGTCGGCTTTCATGTAAAAGCAATCCTAGCGGCTAATTAGCCCCTCTAGACTGCTTTTACAAGCAGTGGGAGGGAATGCCCCCCCCCACCGTCTTCCGTGTTTTTCTCTGGCTCTCCTGTCTCAACAGGGAACCTGAGAATGCAGCCGGTGATTCAGCCAGCTGACCATAGAGCTGATCAGAGACCAGAGTGGCTCCAAACATCTCTATGGCCTAAGAAACCGGAAGCTACGAGCATTTTATGACTTAGATTTCGCCGGATGTAAATAGCGCCATTGGGAAATTGGGGAAGCATTTTATCACACCGATCTTGGTGTGGTCAGATGCTTTGAGGGCAGAGGAGAGATCTAGGGTCTAATAGACCCCAATTTTTTTAAAAAATAGTACCTGTCACTACCTATTGCTATCATAGGGGATATTTACATTCCCTGAGATAACAATAAAAATGATTTAAAAAAAAAAAAAATGAAAGGAACAGTTTAAAAATAAGATAAAAAAGCAAAAAAAAATAAATAAAAAAAATAAATAAGAAAAAAAGCACCCCTGTCGCCCCCTGCTCTCGCGCTAAGGCGAACGCAAGCGGCGGTCTGGCGTCAAACGTAAACAGCAATTGCACCATGCATGTGAGGTATCACCGCGAAGGTCAGATCGAGGGCAGTAATTTTAGCAGTAGACCTCCTCTGTAAATCTAAAGTGGTAACCTGTAAAGGCTTTTAAAGGCTTTTAAAAATGTAGTAATTTTGTTGCCACTGCACGTTTGTGCGCAATTTTAAAGCATGTCATGTTTGGTATCCATGTACTCGGCCTAAGATCATCTTTTTTATTTCATCAAACATTTGGGCAATATAGTGTGTTTTAGTGCATTAAAATTTAAAAAAGTGTGTTTTTTCCCCAAAAAATGCGTTTGAAAATCGCTGCGCAAATACCGTGTGAAAAAAAAAAAATGAAACACCCACCATTTTAATCTGTAGGGCAATTGCTTTAAAATAATATATAATGTTTGGGGGTTCAAAGTAATTTTCTTGCAAAAAAAATTAACTTTTTCATGTAAACAATAAGTGTCAGAAAGGGCTTTGTCTTCAAGTGGTTAGAAGAGTGGGTGATGTGTGACATAAGCTTCTAAATGTTGTGCATAAAATGCCAGGACAGTTCAAACCCCCCCAAATGACCCCATTTTGGAAAGTAGACACCCCAAGCTATTTGCTGAGAGGCATGTCGAGTCCATGGAATATTTTATATTGCGACACAAGTTGCGGGAAAGAGACAATTTTTTTATTTTTTTATTTTTTTTTGCACAAAGTTGTCACTAAATGATATATTGCTCAAACATGCCATGGGAATATTTGAAATTACACCCCACAATACATTCTGTTGCTTCTCCTGAGTACGGGGATACCACATGTGTGGGACTTTTTGGGAGCCCCATTTTGGAAAGTAGACACCCCAAGCTATTTGCTGAGAGGTATAGTGAGTATTTTGCAGACCTCACTTTTTGTCACAAAGTTTTGAAAATTGAAAAAAGAAAAAAAAAAATTTTTTTTCTGGTCTTTCTTCATTTTCAAAAACAAATGAGAGCTGCAAAATACTCACCATGCCTCTCAGCAAATAGCTTGGGGTGTCTACTTTCCAAAATGGGGTCATTTGGGGGGGGTTTGTGCCATCTTGGCATTTTATGGCCTTCAAAACTGTGATAGGTAGTGAGGAGTAAAATCAAAAATGTATGCCCTTAGAAATCCTGAAGGTGGTGCTGGGTTTTCGGGGCCCCGTACGCGGCTAGGCTCCCAAAAAGTGCCACACATGTGGTATCCCCGTACTCAGGAGAAGCAGCTGAATGTATTTTGGGGTGCAATTCCACATATGCCCATGGCCTGTGTGAGCAATATATCATTTAGTGACAACTTTTTGTAATTTTTTTTTTTTTTCTTTTTTTTGTCATTATTCAATCACTTGGGACAACAAAAATAAATATTCAATGGGCTCAACATGCCTCTCAGCAATTTCCTTGGGGTGTCTACTTTCCAAAATGGGGTCATTTGGGGGGGTTTTGTACTGCCCTGCCATTTTAGCACCTCAAGAAATGACATAGGCAGTCAGAAACTAAAAGCTGTGTAAATTCCAGAAAATGTACCCTAGTTTGTAGACGCTATAACTTTTGCGCAAACCAATAAATATACGCTTATTGACATTTTTTTTACCAAAGACATGTGGCCGAATACATTTTGGCCTAAATGTATGACTAAAATTTACTTTATTGGATTTTTTTTATAACAAAAAGTAGAAAATATCATTTTTTTTCAAAATTTTCAGTCTTTTTCCGTTTATAGCGCAAAAAATAAAAACGGCAGAGGTGATCAAATACCATCAAAAGAAAGCTCTATTTGTGGGAAGAAAAGGACGCAAATTTCGTTTGGGTAGAGCATTGCATGACCACGCAATTAGCAGTTAAAGCGACGCAGTGCCAAATTGTAAAAAGTGCTCTGGTCAGGAAGGGGGTAAATCCTTCCGGGGCTGAAGTGGTTAAGAGATAATACTTTCTACCTATGTTGAATACTCTGCTCTGCAAACTGTTCAAGTTTTCTGGCTGACTGTTTAACTGAATTATTACATAGACTTTTGCGCTATGAATATCTGCGCCTCACCAGATGTTTATTTTATGTGCTACTCATGGGGATGTTTATTTATTTTATTTCTTTTATTTTTCTGTCTTTTTTTTTTTTCATTCTTTCCTCTCACTTAACGATCACCAGGGGAACGATCTCACAAAATATGTCATTAACTTAATGTTTCATCTGACCATACACCTAATTTTTTATCTGCTTTTCGCAAATCTGACCCATGCTGTTTCTCCAAATCCACTGAGAAAGTTAATAGGCGGCATTCACAGCAATCTAAATGCAACTATTTCACACATGGACCGTCTTCAGTCCATGCCTTCTTCCTACATCTATCCCATATGTCAGCGGCTCTTGTCCCTTACTGACAGGTTTTACTTTTCTCTACGTTACCGTTTGGTCACCTTCCCAAACAGTGGTTTCAATTGATTACCTGATTTCTTCACTCAACCCTCCTTTAAACCACCACTGACCCATTCCGGTACCATATATCACGAGTGTATACTCGTACATAGCCTAGCGAGCAGGCATCGCTAGTCCCCGGATTACTTTTCACTACCTATAACCCCTAACAACACTACACAGTGGTCTTCACAGTTTCCTCTCCCCCGCATACCCAATATCCCTCACATCACTCCCTATTCCTGAACAATCTACTCTCATCCTGAATAGAATCTCATCACTCTCCTAGAACGTGCCTTCCACACATAAGAGCATAAGGCACAAGTCCAACTACTGTTCTTTTTCTGCCACACATACACCTGCAACGCGGACTATATTCAGTAAACACCACTCCAGTCTAACTCACAACACCTCCCAAATTACAGAATGACAACGGTCTCACACAATTCTACATCAATATCTCACCACAACGCCACTACTAAACTAGTCTCACTCAACGCACGGGGACTAAATGTCCCTGAGAAACGTACACAAGTTCTCCTTTATATGCATAAACTCAAGGCAGACATTATATACATCCAAGAAACGCATTTCAAAACGGACTCTATCCCCAAATTCTCCAACTTACGTTATCCAACAGCTTTTCATGCTACCAACAAACAATCAAAAACAAAAGGAGTCTCTATCCTTATCTCAAAACAGTGTCCACTCATAATCAAAGACACTCTAGCGGATGAAGATGGAAGATTTCTATTTGTCAAAGGTTAACTTTTCGGTAAACCTTTAACCTTAGCAAACATATACGCCCCCAACATTAAACAAGTCCCATTTTTCCGACACACACTGCAATTGCTCGCATCGTTTCAAGAGGGTATACTATTAACTGGAGGAGATTTTAATGTTCCCTTAAACCCAATACAAGATACATCCTCGGGTGCATCCAAATTACCCTTCTCCGCGTTACGAGCAATTAAACAATGTTTTCAAGAATTGACATTACATGACGCATGGCGTACTTTAAACCCCTCAACTAAAGATTACACTTTTTTCTCCAACCCACATGGCAGTTACTCCAGACTTGACTATTTCTTTATTTCACAAAGCGATCTCACCATGCTCAAGCACACCTCCATCGAACCAATGTACATATCAAATCACCACCCGATAACCATGTCCTTGGAATTTCCATCCAAACATACTCGCTCACAAATATGGCGTCTTGATCCCTCACTGCTGACAGACATTTCAATAGTATCTACTATACACGACAATCTAAAACTTTATTTCCAGGATAACGACTCCTTTGAAATATCCCCAATGATAAAATGGGAAGCCCAAAAATGCACCATACGGGGAAAACTAATAGCTATCGCTTCCAAGAGAAGACGAGAAAGACAAGCGCATATTTCTATCCTTTCCAAACGCATACAGGATTTAGAAAAAATACATAAGAAAACTCGAGCTCTTTCCACACTTGAGGAACTTACTCAGGTGAGGACAGAGTTGAAAGAAGTGTTACATAAACAAATAAAATGCAAATACATATTTTCACAAAAAATATTCTACGAACATGGCAACAAATCCGATAAAATTCTAGCCAGAGCCCTCCGTGCAAAAATATCATCTACAACACTTCATTCCATTAATGACCCTTCGGGTTCTAAAGTAACGTCTAATACACTGATAGCAGACCAATTTGTGAATTATTTCTCGCAGCTCTATAATATCAATCCACATAAACCCATGATAAACAATGATCGTAGAACACACTTGATTAAAGATTTCCTAGCCCAACATGGTCCCAAACCCATTTCTGATGCAGAAGCATCGCATCTAGAACGTCCTATCTCTAAGGATGAACTAGAGACTGTGCTCAAACAACTCAAAACAGGCAAAAGTCCAGGTCCAGATGGCCTAACAGCAGGATACTATAAGGAATTCATTGCTACGCTTTATCCTCACTTCTTAAATGCTTTCAACTCCCTTTCATCCGAGAACCCCCCTCCCAGAGATCTTCTCACAGCCCACATAGTGGTTATTCCAAAACCTGATAAAGATCCAAATTTAGTTCACAACTACAGACCAATATCTCTACTAAATGTTGACCTGAAAATATATGCAAAAATTTTGGCTAATAGACTTTTACCCCTTCTCCCTGGCCTCATCTCCTTGGACCAAGTTGGTTTTGTCCCAGGTAGATAGGCAAGGGACAACACCCTAAAGGCAATCAGTATTCACAATTGGCTGACTTCAAAGAAACAACCGGGATTCCTTCTTTCCCTTGATGCGGAGAAGGCATTCGACAGGGTAGCCTGGGACTACCTAAAAGAGGTCCTAACACACATTGGCATACGAGATCGCATGCTACAATTTATTCTTGCTCTATACTCCACCCCAACTGCCAAAGTCCGGATAAATGGACACCTGTCGAATGCCTTCTCCATATCTAACGGTACAAGACAAGGATGCCCACTCTCTCCACTTATTTTTGTCTTGGCACTGGAACCATGTCTAACGCATCTAAAAAACAATCCAAACGTTAAAGGAATAACCATCGCAAAATCTACCTATAAATTAGTGGCATTTGCGGATGACATCCTACTATTCCTGACAGAGCCACACATTACGCTACCCAATCTCCTCAAAGATCTTACTCTCTTTGAAAATCCCACATATCTTAAAATTAACTTCGCTAAATCAGAGGCCTTAAATATCACTCTACCACCAGATATAGTGAAACAATGTCAAACTAATTTCCCTTTCAAATGGAAACCAAGCGCCATTAAATACCTTGGGGTCTACATTCCAACCTCGCTATCGGACTTATACAGCAAAAACTATACTCCCATTATCCAAAATATTCAAAAAGACCTCAACACTTGGTCAACGGGTTTGTTCTCATGGTTTGGCAGAGTTTCCATTATAAAAATGACTATAATGCCAAAATTTCTATACCTGCTCCAAACAATCCCAGTGTCACTACCACAAACTTTTTTCAATGCATACCGCAAATCCTGTATGAAATTCATCTGGAACGATAAGCGACCTAGAATGAGTTTCAACAGAATGACCATACCCAAAATGAAAGGTGGGTTAGGCCTACCGGATCTTCGAAAATACTATTGGGCCTGTCAACTCTCTCGAATAGTGGACTGGA
This sequence comes from Lithobates clamitans, assembly GCA_037952925.1. Lineage (NCBI taxonomy): Eukaryota > Metazoa > Chordata > Amphibia > Anura > Ranidae > Lithobates > Lithobates clamitans. The sequence goes on from JBBGZY010000140.1 coordinate 12,496,607, forward strand.
ATGTTCACCCTAAAACTAAAGCGTGGATCGCAATTGAAAAAGCCTTCTCACAAATCCCGCTCCATAATCTACCCTGGATTCACCCTCGCCACATCTCTCCACATTGCAAACAACATCCCCTTATCGGTACAACACTGAATTCCTTTAAAAAGACATGTAAACATTTGCACATTTCCTCCTCTCCAGGCCCTCTCACGCCAATCAAACATAACCCAGACTTTCCACCAGGCATTGATGATTCTTTCCTTCATCAAATAGGATCCCAGACAAGGATGACAGCGGGAGATTTCTTCGCTAAGGGGAATATTAAACCGCTGTCCTCATTGAACTCCCAAGAAACGAATCACCAGATCCCTTTCTGGTCTTATATGCAACTCAGACATTTTCTTCTTGATCCCCAAACTAGGGCTGCATACTCAAGAAACCAATCACACTTTGAATCCCTTTGCTCTGCCACTGAACCACAAAGACACCTGATATCCACCATATACTTGAACCTCTTTCTCGAGCATACTCCTAAAACAAATATAGCTAGTGCAAAATGGGAAAAAGATCTTTCCATCCACCTCTCTGATAAGGAATGGGAAAAGATATACTCTAACATACACAAAGGCTCCATGAATGTAACAACTCAAGAAAATGGATACAAGCTTTTCTCCAGATGGTACAAAACGCCACTCAAGTTACACACCATTAATCCAGAGATCCCATCTAATTGTTGGAGATGTAATGACAAAAACGGATCTCTCCTTCACATATGGTGGGACTGCCCTGCGATTTCTGCCTTCTGAACTAAAGTTTTTCACCTCTCCTCCCAAATCACTGCACTTCAGCTAGATTTCTCTCCAGCACAAGCCCTCCTACACCACTCCTTCCTACCGATGAAATCTTATCACAAATCCCTAGCATTACATCTAATCAATGCTGCTAAACTCTGTATCCCAGTTCTCTGGAGATCTCCCAACCCACCCACAATCGCAGACTGGTTCAAAAGAGTAAACAAAATAGCTGAAATGGAGGAACTTGTACATCAAGCACAGGATTCCTATACTAAATACAGGAACACTTGGGCCTGTTGGCTACATTTCCGCACAACATCTGAATATACCCAATTAATCAGTCAGGAATCCTCCTCCAACACACCATAAGACACATCATACATCCCAACTGTCTATAGTCCTCCCTATAGCCGTTCATGAAACAAAATTCAGGAGGCAACTATATCATTACGCATACAGAATTCACTTCAAAAGCTCTATTATGCTTTTCTTCCTGGGACTTGGTCCTTCTGTAAAGATATTTCCCGTTAGACCCATGGCTGAGCCAGGGATGGGAAATAACTTTCCCCTACCTTCCTTTTGTACTTCTCACTATATTTTGACCACCATTTAATCGAAACTTTGCTATGTTAGGTATCTATTGTTGTATGCTATGATTATATCTCTATCTACAGACATTACCCGACTTCTGGACACCATGCACCAGGATCAATTTCACACTCTCACACAGACATAGTAATTAACGATTATTCCAAACACAATCCAACAAAAATCTCAGACTCATATACTAAGGCTATAATAGGCAATCTATTATAATACGGTTTTTACTCCTCTCTCCCTTTTTAATCTTTTTCGCCCTCAAAAATCAAAAATGTTTTACCTGCTTTAATATATGTTCTTTATTTTTTCTGCCCACACTACTCTGTAATCCCATATATCCACACCCCAGATGTAATGTGTTTTTCAACAACTCCACAGTCGTAGATTTGAATACTTGTTAAAATACAACGTTGTACTCTCTGGACTGTTCCCTCTGTATAACACTTTTATCATTTTATCTCAAACCTTGCTTTTGTGTACTACTTTTCTGTATGAATTTAACTTAATAAAGCTTTATTTGGAAAAAAAAACCAAAAAAAAAAACAAATCCAAAGCGACTCTCATCACCGAACTAATGGAGATTGACCAGGCCAGCAACCCACCAGCAGAAACCTCAGAGGCGACAGAGTTCCAGCGTGACGTCCAGTGGCGACTGGCCTTGTATGGTACTCACCCCCCGCAGGAGGTTATCAGTCAAGTGTTAACAGAGGTGTCCCAGCTGCGAATGGCTGAACTCCAGCGGGACCAAGGAGCGTCAGTTATGTTCAACCGGGAAGCTCCAGCGGCCCGCAAAAAGCTACCCTATGCCGCCTTCTGCATGTTTCAAGATGGTGAAGATGAGATGGATGTTTACCTGCAAATGTTTGAGCGGCAATGCGGTCTCCAAGGTGTCAATAAAGCAGATTGGGTCACGCTCCTGGTCAGCCGTCTCACAGGAAGGGCTGCAGAGGCGTACAATAATGTCCCTGATGAGATCAGCCAGGACTATGACCGGGTAAAAGAAAGACTATTGGCTCGCTTCGGCATTACTCCAGAGGCACACCGTTTGAGGTTTCGCAACCTCCACTGAAAGGAGAGAGAGCCTTACACAGAATGGGCTCATCAAATGACCCGAGCAGCGGAGAGTTGGATGACCGGGTGCCAAGCTGTTACCATGGCAGATGTGCTCCAGCTAATCCTCCTGGAACAATTCTACGATCATACCCCACATGAGGTTAGAGACTGGGTAAAGGATCGGCGGCCAGTCACAGTAGATGAAGCTGCCACCCTAGCTGACCAATACGTGGATTCAAGGCGGACTGTACAACCAGAGCCTAAGACCCCAGCCCGGCCTGTCCCCAACATTCCACGGAGCGTTGCCCCTCCACACCAGCCGTCGATCCCCGACCCCACTCAGCTACCATCTTCATGAAGATGCAACCAAGCAGGGCATGTTAGGAGGTATTGTCCGCAGAATGTTTCCCAGGACACGCAGAAAAACAGGCCCCTTGGACCTGCCCGGGCTGCTGTACACTGTCTGGAGAGAGATGATATGACTTACCCAAGCGAGGAGAATATTGGAATTCTACATGAGGCAGACCCTGTGCAAGCTGCCACTACAGATAATCGTTTGCACCATCGACAAGCCGTGTGGATTAATGGTCGGGCTGCCCAGGGACTGCGGGACACGGGAGGTACTATTACCCTGATACAGTCCCGAATGATAAACCCGGCAGAGCAGACGGGATGGTCTGTGGCTGTGCGCGTGGCCAGGGGAAATGTTATGCGGGTCCCCACTGCCAGGGTTCACCTTGATTGGGGTTTGGGGGCCAAAGAAGTGGAAGTGGGAATAATGCAGAACTTACCTGCAGAGGTTTTGTTGGGCAACGATTTGGGACGTTTAAATTCAGCCTTCTCCCTGGATGTATCCCTGGAAGCCTATCCTGTTACCACCCGCCAGCAAGCCCGGATGGAGGTGCGCTCCCTCGAGGACGGGACCCAGGTAAGACCTGTCACCCCTGACCTAGACTCTACTACCCCAACTATCCCTACCCCGACTTGGGCTTCTCCCCAAGAATTTGCTCAGGCAACTCTTAGTGACCCTTCCTTAGTTAGCTATAGGGAAAGAGCAGGATTGGACCCTGGGGGGTTGGAGAGGGAGCGAATAGAGTGGGTCCAGGGATTACTCTATCGGGTAACTGAGGGAAAGACAGCCTCCCATCCACCCAAGCAGCAGCTGGTTGTGCCGCAGAAATATCGTCATGACCTGCTGCGCATTGGGCATGACATACCCTTAGCCGGACACCTGGGGATGTCCCGGACCCTCCACCATCTGACTCAGTCATTTTTTTGGCCAGGGACAGTATTGCCGGACCTGTGACACATGCCAGCGGGTGGGTAAGCATGGGGGCCCACTGAAAGCTCCCCTACACCCTTCACCGATCATTGATGAACACTTTAGCCGCGATGCCGTAGACCTGGTTGGACCATTGCCCAGACCTAGTCCTTCTGGGAAGAGATATATCCTTACTGTGGTGGATTATGCCACCCGGTACCCGGAGGCCATTCCCCTGGCAAATATCCATGCAGAAACTGTGGCTGATGCTTTGCTCCGGATCTTTGCCAGGGTGGGTTTCCCTCGGGAAATCATCTCTGACCAGGGGACCCAGTTCACTGCTGAGCTCATAAAGCCCCTACAGAGCTCTCCCTATCACCCCCAGACCAATGGACTGTGTTAGAGGTTCAATGGAACACTGAAACAGCTGCTTAGGACATTTGCAACCTCTCACAGGGATTGGGAGAGATATCTGCCACACCTTCTCTTCGCTTATCGGGAGGTGCCGCAGGAATCTACCGGGTTCTCCCCATTTGAGTTACTGTATGGGAGGTGGGTGATGGGGCCCCTAGATCTAGTCAGAGCCCACTGGGAAGGGGGAATTGATCCCCAAGGGTTCTCTATCGTAGCATATGTTCTTGAGTTTAGGGACAGACTGAAGGAGCTCACAGACACTGTCCAGGAGAACCTTCGGGCTGCCCAAAGGCGGCAGAAATGATGGTACGATCGTACTGCTCGGAACCGCACTCTGGAGGTTGGGCAGAAGGTTCTTGCCCTCAGGCCAACCAAGCAGGACAAGTTACAGGCCACTTGGCAGGGACCTTACCGTGTTGTGGCAAAGCTCTGTGACACAACCTACCTAGTGGCTAAATGTTTGGATGAAAGAGTCCGACGGACCTTTCATGTGAACATGTTGAAAGCATACTGGGAAAGATCAGGAGAGGTAGCCACTATATGTGCTCCAGCTGTGGAAGATTCTGAGAATCTTCCCCTGCTGATGCTCCCGGAGCTAAATAGAATTACTGCAGGGATAGAGATGATAAAGCTTGACGGCCAGCTAGGGCCGACGCAGAGAGAACAAGCTAGACAGGTCCTTAGTCAGAGAAGGGAAATGTTCTCCACAGTCCCCAGGTACACTACTATGGCAGTGCACCGTGTGGAGACCCCGGGACAACTGCCGCTAAGACAGGCGGCTTACCGGATACCTGACGCAGTGAGAGAGGGGATGTGTCATGAGATTAAGGAGATGCTTGAATTGGGAGTCATTGAGCCATCCAGCAGCCCCTGGGCTTCCCCGGTGGTCCTTGTACCGAAGCAGGATGGCACAACTCGCTTCTGTGTAGACTACCGCAGATTAAATGAGTGCACCACCACTGATGCTTACCCTATGCCCCGGGTCGATGATCTGTTAGATCGCATTGCTCGGGGAAAATTCCTGACAACCCTTGACCTATGCAAAGGATACTGGCAAATTCCTCTGGATGCGGAATCTATTCCGAAATCAGCGTTCATTACCCCATTTGGCTTATACCAGTCTAAAGTAATGCCATTTGGGATGAAGAACGCACCGGCGACTTTCCAGAGGATGGTAGATCAACTCCTTGATGGCCTCCAGGACTATGCTTGTGCATATCTGAACGACATTGCGATCTACAGTGATACCTGGGAGGACCATCTGGTTCACCTGGGTGTCATGTTAGACCGCATCAAGGCTGCAGGACTAACCCTTAAGCCAGAGAAATGCAGCATAGGGATGTCCGAGGTACAGTACCTTGGACATCGAGTAGGCAGTGGACAACAACGACCTGAGCCTGCTAAGATTGAGGCAGTTGCCAAGTGGCCGACCCCCCGTACTAAAACCCAGGTCCTAGCGTTCCTCGGCACAGAAGTACTAGAGGAAATTTGTCCCGCAATATAGTTCCATTGCTAAGCCCCTGACAGACCTGACTAAGAAGCACCTTCCCCGACAGGTACTGTGGTCCCCCGAGTTGGAAGCTGCTACCCAGGGAAGTCGGTTATGCAGCCGTGGAAAAGGAGTGTTTGGCGCTGGTGTGGGCTCTCAAGAAATTCCAACCTTATCTCTACGAACGATCTTTTACGGTGCACAGCGACCACAATCCATTAACCTGGCTTAATCGGGTCTCCGGGGATAATGGACGTTTGTTACGATGGAGCTTGGCACTGCAGCCCTACAATTTTACCATACAGTATCGGCCAGGAAAGCAGAATGGGAACGCTGATGGACTTTCCCGGCAAACTGAACTATAAAACTCTCCCGGACAGCCCCATGCTGACCCGTGGTGGATCTAGTTGGGTCTGCCGGACTATGGGACAGGGGGGGGGGGGCACTGTCATGGACACTGGCTGCAAGGACCTTTTTCTGTCCACATTCACCCTGTTATTTGGTATTTCTATATTAATCTTTTATTTTTTTGGACTTGCCCAAAGACTATTCTTAGTTGTTTATTCTGAACAATACATAATTCTTGAAAGAGCTGATCACATTACCCTGCAGAGACGAACTGTCTGGTCACCAGGTCTGCCTTAAGTGTTGTGTTAATTAACATGTTAATTATATTATTGTCTTTTAAGTTTTTGCTAGAGGGGAGGGGGGGAGTGTCCATGAGTCAGCCCTACCTCGTTGTCTAACCCCTTGTGTTAAATGTGTATAAAAAGGCTGTATTCTGCCCAATAAAGCAGTCAAGATTCTACAAGCTATTATCGACTAGACTTGTATTTAATGCAGCTATAATATTATATCTCTCTGATGGTCATACTGGAGGAAGCAGTGTTATTGACGGAGGCACTCAGTGGAGTGTGGGATAGGATCCGTCACATAGCTTATTTAGCTGCCTGCGGAAGTTATAGGATCAGGAAAACACCACCAACCTTCTACAGGTAGCTTTAGCTGAACACTTTGCAGAGTTCGCAAAAAAATAACTTGTAGGTTTAGCTGAACACTGTGAGGAGGACGCACTACACTAACTTGTAGCTTTAGCTGAACACTGTGCAGAGGTCGCACTACACTAACTTGTAGTTTTCGCTGAACACTGTGAGGAGGACACACTACACCAACTTGTAGCTTTAGCTGAACACTGTGAGGAGGATGCACTACCCTAACTTGTAGCTTTAGATGAACACTGTGCAGAGGTCACACTAAACTAACTTGTAGCTTTAGCTGAACACTGTGAGGAGGACACACTACACTAACTTGTAGCTTTAGCTGAACACTGTGCAGAGGTCTCACTACACTAATTTGTAGTTTTAGCTTAACACTGTGAGGAGGACGCACTCACTTGTAGCTTTAGCTGAACACTGTGCAGAGGTCGCACTACACCAACTTGTAGTTTTAGCTGAACACTGTGAGAAGGATGCACTACACTAACTTGTAGCTTTAGCTGAACACGGTGCAGAGGTCTCACTACACTAACTTGTAGTTTTAGCTGAACACTGTGAGGAGGACGCACTACACTAACTTGTAGCTTTAGCTGAACACTGTGCAGAGGTCGCACTACAATAACTTATAGTTTTAGCTGAACACTGTGAGAAGGACGCACTACCCTAACTTGTAGCTTTAGCTGAACACTGTGCAGAGCTCGCACTACACTAACTTGTAGCTTATTTAGCTGCCTGCGGTAGTAATAAGATCAGGAAAACACCACCAACATTCTACAGGTAGCTTTAGCTGAACACTGTGCAGATTTTGCCAAAAACGAACTCGTAGCTTATTCAGCTGCCTGCGGTAGTGATAGGATCAGGAAAACACCACCAACCTTCTACAGGTAGCTTTAGGTGAACACTGTGCAGAGCTCATCAAAAAATAACTTGTAGCTTATTTCGTTGCCTGCGGTAGTGATAGGATCAGGAAAACACCACCAACCTGCTACAGGTAACTTTAGCTGAACACTTTGCAGAGCTCGCAAAAAAATAACTTGTAGGTTTAGCTGAACACTGTGAGGAGGACGCACTACACTAACTTGTAGCTTTAGCTGAACACTGTGAGGAGGACTCACTACACCAACTTGTAGCTTTTGCTGAACACTGTGAGGAGGACGCACTACCCTAACTTGTAGCTTTAGATGAACACTGTGCAGAGGTCACACTAAACTAACTTGTAGCTTTAGCTGAACACTGTGAGGACGACGCACTACACTAAATTGTAGCTTTAGCTGAACACTGTGCAGAGGTCTCACTACACTAATTTTAGTTTTAGCTGAACACTGTGAGGAGGACGCACTCACTTGTAGCTTTAGCTGAACACTGTGCAGAGGTCGCACTACACTAACTTGTAGTTTTAGCTGAACACTGTGAGGAGGACGCACTACACTAACTTGTAGCTTTAGCTGAACACTGTGCAGAGGTCGCACTACACTAACTTGTAGTTTTAGCTGAACACTGCGAGGAGGACACAAAACACTAACTTGTAGCTTTAGCTAAACACTGTGCAGAGGTCTCACTACACTAACTTGTAGTTTTAGCTGAACACTGTGAGAAGGATGCACTACACTAACTTGTAGCTTTAGCTGAACACTGTGCAGAGGTCTCACTACACTAACTTGTAGTTTTAGCTGAACACTGTGAGGTGGACGCACTACACTAACTTGTAGCTTTAGCTGAACACTGTGCAGAGGTCGCACTACAATAACTTATAGTTTTAGCTGAACACTGTGAGGAGGACGCACTACCCTAACTTGTAGCTTTAGCTGAACACTGTGCAGAGCTCAAACTACACTAACTTGTAGCTTATTTAGCTGCCTGCAGTAGTAATAAGATCAGGAAAACACCACCAACCTTCTACAGGTAGCTTTAGCTGAACACTGTGCAGATTTCGCCAAAAACTAACTCATAGCTTATTTAGCTGCCTGCGGTAGTGATAGGATCAGGAAAACACCACCAACCTTCTACAGGTAACTTTAGGTGAACACTGTGCAGAGCTCGCCAAAAAATAACTTGTAGCTTATTTAGCTGCCTGCAGTAGTGATAGGATCAGGAAAACACCACCGACCTTCTACAGGTAGCTTTAGGTGAACACTGTGCAGAGCTCGCCAAAAAATAACTTGTAGCTTATTTAGCTGCCTGCGGTAGTGATAGGATCAGTGAAACACCACCAACCTTCTACAGGTAGCTTTAGCTGAACACAGTGCAGAGCTCGCACTACACTAACTTGTAGCTTATTTAGCTGCCTGCGGTAGTAATAGGATCAGGAAAACACCACCAACCTTCTACAGGTAGCTTTAGGTGAACACTGTGCAGACCTCGCCAAACACTAACTTGTAGCTTATTTAGCTGCCTGCGGTAGTGATAGGATCAGGAAAACACCACCAACCTTCTACAGGTAGCTCTAGCTGAACACTTTGCAGAGCTCGCAAAAAAATAACTTGTAGGTTTAGCTGAACACTGTGAGGAGGACGCACTACACTAACTTGTAGCTTTAGCTGAACACTGTGCAGAGGTCGCACTACCCTAACTTGTAGCTTTAGATGAACACTGTGCAGAGGTCACACTAAACTAACTTGGAGCTTTAGCTGAACACTGTGAGGAGGACGCACTACACTAACTTGTAGCTTTAGCTGAACACTGTGCAGAGGTCTCACAACACTAACTTATTACTTCCTGGAGTGTGGCTGTCCAGATCTTTTCGTTTGCACATAGTCTCTACTAGCATGAGCCAGCACCTGGAACCTCTCATCTCTGGAGAGCAAGATCAGCTTTACACCTGGTGAGACCTAAACTAGTGCGGGGATAGCTTATGTATTGTAACTTGTAGCTTTAGCTGAACACTGTGAGGAGGACGCACTACACTAACTTGTAGCTTTAGCTGAACACTGTGCACTACACTAACTTTTAGTTTTAGCTGAACACTGTGCAGAGGTTACTAACTTGTAGCTTTAACTGAACACTGTGAGGAGGACGCACTACACTAACTGTAAAAAGTCTAGCCGCCTGACTGTGGTACTAATAGGATCAAAAGAACATCAGCAATTTAGCAATTTTCTTCAGGTATCTGTAAATACTGTAACAAGACAAGCCTGCCTGTCAGTAGGAAGATAACAGGAACTATATATATATATATATATATATATATATATATATATATATATAACACCTGGGATGAATATATATACAAAATACACTGTAAGTGCAGCTAACTCACTGACTGTCCTGCCTAATCTAGCTAACTCAAATGAAATGACACTTTCTCTCTGTCTCTCAACGCCGGAACACACTACACAGGGCCGCCGTGTAGGCAGCCTTATATAGTGTGGGGCGTGTTCTAAACCCCCTGAGCCATAATTGAACGATCGAACAGCCGATGTTCGAGTCGAACATGGGTTTGACTCGAACACAAAGCTCATCCCTATTCTGCTTCTATTACAGTTTTTCTCCATTGTTTTGGCTCATTTCTTGAAACAGAAATGACATTCTCAAAACAACATGGACAAATCTCCAAACCACTTGGCAATTGTTCACAACTGAATTGAATTTCTCATTCATTTCATCAAAATTGCAAATGTCTCAGTACCTGTCTCAATGTCTCAGTACATCTTTCAAATGATTAAGTACAAGTAGCCTACATTTAGCACAATTTCCAAGTGAATAGATCTTGTTGATCTAAACTGATTGTCAATTCTCAGTCTAATGGTTGTTCTCTCCAAAACGTGTCAGCGTCATTTCATTGTTTAAGTCATCACATGCACAATAGTCTGTTCAATTGTCAAAATTATTCAGGAACATAATACCATGAATACCATATATATGAATCTCTTGGAACATTTGATAAAATGATTACAGCAATTGACAGTCAAGTGCAACTGAACTTGACTAACAAAGGAGGAGTTAGAGTTGGTCTCAGATGACCAATCAAACAGTATGTTTAGTTACCTGACAGGTGCTGTCCATGATTGTAAATGCTGCCAAACATGTATATATAGAGCTTGACCATGCAGGACCAGTACAATTTCTGAACATGAAGGCACCTGGCCAAGTAAATGAACAAGGGAAACTGCCTGCTCGAGGAAGAGGAAGAAGAAGAGGAAGAGGAGTAAGGGTGAGTGGTGTTGGAATAGGGGGAAGATGCCGAAGAGCACGAAGACACTATGCTGTCCCTGATGAAATTCGGGCCACAATTATAGATCATGTCATCAACCATGGCCTCACAATGGCGGAGGCAGGTCGCCGAGTGCAGCCTAATGTGCCTCGCTCTACAGTCTTTTCTATCATCCAAACCTTTCGCAGGGAAAACAGGTATGTAGTCAGTCAATGATGTAATTATATAATGTATAGTACAGAACACTGTGCATAGAGCAACAAATATGTTTATTTACTCATTTACGTATTCATTTAGTGTGTGTGTGATAGGCCAACAGTATTACAGTATTTTACCTCAGTGGGATGTTACGTATGATGCTAACAATGACAAGAAAAATATTGTAGAAAATAAACTATGGAATAGTATTGAATAGTTTATTTTCTACAATATTGATGATACAGTTTACAGTAGTATTCCAGTCACTGTGCAGTGATGCATTGGAATTGTGGTAAAGTTACTGTAAGTAAAACAACAATACGATTACATTGGTAACTCATTCTGTACGGAATACATAAGGTATAAATTACGAATGGAGTGTTGTCCTTTGAATTCTATGTCTAGGATTGGACGACAACCTGGCACGGGTGGCCGAGGAAAACTTCTCAATGAACAACAAGAACAAGAGATCTGTAACATGGTGTTTGCAAATAATGCCATCACATTGAGACAGATCCGCACTGCAATCCTACAAGACAAAGCCATATTCCAAAATGTCAATCTATAAGCATCTCCACAAAAGCCCGCATATTGAAGAAGCATCAGATGACAATGAAGCAAATTTACAGGGTACCATCTGGGAGGAAATCTGACAGAGTGAAAGAGCTGTGGTACCAGTATGTACATGTAAGTCAGTCACTGGTTGTCCATCAAGATAACCTTTTTACAATTTCCATAAGCAGTGGTTCCCAAAATGTATTGGTTTCAGTACCCACTTTACCTGATTTCTGAATCTAGGTAATCCAGGTATGAAAGTATTTGATTTACGTATCTGATTTATAAACATTTTGTCTAAAAACTGCAGCTTACTGTATGATGCAACTATCATTATAATCCTTATTTTCTTATTTTGAAGAATATAACATACAATACAGTAAGAAAAAGGGTCAAAGAGCTGCAATTACAGTAGTGCCTCCCATGTAAATCTATCTAATACTGTGGGTTTTACTGTAACATTTCAGTAAGTCTACTCATTGATAATTTTTCCCCTCCCCTTTCTGTCAAATACCCCCTGTAGTACCTCTGCATAGGGTACATGTACCCCAGGTTTGGGACCACTGGAATACTGGCCAGTAATATATTGAACTTGTGTAGAACATTCCTATGTAACTGTCTGTAACTGTAGTGTATGAGACCTCGCACATACTCGTGTATGTGGATGAGGCTGGCTTCAACCTGGCCACGGGCCGAAGACGTGGCCGAAATTTTATTGGCCACCGGGCCACGGTGGATGTCCCAGGCCAGCGAGGGGGCAATATAACTATGTGTGCTGCCATTTCTGAGAATGGTGTGGCCACTCACATCCACAGTCTTGGCCCATACAATACACAGAAGCTCCTCATCTTCTTGGACCGCCTTCATTTGGATTTGATCCCTTAAAATAAGAGAGGTCTCATAGGACCTCACCTACCACAATATATAATTGTATGGGACAATGTGAAATTCCACCGTGGCCTGCTTATCAGGGCCTGGTTCACTGCTCATCCAAGGATGGATATGGTGTTCCTACCACCTTACTCTCCTTTCCTCAACCCTATTGAGGAGTTTTTTTCCGCTTGGAGGTGGAGAGTGTATGAGCATCGGGCTCAAGATCAGAGGTCCCTGCTCCATTCAATGGATGCTGCCTGTGAGGATATTGCAGGAGATCAGTGTAGGGGATGGTTGCGACATGCACACCATTTCTTCCCTCGTTGCATCGCAAGGGAGGATATATGCTGCAATGTTGATGAGAATCTGTGGCCAGACAGACAGCAGCGTGTGGATAGGCAGGAAGGTGAGGACGGTGGCCAGTGAAGAAATGTTACAGTAGTTGTGAAACTCCAGCTTTATTTACAGCATTGTAGGCTAAATGTAATGTTCCTTGTTTTTTGTTTGTGTGTTTATATTTCCGTATATTATGCTGTATACATTTTCTTTTTACTCTGATGTATAGAAATTACTTTGTGTGTGAATGATAATGGTTACAATACTGTAAAGTAATTTTTCCTTGGCAGTATGAGTGCAATGTGTGATGTCAAACCTTGGAGGCTACTCTTACCCTAAAATCTTTTCCTTTTTTTCAGTTTTATACACAATTGTATTCAGTTAGCTAGACAAAAACTGTACAGTAACCATTGTCAGTGAAGGATTGGGCTAAGACTGAAAGGTGGACATGAGGAATATTTCAATGGTCCTCTGCCTTAGAGACAAAACATCTAAACATTTTGACTTGCAGTGCTTACACAATGCCAAAGAGACGAAGCATTTTGGGGGCACTGACTATTTGAGTGAGAAAGAAATTTATTTTTGACACATGAGTGAACTGTTTTGGGAAAGATATGAGTTTTTGAAGGTGAACCATGGTGTTGTGCTGAACCATCCAGGTTATTTTGGCAAAAGCACCAAGAGAGTTGAGAACGTCTGGTCTGTTTCAAGAAATGAGCCAAAGCAATTGAGAAGAATCTTTGCCATTTTGGGGGCAGTGACTCTTTATACGGGAAAGGAATATGGTTTTGAAGCATGAGTGAACAGTTTTGGGAGAGATATGAGCTTTTGCACGTGAGTTATAGAGTTGTGCTGAACTGTAAGACTGTTTTGCCAAATAAACTTAGAGTTTTGAGAATGTCATTTCTGTTTCAAGAAATGAGCCAAAACAATGGAGAAAAACTGTAACCTGGCCAAGGGCCGAAGACGTGGCCGTTTTTTTATTGGCCACAGGGCCACGGTGGATGTCCCAGGCCAGCGAGGGGGCAATATAACTATGTGTGCTGCCATTTCTGAGAATGGTGTGGCCACTCACATCCCCAGTCTTGGCCCATAGAATACACAGAAGCTCCTCATCTTCTTGGACCGCCTTCATTTGGATTTGATCCCTGAAAATAAGAGAGGTCTCATAGGGCCTCACCTACCACAATATATAATTGTATGGGACTATGTAAATTTCCACAGTGGCCTGCTTATCAGGGCCTGGTTCACTGCTCATCCAAGGATGGATATGGTGTTCCTACCACCTTACTCTCCTTTCCTCAACCCTATTGAGGAGTTTTTCTCCGCTTGGAGGTGGAGCGTGTATGAGCATCGGGCTCAAGCTCAGAGGTCCCTGCTCTATGCAATGGATGCTGCCTGTGTGGATATTACAGGAGATCAGTGTAGGGGATGGTTGCGACATGCACACCGTTTCTTCCCTCGTTGACTCGCAAGGGAGGATATACGCTGCGATGTTGATGAGAATCTGTGGCCAGACAGACAGCAGTGTGTGGATGGGCAGGAGGGTGAGGACGGTGGCCAATGAAGAGATGTTACAGTAGTTGTGAAACTCCAGCTTTATTTACAGCATTGTAGGCTAAATGTAATTTTCCTTGTTTTATGTTTGTGTGTTTATATTTCCATATATTATGCTGTATACATTTTCTTTTTACTCTGATGTATGGAAGTTACTTTGTGTGTGAATGATAATGGTTACAATACTGTAAAGTAATTTTTCCTTGGCAGTATGAGTGCAATGTGTGATGTCAAACCTTGGAGGCTACTCTTACCCTAAAATCTTTTCTTTTTTTTCAGTTTTATACACAATTGTATTCAGTTAGCTAGACAAAAACTGTACAGTAACCATTGTCAATGAAGGACTGGGCTAAGACTGAAAGGTGGACATGAGGGATATTTCAATGGTCCTCTGCCTTCGAGACAAAATATCTAAACATTTTGACTTGCAGTGCTTACACAATGCCAAAGGGACGAAGCATTTTGGGGGCACTGACTATTTGAATGAGAAAGAAATTTATTTTTGACACATGAGTGAACTGTTTTGGGAAAGATATGAGCTTTTGAAGGTGAACCATGGTGTTGTGCTGAACCATCCAGGTTATAATGGCAAAAGCATCAAGAGAGTTGAGAACATCAGGTCTGTTTCAAGAAATGAGCCAAAGCAATTGAGAAGAATCTTTGCCCATTTGGGGGCAGTGACTCTTTATATGGGAAAGGAATATGGTTTTGAAGCATGAGTAAACAGTTTTGGGAGAGATATGAGCTTTTGCACGTGAGTTATAGAGTTGTGCTGAACTGTAAGACTATTTTGCCAAATGAACTTAGAGTTTTGAGAATGTCATTTCTGTTTCAAGAAATAAGCCAAAACAATGGAGAAAAACTGTAATATATTTTTGCACATCAGACCTAAACTGCAAGTTCTTATATTTCACTGAACCTTTTTCTATCATGTAAGTTACATACAGGAATATGTTATTGAATAAAATGGACCAACCTGGCAGAAATGCAATAGCTATCTAAGCAAAGAGCCCCTACAAATTCTATTATTATTTTCATGTTTACATTAACATGCTGGATCTTGTTGAAAACATAAAGCATGCACCATGCAGAGTGTCAATAGGTTTTCAGGTACACAGCTGAAATTGTATGCATCCATGGCACTTAGGGATGTCAATAAAACAAAATGAAGCCTTGATGATTTGTAACTGCAGCTACAAAAATCTGTAAAAAAAAAACCCAGATGGAGAACCGCTGTTGTGATCTGTGGAAGACATTATAAAACTATAAGGACATGGAATGCTACCTATAATCAAATAATCATGTTTGAGCAAGACTGGCACTTTATTCATATAAAGTCTTGATTCAGTTTACCAAATTAAAGTTCAGTGTTTTCCAAACCAAGTGAGGTCTTTTTGACCATCTACTGAAATGCAATCAGGGCAATACAACTTCTTCACAAGCTCAGCTTGGTTCCTTTGTTAAGAAATCTTGGAGCCATAAAATGTATGTACATGCTGAGAAGTAGTAATAGAATTACATATTCATCGAGGAACTGGATTTAAGTAGAGATCTTTCAAAAGAGTAATATTAACTTCTATTCATGCTAAATATATTACTAACTAAAATTCTTGCCTAATATAGATCATTTATTTTAAGCATGTTGTTATTTTTTTTTTAGTCTTGAATCCATTAACATGTCAAGTAAAATATAGTACACATTCTAACAGAAAATGAAAAATTCTGTGTACCAAGATTATGTAAGGCTTGCAAGCCTCTTCACTAGTTTATGCAAAGAAAATGAAAATGCATTATTTAGTGATTTAAACAACCATAACCACTTCAGCTCTTGAAGATTTACCCTCCTTCATGACCAGGCCATTTTTTTGCGATACGGCACTGAGTTACTTTAACTGCAAATTGCACGGTCATGCGACACCCAAATAAAATTGTTGTACTTTTTTTCACACGCATCAAGCTTTCTTTTGCTCACCTCTGCGCTTTTTATTTTTTGCAACAAAAATGACTGACAATTTTGAAAAAAAAAACAATATTTTTTACTTTCTGCTGTAAAACATATCCTATGAAAAAACGTAAAAAAATCTATTTTTGTTTCATTAATTTAGGCCAATATGTATTCTTAAATTCTCACAAAATTATTCTCCCTCCACTTTAGGGTCACACATAATAAAAATTATAGAGGTTTACAATTTTGGGATATAGAAGCCCCCAAAAACCAATTGAGGGAAATAATTTTGTGATAGAATTAAGTAAGATGGAGTCATGGTGGTTACACCAATTAGGATTGTTGGCGCCAGGTGGACTAACAAAGATTTTAGTCTGGTTTTTTTTTAAGTAACTATTTATTATTACATCTGTAGGGATCATATAGGAAAACAATAGTTGTCAGGAGTTAGGGTTGTGTGATATACCATTATAGGGTTTGTAAGAGTATGGGGGCATTTAGGTATAAGTAAGTCCTTAATATTAGTTCATTTTAGATTTTATTTTATATGTTTTATTGTTTTTCATCATTATATATATCTTTTGTATTGATATGTAATATAAGATAATTACTGCAGTAAATATCTGATATGTCCTGGATTCGCTCTACCAGACTACTATATATCATTAGGGGGTTAAGAGGATTGGCCCAATTTTATATATGTGCATGACAAAAAAATGTGTTTAGTTTTGTTTAGATTTGTTAATTTAGTTATTTAGTTTTGTTAAATTCCGTTGATTTGTTCAATTTATATTCAGGATTCATATTCAGAATTCGTATTCGGAATTTGTTTTATGTCTTTTTCAAATTTTTTTCAAGCTTACCGACTTTTTTCTATTCAAAACATTTGAATCGCTAAATTTTGAATCAGTCAAATCAAAAACTTTCGATTTTTTCATCAGCGATGCCACTGCATTGCTTTGATTTTATCCAATGCTTTTAATGTTGTCATGAACCTTGGAATACTGGATTGTCATGAAGCTTGGAATACTGAAGTATTTCTCCTTTGATTCTAATACACAGTGGGGAGTCTTCTGCCCTGTCTTAAGGCTAACCCCCTCCAGACGGCTCCATGGTCTGGAAGGAGGGCATTGTTCTGTGTTTGACCATTTGTTTATGTACTTTAATTACCCTCTGGGGCTTCTCTCTGTCATTACACATACCAGTCCTCCTATTCAAGCTATCGGACCAATCTCTGCTGACCCTGTTTCAAGTCCTCATTTGCATGGACAAGAGGACTTGAGTGAAGACAAGTGTACTTTAAAATTGACCAATAGGAAAGTGGTTGTTGGGGGCAGGGTGTTCAAACTGCTGTGTATAAAAGTGTGTTGTGTGCATCAATAAAAGTGAGATTCCTGTTTGAACTTATATACAGCCTGTCTGGTGTTTGTTCGGAGCTATCACAACTGGATTAGAACGGCACATAGCTGTAGTTCGAATCCCGGAGCATCGGATGACCGAACCATCAGATGTTGCGATCTGCAATCTGATTCAATAGCCGCAGCAGAGTGTCGGGAGAGTGGAACCGAGTGAGCAGGGGCTCGTTACAAATGTCTTCTCAAATGTGAGCCATTTTATCATTTTTCAATAAATGCTTTATATTTTACTGTATTACACTATGTGACCCTATTTTTTCTCCTTTTGCCATATGTCATATTAAGAGGAATCGCTCACAAATTCCGGTCACTATTCCTATGGTAGACAGCTACTGATGTCTATTTTGGAAGATCGTGGTTGCTGTACCTTCTTGGGTGTGTTACACCAAAAGCTTGGTTGACTCATCAGGCATATGCCTAGTTGGGTTCAACCGGTCTGGTAAGCCCCTTTCCTTATGGTGGTGGATTATCTACAGACAACCAGTTCACACAGATTCACAGTCACTATATTTGATGTCATGTATGGACTTTATGCACGTTATATGCACGGACACTGTTGGTTTATACTATTTTATCATTATCATTGTGATATTTTATTGCTGTGTATTTTTGTTTTGAATATTCATTTATCATATTCACTTTATATTGGTATCATTTTATTGCTTATTTCATCTTCATCAGCGCTGCACTATACTACTTTATTTGTTCACTTATTCACAGATTATCTGATGTGCTGGCAGCTACCACTATTTGTATAAGACAGCGCAGTTTTTTCACAATTTTTTTTATAAGCTGTTTTATAAATCCTATTTTCTTTGTTCATACATCACGGGACACAGAGCCTTTGATAATTACTAAGGGGGATGTCCCAAAGCAATGCCCAAATTTGAGGGGAGGGAGACACAGATCAGAAACACAGACTGCCATCGGACGTGAGGACCTATACTGCTGCCTGCAGCACACAACGCCCGAGGGCAGCATCCTCATCCCCTCCTACATCCACCTAAAAGAATCTACTGAATGTATGGACCGAAGACCAAGTTGCAGACTTGCAGATCTGAGCCATGGAGGCCTGGTGATGCACTGACCAAGAAGCACTAACTGCTCTAGTCGAGTGCGCTTTAACCTGAAAAAGGAGGAATTTTCTTCTTCAAACCATAAGCCTGAGTAATAACTTGTCAAATCCATCTAGAGATAGATTTGCAGATAGATTTTGACTGCTCTTACAACATCTAAAGAGTGTAACAACTTCTCTGCGGACTGCGGATCTGGAAAAAAGGATGGTAGGACATCTTGATTCAGATGGAATCCTGAAACCACTTTAGGCAAAAAGGTCGGGTGAGGACACAACACCACCCTGTCTTCGTGAAAAATCAAATATGGCTCCTTACATGAAAGATTATGCAAAAAACACCGCGCTATAGATAAATTATTCTTAAACCTTAAAGTAAAAAAAATTTAAAAAATGCAAAATTTTACATATAATATAAAATAAAAAACTAAAAAAGCAGCTGCTAATGCCCCGTACACACGGTCAGATTTTCCGATGGAAAATGTCCGATCGGAGCGTGTTGTCGGAAATTCCGACCGTGTGTGGGCTCCATCGGACATTTTCCATCGGATTTTCCGACACACAAAGTTGGAGAGCAGGAGATAAAATTTTCCGACAACAAAATCCGATCGCGTCAATTCCGACCGTGTGTGGCCTGTTCCGACGCACAAAGTGCCACGCATGCTCAGAAGAAATTCCAAGACGGAACAGCTGGTTCTGGTAAACTTAGCGTTCGCAATGGATACAGCACTTTCGTCACGCTGCAATGTTAAAAATGGTTTAATACAGCGCACTCTCTTCTTCTTTATAATGTGGCAAAAATTAAGTAATTTTGCTGCTCATATTCACACAGACTTCTCACAAAGTTTTATTTTTGTTTTTTTTTATTAGGATTCCCTGAATGTATTGTTATTAGTTGTCACATCTGACAGAATTTTTTGGGGGGATTTTAAGCCTTTTTTTTAATTTAATGTTTGGATTTTTTCAAAGGCTGATCTTTGTTCAATGTTATTTTTATTTTTACTCCAGAATATTTTTGTGTGTGTTTTGTGTGTCAAGTTACCCCAACACCATTGATATCTTTTATTATTTAATCTCAAGGAGATTGTTTGTTGTTGGTGTCCCTTGTTCATTTCACATTGTATATTTGAAATGTACCTGAATCCTCACAAACAAACTGTCATTTTTTAAGTAAAACACATAGGAGAGTATAATTCAAAACAAAAATCCTTTATTAAGGGATCAGAACCAAACAAAGAGGAAGGCAACACTGGATCAACAGGAGAAATTAGCGAAGCCTGGGACCCCCACGGCAGACATCAATTCTTGAACATCAAAATTAGAGGCCTGAGGAGTCCATATGTAAGGGAGGGCAGTCTGGTCCAGAATTCGCAGAGATCCGGATAGCAGCAGATGACATGTGTGTCCCCAGGCTGTGGTACCACAAGAGGCTGCATTTTTTGGCCGACCAGACTGGATCCAGGGTCCTCACTTTCTGGTCTTCCTTTCACGCTTCCTTCCCGGCTGTGGCTGTGCTGTTGGAGAAGTGCCCTAGAGGAGGAGTAGGACCTGGAGGAGGAGGAGGACTGGGAGGACCTGGAGGAGAGGGAGGAGGAGGAGGAGGACCTGCAGGAGGAGGAGGAGGACCATCGCAAAGGTGTGTCTGAGCTGTCATTTGGCCCCTCATACCTTTGTTAAGAGCCTCCAATATGAGCGCCTCACACATGGCTTGTTGGCCCTCCTCCATCCTCTGCATTTTATATGCAATGATGGCAGCAATGTCCTCCTCCACGGTCTGTGGTGCTCCCAATACCTCTGTAGCCCTCCAAAAGAGTCCTCTGGTAGCCTTCTCTAGGGCACTCCTCCTACTGCCACTTTCTCTTTCCAGGGGGGGTGGAGGGACCTGCAGATCAGCCAGCCGGCTCGGCCCGGCCACCGCCTGGCTGAGACTTCCTTGTGTATGAAAAAGGGACATGGTTGTAATGTTTTGCATCATCAATCACAATCATAAATTAGTACTCCCAACTAACATCTAGTTAACATCATTGATTGGACAAACAGAAATATTTAGAGGAATGCTATACCTGGCTCAATCTGGGCTCCTCCACATGTGGCCTGGAAGGCCCAGGTTGGGCGTCAGAAGCCTCAGTCGGGGGGGAAGGAAGCGTGGAAGGAAGACTGGAGAGGGATGGCCTGGGTTCAGTCTGGCCTGCCAGAAAATGCAGCCTGTCGTAGTACAACATCCTGGGGACATAGATGTCATCTGCTGCTCCGGATCTCTGTGAATCCAGGACTTTCTTGCGCTCCCTTAGATATGTGCTCCTCAGGCCACCAATGAAAATCTTTAAATAGGTGATGTCTGCCGTGGGGATCACCTGCTTCACAATTTCACACAATTGCTCCAGTGCTGCCTTCCTCTTTGCTTGGTTCTTGTAATGTGGGTGGTTAATCTCCCACAGACAGGGCAGCTCCCTTAACATATCTAGGAATACTGACATGAAGTCATTATCTTTCATTAGCATATCCATGTTCACTGCAAGACACAACACAAGACAAAGCCTAATGTCAGACAAAACTCTCCTAATCTTGTTACAATATAGGCCTCAATGTAGAAGCAGTATAGGCACAAGTTTGTCTCTTATCTTCGTTCTTACGATCGGCGCGTCCAATGCTCCTTAATCCGCTCACAGATCGTACGTAATACGCAGGCGTGTTACGCTTTATACACACTGCGCATGCGTGTAACTCCGCCCGCCCCTGACGTTCTTTCTAGTCTATTCCCCGCCCCTTTTCGTTCGGCGCAGTGGGGGAAGAGCACATGGCGGAGTCACAGCAGGTGCGTGATAATTGCAGGAACGAGGAGGAAAGCCTGGATCCAAACACGTCCCGATCCAGAAGGAGACGTTTTAAGGCCACAAATATGTCCTTTGGGGAGATGTTGGAGATGGTCGACATCATGAAGAAGTCCGACTATGACGGAAAGTATGGGCCTTACCCCAACCCCAATATCCGAAAGGCCAAGATCATAGCGAAAGTGATCAAAAGTCTGCAGAAGAATTTTGGGGTACGACGATCGAAAGATCAGCTCAGGAAGCGGTGGTCGGACCTGAAATTGAGAGAGCCAGAGCAGTACCGAAAGATCTGGAGAGTGCTACAAAAAAGTAAGTAGTTG
Organism: Lithobates clamitans; assembly: GCA_037952925.1. Taxonomy (NCBI): domain Eukaryota; kingdom Metazoa; phylum Chordata; class Amphibia; order Anura; family Ranidae; genus Lithobates; species Lithobates clamitans. The sequence goes on from JBBGZY010000140.1 coordinate 12,518,450, forward strand.
TGCTGTGTTCCTATTCTTTCTGTCTTTATTCGGTGCGTGCTGCTCCATATGCTTTTATTAATTGTAGTTTAAAAGGGCAACTTTAATGTTCATGGGCCCATTATTCGTTCGTATCAAACATTTTTCTTTCGGCCTCTAAAACACCATTGTTTAGGCCATATGCATTTTCACACATTTTTTTGGGGCCTACTTGGATGCCAAATATTTGTTTGTGTAGATGGGTTTGTTACTAGAATGAAATGCAAACTAGATTCTGTGTAAGGAGAGGACACTGAGCAGCTGTTTTCACATCTGGACACTGGAGCACTAGTGTGGGACCCCAGAACACCATTTTTATTAGGGGGCCACACAGGTGCTCCAGTGTATACTATAGGGGGAGGCTACATCTGTGAAGCTTGTACCAAACAGGTAAAGTATTGCAGCTTGACAAAGGGCATTAAAAAAAAGACATCTTGGAACTCGGCTAAAATAGACAATTGTACCCCACTTCCAAGCAATGTTTCCTATTTCTAGTTCTGCCATCAAATATCTGTGTGCTAATTATACCATTTTTGTTTTACATAGCGGAGAAAAGACTCGGAGGACACCCCTCTGGAAGAAGGGGAACTAACACCAACCCAAGAAGAGCAGGAGGAAGAAGAAGATGTGGTGGAGATTGGCACCACAACAGGTGAGTGTCTGCGACCACAGACTCAGGTAAAAGAGATGGATGGTGGCAGATTTTTGATACCTGTTTTTGTTTTGTTTCTCTCTTTTTAGGTGATCGTGATGTGAGGGATCCAGAACGTTTCACATCAGAAAGTGCCCAGATCCTGATCGGGGAGATCATGGGGTGTAATGTAGAACTACAAAACATACAGCAAAAAATCAATGATGTGATTAAAAAAAATAATAACATCATTGATGTTTTGGGGCGAATTTAAAACCCCACAAAATCACTTTTTGGATTGTGGTCCAATCTTTTAAAACTTTTTGCAATGTTTTAAAAAGCCAAATTTGGAGAATGCACACAGTGTGTCAACATGTGCTATCTGCCATCACGGGAGATCAATGGACGCGTTTTGGGGGTGCAACCCCTTCCTCAATTATAAAGTAGCGTTGAGGAAGGGCTTGCTCCCCCGACACACGTCCCTTGATCCCCCCTGATGGCAGATAGCACATGTTGACATTCGTAAATTGGTGTGCATCTTCCAAATTTGGCTTTTCCAGGGGTGATTTCCCCCCATCTGAACGCTATATCAAACCCAGTTCCTAAATACTGATGTCTGATATAGCCTTCAGGTTTTACCTAATGTATACTTTGTAAGTTCAAGTTTTTTGTCTTTCTTGTTGGTTTTAAACAGGCCTGTTTTATCTGAAATGGATATTTCGATTTTTGATAATGCTACTGCAAAAATTGTTATACAACAAACATGTTGGTTTGTTTTAAAAACTTTTGGTAAATGCACATGTGATTGTGCAGGTATAAAAAAGTTGCTTACTCAAGAATGTGTGGATTATTGTCTCAACACTACAATACAACACTTTCGGGGTGATGTAATTGCTGTTTTCAGCAAAAATGGGGGTTATTTCCTAAGGGCAAATCCTCTTTGCACTACAAGTGCAGTTTCAGTGCAGTTGCAAGTGCACTTGTAGTGAAATGTGTTTTTGCATTTAGGAAATAACAGCCAACAGTGCTTTGTATAAGGTTACACAATCACGACATTTTCTGGACTCAACACATTTCTGTCAGGGTCAGCTAAAACAAACACAAGCAGTAAATGTCCACCAAGAATTTCTTTTTTTTTTTATTTAATTATAAAAAGGCTTCACAGATTGTCTGGCATATTGATAGCCCCCCTACCTGCAAAGAACTCAAGGTAGCGTAACCGGACATCACGGGCACTCAGGGGGGGCAAGCCAGGACGGCCACTTTCAAGCGCCATCAGTGTGGTTTGATGTAGGATTCCGGCCTCAGGCCCAACTGAGCCAGCATAGTTGGCCGAATGTTTCCTTAAAAAGTTATGGAGAACACAGCATGCCAGTATAATATGGTTCAGTTTATACTCCGCCATATGGATGGGTGTCAGATATAGTCGGAACCGGCTGGCCAGGATTCCAAATGTGTTCTCCACCACTCTTCGGGCTCTGGCCAGCCGGTAATTAAAAACCCTCTTATCCGGGGTGAGGGTCCTCATTGGGAATGGCCGCATCAGGTGGTCCCCCAGCGCAAACGCTTCATCAGCAACAAACACAAATGGGAGTCTTTCCACATTGTCCTCTGGAGCTGGCAAGTCCAAGCTGCCATTCTGGAGACGCCTGTAGAACTCCGTCTGGGCAATGACTCCACCATCGGACATCCGGCCATTCTTCCCCACGTCCACATACAAGAAGTTGTAATTAGCCGACACCACCGCCAACATCACTATACTATTAAACCCCTTGTAATTATAATAGTACGACCCCGAGTTGGGTGGTGGGACGATGTGGACATGTTTCCCATCAATTGCCCCTCCGCACTTAGGAAAGTCCCACCGCTCGGCAAAGTGGGAGGCCACAGTCTGCCATTCCTGTGGCGTGGAAGGAAACTGTTGAGGAAAAAACAATAAACATTACTATTTTTACTCTGAAACATGGCAAGCAGATTATACACAAACATTATGGGGCAACCTCCAGATAGCATTTACCAAGGGGAATTTAACAAGGCCAAAGTATAAGGTACACCTATCATATTCCCCCTCCCTCCTCTCATGGGCCATTTCTAACATTATAGGGGGTGTGTGGAAATCTTGGACAGGTAACCCTCTTCACTTCATTGAGAGATGAATGCCTAAATAATGGGTATTACTTTGAACAGACCCTCCTTAGTTACACTATTGGCAGACCACTGGACAGGTAAGAAGCGTCATAATACAAAGATATAAATACACATTGTACACATTTGAGGACATTTAGACATTCTGCTATTACCTATCAAGATAATAATGGATACAAAAACTTTAAATAGTACCATTGGAAAGTATACAGGCAGGCCCTTGCACTACATGCTTTGGGGAATTCATCCATAAATCTGAGCACTAAAGAGATGGGTATAGCGTGTATGGGTTTGGCAAAGTCAGCAGATAGATGATTGAGGATAGATAGAGAATTGGTACCAGCTGACTTAGCAGTTGGGGGAGGGAGGGTTACTAAAAATTATTTGGGGACACCACAAAAAAAAACCTCTGGCACTCTGCCTGAATTTAAATCAAAAATAACATTTCAAAACATTTTAGGGGGTGTTTCGGGTAAAGCACTACTATGGAACTGATAAAATACATTGTTAAGTGACTACATGAGGTGAATATAGGGCAGGAGACACCATGCTGGGGAGGTTAGTGAAGGGCAAATATGTATGAAGGACATAAAATAATAATTACATAAAAATCCAGCATGCCTGAGGACAAAGGGGACATTCACAGCATATTCCAATCATGGTAATTAGGGAATGAGGAAAGAAATACAATATATTAGCAAACATTCAATACAATAAAATGTGATATAAAAGGATAAAAATCTTACCTTCATATACTCCTTCTGCAGGACCTGAATGATGGCAGAACAGGTCTCTGGGATAATGATCCCCACAGCCTGGGGGGAGATGCCTGTCGAGAACTTCAAGTCCTGCAGACTTCTCCCTGTGGCCAAATACCGCAGGGTAGCGACCAACCTCTGCTCCGGAGTGATGGCTTGCCTCATGGCCTCATGCAGGTATCCTGTCTGCTGATATAGGGGGTCAGCGAAGCCAACAAACGGTGAAGCACGGGGTCCGTCATCCGGAGAAAGTTCCTGAAATCATCAGGATTATTCTCATGGATCTCACGGAGCAAAGGCATATGAGAGAACTGGTCACGCTGAAGCAACCAATTCTTGGTCCATGAACTCCTCCCCACCCTGTTCATGGACTGGATTTGTGTCAAGGTCAGGACCCCAACACCAAGCCCCCACACAGCACATGGCTAGAAAACGGTCGGCTGCACAGAACAAAGTAACAGAATGCACTGAAGAACAGCAAGGCCTGTGAAGAGCGACCTGAAAAACAGTAACGAACGAACAAGAATACAATTACTAAGTCACGCGGAACTTGCTTGCACGCACTGAAGAGCAGATACAAACCCACAAGCACAAACTGAACGGCAGAAAACGATCTGAAAGCCACGAGTCTGAAAAAGCGCAAATCGTCTCTCACCAAACTTTTACTAACACAAGATTAGCAAAAGAAGCCCAAAGGGTGCCGCGATTGGTTCTGAACCGGCCTTTTCTAGTCTTGTCGTACGTGGTGTACGTGACCGCGTGGTTGGCGATCGGAAATTCCGACAACTTTGTGCGACCATGTGTAGACAAAATAAGTTTGAGCCAACATCCGTCGGAAAAAATCCTAGGATTTTGTTGTCGGAATGTCCGAACAAAGTCCGACCGTGTGTACGCCCTATAAGAGTGAGATACACACAAACGTAAATAGGACAATAAGTAGCAGCGCTAGACCTACTTTTGAATAAAAAACATTCCAACAGTGTTTTACAATGTGCAGTATCAAAAAATGTGAAAACTATATAAAATAAAAGTCCATCTTCATAAGATAGGCAGTGCTCAAACAATTATCCGGAAAGTGAGTGTAGTTCAATTGGTTGAATACATCCTCCACCGCAACACCAGTGATACACCACACAAAATGCTTGCTTGCCGCCCGGTAAGCAAGCATTTTGTGTGGTGTATCACTGGTGGTGCGGTGGAGGATGTATTCAACCAATTGAACTACACTCACTTTCCGGATAATTGTTTGAGCACTGCCTATCTTATGAAGATGGACTTTTATTTTATATAGTTTTCACATTTTTTGATACTGCACATTGTAAAACACTGTTGGTATGTTTTTTATTCAAAAGTAGGTCTAGCGCTGCTACTTATTGTCCTCCTTACATGAAAGAGCTGCTAATTCCGATACCCTCCTAGATGAGGATATGGTTACAAGAAAAAACTATTTCCTTGTCAAAAGGACCAAAGGAGCATGGTGCAATGGTTCAAAAGGTTTTTTCTGTAAAACAGACAAAACCAAAATGTAAATCCCACGGGCACACGGGAGAATTAACCGGCGGATACAAGCGCAGTGCCCCTTGAACAAAGGCCCGGATCAAGGCCGAGATCTGGCCCTTGATAGTGCTCAAGGCCAGCCTCATTTCTACGCCTAATTGAAGAAAGGCAAGAATCCTGCTAATGGCATACCTTCTAGGATGCCACCCCCTGGATTCACACCAGGAAACATATGCCTTCCAGATTCTGTAATAGATGAGCTTGGAGGCCGGCTTCCTAGCATTAACCAAAGTGGATAGGACTGCCCACGGCTCTTCAGGATGTGGATCTCAACAGCCAAAGCGTCAAATTCAGACTCGTAAGGCAGGATGGAATATTGGGCCCTGTGAGAGTAGATCTGGGCGTAGCGGAATTACCCAAGGTCTTCCCTCTGCCATCTTTACGATCTCTGCATACCAAGGTCGCCGGGGCCACCAGAGTTACCAGCTTTCCTTCCTTTTTTGACCCTCTGAAGGAATCGCGGGAGAAGCAGACTGGAGGGAAGTCATAGATCAGAAGTACTGATCCCACTGAATCGCTAAGGCGTCTGACCCTTATGCCAGCAGATTCCTTGTTCTTGACACAAAGTTGTCCAGTTTCTTGTTGAACCTGGAAGCCAACAGGTCTACATCCAGGGTAGCCCATTTCCGACATATGGTCTGAAATATGTTGGAGTGTAGAGACCATTCTCCTGGACACAGCTGCTGGCGGCTCAGGAAATCCGCCTGCCGTCTACCCCTGGAATGAAGACAGCAGACAGGCAGGGAACATGCCTTTCTGCCCATGCAAAAATGTGATTCACCTCCTTCTTGGCATCCAGACTCTTGGTGCCCCCTTCGTGATTGATATAGGCCACTGCTGTAGTGTTGTCTGACTGTATCCAGACAGGACAGCCTTGCAACCTGTAAGTCCAGGCCCTGAGGGCCAGACAAATTGCCTGAATCTCCAGAATGTTGATGGAGCCCTTTGGCTCTGGACCATCTTCCCTGGGAAGAGGCTTCTTCCAGAACTGCTCCCCAGCCTACAAGGCTGGCATCTGTGGTTAGGACCTACCAAGTAACTGGCACAAAGGATTTTCCTTTCATTAGATTCTCAGTTAGTAACCACCAATTGAGGCTCTGGCGTACCCATGGTGACAGGCACATTGGAAGATCCAAGGCTTGAACTCTCTTGTTCCAGGCAGATAGCATGCTGCTCTGTAAAGGTCTTGAGTGAAACTGGGCATAAGGAACAGCCTCGAATGAGGCTACCATTTTCCCTAATAACCTCATACATAGTCGAATGGAAGGATTTTTCTTTGTTTTGACTACTAGGACCAAATCCTTTATGGCTTTGGCTTTTGACTTGGGTAAGAATACTCTGCTTTGGACTATGTCTATGACCATGCCCAAGTATTCCAGCCTTTTTAGGGGCTATAAGGAGGATTTTTCTTGATTGGGGACCCAGCCTAGGTACTCTAAATTTTTCACTGTGCTGAGCACATTGCGGTCTAAGCGCACTACGGACTGTTCTACGAGTATCAAATTGTCCAGATAAGCTGTTACTGCTATGCCTCGAGCCCTTAGCTTTGCAGGGGTGGGGCTAGAACCTTCGTAAACACCTGAGGTGTGGTAGCAAGACCGAAAGGTAGGGCCACAAACTGGAAGTGGAGCTGCTCCACCGTAAACCTCAGAAACCTTTGGTGAGCTGGGAAAATTGGCACATGTAAATATGCATCTTTGATGTCTATCAATGTCAGAAACTCTCCTCCCTGAAGGGTGGAAACTACTGAGTGGATTGACTCCATGCGGAAAGAAGGAATGATTAGGAACTGATTCAGGTCTTTTAGATCTAGAATAGGTCTGACATCCCTGTTTGGTTTTGGAACCGTAAAGAGGTTTGAGTAGAACCCCGAGCCTTGCTCTTCTGGGGATACTTCTGTAATTACCCCTTGGGATAACAGGCGTTCTAAGGCCAGAAGCAAGGGCCTCCTTTTTTCTGGATCTTTGGAGACTCTTGACCTTAGAAAGCGGGATGGAGGAAGATCCTGAAACTCCAGCTTGTAGCCCAGAGACACTGTAGAGGTTACCCATTTGTCCTGAACCTCTTCTTGCCAGGCGTCTGCAAACCGCAGCAGCATTCCCCCCACTCGGCCTAGCTGGGGCGCCTCTTCTAAAGGAGCCTTTGGGGTTCTGCTTAACAGATCTTGGACCCCAAGACTTTTTCTGCCCTTGGGCCTAGCCTTTGGACCTTTCCCCTAGTATTGGACTGGAGAGGCCATCGCCACTGCCTGGAGGTTGAGGCTCCAGGGACTGGGAAAGAGAACATCTAAATGAGGGACGTTTACTCTTCTTCTTAACCAGCAACAAAGTGGTCTTGCCCCCGGTAATCCTCTGGATATATTTGTCCAAATCATCCCCAAACAAGCATTCCCCATGAAATGGGAACCCAGTCAAAAATCTTTTGCATGAAGCCTCAGCTGCCCAATGCTTAAGCCAAAGGGACCTGCGCATGTGTACCAACAGGAGAGTAAGGCGGGATGCTTGCTGAACAGAATCCATAATGGCATCAACCGCACAACATAAGGCCTTAGGAAGGTCTGCATAAACCTCGACCTGTTCATTGGGGAGGAGGTTAACCACCTGCTTCATTTGTTCCTTTAGGAATTGGCACATGGCAACTGCTGCAACTGCAGGTTGGACCACAGCGCCAGCCATAGAAAAGGAGGCTTTAAATAAAGATTCCAGCATTTTGTCAGTTGGATCTTTGAACCCCTGAGCATTGTCCACAGGGCAGGTCAGGCTCTTATTCACACAGGAAACATCAATTGCTGGCACCCCCCATTTCTTGGTGAATTTTTACTCTACCGGATAAAAAAGGGAAAACTTCTTAGGAGGAGAAAATAGCTTATCTGGGTGAACCTAGTCCTCATACAACAATTTCTCCAGCAAGGGATGAATTGGGAAGGTATACGCAACCTGTGGGGATTTCTGGGATCCCAAGGAGGAAACAGAGGATATGGCAGCCTCAGCAGAGGGCAATTTGTATGTGGCATGCTCCAACTCAGTATAATATTGCACCTGCACCTTGAGGGCCTGAGAGGAATAAGAGAGCTTCTCCTCATCCCCTGAATTGTCCGACTGCTCCTGATCCCCATCCCTGGATAGGAATACTTCATCATTATCAGATTGTTCATCCAATAAGAAACCTAGAGCAGAGGCAGGGGATCTAACCCATTTTCTGCTACTCTTTAAGGAAGTTGTGATTAAAGTAGCAATCCTTCCTTCTAAAACATCCAATGCAGCTCTCATAGTGTCTTCAGTGACATAATCAGGGGCTGCAACATTGGGAGAGGCTGCAAAGCCTGACAGGGGCAATGACTTATCCTGTGAGGCTGCCTCCAGTCTTTCGGGGGGATGGTATTCTGCAGGCATGTACAGATCTAGCAGGAACACAAGATCTCCATCTTCCCCTCTCACAGAACGGCGGTCTGCATTGTTTACATAGGCAGACCTCTGTTCTGCCTCTCCTGAGAATGATCAGCGAGTCCCAATGGACATTGCATCCACTGGACCCGCTGATTGGCTCCCACTGTGTCCAATCACAGTGGAAGCTGGTTGCTGGTGGCGCGTGCATGCACCCCAGACCCAGTGCACAAAATCATGTATATCTGCATGGGGCGGTCCATAACAGGTTAAACAGCACACTTTTTTCTTTTTCAGTCTACTTTCAGAGTCCACAAGACACTCGTTCCTCTGCAGCGCACGTTCTGGCGGCCAGACCTAGAAGGCAGTTGCAAAAAGGTACATGAATTCATGTTCCATCTGTATCCCGAGTAAGAGTACTAAGAACTGAGCCTGGGATCTACTCTGACCACTACCAGTTCTTGACAGACCATGAAAAATCATGGTCACCAGCGTGTGGGAAAGGGCTGGATGTGCTGGGGGAGAAAGCGAAGATGATTGACAGCGGGAAGGTAGAGATCCGAACTGTAAGCTGCACGTGGCTGGGACATTGCTGGGGTTCTGGGGATGCTTGGCCAAGGCAACCACCACAGCTAACAGGTCATCCAGGTCCATGAGGTTCTCCAATGACCAGCACCCCTAGAGCCCCAGCAACGCTGACTAACGTCCACATCGGCCCATCCAGCCCTGGTTTTCCATCTCCCTGAGGTCTACATCGCTTTGGGACACTCCCACGCAACTGGGGTTCACATCCAATGGGCTTTAGATGCTGTGAACGTATAGCGCATCCACCCTGCAGCAACGCGGCTCTCTCCCTTCCATCTGCCAGTACGCCAGAGGACTTGGCATCCCAGTCACGTGCAGCTTACAGTTTGGGTCTCCACCTTCCCGCTGTCAATCATCTTCGCTTTCTTCTCCAGCATTCTCCACACGCTGGTGAGCGTGTTTCACATTCGGCCGGAGTGCAGCAGGGGTATTAGCACTCCCCCATGGTGCAGGAGGTTTTTGTAAACCCCAATGCCATCAGCTCCTTGCTGCTCCATGGATCTTCTGTGAAACTGTAAGCTGTTGATTTCTTTTTTACCTACCTCATATCCCTTCCTGTCTGACAACAGAATTGTTCTTTTACATGCATTACTGAATAAACTAGGACTAATCATTGTCAACTATCCGCTGTGAGACTGTGTTTACTCTTCAACCCATTGAGCGCTGGTCTGTTTGTTTTGTTGTACACTCTCTATCCATACCCTTCAGTGATGGCTGCCATCCAGCTGCACTGGATTCAGATCCCATGTCGTTAACTATGCCCTTTCCTCCCCATTCACAGATAGCCATGTTTTAGCGCTGGTGTTACTTGTTGCTATCTTCGTGGTAGTAGACCGCCTGTCCAAAATGACTCATTTTCTGCCTCTGAAGAACATTACCTCGGCCATGGAGATGGCTCAGGTATTCATCAGAGAAATTGTAGGACTTCATGGGGTCCCCACGAACATCATCTCCGATCGGGGGGTCCAATTTACTTCTGAATTCTGGAAGACTCTGTGTGAAATTCCTAAGATTGAATGATCCTTGTAATCTGCCTATCACCCCCCAAACCAATGGGCAAATGGAGAGGACCAATCAGGCACTCGAGCAGTACATATGATGTTTAACTACTCTAATACTCTAATGCCCCGTACACACAAGCGGAATTTCCATCTGCAAAATCTTGGATGGTTTTTCCGACAGAATTACACTCAAGCTTGGCTTGCATACACACGGTCACACAAAAGTTGTCTGAACTTTCGACTGTCTGTCAAGAATGCGGTGACATACAACACTACAACGAGCCAAGAAAATGAAGTTCAATGCTTCCGAGCATGCGTCAAATTGTTTCTGAGCATGCGTGATTTTTTTGCGTGTCAGAATTGCATACAGACGAATGGAATTTCTGTCAAGAGCTTTTTCCATCGGAAAAATAGAGAACAGCTCTCAATCTTTTGCTGGCGGAAATTCAGACAGAACAAGTTGGATGGAGCATACACACGGTTGGAATAGCCAACCAAAAGCTCCCATCACACTTGTTTTGACGGAAATTCCGACTGTGTGTACGCGTCATAAGGCATAAGGATATGAGGGTGAAAAGCCTCAGCATGGCAAGAGTGAATGTAACATATCTGCTTACCCATCAGTCTCATGTAAGAAGTGGAGGCAGTGAGGTACATTGAGATGCTGGCAAGTATTTCTTCGACTTGGGGTGTCCGTGTCTTACTTGAGCTTGTTACGGGTCATGGTCGTAGGATAGGAACTGCAAGTGTCTTTTCAGGCAAAGGTGGAAGTTCCAGGTGTTTAAGGAAGGCCTCACCTTCTTAAAGATCCCATGTGCTGTGTTGAGCCCCTTCTTTGGTCACTATGAGTCTAAAGGGGAATCCCCAAGGACAGGAAATGTGGTGCTTTTACAGATATAATGTTATGGGTCTCAGTGAATGTTGTTTGGTGAGTGAGATAGGTGATACATCACAAAAAATTTGCATTTTTCTCCCCTTTGTAATCAATCACTGACTTGTTTGACCTGTTGTGGTTAGAATTTAGTAGAGTTGCTTTGGTGTCATAATAATGAAAGTGGACAATAATTTCCCTGGGGCATGCACCTGCTGATGGCTTAGGACCTAGAGAACAATGTGCACAGTCCATATGCCAGTCTATGTCCAGGTAAGACTGTGAATAAGCCCACCAGATCTCTAAATCTTCTTGAAATTGTGTTTCAAAGGGAGGTTGTCTTCCTGTAAGACATGGACATATTAATTTAAATTATCAACTTTAGTTTCCAAGTGGTCTGTAATTCCACCACTTAAAGCTTTTTCACCCCATACCTTTTGGGCTATTTTCTCCACTTCAGTGGATATAGTGCATGTGATATTCCGTAACAGGGTATAGAGCTTTTCATATAATATGTCTGCCATAAGATATGGCACTCAAGGGGGTGAATTAGCCAGCAGGATTGTGGTTACTTCCTCTGTGGGGTCAAGGAGTACTGTATGGTCTTCCGGGGAAGCCAGCTTATTCAAGACTGGGGATATATGCCTTGTCAGGTATCACTCCATGCTCGCAGGCTGCTGTTCCCTGGAGCAGTGTTTCTCAACTCCAGTCCTCAAGGTGCCCCAGCAGGTCATGTTTTCAGGATTTCCCTCAGATGAAGCGGCTGTGGTAATTACTAAGGCAGTGAAAGTGATCAAATCATCTATGCAAAATAATGGAAAGCCTGAAAACATGACCAGTTGGGGTGCCTTGAGGACTGGAGGTGAAAAACACTGCCCTGGAGGGTGAAGCTGTGGGCTTTTGTCACCCTATTATTCCCATAGAGATCCCTGAATGGTGCTCTGTCAGATACGGGTGCTCCGGGGCTGGTGTCTGCTGTTGTGTGCTGTACAGAAGCAGAGAAAAGTAGCAGTGCAGCAGAGCAAAGGGATTACACATCCGCTAGCTTCCACATCCATGCATGCGCCCCTTCTAATACATTTTTATTCTGTATTTGTTTTCTAGATTTTTTATTTATATTCCCATATATTAATTTATAGAGCTAATACCCATGATGTGTTTTGTTTGTTTTTGACCTTCATATTAACCTGCATATTTTTGAACTTTATATTTGACCTGCAGGCAGTTTATTTATTTGTTTCCCCTATGTATTTGGCCATTCTATTTCCTGGTAGGTCAGGAAGACATCTATTTTACTTAATAACACATTTTGTATAGATTAATAAATTTGTTGCTTTTAGACAAATTTAAAAAATAGGTTACAGTATGTACAGTGCCTTGAAAAAGTATTCATACCCCTTGAAATTTTCCACATTTTGTCATGTTACAACCAAAAATATAAATGTATTTTAATAGGTTTTTATTTGATAGAAAAAAGGAAAGAAAGAACCCGCGCTATGGAAATAAGAATTTAAAAAATATATGTGCTATTATGATAGGGCTGCTGCTAGTGAAAGAAAAAAAATTAAAAATTAAATTAAACTCAACGCTGCTCCTTAACCGCTTGCCGACTGGCTCATGCCAATATACGTGGGTAGAGGGGCACATACAGGCAAATTAACGTACCTGTATGTTGCCCTTTAAGAGGCGGTTTGCGGGCGTGCGCCCGCCATGACCTCCGTGAGCATGATCGTGGGTCCCGCGGACCCGATGTCCGTGAGGATACCCGCAATCATCTCAAGGAGAGGAAGAACGGGGAAAGGCTTATATAAACAAGCATTTTCCCATTCTGCCTAGTGACAGGACACTGATCACAGATCCCTGTAATTGGGAGTGGTGATCAGTGTCATGTCACACACAGCCACACCCCCCCACAGTTAGAATCACTCCCTAGGAAACACTTAACCCTTTCACTGCCCCCTAGTGGTTAACCCCTTTACTGCCAGTCACATTTACACAGTAATCAATGCATTTTTAATTGCACTGATCGCTGTAGAAATGAGAATGGTCCCAAAGTCACACCAAAAGTGTCCGATGTGTCCGCCATAATGTCGCAGTCACAATAAAAATCGCTGATCGCCGCCATTACTAGTAAAGAAAATGAATAAAAATGCCATAAAAATATCCCCTATTTTGTAGGCGCTATAACTTTTGCGCAAACCAATGAACAAAAAGGCTTTATTGCAATTTTTTTTACCAAAAATATGTAGAAGAATATGTATCAGCCTAAACTGAGGAAAAAAATGTTTTTTATATATTTTTGGGGGATATTTATTATAGCAAAAAGTAAAAAATAATGCGTTTTTTTCAAAATTGTCGCTATTTTTTGTTTACAGCGCAAAAAAAAACGCAGAGGTGATCAAATACCACCAAAAGAAAGCACTATTTGTGCGGAAAAAAGGACATCAATTTTATTTGGGAGCCACGTCGCATGACCGCGCAATTGTCCGTTAAAATGACGCAGTGCCATATCGTAAAAAGTGCTCTGATCTTTGCGCAGCCAAATGGTCCGGGGCTTAAGTGGTTAAACTCAAACCAATACAATATTGAGTAAACCTATATCAACATATACAGTATCATGACACAATATAAAGTGCTCAGTGCCAATATTAAGTGCAAAGATATATAAAGTGCTATAATATAAAGTCCATCCAATGTGGTATGCTGAACTTGTAAACAGTTGTGGTGATGGTTTTCAAGTGACTCACAAGTTTTCACAGATTCCCAATTGGATTTAAGGAAGGACTTTGACTGGGCCATTCTAAAATATGAATATGCTTTATTCATGATTTGTATTTTTTTGTATTTAGATCATGTGACCACACAGAGGAGCTGTGCAAAAAGGTATTTAAGATTATAATTTAAATAAACTGTCATAATGCACTGAATATTTTGCTAAAACAGAGAGGATACAAGTAATTGTGGTATGTAATACTTCAGAATAGAGGCAGGAGGGGAGGGGCAGAGAGATCAGCTCTGTAGACAAGGGAGAGACACTCAGAACAGTGCAGGATGACAGAGGAATACTGTATAACCTGACCACGGTAATCTTGAATCAGAACCCATAATTACCGTGGTCAGCACACACAGGGGGATACAGGAACAGGCAGGATCAACCAGGTATTTTAGAATTAAAAAAAGGACAAATTACATAGTAGCACTATGCTACTGATCATGCTTTAAAGGAATAGGTGCATTCTTTTTTTGGGGGGAGTGGGGGTTATAACCAATTTAAGGCTTTTGCTCAAAAGCTAACATGTTCTCCAAAGGTACATGGATATACAGGAAACTTTTCCTGCCTGTCTGCCTGTTATTTGCAAATGAGGTCCTGTGGCTGTACAAGATAATGCATGTCAGGTTGTGTCCCGGGGGGGGGGGGGTCAGGCACCTATAGTCCCCAGCAAAAGATGCAACAGATGCCGTCTGCCCTGTTTAATGATCATTTATGCTCCACTGATTATTCTAACAGGGAATAAATAAGACGTATACATTCTCACAGAGGGTTCCAATGCACAAGCAGTTTGGGCCTTACAGGAAAAATAGTAGATTGTCTAGGATTGCTCCCCCAGCCCCAGAGGCGGCTCTCTAATTAGGCTAATTAGGCCACCCACCGCCTAAGGCCTCACACTCAAAGGGGCCCCGCGGGCATCTAATTTGCCTAATTGAAGAGCTGGCTCTGTAGCAGAGCTCCCTGCTCTATTGCACTGGCTGTTCCTCTCTCCTGCTTAATGCAGTGCCACTCAGCTCAGTGTCCTCTCCAGTCAGAGTCCCTCCAACCCATATCGGCTACATCCATTCCTTTCTACAGTGCTCCAGAGATGCTCTGCACACTTCCCCTGCGCTAAGGACGTTTAAGTACACATGTGCAGCAGCCCGATGAGAGCCGGAGGACACTGCAGGCTTGTCTGCCAGCCCCCACCTCTTCCCCCCATCATACAGAGATCTCTCTTGCCTTGGAGATATGCTGATCACCCTGTCTGTGCTGCTGCTGGAGAGAGCCCAGGCAACCATAGATGAGTGCCCTGCAGCTTGGTTATGGTGAGTGAGCTGACCCCATATCATCCTCACACCATCCCATACCCCACCCCTCCTCCCCTGGGGACAGGGGCCCCCATAATCTTCCCTGGGGTCAGGACCCCCCATAATCTTCCCTGGGGACAGGGCTCCCCCATCATCTTCCCTAGGGACAGGGGCCCCATCATCTCCCCTGGGAACAGGGCCCCTGCCATCTTGCCTGGGGACTGGAACCCCATCATCTCCCCTGGGGACAGGGGCCAAATTATCTCCCGTAGGGTTAAGGGCCCCATCATCTCACCTGGGGACAGGGACCCCATCTTCCTTGAGGACAGGGCCCCCATCATTGCAAGTGCACTTGAAAGTGCACTGAAACTGCATTGAAAGTGCACATGTAGTGCAAAATGGATTTGTCTTTAGTAAATACCCCCATTGTCACTGTAAACTACAACTTACTCAAAAAACTGGTATTGAGCATTGAAATAAGAAGCCACACATTTTTAAGTATAAAAGATTTTACTCCGTGCACATTCACGTGTGCGTTAGAAAAGGGTTTTTGAACAAACCAAGATCTTTGGTGTATAACATTTTTAGGTTTGACATTGGAAATAGCCTTTTTTTGGTTAAACAGGCATGTTTAAAACCATAATAACATACACAACTCAGGAACTTACACAGTTTAACGTTGAAAAAGTGAAGGCAATATCAGACATTAGTATGTCCAAACTGTGTTGATCTTGCCTTCATTAGATGGGGTGATGTCACCCCTGTAAAAGCCAAATTTTGAAAATGCACACAAATTAGGAGTCAAAATGTGGATTCCCCTCCTGATCCCATGCCTAATGTCAACATGTGCTAGCTCCCATCATGGGGGATCAATGGACATGTTTCGGGGATGCAACCCCTTCTTCTCACCTACTTAAGTTGCGAGGAAGGGGTTGCACCCACAAAACGCGTACATTGATATCCTGTGATGGCAGATAGCACATGTTGACACACTGTGTGCATCTTCAAAATTTGGCTTTCAAATTACTTTAAAACTTGATTTAAAAGAACAAATTACATGACAAAACGGTGCAATTTTTGTGTGTTTTAGATTCTGCCTAAAACATCAATGATGTTCTTCATTTTTTGTTGAACATCATTGATGTTTTCCTTTATCTTTTCTAAATTACGATTGCACACCATGATCTCCCCAATGAGGACGTGTGCACTTGTACTGGTGAAATGAGTTTCTTCTTCCACAACATCCACATATCCTAAAAAACACACTATGTATTAAAAATATGCATGCATACATCTATTACCCGAAGCTGTGGTCTCAGACACTCGCCTGTTGTGGTCACCATTTCGCCCAATTCATGTACCTCGGAATCCACATCCTCAGGTAGTAGTGTGGGGATTTACCCTTCTTTAGGAGATGTGGTGTTCTTGGTGTCCTCTCATGTCCTGAGTCTTTTCTCCCCTATGTAAATAAAAAAAAAGATATACTTAGCACACAGAGATTTGAGGCAAGAAATAGGAATATGAAACATTGCTTGGAAGTGTCATACAATTGTCTGTTTTGGCAGAGTTCCAAGCTGAAGACATGTTTTTTTCCCCTTTCTTCAAGCTGGAATACTTACCTTTTCTGGTAAAGTATCACACATGGAGACACCCCTAATATCCACTGGAGCACCTGTGTGGGACACCCTAAAAAGGGTGTTCTGGTGTCCCACACTAGTGCTCCTGCGTCCAGATGTGTAAACAGCTGCTGAGTGTCTTCTCCTTATACTGAATCAAGTTTGTATTTCATTCTAGTTAAAACACATCTAGACAATGTAATGGAAATTTGTAAGTTCTGTATATAATTGTATTGTATTTTGTATGTATTGCACACTGCCCTCACTGTGCACACGGCACTAATAATATTTTCAGTAAATGTTTACATTCTTTTGAGTCCTGATTAGAATAAGCCTGCCTATGTAACGCCCCTTGTTACCATGAACGTACAATTGTAATATTAATGTGATACCTACGTAATCATGTGCATAAAAACCTTCAATTGCGTCATAATAAAGCAGAACAGTAATTTGGAAAGATGCTGAGCGTATCTTTTGTGTCTGTTCCCTACTGCAGTAGTTATTATTAATTTGGAACCACTAATCAATATGAGGATAGGAGTTGCCTATCATCAATTCAACCGAGTCAGCATGGCGAGCTTTGCCTTAGGAGGGGATTCCAGGTGACCCTGATTATCCGAAACGAGAAGCTTGAGACAATCCGGGAATTTCTGATAATCAGCCGGCTGAGGTAAGCCTTTTGCTTACATTTGAATTATCAGACTTCCTTGATCGGTAAGGCATATTCGGGACAAAGGGTACCTATTTTACTCCCCTTAATCGAACTGTATTGATTGGTGGTTATATGTTATGTTGTCACTGTCTACTGTCCATCGGAGTGTTATAAATAAGAAAGGGAAGAATAGTGCTGTTCACAGGTATATGTAGTACATCTGCTAGATAAAGTAGTTTAGAGGCAAGAGGGTATAGGCACAAGTAGAGAAGAGAGAAGACTGGCCAGTCATTATGGGCATTGAATTAAGTAAGGGAATGAAGGGTAAGAGACCCTCAAAAATGCCCAGCGCAAGAGGAGCGCTATATATGAACCAAAGGTGCGGTTCCGCCTATACTGAGCCCCTAGATTAATGGTTAAAGTGGACAGGGATCCACAATGGGTAACTGGGTTACCAAGGTCCACAGGGACTAAGAATCATGCAGAGTAAACAGCTAGAGAAACAGTTATCTATGTGAGCAGGATGGATCAAGGGTGACATTAACACTAGACAGAAAGGGACATTTTCATGTTAAGTTGTGGGATGAATTTGGGGTCAGGCACTACTAGTAAAGTCAAAACAGAGAAATTAGAGTTTAAACAGAATACTTTATATGTTGTCAGAGAGGGAAGATGGGATAAGCACTCTGGCTGCCCGTCTGATCATAGAAGCTAGATATAAAAGATATCTGAACAAAATAAGGAATGCAGAATTTAGGCAGGAAAATATTAAATAGTTAAAAGAAAGTGAGAGAATGATATGCATGTGTTGTGTACAAATGGGAAAAATGTAAGCGACTTTAGAGAGATATTGGTGTATGTGTGTGCGAATGCTGGGACCTTTAGTTCTATTGCTTGTGTGTGTCATGTACGCAGATGTGACCCCCTCCTTTGTGCTCTCCTGAAAGAATGTCCCTGAGAGGTCAGTGATAAGCTGGAAGGACACCATGCCAATTCATGTTTTTTAGACAAAACATGTGCCGGGTTAACGAATCTAATGGTAAACAATGTGATCACAATTATTTTGAATCTGTTTTCTAAACATGGTAAAATGAAGGTTACATTTAACCGTGTATTACACAAATTGAATATCCTTTGATAGTTGAAACAGTGCATTTTAAAAAGGGAAATTAAGTAAAATTAAGTAATAATGAGTATTAATTTCTAATATGAGTTTAACAATTTTATTAATAATATAGATATATTGAAACTGGTTTAGACAACCTTTGGTTGGAAATGAAATCCAGGTTATTGGGGAAATTTGTAAAAATGGGATTAGTTTAGATTAAGATAACAATTTTGTAATTTTACATTTATACAATAAGCCCTTATTGAGAGAAAAAAAAGATTAAGATGAGGTTGTTATTTGGAATAAAGCTGCCATAATATTTAACAAAGCCAAGATGGATGGGATACATAAGAAGTTCTTCTACAAAAATGAAATTTTAAGGTTTTTGATAATAACTTGATGTGCGGTCCATGATGTAAGAGTAATAATAAATAAAATTTAAATATAACAGTCCCATCACATAAAGTCCACACACCCTGTTAGGATAGATGCCACCTGCAGCAAGTTGTTTTTTAGTTTTTGATGCTTTCTGGTCCATCATACAGATTGTTGATCATAAAAAATCCTACAATCGTGATAAAACCCTCAGACAAGGGAGGCAACGTAGTCGTCATGAATAATGACGACTATGTTTCAATGTGCCTGGATATATTAAAAAACAAAGAATGGTACAAAGTAATCTCAGCCCTCAATATTAATCAATATAATTCCAGCTTTTATAATATGATTGACCGGGCATTTCGTAGAGGGGAAATTACCAGGGATACCTATGAATTTATCAGAACTCCACACCCCAGGGTGGCCACTTTTTATAGTCTACCCAAGATACATAAAAATCCGATTAAACCCACAGGTCGCCCCATTGTCTCAGGCAATGGGGCTATATCTGAAAACCTAAGCCGTGTCATAGATGCACATCTACAACCCCTCGTTCTGGCCCTACCCTCCTTTGTCAAGGATACAATACAATTCCTGCAACTCATCAGCGATCTGAGGCTATCCAAGAATGCGATTCTGGTGACCATAGATGTCGAGGCGCTGTACAGCAGCATTCCCCATTTCAAGGGGCTGGCTGCTGTGCAAAGAGCCTTGCAACAATATTCCAAATATGATCCGGCTTTGGTTAGGTTTATTCTGAATGGCCTGCATTTTATACTGCATCACAATTACTTTTGCTTTGACAACTCCCACTACCTCCAGGTGCAGGGTGTGGCTATGGGGACCTGTTGTGCCCCCTCTTACGCCAACCTGTACCTGGGGGAGTGGGAGAAGTCCCTCCTCGGCGACGAGGACCTTGTCGAATACACCAGCCATATAACAAAATGGCTGAGGTATATCGACGATGTCTTCGTCGTCTGGGAGGGACCTGAAACCAAGTTATTTGAATTTTTCAATAGAATCAATGTGAACGATCGAAACCTGAAGTTCACAATGACCCATGATTCCCACAGCGTCACCTTCTTGGATGTCTCAGTTTCGACCACGGCAGAAGGACATCTCTCCAGCACTTTGTTTCGTAAGACAACTGCTGGGAATACGGTCCTTCATTTTGACAGTTTCCATCCGACCCCATTGAAAAACTCGATCCCGTACGGACAGTATCTGCGCCTTCGGCGCAACTGTTCCAGTGACACCTTATTTATTAAGGAAGCAGAGGGGCTCCAAAATCGACTGTTAGCAAGAGGCTACAGTAGGTCTTGTCTCAAAAAAGCTTACAATCAGGCTATTGGACACTCAAGATCTCAGCTACTTTTCAAATCCAAACCCCCCCCAAGCCCTGGATGCAACCCTACCCGGATTACCATGCGTTATTCCCGTCAACATCAGGCTATAAGAAAGATCATAGAACGTCATTGGAGTATTCTCACCGATGACCCCAAGCTACGTGAATTTATTCAAGATAGACCCAGCATAACGTACAAAAGAGCTATGTCACTGCGGGACCAGCTTGTCCGCAGTGAATATACCAATGATAACAATAGATTTAAACACTGCTCCACAGTGGGTTCCTTCCCCTGTGGACACTGTTCGTATTGCCCACTCATCAAACAGGATAAAATCTTCGTCCTGCCGAACGGCAATACATTTACACCCAAACAGTTTGTAAATTGCCGTACTCGCGGTATCGTATATTTGATGGAATGTGAATGTGGTGCATACTATGTGGGGAAAACCAGGCAGGAATTCTGGAAACGCATTTCCCAACATGTTTACAGTATGGAGGTGGGGAACCCATACCTCCCTATTGGGAGGCATATAATTTTTACACACAATTATAAAGTTCCCAAAGTTACCTTCGTGGCCCTCTATAGAATGAACATTCCTAACAGAGGTGGCGACTGGAATAAGTCTCTGCTACAAAAAGAGCAGAGATGGATATTCCAGTTACAGGCCACCTCTCCACCAGGTTTAAATGAATCAATCTCATTTGCCCCCTTTTTGCAGGGTTTCTCATCAGGGAAGACACAATGACCTCCCCCTAATACCCCCTTTTTTTTTTTTTTTCCCCAACATTGCGTCCCCTGATTTGTAGATATCGCTGCCTGGTTTTCCCCACATATAACTATTAAAGCTAATATGATTATCTCTGTTTTTCATTATGCTCAGATGTACGAGATGCATATTAATGTGCATACTACTGATTAATACAATGGATCATGTGCCCTGTATCGTTCTATCCCTTGTTAAAATTTAGCCTTAAATAGTTCGGAGTTTTTTGATTGTTTTAATATTTAAGATTATGGAATTTTGCTTTTTTCTTTGTTTTTGCTTACATACCAATTTGATTGTGCAGGTTTAACAAATCATTGCTTTTGTAACTGTGCAGTCATGCCAAGGCATACAACACCACGTATGACAGGATGCACTTAAGACGGCCAGTCAGCAGTCAACCCATGGTACACAGACTATGTACTCAGCACCCTTAGATAGGGCATATAAATGACTAGTATTATGCCCTATCACTATTATCACTATTTCTGCCTAAGAATATATTGGTGGCAGGATGGCTCTGTGTTCCCCCTGTCTCCCTTGGTTTTTGCGTCTCCCCTCTAGGGGTGGTGGTGGACCTCTTTTAGTGTCTTCCTGGCAGGGTGAGACAGGAGACGCTAGAGCTCGCGTCTCCTAACATGCCCACTAGGTGGCCTCACCTGAGTGGGATGTTTCTCTCCCTGCCAGCGGCGTCCCGGATCCCTTCCGGACGCCGCACTCACGAGCGCGCGCCCTAGGGCGCGTGCGCGTGACGTAGCGGCGCCTGCGCAGTTGCGGCGGAAGCGACGGGGACGCCCGGAGATGTATTCCTTTCCGGAACGCCGGGGGGATCACATGGAGGAGCACCGCTGTGTTGCTCCTTCCCCTGATGGATGGGGAAGGGGAGGGATGTTGGACACATCAACACCTGAAGGGAGTTAGCCAATTGGCACTCCCTATAAACATGGGAACCACTAAGGGATATTCATTGGACATTTTTCAAACTGAAGACAGGTCATACAGACTGACAGCAAACACTGGTAAGCACCAATGAAATGAATGTTATACCTTTCCAATGACGTGGTTTCTTTTAAATCACTGTTGACCTGGTCAGATTGATTCATATATTTTTATTCATACTTTTTATTCATACTCTTAATTAATTTAACCTTTTCAGCATTCAGAATTTTCCGTTCAGTTCAGCTTAATTAGGTAAATAGTCCCGACACCTCCAGTATATTCTATCACACTGCATGTCACTCCCACTGTTTGTTCTATTCAATCACAGTTTTCCCACATTTTTGCACATTTTTTGCATATTTTTTGCACATTTGTTTCACCAGCCCATTCACCCTTGTTCCTATATGTGTGTCCCCCCCCTTTCACACTCCCTCCCTCTCCTCTTCCCTCCCTCCCCCCTTCCGTACCCTTTCCCTCCCCCCGCCTCCCTATCTATCCACGCTTCACACCCCCTTTTTTCACCCCACTTGCACTTTCCTGCACATTCCCCCCCTTTCCCCCCCCTTCCTTCCTTCTCCTGTCCTCAACCGCCCTTCACTCTGTCTGCACTTCACCCTCCCACCCCCTTCTTTTCCTTTTCTTTCCCTCATTTCTTTTCTTTCCTTTTCTATACCATTCATTCCATTCACTCTTCACCACTCCTTTGTGGTCCCATCCCTCCCCCCTCCCCTCCCCCCCCCTTTCCCCCCCCCTTTTTCCCCCCTTCCCCCCCCCCCCTTTTTTTTTTTCCCCCTTTTCCCCCCCTTTCTCTCCCCCCCTACTCTTCTCCATTTCTCCTTGTCCATTCTCTGGAGGTTTCGCCGGTGCTTTCACCTACTGCTTTTGGCATACACCTACTATGGTACATGGGAATCAATTGGCAGTATGGCATTTGCTATTTTCTACTTATTCTATTGACACTTACACTGCTTTGGGTTACTTTTTCTTTATCCCCTTTCTTTCACTCCTTTTTCACTCCTTACTTCTCTGTGTTGTCTGTTTCTTTTCATTTTTTCTTTCCCTTCTCCCTTTTTTATCTAGCTATGCCCTCTGCACACCCTTGGAACTACCATTTAACACCTCTATAATTTCCAAAGCTGGGAAACCTTCCATTCTGTTTAGAGCAATCTAGTGATTTTTTGCTCTTCAGCATCTAACACTCTAAATCCTATTTCTGGAAACAATCTGCATTCCCCTCTTAGGTACCTTTCGGGTTGTTCACTGCCCCTCCTTCCCCATACTTCCCCGTCCTAAACGGGGTCTATTAAATGTGATCCCTCGCAAGACACACTCGGCCCACCGCCGGCTTTCCTGGGAGCTGCTCTGACGTAGGGGAGACGGGGGAGCTAAAGAGAAACTGTACCACCTAAAAACATAACAACGCACAATACCTAAACCGCATGTGAAAATGTTATATTTTCCACAATAGGTAACTATATGATTTAGACAATCCTAATATGATGGTGCAAGTGCACAAGTCTGGTACTATTGGTCTTGATGCTATGTCTGACACATGTTGACCTTTTTCTTAGGGGGCGACTATCCTCTGAAGAGGACCCGGGAAGGGTCGAAACGCGTCAGGATTAACATATACAACCTCTGTTACCCCACATACAACGTATGGTATCACAGGCAATATGTGTTGCTACTGTTTTTAAGAATTCACTTTAAAGATAATCTTGGTTGCCGTCTTGCATGCATTGTGCCTAGTGCTTGGTTTAATTGTATGCTTTGTCCATTATAATGGTATGCCATACTCAGATCATGTCATGACTCGACTAGTTAGTACCTATTTTCAGTGGTTTTTATAATATGCTATTTTGATATATTTTTTGTATAAATAAAACTGAATTTTTTCAAATATGAACATTGTATTTTTCTGGCTGCTTTAAAGCCCCGTTAGGGGGTTCTCGTATAGTTTTTTCAGATTGTTGATCCTTTTATTTATTTTTATTTTTGAAATCCAAAGCAGAATGTGTGGATTGTGAAATGATGTGCCCCTTTTCCTTGTAAGTGCAGTGGTATAAGCAGAAGAATATTTTGGATTTATGGGCATCTCTGCATGACCGCAGGGTATTGTTATCATTTATTATAATATTGCCAGGAAGAAGTTGTCTTTTGAAACATGAAACTGGAGTTCTTACACAAATAGCATGATAGAAAACAAGCCATTGTAATATATTCATGCAAGCTGGACCCAGTAATGAAGGGTTCATCCTGATATATCAGAGCTGTAGCTTTTATGCAAAGGTGCTATTAGACAAAGTTAGATATTGTTTTGGTCAATGGTCCGACATTCTGCGCAGCAAATATACAGATAACTAAATGTTTGTTTAATGAAAGGTTTAAAATATGAGTTTATTTATGTACAAATCTAACAATGAAAAATGTGGACATTTATTCAAAAGAAAGGAAAAACCACATGTGTTAAATTGATGGTGTAGGAAACAGCTGCTGTGAGCCCAGTGCGGGACACACTCCCTGAAGACCCAGATATTACATTTTTTGTAGATTTGAATATGCAGTTTATCACCCAGAAGGATACTCTGTATTCAAAGTCATTGGATCCTTTTTCCCCAGCTCAAGAAGCAGAGCTCCATGTTTTAGTAAAGCCTGTGAGCTATAAAAAGAGTGTATATTTATATAGATAGTCGAGATATAGAGAGCTTTTGGTTCCATTTAAAGGGCCAGAAGTTTGTTTTTACTTCGGCAGGTAAACCAACCAAGCATGCCAAGTTAATTTGATCGGCTGTTTTCAGCCTTCCAGGTTCTTGCTGAGGTAGCCATATTAACTTTCACACATGGAAGCAGACCAGGTGACTAAGGATGCTGCATTTACAGCCCCAGACACTTGATGGGTCTGTGCAACTCACAGATTCCACCCTAGTTCTGGCCCAGTATAGCTGGGATTAATAATTCAACTTTAAGGACCCCAGAACGAGAAGAACAAGTGGTCCACAGGGGGCAACTTCTTATGAAACAGGACTTTGGAAAAGGTGATCATTTATGTCTGCCAATCACTCTTTTCCCTCCAGCTTGACACTTAGACCGTGTCATCAGTCACAAGAAGTTATGGCTGCCTTAGTAAATGAGCTTGGGATAGAGCCAGGGTTCTCCACAGTTGTTTTTATAACATACCACTTCTTGTTTTACCTGTTACCAAAGGTGTTACCAAAAGCTGAACATCCCTTCCAGATATTACGAAAAGATATATCCAGATGCCCAAGTCAGGATCTTACAAATATGCATTTTGTCTGTATGGACATGTTTTTTGGATGTCCAGTGGCAAATGCTACTGCAAAGGCCACAGTAAAAAGTGTTATCAGAAGTAGTTTGTTAGTACAGAGTGCCAGAAAGTACAGAGAGTAACAGAGGAAATCATTTTTTTTATAGGAGAGTCCTTACTAGAAGTTTTGAGGTTTTATTTTTACGCCCCTACTGTCTACAATGTAGCGGACAAAGTAGAGTAAGAAACTAGAAAACTTTTGCCTGAATGTTTTCTTATATTTTATGAAGCCCCTAAGGGGGATGTTGGACTCTCTCCCTATGGGAATTGGTTTGGGAGTGTGTTACTCACTTGCTTATATTTTGTCTCAGCAGCTGAAGTCCTCCATTCGGATCTCACAGAGAATGTTGCTGATCTTTTAAGGTTTTTTGACAAACTCATTTATGTGCTTTCTCCCCAATTCCAGATCCTAAAAGTTTGGAAGGATCTAAAACTAAAGCCAGGTGACTTGTGGATTGTTAAGAGACATTTATATATAAGGAAAAGTTTGGAGACTCAATACAGCATCTATTTCATGTACAGTTTTTGCAAAACGTGAAGAAAAAGTCACCTGGATCCACACCAGACACTGCAAAAATGACTAAATTAAAGAAATCTCTGTGTTTGATTTGTTTCCCTCTTGTGATCACAGTCTAGGGTACTTTTTGATTAAATTACTTTAATTGTAAGGGATATATATATTTGAAAAGTAGTTTAGCCATGTTGAAGTCATATTTTGTCTTTTGTACGTCTTCCATTTTATGTAGAATTGTCTGTGTTTACATATGCTGATCAGTCAGCATGCCCACAATTAAGCTAGAAGGCCATTCTGGCCACAGGAGTGTACAGCCAGTACTCTGTAAATATGTCTTATCAATCATTTGTTTTTCACAATGAAAAGTCATTTGGTAATAAAAAAGTTGCTCAGCTATTATTTTCTCCACAATGGAGTTTTTTGCCTCTTTGGCCAGGACTACCTCTACCTAAGCGTGTGGAGGTTCCAGGTTAAAGGTGATAGCAGGTATGGTTAGTGATCAAAATATTGATCAAAAGAGGGGAGACTGTAATGGAAATTTGTAAGTTCTGTATATAATTGTATTGTATTTTGTATGTATTGCACACTGCCCTCACTGTGCACACGGCACTAATAATATTTTCAGTAAATGTTTACATTCTTTTGAGTCCTGATTAGAATAAGCCTGCCTATGTAACGCCCCTTGTTACCATGAACGTACAATTGTAATATTAATGTGATACCTACGTAATCATGTGCATAAAAACCTTCAATTGCGTCATAATAAAGCAGAACAGTAATTTGGAAAGATGCTGAGCGTATCTTTTGTGTCTGTTCCCTACTGCAGTAGTTATTATTAATTTGGAACCACTAATCAATATGAGGATAGGAGTTGCCTATCATCAATTCAACCGAGTCAACAACAATGTAATAAACTTATTTTAATACAAATAGGCCTGAATAAATGTAGTTAACCTGCATCTGTCAAAAACATCGTATCAGTGGGCGAACAAACAATGTTTACGAACGATTACTGTCCCCACAAACCAGAAACTTGCCATTTTAAATGCCATTTTAAACTGTACAACAGTAACAAAAAGCACATGGAGCAGCATGCAAGTAATAATAATAATAATAATAATAATAGGAACACACAACAAAATACTTGCTTTTTTGCAGCACTCTCTTGATCCTTCTGTATTAATCCTGCTCCCTCAATTTGAGGTCTGACCATCGTTTCCTCAGTTGCTCCTTAGATCGTCATACCCCAAAATTCTTCTGCAGACTTTTCACAACTTTAGTCATGACTTTGGCCTTTCTCACATTTGGGTTTCTGTATGGTCCATATTTCCCGTCATAGTCGGCCATCTTCAAGATGTCCACCATCTCAACAAAGGCCATATTTGATGCCTTAAATCTCCTGGATCGGGACGTTTTTGGCTCCGGGCTTTCCTTGTCGTTGCTGCTCTCCTCTGCATGCACCTGCTCTGTCTCCACCACGTGCTCTCCCACTGCGCCGAAAGAGAAGGGCAGGGAATATACTAGAAGGAAGGTCAGGAGTGGAGTTTCACGCATGCGCAGTGTATATAAATCATAACACGTACGTACGATCTATGAGCGGAGGACGGAGTAGCATAAGCGCCGATCGTGCTAATGAAGGTACAAATTTAACTTGGGGCATCAGTGACCTACACTGCTTATAGATTGAGGCCTATATTGGGACAAGATTATGAGAGTTTAGCCTGACATTAGGGTTTGTCTTGTGTTGTGTCTTGCAGAGAATATGGATAAATTTAATGACCATGATTTCCTCCCCAACTTCATTGATAAATACTGAGAACTGCCATGTCTGTGGCAAGTGAAACACCCATTTTATAATAACAAACAAGAGGAAGGCAGTACTGGATCAACTGTTGGAATTGGTGAAGCCAGTGATTTCCACAGCAAACATCAACTATTTGAAGTGCAACATTGGTGGCCTGAGGAGCACATATAATAGGGAGAGCAAGAAGGTCCAGGATCCATGAGATCAGGAGCAGCAGCAGATGACATATTTGTCCCCAGGCTTTGGTACTACAACAGACTGCAGTTTTTGTCAGACCAGACTGAAATCAGGCAATCACTCTCAACCCTTCCATCCACTCTTCCTTCCACCTCAAATGAGGCTTCCGACGTACAACCTGGGCCTTCCACCCAGGAAGAAGATATGGAGGAGCCCAGCTTGAGCCAGGTATAGCATTGTTCAACATATTTCTTGACAAAAATGTAATGATGTTAACTAGATGTTATTGATCACTAATTTCAGATTTAACAAAGTGGTTTACATATCGATAGACAGTAGTAGCCAAAAGGATTGGGACAAGAATGAAAAATGCTGGGGTGAGAAGGATAGTCTTTTCTATTTGATAACATTCAATTTGCAACAGTCATGAGCTCAAAATTGTGTGCGATTGATGACCAAAAAACTAAAAATATGTTCAATTTTCATACACAGGAAAGTCTCAGCCAGGAGGAGGCCATGGAAAGTGGCAGCCAGGAGGTGACCAGGGAAAGTGGCAGCCAGGAGGTGGCCATGCCCAGTAGCCTGACCAAATCACAGGTTCCTTCCCTCCACCTTCCAACAAAAAGGTCCAGGAAGGGGAAGAACGGGGAGGAGTCGGTGCTTGGTTTGATTCGGCAGGCTACTGTGGTCCTTACAACAACCCCCAGTGTTCAAGAGGCTTTTGCATCTATGATGGCCAGTAAGATGCAGGAAATGGAGGTGGGCCAATGCCTCATCAGTGAGGAGCTCATATTTTAGGTCCTAAATAAGGGGGTTATGGGTGAACTCACAAAAAAAAGTCATGTATGTGAGTTGAACCATACTCCTCCTCCACCTCCTGACACAACTCCAACACCACAGCCATAACTTGGAAGGAAGCGTGAAAGGAAGACAAGAGAGTGATGGCCTGGGTTTGGTCTGGTCTGGAAAAAAAGATGCAGGCTGTTGTAAGACCACAGCCTTGGGACATATATGTCATCTGCTGCTGCTCCCGATCTCTCGGAGTCCTGGACCGTATTGTGCTCCCTATTAAATAGACTTCTCAGGCTACCAATTTTGCCTGTCAAATAATTGATGTCTGCCCTGGGGTACAAAGGCTTTGCCAACTTCAAGACTTTATCCAGCATTGCCTTCCTCTTTATTTTGTTATGACCCCTAATAAATGTATATATTTTTTTGAAAAATCCTTGGCTGTGTGTTTTAGTTCAAAAAGTACAGTTTGTTTGTGAGTAGGCAGGTACATTTCAAAAATACAATGTCAAATTAACAAGGGACACCAACACCAACCAACCTCTTTGAGGTTAAAAAATACAAGATAATAATGGTGTTATGGTAACTTGACACACAAAACGACAAAAAATATTATGGAGATTACTATAAAAAAAATAAAAATTCAGGAGATCTTCATAAAAAAAGTAGATCACTATAAAAAAAAAAATTAGAAACATTATTCTGGAGATATGGCGAAAAAAAAAAAAAAAGATTATTCAGGAGATCACGAGAAATAATAAAGAAATCAGTTTGTCAGAACTCTGTGTGAATATCAGTAGCAAAACTACTTCATTATTCTAGCATTATAAAGAAGAAGAGAATGCGCTGCATTGAAAGATTAAAAACTTTGCAGCGTGACGAATGTGCTATCTCCATTACGAATGCTAGTTTTACCAGACCGAGTGCTTCTGTCTCGTACTTGATTCAGAGCATGCGTGGTATTTTGTGCATCGGAAATTGTGTACACACGCTCGGAATTTCCGACAACAAGTTTTTTTGTCATTAAATTTGAGAACCAGCTCTCAAACAGTTGTTGTCGAAAATTCACACAGCAAATGTCCAATGGAGCATACACACTGTAGGAATTTCCGACAACAAGCTCACATCGAACATTTGTTGGAAATATTGATCATCTGTATGCGGCATAATGTTCTTAATATATATACAGTTTATACAGTTAATTTTTATCGCTTACATTATTTTCCATTTCGGGCGTGAGTGGGGCCTCATGTCTAAGTTTTGCCTAAGGCCTCACAAAGCCTACAGCCGCCTCTCCCCAGCGCCATGGGTGCCCCTGCATTTGCCTTGGAAATTTAGTGCTGTTCTGCTGGCTCAAGTTCTGGGATGAACAGCTAATACCTTATACTTTCTTCTGTATACCCCAAGTGTGCTATTTAAAAGATGTTTTACCTTGCCATTTAAGCCCCATTGAAAGACCCTCTCCCCGCTGAACTATATATTTTTTTAAACTTTTCTTGCATTAGTGCAAGTCCACCATGGTAGTGTACAGCTATCTATGCCCTGGGAAAATCCAGAAGAAAATAATAAGATTTGACTCCCATGGACTTTAATAGGGTTTGGTGCTTCCTGCCAGATTCATTGAACCTCCAGCGAACTTGACTTGCAAGATTCACTCATCCCTAATAGCAACTGTCTGAAAGAGGATTACCTTTACTTTGAAGAGATTTCTCTCCTTTCTCTTCCCGTTGTATCTACAGGAATTGAAGGGAAATCTTCCCAATAGGACACAGATGTCAAAAATCTTACATTGCTTTATGTTATTCCCTACTCCATCCCAACAGAAAAAAGTTTGGACTTTAGATATACCTAAACATTCTCTTTGCAAAGCAAATATTCATTTAGCTTAGTAAATAATGTGACACTGTGTTTACTTCAATCGTTCAATCACATGCAAACAAAAATGCTCTTTTTATTTTTTTTGCTTTGCACATGAATGCATCTATGAAGTGAACACGTATTTCCTATATTTACTATTACTAAGTTAGGAGACTGTATACTTACCAAAGAGGACACTTACTTTGCTGAACAACCTATATTATTTTATTAAATCAGTAATGATCTCTTTCATTTAAAATTTGATTAATCCATAAAGAGTTTTTTATTTTTGTTTCACAACCCTAACAATTATTGAATTATTACACCAAAAAAGAAAATTATGACATTATAACATCTTTTTTTTGTGTCCATATTTTTTCATATCATGCAAAAAAGCAAAACAAACTTTGTTCTCAAAGTGGTAATGTTTATTGTTTAAGAGCCTTAGCTTTGATGTAAAAATATGTATTTTCTTGTCTTTGCGATCCTCTATGATGCCTCCTTGATTGGTATGACAATGAGTTTGTCTCTTTATGCACACCTTTGTTTTTATAACTAATTTTTTTTTAGAGGCAGGATGTTCCCCTCCTGTCTTTTACAAACACTTTATTTTGTTTCTTTAGCTTGCTAATAAAGCACAATGTTTTTATTTTTTATTTTGTATTTTTCTCCTTTTTGGATTAGCCGTCTCAACTCCCAAACACCAAACCCCTTGCAATCTTGCAGTCAATTATGATTTAACATATGCAGTGGATTATTTCATTTTTTTTATATATTTGCTAATATATTTGCTAATATTTATATATTTGCTAATAATATTTGCTAATAAAGCACAATGTTTTTATTTTTTATTTTGTATTTTTCTCCTTTTTGGATTAGCTGTCTCAACTCCCAAACACCAAACCCCTTGCAATCTTGCAGTCAATTATGATTTAACATATGCAGTGGATTATTTCATTTTTTTTTATATATTTAAAAATGTGTCATCATCTGGTCCCATCATTGTCGGGAGGCAGCTACCTCTTTACCGAAAACTTTTTTCACCATAGTTTTTAAGTGTTGCTTGCACAATTAATCTTATGCTTTTATGAGCGACTGATGACATATGAATAAAATTGTTTTGTTCCACTCCTTCATCTCTATTATCAAGCCCCAATAGGCGGGGTAAAATGCATCAGAGACAGGGCTCAGGGTAGCTTAAAGCTGAGGCTGTTCACATTTCTTTTCCCCTGTTGAGCTAGTGGTATACACCATCTTTCATACTTCTCTGCTTTATGGATTGAGCATAAGACAGCCTGCACTCTTATCCACCTTGAGCAGCCTATAAGTGGTATAGGGTATAGTGAGACTTATCTTTTTTGTTAGATGTCTTTTTTTAGATTTAGCTAAGGTATGTGTTCTGCAGTCACATTTTCACACATTGCAGGAATAGAGGGGCGCCAGACTAAGTGCAGCATTAATATTGTTGATTTAACATGAATAAAATCTAGTGACACTGTATACATTGTTTTTGTATCACATTTTCACACATTTATTCACATTGTACCTGCATGTGATTGTGTGACCAAAAGCTGATCAAAAGCTGAAAATTCTAAAATGCAGCTACCAACAAGGGGTGTCAAATGCATGGTTAAAGGGAAATATGTTCAGCTTCATAGCACATTTTTAATTTTAAAATGTTCTAATTGTTTGTTCAGTGTTTAGGTGCATGTGAAGTAAATTACACTGAACCTACCTATTCCTATCAGAATGTTGACCATAAGGCAAAATTGTTACTTTGTTTATCATCTTCAGTGTACATAAAATACCATTTTCAGTCTCCTTTTTGTAGCAGTCATTTAATCGCAGTAGCTCAACAGCAAATATGCTGAGATGGCCAAGAGTGTGGCCTGGTAAAGCAGTAGATAGGGCTTCTATTCAGGAGCAGCTATGCTATCAATCAATCTCGACAGGGCTGGCAGCAGGACTGCCTTGTATGTTATGGCATCCTGCTGTTTACATTGCGCTGGTAGTACTCATGTCTGTCAACTATACCAAAGATCTAAACCTGCAGATAATGTTTACAGTGCAGTAAGTGCAGGAAGCAGGGTGGACTAGCAGGATTACAAGGTATTTACAGCTCATTGGTGGGGATGAGCTTAAGGTTGGTCCAAACACAAGTTTGGCCAAAGCCTTGTCTGTTTTGGTGTTCATGTATCATAGCAGAATTTTAAGAACGCTATTATACGTGACAGGTTCCCACTGTCAGTGGTTTCTTAAGTATACCGGTGGCTACTGAGACCTTAACAACCCGTAATGTCACCAGCCCCATTCACTTGAATCCAAGTGATGTCACTATCCATTTATGGTATATGTCCATAGATGGTCAATGCCATCACCCATGAGACCCTACTCCTGTGCATATATCAGCTGTCATACATCGGACATTTCATTTGGCTGGAGCTGAGTGACTAGACCAGATTTTTAAACATTTCTTCCAGTGGTTCAACAGGCATTGGGCATTGTGATTGGTATGTGTCTACATCGCTGGATGATGTGACAGACAGTGTCATGTATAGGAACACAATTCATGCGAAATGTGTGTGTATATGTGTATATATATATTTTATATATATATATGGATGTGTCAAATACAGTTTTTTTACTGATTATATTTTTTGGGGACTATGTACTCCTTACTCCCCTTCATGACCAGGCCATTTTTTGCGATACGGCATTGCGTTATTTTAACTGACAATTACATGGTCATGTAACACTGTACCCAAACAAAATGTATGTCCTTTTTTCCCACAAATAGAGCTTTCTTTTGGTGGCATTTTATCACCTCCTGTGTTTTTTTATTTTTTGCGCTATAAACAAAAAAAGACTGACAATTTTGAAAAAAATAACTATATTTTTTACTTTCTGCCATAAAACATATGCAGTAAAAAAAAAATAAAAAAATCTAATTTCTTCATCAATTTAGGCCCATATGTATTCTGCTACATATTTTTGGTAAAAAAAAATTCCCAATAAGCTTATATTGATTTAAAACGCATTAAAATTGCTGCGCTATCAAAGGTATAAGCAAAAAGCCTCTGAACTGGTAAAAATATATCCTCTACACTGTGGTAATAATAATGTATAAGATATATGATGAAAAATATATAAAATTTGCTTGCTTAATAGCCAAATAATAAAGTGAGCATTCATATAGTGATACAAAATATTAAAGAAAACAAGTCCATGGAAATCTAAATAGATCCAAATACTGTAATTAAAAAAAAAAAGTGCTTAAGTGCACTGTGCAAAGTTCAAATTAATCAAATTTACAGGTGCTCCACACTCCATGCGATTCAGTATGCTGAGAAAGTGATGCGATAATCAGATGCTGTGTTCTCACTCAGGTTAAGTGTCCATACAATTTGATCTATGTGGAAAGAACTATAAGGGCATTGAAATAGCGTATAGTGGATCATGTGAGGAATATCAGGAAGGGGTTTGATAAGCACTTTTTATCTGTGCATTTTAGGTATGTACATAGCAAAAGCACAAACGGTATGCAATTTTGGGGCATTGAGGCACGCAAACACCACTGGAGAGGATCAAATTATGTGAGAGACATCAGTAAGCGAGAATCATGGTGGATACACCAGTAAGGTTTCAACCATTGGTTTTTAGCTTGATGTAGAATGGCGCACTGAAGCGCCTGGATATTGTGAGTACCCTGTGTGGTACCTGTTTTTTTTGGTTCAATAAATTGCATAAGCATACTACACTATGAGATCCTTTTTTCATTGATTTACTGAGGCACATTGGCGATTGATCCAGGATCCCGGACGCACTGATGAACCCTGTAGTGGTTCCAAAGCATGTATTAACCAAGCTTAACAGCAAGGTCACACACTGCAAGGTAAGCCTTGCTTTAATATTTTTTATCACTATATGAATGCACATTGTCACGTTATTATTTGGCTATTAAGCACGTGTCATTTTATATATTTTTCATCATATATCTTATACATTATTATTACCACGGTGTAGAGGATATATTTTTACCAATTCAGAGGTTTTTTGCTTATAGCTTTGATAGCGCAGTGTTTTTAATGCGATTTTAGAACTTTTACATGGTTTATGGGACATGTTTACCGCTTGCATCTGATTAAAAGAGGATTTATTGGTTTATTATTGTTAGTGGAAGCTCACAGGACGTTCTATATAATTTTAGTTTGATTTATCCCATATACTTGTTAGTAGCCCCATGGATCCGTTTGCATTTTTTGATAACAGGGAACTTGATTTGGAGGATTTATTTTCAGAAGTAGCCAATAAAGACAATGATATTTCGCATTGGTTTAGGAAACTGGGACACTGTATGGACAAAAAAAGCTATATTTGGTAGGATTTGTCCACTATGAAAAAGTATTTAAAAGATAATATGGTTCCCAGGAAATTAAGATGGGATGTTCCCATTAATGATGGTCTAATGGGAGAGGAGGATATTGAGGAATGGTATGTATTTTTTAATGGCAAAGGGAGGGAAGTTATGGAGTTCCTAGTTTAGAGAAAACAGAGTAAAATGAAACTAATAGAAGGACAAATAAAGGGTATTCGTGACAAGATAGAACCATTTAAAGATACTAATGATTACAATAAGCACATGGGGGAACTGCGGAAAAATATGCAGAAAAAAGATGTGGAGAACAGAAATACCAAGAAAAAGGAGTATCTACGTGACTTGGGTGACTATCAGCAGAAACAGGTTTTCAGGTGGCAAGCCACAGTGGGGGACGATAAATAATGCAACCACTTAAAACCCACACATACCTCCGATGCATCCGGGCGCCCTGATTACTGGCACTGAGAAGTCTTTGCGTTCTTCCTCTAACTGGGGACACCCTGAACGGTTTACATCAACATCATGATGCCCCTCTGTTTTGTTTTATTGTATTGTACTGGGGTTGGTTTAACTAACAAATTACTAATAAGTTATTAAGACCAAGTTAATTTTAGAAAATGTTCTTTAATATATGGTTCCTGTTTAGGATGTGACACTTAGGAAATGGTTACAACGATATTTACTCTTCATTATGATTAGAATGTTTTATTAACAGTTCGGCTGGCCCTTTCTTTCCCTTATGCCCCGTACACACGGTCGGATTTTCCGACGGAAAATGTGTGATAGGACCTTGTTGTCGGAAATTCCAACCGTGTGTAGGCTCCATCACACATTTTCCATCGGATTTTCTGACACACAAAGTTTGAGAGCAGGATATAAAATTTTCCGACAATAAAATCCGTTGTCGGAAATTCCGATTGTGTGTACACAAATCCGACGGACAAAGTGCCACGCATGCTCAGAATAAATAAAGAGATGAAAGCTATTGGCCACTGCCCCATTTATAGTCCCGACGTACGTGTTTTACGTCACCACGTTCAGAACGATCGGATTTTCCGACATATTTGTGTGACCGTGTGTATGCAAGACAAGTTTGAGTCAACATCCGTCGGAAAAAATCCTAGGATTTTGTTGTCGGAATGTCCGAACAAAGTCCGACCGTGTGTATGGGGCATTACTGTTCCTCACTAAGCTACAATTTCCTATTTCCTCCATATTACAGTAATATGTGTGTCCTGAAAGTACCAACGCCCCCCAACAGCAGTTCTACAAGTGAGTCTGCTGACCACCCAGATCTCTGTCTCTTAGGTGGACTAGTAAATCTATCCCCACCTCTGGTATCTACATCTCTCTAAAGGGCCGTACACACGATCGGACTTTTTGACAACAAACATGCAAATTAGCTGTTTTGGAGCAACATCCGACCGTGTGTACGCTCCATCAGACCAACTTTTTCT
This sequence comes from Lithobates clamitans, assembly GCA_037952925.1. Taxonomy (NCBI): domain Eukaryota; kingdom Metazoa; phylum Chordata; class Amphibia; order Anura; family Ranidae; genus Lithobates; species Lithobates clamitans. Next base: position 12,554,564 of record JBBGZY010000140.1, read on the forward strand.
GTTTTCGTCGGACTTTTGTTGGCTGTGCAAATGGACAAACTTTCCGGCAACAAAAGTCTGATGGAGCAAAGTCTGATCGTGTGTACACAAAAACCATCGGACTTTAGTCCAAAGTACAAACGCATGCTGGGAAGCAAGAACCAGCACGAAGTGGTGGGTCTTGTAAAACTAACGTTCGTAATAGAGATAGCACATTCTTGACGTGTCAAATTATGAAATTTCTAAATGCAGTGCACCATTCTCTTCTTCTTTTTAATGGCTTAATAATAAATCTGCTTTGCTGGTGATACTGAAAGAGTACAGACAAACATATTTTACTTTGGATTTGTGTTCTAGTGATATAAATAAAAAAATGTCTTTTTTTTGGCCATTTTGTTTATTGTGCATTCACAACATAAATAAAATTACTGAATTATTAGACATATTCTCTGTCATCACAATTAAAAATGATAAATTATAAACAAAAAGAGCAAATGATACACAGAAAATAAAAAATATAGCCTATTAAATTATACTCAAATCAAAAAATACAAACATGCTAAATTAGTAGCCCCTAAACTCCCCAGACCACTGGCCTTGTTGTGGATCCTGGGGCTGATTTTGCCACTGACCACCATGCTGCTGAGGTGGGTGGGCTTGCTGGGGTGGGTAGGTTTGCTGAGGTGGGTAGGTTTGCTGGGGTGGGTAGGCTTGTTGTGGAGGAGGTGGAGGTGTGTGGTCCAAATCACACACATGAAATTTACTGGTTAGCTCTTGTTTCCTGGCCTTGCTGAAGAGCTGGATGATTAGCCCCTCACATAGCTGCCTTTGATCTGCGTCAAGCTCACGGAGCTTATTAGCAGTAAAACAGCCAAACCTTTCAGCACTATCGGGTGCTGTGGTGATCACAGAAGTAGCCCTAGTTAAGAACTCAGCTGTGGCCTCATCCAGATGTTAGCTCTTCCTGGCCCTTTTTTTGGGAGGACGCAGGGGAGGGATTCTACACTCAGTTGTCGTCTGGCTGCTGGGCCCAGGCTCTTCTTGGCTCCAAAGTTCCTGTGTGTGTAAAACCAACATCATTTTAATTTTTGGACATTAGTCACAAACACTTTTCAGGTCATGACTTTTTAATTTGGAATGTGTCCAAATAGTAAAGACTATCATTCTGACTCCAGCATTTATCATTCTTGTCCTAATCCTTTTTGGCCACTACTGTCTATTGATATGGAACTCACTTTTTGAAGACAACAAATTACTATGCATTACTACCATCTAATTAAATCATTTATATTTTTTAGGCAAGCTTTTAAACCATGCTATACCTGGGTCAAGCTGAGCTCCTCCTTCTCTTCATCCTGTGTAGGATCAGGCTCAGTATCGGTGACCTCAGCTGATGCAGAGGGTAGTGTAGAGAGAGATCTGCGTGGTACAGTTTGATCCGCCAAAAAATGGAGGCTGTTGAAATACCACAGCTTGGGAACATAGACATCTTCAGCTGCTGCTCCTGATTTTTTGGAATCGTCAATCTTCTTTCGTTCCCTGTTGTACATACTTCTGAGGCCCCCAATTTTGGTCTTTATCAAACTGCAGTTTGCTCTGGGGTACACAGTCTTTGCAAATTCCACCAGTTTATCAATTGCTGCCATCCTCTTGGCTTTATTGCAATAATCTTTATTTTTTACTTGCCACAGACACGGGAGCTCTCTGTATTGTTCAATAAACTGGCTAAGAAATTCATGTGAAATTCATTTGAATGGATCAAACCTTACTAGTAACAATAGACATCGAGTCTTTGTATACAAATCTTTGCCAAACAGATGTGTTAGAATCAGCGAGGTGGGCTCTCACCAACCAATCCACCCTGAAAAAATCACAAATTAAATTTTTAATTAAAGGATTATCTATGGCCATGGGGAATAATTATTTTTGGGCATTAAACAAATACTACAACCAAATTGGCGGTGTAGCCATGGGAGCCCGCTATGCACCTAGCGTGGCGAATATCACGTTAAATAAATGGGAATCAGAGACCATTTTCAAAAACAGACCTCACTCACTTCTTCTGTATAAAAGATACATAGATGACGTGATAATTCTGTGGGAGGGAACCAAAGAAAGTTTTAACAAGTTTTTGGAGTGTATGAATATGAATAAGTACAATCTAAAGTTCACAGCGGAGTACAGTTTGGCCACGGTGAATTATTTGGATCTAACACTCTTCAAACAAGGTGATCATATTAGTACAAAGACTTTTTTTAAAGAAACTGACCGTAACGCATATGTCCCTACACACAGCTGTCACCATCCGCAATGGATAGGAGCTGTACCGAAATGGCAATACATGCGTATACGGCGAAATTGTGATAATATTTTGGATTATTTCACACAAGCAGCAATTCTCACCACTAGATTTAGAGAAAAGGGATACCCTGCCCATATCTTGACAAAATTGGTCTCACAGGTGGCAAATATGGACAGGCAGTCCCTATTGGTCCCCAAACCAAAAAAAGAATACAAGGGTGACTGTGCGTTCATATCGGGCTTTCATCGTCAATACAAAACAGTAGAAGGTATCTTCAAAAAATTCTGGCCTATCCTACTCAAAGATAAAGATCTCCAATCTTCCCTGCCCAATAAACCTAAGTTTATCTACCGAAGGGCCCCTACCCTTAGGAATCGCTTGGCTCCAAATGTACCAGATCCCCCCGGGAAACCTCCCACTTTCCTGGATGGTTCTGGGTTTCACTATTGCACTAGATGCAATGCTTGTAAAATAACCAGAAAACTAGGTACCAAGAAAAAGAAGACCCAATTCCAATCTATAGTAACACAACAACAATTTGATATCAAACCTCTCATCACATGCGATTCTGACCACGTAACATATGTTCTGGAATGCCCATGTTCCCTTCAATACGTGGGCAGAACCACACGCCAACTGAAAGTAAGAATAAATGAACATTTAACAAATATTAAAAAGGGATACCCTAACCATAGTGTCTCAAGACACTTCAAACTTTACCATGATAGTGACCCATCACTATGTACATTCTATGGGATCGACAAAATCTCTAGGGATTGGAGAGGTACCCATATGAAAAGGGCAATATCTAGGAATGAAACGTACTGGCTTTATAAATTACGAACTATGCAACCACATGGGATGAATATAGATCTGGACCTTAATTGCTTTCTTACAAATGATTGAGTCCAGGAGTGTCTAGGAACATTATTATGTGAATTCAAAGCTGACTTCATCATTTTGGTGACAAGTATCAGATGTCTGCAAAACAGAACACAAGACAAAGCATAATGGGTGGCGTATAACTCATAATCTGGTCACAAAATAGGCCTTTATTTAAGCAGTAGGGATGGGCTGTATGTTCGGGTCGAACATGAGTTTGACTTGAACATTGGCTGTTCGCCCGTTCACCAAATAGCAAACCGTTTATGTTTTTTTCTGTAAATGCTAAAGCCGGGGAACACCCTATAAAAGTCTAGGGGAGAATTCAAAAGTGATAATTTTAATGGATAATATGCAAGCTAATTGCCATTAGGGATGAGCCAAACACCACCCTGTTCGGTTCGCACCAGAACATACTAACAGACAAAAAATTTGTTTGAACACGCGAACACCGTTAAAGTCTATGGGACTCGAATATGAATAATCAAAAGTGCTAATTTTAAAGGCTTATATGCATGGTATTGTCATAAAAAGTGTTTGGGGACCCGGGTCCTGCCCCAGGGGACATGTATCAATGCAAAAAAAGTTTTAAAAAACGGCCTTTTTTTTGAGAGCAGTGATTTTAATAATGCTTAAAGTGAAAAAAGAAAAGTGTAATATTCCTTTAAATTTCGTACCTGGGGGGTGTCTATAGTATGCCTGTAAAGGGGCGCATGTTTCCCGTGTTTAGAACAGTCTGACAGCAAAATGACAATTTAAAGGAAAAAAAGTCATTTAAAACTGCTTGCGGCTATTAATGAAAAAAAAAAAGTTTTTCTTTGTTTCTGTTAAAATTTTTTGTAAATAAGTATGTTTTCTTCTTCAATGACGGGCACTGATATGGCTGCACTGACGGGCACTGATACGGTGGCACTGATGGGCACCGATGAGGTGGCACCAATGAGGTGGCACTGATGGGGGGGCACTGATAGGCGGCACTGATGGGCACTGATAGGTGGCACTGATGGGCACTGATAGGTGGCACTGGTATGCGGCACTGATGGGCACTCATAGGTGGCACCGATGGGAACTCATAGGCGGCGCTGATGGGCACTCGTAGGTGCCATTGATTGGTACATATGGGTGGCACTGATGGGTACTTATGGGTGGCACTGATGGGTGGCACTGATGGGCACTGATAGGTGGGCACTGATGGGCACTGATGGGCACAGATGGGCACTGACAGGTGGCACCGATGGGCAATGATAGGTGGCACTGAACACACTGATTGGTGGCACTGATAAAACATATTGGGGGCATTGCTGGGCAGATCCGGAACATAATGGTGCCAATCAGTGCCCATTTGTGGGCACTGATTGGCACAGATTGGGCACATTGTGCACATGTGGATGGCCATGGGGTACATACCTGGCCATCCACATTTTGCCCCTTCCCTGGTGGTCCTAGTGGCGATCCCTGGTGGTCCAGTGTGGTGATCTGAGGGGGGGCTGCTTTGATAAACAATCAGCACAGACCCCCCCGTCAGGAGAGCAGCCGATCGGCTCTCCTCTACTCGCGTCTGTCAGACGCGAGTGAGGAAAAGCCGATCAACGGCTCTTCTTATTGACAGCGTGATCAGCCGTGATTGGACACGGCTGATCATGTGGTAAAGAGCCTCCGCCGGAGGCTCTTTACCAAGATCGGTCGAGCGGTGTGTCAGGCTGCGATGCACGCCCCCACGGGTGCGCGGCGGCATGTTATCCTGCTGGACGTCATATGACGCCCAGTCAGGATAACGGAACCACTTCCCGGATGTCAATCCGCTATAGGGCGGGCGGGAAGTGGTTACAGTCTTCTTTTTTCCATCTTCTTTCTTCTATGTTCCTTTGTTTTCTTCCTCCATCTTCTTCTTGCTCCGATCCTCTGCTTCTTGCTCAGGTGTTCTTATCCGGCATCTTCCTCCGCGGCGTCTTCTTCCCTTCTTTTTCTTCTTCTCGGGTCGCTCCGCATACATGATGGGAGGCTACCGCTGTGTGACGCTTCTCGTCTTCTGACGGTTCTTAAATAATGGAGGGCAGGACCACCCAGTGACCCCGCCCCCTCTGACGTACGGGGACTTGATGGAGAATTCCCTGTGGCCTTCCCCTGATGTCAGAGGGGGTCAACCGTTACCTAACAAGTGACCCCGCCCCCTCTGACATTACGCAGAAGCATCACACAGCGGGAGCCTCCCATCATGTATGCGGAGCAGCCCGAGAAGAAGAAGAAGGGAAGAAGACGCCACAGAGGAAGATGCCGAACGAGAACACCAGAGCAAGAAGTAGAGGATTGAAGCAAGAACCAGAGGAAGAAGAAACCGAAGGAAGAAAAAAGGAGGAATACCCGAAGAAGATGGAAAGAAGACTTGAAATAAAGGAATTGTCAAAAACTATCTCTTGTCATTTTTAACATTTTTGACACTTTTTTGGTGAAATGGTAGGGGTACTTTTGTACACCATTACCATTTCACACGGGGGGTGGGATCTGGGGGTCCCCTTGTTTAAGGGGGCTTCCAGATTCAGATAAGCCCACCCGCCCACAGACCCCACAACCACCGGCCAAGGGTTGTGGGGATGAGGCCCTTGTCCTCATCAACATGGGGACAAAGTGCTTTGGGGGCTACCCCAAAGCACCCTCCCAATGTTGAGGGCATGTGGCCTGGTACGGTTCAGGAGGGGGGGTCCACTCTCTCGTCACCCCCTCTTTTCCTGCGGCCTGCCAGGTTGCGTGCTTGGATAAGGGTCTGGTATGGATTTTTGGGGGGACCCTACGCCATTTTTTTTTGTTTTGGTTTGGGGTTCCCTTGTAGGGAAATCCCATGCTGTTTTTATCAATGAACTTTTATGTGTTTTGTTGGACCGACAATTCATTAATATCTGCAAGTACTTTTGAATGACTTTTTTGCCTTTGAAATGTCATTTTGCTGTCAGACTGTTCTAAACACGGGAAACATGCACCCCTTTACAGGGATACTATAGACACCGCCCAGGTACGAAATTCAAAGGAATATTACACTTTTATTGTTTCACTTTAAGCATTATAAAAATCACTGCTCGGAAAAAAACGGCTGTTTTTCACAATTCGTTTGGCATGTACATGTCCCCTGGGGCAGGACCCAGGTCTACAAACACTTTTAATGACAATACCATACGTACAAGCCTTTAAAATTAGCACTTTTGATTTCTCACATAGACTTTTAAAGTGTGTTCCGCGGCTTTCAAATTTGCCACGAACAACCAAAATTGTTTAAAATCATACAATACAGCGCTTGCAAATGTATGGTATCAAACAGATTCTTTGTGAAACCAAAAAAAGAAAAGAAAATAGAACTTTGTTGCAGCAGCAGAGTGAAAGTACTGTACTTTGAAGATATATAAACCAAGTGAACTGCGCTAGCAACTAAATGTGTAAAATATATATAAACAAAAAACAAGACACCACAGGTGTTGGTAAAGTGGCACGTGAATATAAATATGGATGTGTCAGAGAACTGGACCTGCAGCTCGTGCATCTGAGCCAACACTCAGTGTGCGTGCACTAAGCTGCAACACCAGAGCTCCAAGACTCTCCACAGAAACAATAACAATTGGTGTAGAGATGGTAGGATCATGGGACGATGCACTACTTGAGCAGATGCATCTATCAGACCTCAGAATTAGCAAATTGGCATACAATGGTATAAACAAAAATATAAATGTATAAATGTAGCATAACAATTGTGCAAAAAAATAGGATAGCATGGAGCAAAACCACTCAGCACATTCCAGATAGCACAAAGAGACCATAGAATGTCATCTACAATATAGATGCTCCTTCATGGGGCAAACAATAAAATAATAAACGGGCTTCCAACTTTTTCATCCTTTCCAACAACCAGGGCCAATGGTGTAGTGATGTAAAAAGGATTGCTCATAAAGCCAAAGAAGCACGCGTTCCACCGAAGGAGAGAAGAGATGTATATAGCATAAAACCCTTTAAAACCAAAGGTCACCTGCGCATAAATGCGCTACTCACAGGACCGATAAGGAAAGCAGGCATTCAGATATTTCGGTCGGTTCGCCGCTCATGGCGTGCGTTCCACCGCCAGGAAGTGATGTCACTGGTACAGGCCGAGAGAACGTGAACAGGATGTTGCGTCGACGCGTTTCGCCCCTCCCCCCTCCCCCAGGAGAGTCTTGGAGCTCTGGTGTTGCAGCTTAGTGCACGCACACTGAGTGTTGGCTCAGATGCACGAGCTGCAGGTCCAGTTCTCTGACACATCCATATTTATATTCACGTGCCACTTTACCAACACCTGTGGTGTCTTGTTTTTTGTTTATATATATTTTACACATTTAGTTGCTAGCGCAGTTCACTTGGTTTATATAAACCAAAATTGTTTGCTGTTCGCCGAACTGGCGAACAGCCGATGTTCGACTCAAACTCTAAGCTCATCCCTAATTGCCCTAAAAAGTTTGGGTACCTGGGTCCATGGACTTTAATAATGTTTAAAAGTGAAACAATAAAAGAGAAATATTCCTTTACATTTCGTAACTGGGTGGGGGTGTGCATGTCTATAGTATGCCTGTAAAGTTGTGCATGTTTACCGTATGTAAAAACAGTTTGAGAGCAAAATTACATTTCCAAAGCAAAAAACTGACAAAAGTACTAACGGTAGCGACAGAATTTTGAAACATACCTTATTCTCACGGATCTGGAGACCAGAAGCCACCTTTGTGCCCCCAACTCTACCTAACTTATTTTCAGCTGACGCATCATCTCCATAGCTTCTGCTCATATTAGTTTCAATCACAATAACCCTCCTTGCTCCTTTCTGCAATCGCTGGAGTACATTTAATGTTGTCTGCATACTGCCTACATGGAAATCTCTCTGTGTGCTAATAACATCTTGATGAATGCGTGATATTGCTCAGATGTGAGGGGAGGTACTTTTTACAGCTATATAGCTCCAGTTATGCCGGCCAAAACACCTAAACTCCAGTCTGCCCCAGTTAAACGTCCAAACAAGAGATCACTACCCATTCCAGTCTCTACTGGATCCATTCAGCAATACTTAGCCAACGCACATGGCGACCAAGCCAGAACCTCAAGAACAAGCGCCTCTCCATCATCCCCTTTCCTGCCTGCCTGATTGCCACAAAAAATGGCCGCTCCCATACGCTGAGATTTCCTGAGGAACTTCCAACTTTTTTGCAGGATTTACATCTCTCACCCATGGAACTTCCAGGCTGGCAGGATCCAATCCCCAAATTCTCCTGCCCCATGGACTCTCTTTGGAAAAAAAAACCGTCAAAGAAGAGGCGCACTTCTCTTCCGGGTTCTGCACAAAAACATGGTTGAAACTTTTACTTTTTCACCCACGCCTCTATCATTAATGTAAACAATCTCTCTCCTACAAGGGTTTTTTTTTTTTTTTCCTTTCCTTTATACTGTCCGACTATAGCCGCTGTGATTTTCTACTTTTATTTGCCTACATATGACCAAAGCAGACTCGCCATTAAGCTGACCAATGTTTGATCTTCCTTTTTATTTTTAGGTTTTTTTTGGTTCATACTCCAGATTGGTCTACATTTGTGAATTCTTTTAGGATGTACATTGTTTATACTGATTCTAGTTCTATTTGTATGGTTTTTCATACTTCTAACTGACTATTGTTTTCTTGTTGGCTGCAAGTTATTTGGTATTTTTTACAGGCCGTGTGCTGTCGGGGCACACTCCCCTCACTACCTCCCTCCTATAGCGTAACCCCCGCCCCATCTCCTTCTGGGCTAGGCGAGTGCGAACGGCCCTGAAGTTGTCCTATTCCACCCCTGCTCAGGGATTGGGATGGCCTTTTGCTCTCTCTCTCCCCAACGGGACCACTGCAGATTTCTGTGTGATATTCATTCGTCTCCCACAAGTTCTTTGATTTACATGTATATTTTCTGTATATGTTTATTCTTTTCCATTCTTCCTCATTTCTCTCTCTACTTTCTCTTTCTCTCTCTCCTTTCCCCCCACTTTCTCCTACCTGCTGACATGCATGGCAAGCTAGGTTGAAGGTCCACATCTTATTTTAAATGGCTAAGGTAAAGATTGTATCCTATAATGTTAGGGGTCTCAACGTTGCTGCTAAACGACACCAAGTATATTGGGAGCTGAAACAAGCCACATGTTCCATTGCCTTTCTTCAGGAAATGCATTTTACTCATACGACACCCGTCACCTAACATCACCTAACTTTCCACAGTGGTATTATAGCCTATCAGACACCAATAAGGCCAAGGGAGTAGCTATTGGTTTTTTCAGAAACATGTCCTTCAGGTTATCCGATATGCTTGCGGATGATCATGGTCGCTTTCTTTTTCTTAGGGGATTTATTGGAAACACTCAATGCACTCTTGCAAATATCTATTGTCCGAACCATAATCAACCAGCCTTTCACTCCCAAATACTGACTAAATTGTCACACTTCGCTAAGGGACTTACTATCCTAGCGGGGGATATAAACATGCCATTAGACCCCACTATTGATACGTCACAAAATCATTCTAATATCTCTTTTAAACAACTGAAATTTGTGAAAAAACGGCTTCTTGATCTTCAATTAATGGATGTCTGGTGCCTTCTTCATCCTAAGAAGAAGGGTTTTTCACATTACTCCTCAACACATCAATAATACTCCAGAATAGACAATATATTCATAGATCATTTTCATCTCCCCCTCTTACACTCTACTCACATAGGCACCGCATCTATTTCAGACCATGCACCTGTGTCGATGACATTGACCATGCCTTCCCTACCCCGACGCACCACCAATTGGAAGCTGAACGACTCCCTTCTCTCGGATGAAGTGGAGGTTTCCATGTTGGCTTCTCATCTATCGCAGTACTTTAAGGAAAACAAACCTTCTGATACCTCCTCCTCTATTGTGTGGGAGGCTCACAAGGCTACATTTATTCCCAAAATCAAACTTCCGTGAGGTGCATTAGCTCATGCAACTCCAGACATCGCTAAAGCCTTCAGAGAGTATTATGTGGATCTGTATAACGTCAAAAACGACTTATCCTCTCTTCCTCATAAGGAGAGACGGAATCGCATGCTTTCCTACTTGAAAGAAGCTAACCTTCCTAAATTGCCCATATCTGTCCTTAAAGACTTAGATGAAGACTTCTCGGTGGAGGAATTTCAAGTAGCATTAAAGTCTTCACCTTCTGGTAAAGCCCCTGGACCGGACGGGTTCACTATTCTTTAATAAAAAACATTCAGTGACATCCTGCTTCCTCGCCTCTCCGCAAATGCAAACTCTATCTCTCACTCCTCAGGTTTATGCCCGGAATCACTCTCAACTCATATTACTGTTATTCCCAAATCAGATAAGGACCCTACCCTTTGTAACAGTTACAGACCAATATCATTAATAAATGTTGACATTAAATTATTCGCCAAAGTAATGGCAAACCGCTTACTTCCCCTTATACCCAAATGGATCTCGGCAGACCAATCAGGTTTCATACCCACTAGAGAAGCAAAAGATAATTCCCTTCGAGCAATCTCCTTAATTCAATATGTTCAGAGATGCTCCCAGCCCACCATACTCCTTTCTACTGATGCAGAAAAAGCTTTTGATAGGGTGGACCGGGAGTACCTTAAGTTGACCCTACGCCACTTTGGTCTGGGACCCAAAATGTTCCATCACATCTCATCCCTTTATTCTGATCCCTCAGCACAAATTAGAATTAATGGGACGCTAAGTGACCGCTTTGTTCTACATAATGGAACCAGGCAAGGATGTTCTCTCTCCCCTCTCCTTTTTGCTATTACCTTAGAACCCTTCTTAGCTACAATTAGGAATAATGCTAATATCAAAGGCATACAAATAGGTAACAGATCCCATAAATACGCAGCTTATGCAGATGATGTTCTATTTTTCATTCAACAACCACATATTTCGATTCCCAATTTGATGTCTGCATTCTCCACGTTTCATTCAATTTCTAACTTCAAAATAAACCGAAATTTTAAACATTACCATCCCTAAGTCTGAGGCTCTCTCTCTCAAACCCCTCTTTCCCTTTAAATGGGAACCAAAATGTATGAAATACTTAGGTATTTATCTTACCTCTAATCTCCAATCCCTTTTTCGATACAATTATATCCCCATGTTAAACAAGATCAGAACTGATTTACGAAATTGGTCTAAGTTGTCCCACACCTGGTTAGGGAAAGTAAATATAATTAAAATGAATATTTTACCTTGCATCCTCTTTCTCTTTCAAATGCTACCATTGAGTGTCCCAGTGGAGTTTTTTACTATTTTACAAGCCATGATCTCTCGCTTCATCTGGAAGGACAGACATCCTAGAATATCCAGAGAGTTATTGTTTCGTTCCAAATGTTCAGGTGGTCTGGCACTTCCCAATTTCGAAGCATATTACCAAGCGACTGTTTTGGCCAGACTTGCTGATTGGAAATATGCTCTTAACTCGAAGTTATGGGTACAAATTGAGTATTCCTTAAGTGGCATGGACCTTTCAATGGCTCCCTGGATACCCCGCTCCCACAAGAACCTTGCTCGTACTACCTCGGCTCTCACCATATCCTCTTTAGATGTATGGGATGCCTTACATAAAAAACTTTCTTGGACTTATGACTCCCCCCTATTACCTCTCCTCAATCATACATACTTTTTGCCAGGTCTTCTGGACCCAGGCTTTAAATCATGGAGGCCGGAAGAGCCTCTCTTGCTCCATTATATCCTAAATGGCAATGTACTAAAACCATTACCTGCGATCCTCGCCCCTAAACCTGTCACGTTTCTAGATAAGTGGAGATACCACCAAATACAACACTTCTTAAGCTCTCTTCCTAATCCATTTAGGGGCATCAGCGATTTAAACGATATAGAAGTTATATTTCATCCAAAAGACCCTCCTCTACATAGCATTTCGCTATTTTATAAAGCCCTTATCACTCTTCAAAATCCCGGTTCCCACCTTACTTGAGTAAATGGGAAGAAGACTTTGATCTTTCCCTAACTGACAACCAAAAAGATAGGATCCTTCAATTAGCCCACACCTCGTCACTAGCCTCAAAATGTCAGAGGTTAACTATAAATTGCTCACCAGATGGCATTACACCCCAGTTAGATTGCACCAAATGTTCCCCGCCAGTTCCCCATTGTGCTGGAGGAACTGTGGGAACAAAGCTACTCATGCACACATATGGTGGTTTTGTCCACTTATCCGCCAATATTGGGATGTCATTTGTGATCTGATTGTTCAGATTGCTGATGTTCACATACCAAATGACCCGTGGGCTATCCTTTTTCATGTTACAAAAACTCCCATAAGGTCGTACAAATGCTCAATCATTCCTCATCTATTGAATACTGCCAAGGCCTTAATTCCCACTTTATGGGGGTCAACCGGTAATTCCTTCTATAAAAAATTGGCTACAAATGATTGACAACGTACACCTCATGGAGAGTATCACACTAAATATCAGTGGGACCTCTCAGAAACATTCTCTAATTTGGGATCCTTGGAAAAAATTTCAGACCACTTCCTCATATAAAAATCTTATTACATAAACCCCTTAAACCTATCATTCACACTTAGCCACCTAGCATTGCATTTAATTTCGCTAATGCGCCTCTCTTTTCAATACATGGCCCTGCATGCCGGCAACCCTCCACCTTCCTTCCTCTCCCTCTTAACCTTTTTCTTTCAATTCTTCCTCTTATATTCTTTCCCATTTTTTTCTTTCTTCTATTCTCTTTCTTTCTACACTTTTCTCCCACTACTCTTTCTTAGTGTTTATTTTTAATAAACTAATGCAATATGTTTATATTCAACTACGTTCGGTTCATAGTGCTCACATAGTTTATATCCTTTGCCCAATCAGGTAGTGCGCTGACTTTATGTGTCTCCCTGGAGGCAATTATAGAATTATTCTAATCGGTGTGATATGTGAGTACTGTTTCCTGTATTATTGTAAAAATGGAAATGTTCTCTATTTTGAGTTTTACTTGTATCCTTGTTATATTTTTCTTTAATAAAAATTTATTAAACAAAAAAATACCTTATTCTTATGGGTACTGTCGTAACATTCGTCTTGCGCTTAAACAGAAAGTAACATTACATCACACGCTCATTCAATTTATATACACTACCTATACGCGAAAACTCTGATATCCGAACGTCATGGCGCATTCGTTCGTACCGCGTGTTAACTTGACATAGACGCCGCATGCGTGAAACTCCGCTGGCGTCGTCCGCCCCTGACGTTCTTTTTGTATAATATTCCCCGCCCCTTCTCTCTTCGGTGCGCAGTGAGGAGCAACATGGCAGAGACACAGATGTGTGATGAGTCATCATCCAGTGGGGAGGAAAGGCCAGAGGCACAAATCGCACAATCCAGGAGGAGGAGGAGATGTAAGGCCACCAACATGGCCTTTGCTGAAATGGTGGAGATGGTGGACATTTTAATTAGGGAGGATTATGATGGGAAACATGGTCCATACGCCCATCCCAATTTAGTAAAAAACAAAATCCTGTCTCATGTCGTGAGGACTCTGGAGCGCAAGTTTGATGTAAGGCAAAAGAAGGACAAACTGAGGAAGCGCTGGTCCGACCTCAAAAACAGGGAGCCGGATCAGTATCTAAAAATTAAGAAGGTACTTCGAAAAAGTAAGTACTTGTCGTGTGTCCTATTTATGATTATTCACCTGCATGCTGCTCCATGTGTTTTTCTTTTACTGTTGTACTTAATGTTCGTAGGTGGGAAATAACGTTCGTAGCTATGAAATAACGTTCGCAGGGACAAAAGGGGTCGTTTGAAAATAAATAAAATGATTTTAGCAGATATAGGCTTATTACTGATTTTGACATGATAATTTGTCTGATTGAACGAAGTTTAAGACATTGTTGTCTAGATGTCTTTGAAATTTGAATTCATTGCTAAATAGATTCATTGGATTGTAAGGAGAGGACACTCAGCAGCTGTTTACACATCTGGACTCAGGAGCACTAGTGTGGGACACCAGAGAAACTTGGCCAAAAAAGGTAAGTATTGCATTTTGGGTAAAAGGGAATTTTAATCAGGTCTTCAACTTCGTTCTCTTCCTAAACAGACAATTGTACACCACTTGAAAGCAATGTTTCATATTCCTATTTGTGGCCACAAATATCTGTGTGCTAAGTATACCTTTTGTTTCTTTCTCATAGGGGATAAAAGATGCAGACAACAGGGTCGCCAGGACCCCCAACCTCACCGGGACCCCCAAACTCACCTGGACACCCAACCTCGCCGGGAACCCCAACCTCACCGGGACACCCAACCTCGCCGGGACACCCGAACCTCGCTGGGACACCCAACCTCGCTGGGACACCCATCCTCACCGGGACACCCAACTTCACCGGGACACCCAACCTCGCCGGGACACCCAGCCCTGCCAGGACCCGCTACCTCCATTTGAAACAAGCCCAAGCGTCACTGAGGATGTGGAAGAAAGAGAGGTGGAGGAAGTGGGAGAGTGTACCTCACCAAGTGAGTGTCTGACACCCCAGCTTCAGGTAATCTATGTATGCCTGCATATTTCTAAATACATGTTTTTTAACACATTTTTAGGTGATGTTCTGGTTGTGGAAGAAGAAGCAGACCATTTCACGTCGGACAGTGCCCAAAGGCTCATTGGGGAGATCATGGGCTGGAATGCTGAAATAGATGCCATGAGGAATCGCCTGGACAGAATGCAGCAGCAAATGAAGAACATGATAGATGTTTTGGGTAGAATATAAACCCTTTTTACGTCACCAAACATTTATCATGTTCTTCATTTGCTGCTGCATGATGATGTCCACATGCAAATTTTCCTAAGTTGAACTTTGTAAGTTCCCTAGTTGTGTGGTATTTTTGTAAATATAGTTATTTTTTAAAAATTCAAAAAAAAAATGATATAATTTATTTAAAAAAAAAATCATCTATATATTTTCTTGAAAAAAAACCAAAAAACACCAAAAAAAAAAAAAACCAAAAAAAATAAAAATAAAAATTATATATATATATATATATATATATATATATATATATATATATATATATATATAAATATATATATATTTGATTAAAATAAAATTATATATATTTGCTTTAAAAAAAAAAAAGTGTGATATTTGCCGAATTTTGGAAAAGTTGAACTTTGTAAGTTCCAGTTATGCAAGTTCTGTTTTAGAACATGCCTGTTTGTTAAAAAAAAATTTCTAAAAAAAAACGCAGATAAAAAAAAATTCAACAAAACAATGTGTGGTTTCTTATTTCAATGCTCAATACCAGTATATTTGTTAAGTTGGTGTAGTTACATTGGCAGTGTACTCTAAAATGTGTGTAGCAGAGACACAGCACAATATAATAGTTAGTTCAAAGCGAGATTGCCACCTCATGTTGCACATCAGGCTGGTTTGCACTAGTGGAAAAAATTATAAAGATCAAGGCTATTTGCAAAGCTAGTAAACACAGACAACAGTAGTGCAAAAGAAATATTATTTCATTACTAAGTCAAATAATTAATCAGCAAGTAAATTTGGCTGCCAAGACACTGTCCCTCTACCGACAAAGTAGTCCATATATTGTTCGCGGACAAGACGGGCATTCTGGGAGCCCAAACCAGCACGTGCACTTTCCAGAGCTGGCATCACAGCCTCTTCAGCTGGTCAGGAAAAAGGCTCATCACTTTGCCCTGAGGCAATGTAGCTGGAAGCATTCCTCCTTAAAAAATTATGGAGGATGCAGCAGCATATAACGACATGATTCATTTTATATTCTGCCAAGTTAATGCCAGTTAAAAAGAGCCTAAACCTACTGGAAAGAATGCCAAATGCATTCTCCACGACCCTTCGGGCATGGGAGAGGCGATAATTGAATATTCTTTGTTCGGGGGGTGAGGTTCCTCATTGGAAACGGTTTTAGAATATGTTCCACCAAAGAAAAGGCCTCATCTGCCACAAAGACAAAATTTAGTCCCTCAATATTGTCCTGAGCATTTGACACATGTAAGGTCCCTTTTTGAGGACGATCATAAAATTCTGTGTGCATCATCACACCTCCATCAGAGTGGTGTCCATTCATCTCAACATCAACATAAAGAAACTCATAGTTGGCTGAAACCACAGCAAGTAGAACTATGCTGCAAAACCCTTTGTAATTAAAATAATATGAGCCCAAGTTTGGTGGTGGGACTATCCTCACATGTTTGCCATCAATGGCACCTCCACAGTTGGGGAAATTCCATAAATTGTAAAACTGGGCCGTCACAACCTTCCATTGCTGGGTGTTTGAAGGAAACTGTGGAGTCAAACAAATAAAAAAAAAATTAAGACTTGAGCACATAAAATTGCAACCATATTTGATACAAACATTGTGGGGCAACATAATATTATAACATTTAAATGTGTGTTTACAAAAAAAGGATAAGTTATAATTATATGCTCCCTCACCCCCTCTGGTAGCACATTCTAAAAATGTTAGGGGGGGAATTGAATGGGTAGCTGTTTTTGACAAGTAAACCTCTACACTTCCATGAGAGCTAAATGCATTAAAAATTAAGTTTAATCTTGCCTGACCATCCATCTTTAGAAGATTGTCAGGCCAATGGACAGGTAAGAAGTGGCATAATCCACAAATAAGAATGCACATTGTCCAAATCTATACACATTTTGAGATACATCGGACAAAATAATAACAATGTTCGTTAATTATGATTATTCGTTATGATAAAGTTAAAAACCCAGGAAGTCAGCACAGTACAGGGATGGTGGGAGCCCCTCATAATGAACACAGCACAGGGATGGTGTGAGCCCCTCATAATGAAAACAGCACAGGGATGGTGGGAGCCCCTTATAATGAAAACATCACAGGGATGGTGGGAGCCCCTCATAATGAAAACAGCACAGGGATGGTGGGAGCCCCTCATAATGAAAACCACACAGGGATGGTGTGAGCCCCTCATAATGAAAACAGCACAGGGATGGTGGGAGTCCCTCATAATGAAAACAGCACAGGGATGGTGGGAGCCCCTCATAATGAAAACCGCACAGGGATGGTGGGAGCCCCTCATAATGAAAACAGCACAGGGATGGTGGGAGCCCCTCATAATGAACGCAGCACAGGGATGGTGAGAGCCTCTCGTAATGTTAAATACATCATAACAAATGTATAATTTGGACCTTTTGAAGGTAATCAGGCAGGCCCTTGCACTACATGCTTTCGAGAATTTGGGCAGCAATCTTAACTCAAAAAATAAGGTATACTGTGGTATGCGTTTATCAAAATCAGCAGATAGAGTAGTTCTATTGGTTGACTCTGTTTTATTTTTTTATTTTTTTTTGGGGGGGGGATAAGTGTTTGCACCACCAAAAAGGGACTCTTGCATTCTGCATTAATTTAAAGGACAGGAATAAGATTGGGACACATTTTAGTGGGTGTTTGGGGTAAACATAAAAATGAAGCATAAAAAATACAGTGTTAAGTTACTAGGCTAGGTGTGTATGGGCCCAGGGTAGCATGCTGGGGAGGTTAGTGAAGGAAAATATGCATGTAGGCCACCAAAAACGTTACAGCATGCATGAGGACAAAGAGAACATTCATTCACAGCATATTACAAAAATGGGAAGGATGGAATACAAAAATTTAGAAAATACATTAGAAAACATGAAGGTGATATTAACGCAAAACACTTACATGAATATAGTCCTTCTGCAGGACTTGGATAATAGTACTACATGTCTCAGGAATAATCACTCCCAGAGCCTGGGGAGAGATACCAGTGGTAAACTTGATATCCTAGAGACTCCTCCCTGTCGCCAAATAGCGTAGGGTGGCTATGAGCCTTTGCTCTGCTGGAATAGCAGCCCTCATGCAGGTGTCCTGCTTCATGATATAGGGGGACAGCAAGGACAATAGTTGCTGAAAGCAGGAGTCAGTCATCCGGAGATAATTCCGATAATCATTAGGATTATTCTCCTGCAGCTCACGCAGCAAGGGCATATGGCTAAATTGGTCACGATTAAGTAGCCAAGTTTTGGCCCAAATACTCCTCATCCTACTACTCCGATTATTCCTGGACCGGGCTGCAGTCACAGCAAGAACTCCAAGCCCATAAACAGCACGCTCTCTCCTAGGATTGCGCAACATGGCTGGTTGCCCTACAAATGGTCAGAAACGCAAAGTAACGCACGGAACTGGAAACCGCGAATCTGCACTGACCAAACGTCTACTAATTACAAATTAGCAAAAGGAGCCCGAAGGGTGACGCCGGAGAATTGAACGTCTTCTTTTGAAGTTTCGTCAGTACGTTGTAACGTCACTACGTTCGTGTTTGTTGCCTAAAAGTCCGACCGTCTGTATGCAATACAAGTTCAGGGACAACGCCCTTTGTACAAAAATCCACAGGAAAGTTTGTACAAGGTCCGATTGTGTGTATGGGCCTTAAGGCTTGTAATCTCTACAAGTTTACTTTTTCACTCTTCTCTGCTCGGGTCTCTTCCCCTCTTTATCTTTTCTCACTCTCTCCACCCACTAATCCCGCCCCCTCCCCCTACTTTTTTTTTTTTTGGTGTGTGTGTGCCCCCTCCCTCTTTCCCTCATCTACTTTGTTTCTATTCCCTGACCCCCCCCCCCTTTTTACCCGCCTATCCACATTAGCCCATTCTCCAATCCCACCACCTTTGGGTCTGCAGACACCCCCATAACACGGTGGGATAGTGAAAGTGCACTTCACAGATTTGACCCTAGCCACAACCGGACCATGCAGAAGGACTTAAAATCCAGGAGCCCTCTATCTTTGAAGTGTGTTTCACTTAACGTGAAAGGTTTAAATGTGCCAGAAAAATGATCACAGGTCATGTCTGCTCTTAACAAACACAAAGCCCAGTTCATCTTCCTTCAGGAAACCCACTTCCGCTCAGATTGCACCCCCAAACTTGCTAACAACATTTATCACACGGCCATTCATTCCACAAATCCTACCGCAAAGACTAAAGGGGTGTCTATATTAATATCTAAGCACGCACCATTCCAATTGTTAGGAACCTTGGTAGATCCGTAGGGTATATTTGTTTCTATCAAGTGCCTGTTCGCCTCTAAACCACTGACCCTGGCCAATATTTACTCCCCAAATGAATGACAGGTCTCCTTCTTTAGAAAAGTCAGTGATCTTTTGCTTTCCTTCCAAGAGGCCGTGGTCCTTCTGGGAGCAGACTTTAATGTCCCACTGAACCCAGAGATTGACACCTCCTCAGGGACTTCCACGTTGACTCACTGAGCCCTGCGTCAGATCAAACTGCAGCTTCAAGGACTAGCCTTACACGATACGTGGCGCACATTATTCCCCTTGGACAAGGACTATACCTTCTATTCCACCCCATTCCAAAAATATTCCCGAATTGACTACTTTTTTCTTTCCCTGTCTGACCTGTCCTACTTTACGCATGCGACAATTGAGCCAATGTTCCTATCGGACCACCACCCTATCTCGGTCACCCTGATTTTTCCGGAATCAGTTCCTAGACTAAAAACCTGGAGCTTAAACTCATCTCTGCTCAAAGACGCAGAATTTACCACTCGCCTAGACTCCTGGCTTAAATTGTACTTTGCAGAGAATGCCTCCTCGGACGTCTCTCCAGTTACACTCTGGGAGGCCCACAAGTGCGTGATTCGGGGGGAACTTATCGCCCAAGCAGCAAAAGTCAAGAGACAAAATCAGGAAACAATTGAGAAATTAATTGAAAATATTAAAAAGCTGGAAGTCTCCCATAAATCCTCGCATTCACAGCAGTCTTTCCAAGAGCTATCACACACCCGTTCTCTTTTATTAGAGGAACTTGGGAAACACACAAGACAACGCTATATCCTCCAGCAACGAGTGTTCTATGAACAAGGAAATAAGTGTTTGTGACTCCTTGCACGAGCAGTACGAGCCTCCAGACCCTCACACACAAGTCATCAGATTCGTGACTCTGGTGTGTATGGGTGGATGTTAGAGTGCTGCTTTAGGATATATTAGATAGAAGAAATGTATTTTGCTTTCTTATGCAGAAAATTAGAAGTGCAAAGATTATTTGCGAGCTATGTACTTGAACAGGATGTACGTGTGGTTAGCTTGACATTTAGCAATATATGAAGTGATAAAACAATGGTCGCATGTCTCCAACAATTGGCAGATTGCCTAGCATATGTGGTCACATATATATAAACCTATATTTAGATATAGCCTGAGATATCTCTAGGCAGAATATGCAATTTATGACGTTTTATGCTTATTTTTTCATAAAGTCTATGCTTCAATCTCATTGGCTGATAATAAGAGGGAGGTTTTTCTCTCTCCGTAAGTGTATAAGATATATGCAAACCCAGTAAACCATTGTAATTTTGATTCACCATCCCATGTGTTTGTCTTGATTACCCGATCGATCAGAGAGTTTTATCCATACACTCATAGGTCCAACCCAGGTTCAAAGGAGAAATAGGGGCGACTTAACATGGTGTTTTGAGAGTTACTATTCAAAACTATACAATTTAAAGTGGTGTTCCGGCCGAAATTGTACTTTTTAAATAAAAATACCCCTATAATACACAAGCTTAATGTATTTTAGTAAAGTTAGTCTGTAAACTAAGTCTGTTTTGTTAGTTTATAGCAGTAGTTTGTTATTTTATAAACTTACAGCAGGCCGTGGACATCTTAAGTGTGGGCATCTGAAGGCAGACTGTATTTCTTCCTGGATCTCATCCTTGCAGATTGCGCACATACTCAGTGCAGCACAAGCAGTGTAATAGGTTTCAGGTCAGGTTTCCATAGCAACGGCAGTGTCAGAGGAAGTTGCCGCCCCTTCCCAGAAGGCATTTCAAACAGGAAATGATACGATGGGCCACGGTCAGGGAGGAGGAAGTGAAAATGAATACAGCAGATATACAGTAGGTGCTGAGAAAAAAAAATGTAAAAATATCCAATTCGTTTACAGTGCACAGTTTATTGAGGGAAGCTGAAGAGTTGTAAAAGTGGGTGGAACTCCACTTTAAATCCTGCAGGTCAGAATCAACTTCAGTCTGAAACCAGATCAGACACAATCAGGGATTTCTTACCCTAATATAGCCCAAAGCCAATCCCACAAACACAGGCTGAAGAGATGGAACACCCATTCTCTATGGAAGAACTTCAGTTCGCCTTAAAACAAATGAAATCAAGCCCAAGCCCAGATGGGTTCACACTTCAGTACTACAAGTGTTTTGCTACTGCCCTGTCCCCTAGGTTGTTATCTACTTTTAATGCCCTGTCCTATCCCAGCGTATCATTAACCTGTATGTTGGAAGCCCACATAACGGTTATACCAAAAGAGGGTAAGGACCCCACACAAGTACAAATCTACAGACCTCCTTGCTTAACGTGGACACCAAACTTTACGCCAAACTAACAGCCAATAGGTTTTCCCGCCTTTTACCCAACCTTATCTCCCTGGATCAAGTGGGCTTTGTCCCTGGTAGAGAAGCCAGGGATAACACAATCAGAGCACTGAATCTCCACCACTGGCTCATGAGATCGAAAACCCAGGGCTTCTTATGCCTTGATATGGAGAAGGCGTTCGACAGGGTGGCCTGGAATGACATGCACGAGGTCCTTCGGCCTCACATGTTGTCCCACATTTCAGCGGGTTAATGGTCACCTGTCGAATACCTTCACCATAAGCAATGGAACCCATCAGGGCTGCCCCTTGTCCCCCCTGATTTTTGTTCTAATGCTGGAACCTTTTCTCAACCGGTTGCAACACAACCCCAACATTAAGGGTCTTCAGATACGAGATAGGGAATACAAGGTTGCAGCTTTTGCAAATGACATCCTTTTGTCCCTGACTTCCCCACATATCTCTTTACCTGACTTTCTGACAGACATAGAGACATTTGGGAACCTGTCATATCTAAAAATTAACTATGCTAAATCGCATGCCCTGAATGTTTCCTTCACAAAAAAGGAGGTGGAAAGCTGCCAGAACTCCTTCCCATTCTTATGGAACAAGAATGCCATTACTTATCTAGGCATTCAGATTACAGCCAAACTATCAGATCTTTACAATAGGAACTTTTTAGTAGCCTTGAAAAAGGCTCAAGATGACTTAAAAGACTGGGGGAATCTCAATGTCTTATGGTTCAGCCTTGCAAAAATGATAATTTTACCACGCCTTTTATACCTTATACAGACAATCCCGACTCACGAGCCCAAAAACGAACGGATTGGATTGCCAGATCTCCACAAATATTATTTGGCCTGCCACCTCATGCGAATTGTGGACTGGAGCATCCATGAGACCAGGAAAGTCTGGGTGACCTTAGAAAAATCGTTTGCACGCCTTCCTCTCGATTCATTACCGTGGATACCCCCTCATCACTGGCCACAAGAGACTCTGACACACCCTCCTACCCAACCTTCCCTCACGGCCTTTCAGCAAACGTTAAAAAACACAACATTTTCCTCAGTCCCAGGACTACTAACTACGCTAAGGGGGAACCCCACTTTCACACCGGGAGCCTCCAACTCCTTTTTAAGACAAGAGTGGCCCCATGATAAGGTATTAGCACATCAATTTTTTTCACATAGATCCCCTCGTACATATGAGAACTTAGTTTCTATGTCTCCTTCCAATTCCTTCCCGTTCTGGACATACAGGCAAATACGACATTTTCTCTCCTTCCAAGCAATGATGGAGACCTGGACAAGACCCCTTACGCCCTTTGAAACCTTATGCACACAATCTCCCCCACAAAGACACTTGATTTCATGTATATATAGTATACTCATAGAAGACCCCTCAAATGCTCTAGATTCAGCACGTATATCCTGGGAGACAGAACTCCAGATATCTCTCTCTGACGAAGATTGGGACCTCATTCATACATATACCCACAAGGGATCCCTCAATGTTGCCATCCAGGAAAATTGCTACAAAATTGAAACACGCTGGTACAGGACCCTATCACGCATACACAACTTTTCCTCATCTATCCCAGGTACATGCTGGAGATGTGGAAGAGCAACGGGAACCATGCTTCATATCTGGTGGGACTGCGATTCCCTTCAACCATTCTGGAGGGAAGTACATGAACTCATTACACACTCACTACGTATACCCTGGATTACTCTCCGGCACAATACCTCTTACATCATACATCTCTAACTAAAAGAGAATATTATAAATCGCTGGCCATGCACATGGTAAATGCAGCAAGACTATGCATTCCGATACATTGGCGATCAACACACACTCCAACGATTAGAGAATGGTTCATTAGGACTTCCAGAGTGGAGGAAATGGAAGAGATAGTCCACATATCCCAAGAGTGAATCCAAAAATTTACAAGCACATGGGCCTGTTGGACTCACTTCAAAACAACTCAGCACTTTCAAACTTATGGCTCCTGAAATCAAACTGTCACTTTTTTAGCAGTTGGAGATAAAAGAAAACTAATCGGAGACGTAGAATATTGCTGGAGACTGATATGTCCCTATACACTGTATCCTGCTCTCCCCCTACAATCAATCCCCTGCTCCCCTGTGCGTGTTTTTTTCTCCTCTTCCCCCTTCCCCCTTGCCTTCTCTTTTCTTCTTTCTCTTTCTCTTTCTCTTCTCACTTTTCACACTCCTACTATCCTTCCTCCTTGTAAAAACCAGCTTCTTAGGCCACTTTACACGATTCTATGAATGTATCCCGTTAGTTACATATAGCGGGATTAGAATATTACAGGGCTTGATAATCATTTGTAAACAATAATATATCTATATGCCCTGGAAATCTGCACAATTTGTTGTCATGCTTTAACTGTATGCTCTGTTATTTGTAATCTAAATAAAAACTGTTTATGGAAAAAAAAATAATGCTACCACCCAGGAACAAAGCACAAATGAAGGTAACCATACCACAGTTCGTGGGATGGAATCAAGAGCTCTGCAGATGCAAAAAGTGTATAACCCACCACAACTACCAGTGCCATACCCCAATAGGGAGTATCCCACAAATGATTATTCTGAAAGGGACCAGGGGGGCCAACAAGGTCAACAGCAGAATAGTAGAAAAGCGTACAATGATAACTATGATTATAGGGGATATAACCACAATGGTGGTAGACCACCAAATAATGGATATCCACGAAATCATGGAAATTGGAACAGGGCTCATCATGGGAAAAATTACCAATGGAAAGGTAATCAATCTGGTTATGCACCTTATTACAAGGGCACGCAATACAATGGTCAGAACTCACAAACAAACCAGTATTACCAGCATTCGCAAAGCTATCAGTACAGGACTCAGCAGAGAGGAGGCCCTCAGCATCAGTATAGAGGCCCACCGCAGGGCAATCACCAACACCAGGGAGCACCAGCCATTCCTTATAGGGGTTCTGCCCAAGAGGATGGACATTACTATTCTCCTAAACCCCAAAGAGTGAGATACAATAGATTGAAGGGAGATCAATATGATGTTACCAGTCCACAACAGCTACCAACCCCTTTATGATGATATTGATTCAGCACATGGAAGCTCTTTTTTTAGAGAAGGGCCGTACGGACCACTACCCCCCCCCCCCCAGGATGGAGGGAAAAGGAGGACAGGCAGGAGGAAGGAAACAAAAAAGAAGGCGAGAAGATTAGGTGAGGGTATCTATAATCTGAGTGGCATTGATCTAACCAGGGAAGAGACACTGACTTTAGATCAAGGCATTAAATTTGCTCCTAAAAAGGGGCTTAATAAATTTGAGACTTACATAGGTATCCAAAAATATATCCGAAAATTAAATGTGAAGAAGTATTATGCCCAGAACCCTGTGGAGAAAGCAGCAAGGGGGACGGTTTTACGCAATTAAGGAACAACTCACTCTTCAATCCCCACTTAGTGAATAATAAATATAGAGACCTCTTTAAGAAATTGGTTTGGAACAATTTTCGGTCAAGAAAGTACATGAGCAGAAGGATATAAGAATTGGTCTCAAAAGTTTGGAAAATAGAAGACATTGTCATCCGTTCAGCGGATAAAGGAGGTGGTATTGTGGTATTATCCTTAGATCAGTACAATAGAGAAATGGATAGGATTTTGGAAGATAGAAGTACCTACCAAATATTAAAATCCGACCCTTCGAAAAATTTTAAAAATTAATTGAAGTCTATCATATGTTATGGTGTAGAAAGAAATCTTTTAAGTAAGCATGAGGACAGGTATCTGGTCCCTACTGTCAGCAGGATTACAGTCATATATTATATTCCGAAAATACATAAGGACAAAGAAAACCCGCCAGGCAGACCAATTGTTAGCGGGATAGATTCCCTAACCTCGCGGCTGGGTGAGTACATTGATATCCACCTACAGCCTTTAGTAAAGAACACCCAAGCGTATCTCAAAGACATCAAGCACACATTACAGCTGTTAAATGAGTATACATCCAATGATGATTTAGTGATGGCAACAGGTGACGTGGCATCACTATACACTAGTACAGACCAGTAAAATAGGCCTTAAAAAACAACAGTGAAATGGGAAAGGAGTTGCAAGGATTCATCTTGAAATGCCTAAGCTTCTGCTTGGAACACAATCACGTCTGGTACCAGAACACGTTTTATCTGCAGGTCAAGGACGTCGCAATGGGTGCAAAATTTGCCCCAAGTGTTGCTAATCTGTATATGGCTAAATGGGAGGCCGAGGGTATCCTGTACAATAGGGATCCTGGCATTATACTATACAGATGTTTTATTGATGACCTGTTGATTATTTGGAAGGCGAACGTGGTTTCTTTGGAAGAAATATTACAGACAATGAATGATAATGATTAGAATATCAACCTGACATGGAACATCAATAAAGATATGGTACACTTTTTAGATCTGGAAATTTGTAATACTCCACGAGGTATAGAGACAAGAACATATTTCAAATTGTACACAAGCAGCAGACTTTGAGCTACAATCACAACAGCTGACCAACATGTTCAAACAAAAGGGATATCAAGATGACTTCCTAGAAAAAGAGAGAAATAAAATCAAAAGTATGAATAGAGGAGATCTTCTTAAGGATAGTACCAGAAATATTAGCTCCAACAAAGACACGGGCACATGTATTGTCCTGGATTTTAATCTGCAGAGTAAGGAAGTAGAGAAAATTATCTCTAAATATTGGAATGTCCTGAAACAAGATGTTCATCTCAAAGGGAACCTGTCAGAAACACCCAACTTAAAGGATAGTACATAATGTGGTGGAACCACCCCCCCTAAACCCAAAATGTTTTGGGACATTAAGGGTTTCCACAGTTGTGGACACTGTTACAGTTGCACTAGGGTACCTATGAATACCAGGAAAGTAAAAGAGTTCACTAACCCACAAAATAATTGAGTGTACACCATTAGGGACTTCATTTCGTGTGACACTGTGGGTGCACTCTACGCAGTTAAGTGTCCATGCAATTTGATCTATGTGGGAAGAACTATAAGGGCATTGAAAGAACGTATAGAGGAACATGTGAGGAATATCAGGAAGGGGTTTGATAAGCGCTTTTTATCTGTGCATTTTAGGAATGTACATAACAAAAGCACAAACGGTATGCAATTTTGGGGCATTGAGGCACCCAAACGCCACTGGAAAGGATCCAATTATGTGAGAGATATCAGTAAGCGAGAATCATGGTGGATACACTAGTTAGGTTTCAACCATTCGTTTTTAGCTTGAATACATAGTAAAGTTTATTCCTTTTTTAACTGCAATTATATAGTACTATTAGTAGCTGTTTTAAGCACTGCCAGTTAACAAAAGGGATGATAGGCTGGTTTTTCTGTTTCCATCCTGTTAATTTGTATTTTTGTGCACTTATTTGCTGAGCAAAGATGGCTCATGCGGGACACCGTATATTGAGCAGTGATGGCTCATGTAGGACACCGTACATCATAGGAAAAATGGTTAATCACTATGGATTGGTATTCACCTAAATGTATCCAAGTAGTTTAATTTTATGTGTTGGTCTCATTGAAGTACATAGACCCAGCACTAGAGTGTCCCGTGGACCACAACAAAATGGCCGCGGACACTCTATTTTAACTGACAGCTTCACCGTCCAATCACATCACCCCCTGAGGAAGATACAAAGTTCCCTTGTATCGACACATGTAGGGGAAGGGGACGGGATGGCACTCTTAGCAGATCAGCTGTTAGGAATGATCAGCATACCGGCCGGTTTCAACCATTCGTTTTTTTGCTTGATGTAGAATGGCGCACTGAATCACCTGGATATTGTGAGTACCCTGTGTGGGAACTGTTTATTTTTGGTTCAATAAATTGCATAAGCATACTACACTAGGAGATCCTTTTTTCATTGATTTACTGAGGCACATTGGTGATTGATCCAGGATCCCGGACGCGCTGTTGAACCCTGTAGTGGTTCCAAAGTGTGTATTGACCAAGCTTAACAGCAAGGTCACACACCTCAAGGTGATCCTTCATTACATGGGGGGGAGCACCTGAGTGAGAACACAGCATCTGATTATCGCATCACTTTCACAGCATACTGAATCGCATGGAGTGTGGAGCACCTGTAAATTGGATCAATTTGAACTTTGCACAGTGAACTTAAGCACTTTTTTATAATTCCAGTATTTGGATTTCCATGGACTTATTTGCTTTAATATTTTTTATCACTATATGAATGCACATTGTCACTTTATTATTTGGCTATTAAGCATGTGTCATTTTATATATTTTTCATCATATATCTTATACATTATTATTACCATGGTGTAGAGGGTATATATTTACCAGTTCAGAGGCTTTTTGCTTATACCTTTGATAGCACAGCGTTTTTAATGCAATTTTAGTACTTTTACATGGTTTATGAGACATGTTTACCACTTGCAGCTGATTCAAAGAGGATTTATTGGTTTATTATTGTTAGTGGAGGCTCACAGGACATTCTATATAATTTAAGCGTATATTGATTTGTTTGTGCAAAAGTTATAGTGTTATAGTGGCGATCAGTGACTTACAGCAGGATTGCGATATTGCGGCAGACAGTCAGGACACTAACTGACACTTTTGACACTTTTTGGAGACCAGTGACACTAATACATATAAAAATAAAAATATGCACTGTCACTGTACTAATGACACTTGCTGGGAAGGGGGTTAAACATCAGAGGCAATCAAAGGATTAACTGTGTGTCTAACCAGTGTTTGTGCACTGTTTGGGAAGCACTTTCACTAGGGGAATTTTTTTTGCAGGAACACAGGATCAATGCCTTTCCTACTAACAGAACTGTGATCTGCCTTGTTTATATAGGCCGATCGCCGTTCTGGCTCTCTGCCAAATAATCGGTGGGTGACAGAGGACATCTAGTCCATGGTACCCGCTGTCTAATCACAGCAGAAGCAGGCTGCCGGTGGTGCGCATGGGTGCCCCAGACCTGGAAGTGTCAGATCACGTACTAGATGCAGTATATGTGCGGTGGGTTGTTGTCGTAAAGTGGTTAACATGGGGGCAGTATCTAGGAGCCCCCTAATTGTTAAATAACCAACATCCATAAAATCGTAGACTGAGTTATAACCCTATATGTTGAGGAATACATAAACAATATGTGCAGACATGCAAAAATATGTGTAAAAAAACCTATACATATGTAAAAAAAAAAAAATATATATATGTATATCAAAAATGTATATTTATTAATACAAGTTCTCGATATACAATTTTTTTGTTGGTGAACAAACAGTTTCCTTGTTGACATGCAACTATGCACGTATTCCTCTACTCTCTGTGAATATGTATCTCTCCTATAAACATGCTGTACTTGAAAGCATAAATCGGTTCTACATGTACCTAATTTCACTATATATTGATTCTATATCAGTTCCCCTGCATACTAGCCCTGAGGAAGGGGAAGGACATTCCCCCAAAACATGCAGGCTCTACATGTTACTTGTTTATCTTCAATAAACTGCTAAAATAAACCATGAAGTAATATAGAATTGTGTTATTGGGTGCTCCTTTATACCCAAGTGTCTCCTGCTGAAATACCTCTGACATCAGCAAGGTAGCAGCTCAAAGAGTTTACTACTCTACTCAGTTTTCTACTGTACTGAGTTTGAGTCTACTGCCACTGCCTACAATTGGGTAATTACCCACTGGAAGGAATCTCTACTATATCCTCCAAAGAGATATCTACGAGCAATCAAATTAGAGGTACACCAGTCTGGCGCTGTCATCCACTCATACCTGATATAAATGAATCAAATCCCTGGCTTCTTTTTTACAAACAGATTGAAGTAACTGGGAGTTGTCATTTTTCTTTGTAAAAGTCAGTGTTATTTTAGTGTATACATTGTGTATACATTGCACAGTTGTGGCACTTCACAGGCAGGGTCAGGGCATGTTATTTAATTGAGTTTCGCATTTTTAATGTTTCACGTTAAACATTACTAAAATTGCTCCCAGTCAAACAATATGTTTTAAAATAAATGTTTGCTTTGGTATACGTTTCCATGGCAGTGTCCAGCACCCAATGCCATTTTTGGACAATCCCTTGCCTATCAGCTTGGAAAATGGCAAGAACTGATTTAAACCACTTGCCGCCTACCATGTAGCAGAATGACTGCGACAAAGTGGTTGTGATTTCCTGACCGGATGTCATATGACGTGATCATAACAACATAGCCAGCTAGCCCCCGCGGGGGCGTGCAGAGCGGCGATCGGAGGTGCTGTGTGTCAGTCTGACACACTGGAACACCGATCGTGGTATGAAGCCTGGCTTCTTACCACATGATCAGCTGTGACCAATCACAGATGATCATCGCGCGAACCAGGAAGTGCCAGTAAACGGCTTTTCTGGGTTCATGCTGACAGGGAGAGCCGATCAGTGGCTCTCCTTGTCAAAGAGAGGGTCTGTGCTGATAATCAGCACATTTATTATTAGCACAGCCCCAATCAAAAGGTGCCCATCAGAAGCCAATCAGTGCCCAACACCTGCCAGCCTGTCCCCATAATAAACGCCTGTCAGTGCCCACAACAGTGCCGTTTAGTGCCCACAAAAGTGCCAATCAGTGCCCAAAAAGTGCCAGTCAGTGCCCCATCAGTAATGCCTGTCAGTGCCCCATCAAAGTACCAATCAGTGCCACTCAGTAATGCCTGTCAGTAGCCCATCAGTGCTGCCTATCCAGTTCCACCTATCAGTGCCCATCAGTGCCGCCTATCAGTGCCGTCAGTGTTGCTTATAAGTGCCCATCAGTTTTTTTTTTAATTGTCGGTCTTTTTTTGTTTATAGCGCAAAAATTAAAAACCGCAGAAGTGATAAAATACCACGAAAAGAAAGCTCTATTTGTGGGAAGAAAATGATAAAACTTTAGTTTGGGTACAGTGTTGCATGACATTCAAAATGTGACAGTGCTGAAAGCTAAAAATTGTCCTGGGCAGAAAGGGGGGGAAGTGCCTGCTATGGAAGTGGTTAACATTCAGCTCTCATTAACTTCAATGGAGTTAAGAGCTGGCTCTCTCATCGGGAAAGGAAAACTGTGTTTTTTCCTTTCACGATGAGTGGCAAGTATTGCTGACAGGTGTCTGGTATAATTCATGAGGGGGAACTCCGCTCCAAATTTTAAATAAAAAAACGGCATGGGTTCACCTCCAGGGGCATACTAGGCCCTTAGGTCTGGTATGGATTTTAAGGGGAACCCCTATGCCGAAAAAACGTGTCTAATGTGTCCACATGTCTAATCACAGCCGGTCACAACTGTAAACATACAATGGTTACTCGCTGTTCCCGGCTTCTTCTCCTCACACACCGATCGTGTGAGTAGGAGAACCGAGGACCTGTGAGTTAACTGTTACTGTGAGATTATACTTACACTACTGTGCACCACATGCCCCCCCCAAAATAAAGAGAACTTGTTAGATCAGTGGATCTGTCACACAGCCCCATCAGTGGATCTGTCACAAAGCCCATCAGTGGATCTGTCACTCAGCCCCATCAGTGGATCTGTCATTGCAGTGCATTAGTACTGCCATCAGTGGATCTGACAGTGCATCCCATCAGTGGATCTGTCACACAGCCCCATCACTGGATCTGTCACACAGCCCCATGAGTGGATCTGTCACACAGCCCCATCAGTGTATCTGTCATATTGTCCCATCACTGGATCTGTCACACAGCCCCATCACCGGATCTGTCACACAGCCTCATCACCGGATCTGTCAGCACAGCCTATTAGTGTCGCCATCAGTGGATATGTCAGTGCAGCCCATTAGTGGACCTGTCAGCACAGCCCATTAGGGCAGCCTAATCAGTGTCATCCATCACAGAGCCAACATCACTGCTGCCCACAGCAGTGTACCCATTGCAGCTTCACATCAGCTGCCATGTTCAAAATATTTTTTACTTCTGAGGAGGCATATAAAATCCTTAGTATGTTGGATGAGCTTTCGGGGAGCTTTCGGGGAGCAGCGGGGAGCTTTCACCATCTGATTCTGATTCAGAGTTCAAACCAGTAGAGAGTAGCGGATCAGGGACCGAACCGGAGAAGAAAACAGCCCCTCCCAAAAGAATAAGATCAGAAGACCTGCCTACCACCAGCAGTGCTATACACACCAACGCACCATCACCAAAGGAGCTAGACCCCAGGAAGTAAGGCCCAGTACAGCAATGGAATAACGCACCTGGCCCAAAGAATCCAGGCCCAAACCTATCTTCCAGATGCCCCGGAACACCCATTATGGCTGCCTTCCAGCTCAGGGTCAGCTACAATCCCCCTTTCACTGCACAGCTAGGTGTGCAGCTCAACACTCAATTTTTTATTGAAATTGATTTTTTTATTTGTTTTCCCTGAAGATTTACCGCAATACATCCTGGACCAAACTACTGGTAAAACTTTTTGCAGAGCAACATATTGCCACCAACCCCAATCCGTCCTATGCCCGTATGTTTAATTGGTGATGTCTCACAGTGGAGGAGTTAAAATTGTTTTTGAGCCTTATGTTTAATATGGGGCTTACAAAAAAAAATGAAGTGCATGTCTATTGGTCACCAACCCCGTCCATCACACTCACTAATTCTGTTTCTAAGGGATTTGCAGACCAAAACATTTGTGTGGATGAATCCCTTCACTTCATTGGCTGGCTGCAATTCAAACAATACATTCCCAGTAGGAGGGCCAGGTATGGATTGAAACTAAACAAACTTTGTCAAAGAGCCACGGGATTTGTGTACTCCTTGTACGTGTATGAAGGCAAAGACCCCCAGCTCCTGAGTAAACAACGTACATCAGAACAAGTGGAAAAATTGTCTGAGACCTGGCACACCCACTGTTCAAAAAAGCCTACCATATCTACCTAGACAATCCACAGGTCTAAGGAACTAGAAAGTGTTGGCCATAAAGTGGAGGGACAAGAGAGATGTTTACATTCTGTCCACCATCCACAATGACACCTTGGTGGGGATTCACAGAAGACGCAGTTTCATTGTATATTCAGTTCATGCTATAGCCCTATTTACCAGCTAGAAAGTCCAGTTTTTGGTATAAAAAATTGCATTTTATCTTCTCCATCTGGCCATGTATAATGCACACATAATCTACAGTACCAAAAGTCAACAGAAAGACCTAGCACCTTTCTTAAATTTATTGAAGAAATTGTCATCGCCCTTATCTACCAGTAAGGATCCCCCCCAGGAAGCATTCACTCTGATTGTATGAGACAATTTCATGAGCAACATTTTCCCGAAAATATTCCACCCACAGAATCAGGAAGAAGACGACAAAAAGAAATGTTGTGTATGCAGAAGGGGAGGAGTTAGAAGAGACACCAGTTATCATTGTCCCTAATGTCCCTCACAACCAAGCCTATGCATCAGAGACTGCTTCAGATGTCACATAGCCCTAAAATATTATTTCCCCTTATTTTTAACAGCCTGCCATTTCCCTGTTTCTAATACCTGTGCAGATCATTTGCCTGCTACCTCAATTGACCATGACTCTACCTTCCACATTAACTGACCCTGGCCTTTTTACAGACGATGCCTCTGCCTGCCGTTTTGATTGTTTCTAAACCACTTTTCTACCTTCCACATTAACTGACCCTGGCCTTTTTACTGATGATGCCTCTGCCTGCTGTATGGATTGTTTCTAAAC
Source organism: Lithobates clamitans (assembly GCA_037952925.1). Taxonomy (NCBI): domain Eukaryota; kingdom Metazoa; phylum Chordata; class Amphibia; order Anura; family Ranidae; genus Lithobates; species Lithobates clamitans. Next base: position 12,587,918 of record JBBGZY010000140.1, read on the forward strand.
CATGTTTCTGCCTACCACATGCACTGACCTTGGCCTGTTAATGTTTTTTGCCTGCCGCTCGGACTGATCCTTTGCCCTGCTACTGTAGTAGTGGGATGCAAAATAACACAGGGGTTTCACATATATGAGGAGCTTCAGAATAGTGTTCTGAGTAGAGAAAAGCAGTTTTTGGTTTTCCCTGGGTTTTGTAATTCCCAAATTCTCAAAGAAGTTTGGGTTTCTTTCCTGGCTGAGGCCATAAGCTTGATGTTCCTTAATGCTGCCTGGACCAATACTTTCAAAAAAGGGGGAAGGTACCATCCAATGGTGTCACAGAAGTTGCCGCCATCCCTAACATACAGAAAAAGGAAAAAACCCCTCAAAAAGTGGTGGGACTTTGAAGGCAACGGAATAAGAATAAAAAAACGGTTTTATTAATACAATTATACAAAATTATACATATCAAAAAGGATTTTGGCAGATACAGTCGTGTAAATCAGTTTAACAATAAAAACAATGTTATGCTGGTGAGCGAACCAAAGGTGTGTTCATGTAGTCTTCTACCTGAGCCTACGCGTTTCGGGACTACTGGGGTCCCTTCATCAGGGGCAAGTGGTAAGCAGACTTTACACTAATGAACCATGAAATATCGTAATTAGATACAATTGCATTGAACATGTTTACTGCATTTAACATCATTCTAGGATAAGAAAGAAAAAACAAAAAACAAAAAAAAACAAAAACACATACCCAAGCATGAACAGGACGAGAGGCCAACTGTCAGAACAACTCTCAGGGGCAAACACACACAGGGCGCCCGGAAACCAAAATTAGGAAGCGGGCGTATCTCTGGCCCCGCCTTCTCCACACTGGTCCCAGTGTACCACCTCGAGGGGGACAATACTACCCCAGGGGGTCCCAGCGAGCGAAGAACCAGAGGGGGGAAGAAGGGGGAAGAAGAAAAGATTGGGTATCTGAAAATACAAGAAGGAAGAAAAAAGGGCCTTATGTGCTAAAATGTTAAAAAAGGAGCTTATAGATTAGTTAAGTATACTTATGCTGCAGACGCATAGACAACATACGTCAAGGCAGCACGTACCCATGTGTTAAAGATGCATAAAAACCGCACAGCATGCGGGTATGCATCAAAGCCAGGGGTGAGAAAGTAGTCTGAACATTCATGACTTACCCAAATAATGGTGTGTGAAGAATGTGGTGATTAGGAGTAAGTGGGTGTCCCCAATATGCGAATAGAGGGAGCAGATGTGCTTTAAGCGCAGAGTCGGCTGCAGTTGTAATGGGAAGAAGCAACCTCATGCAGAGAAATCTATAGAAGGGGGTAAAAGAGAGGTATTAACTATATGTAATGCTGCCCAATGTGCAGGACCAGGGTATTCCCCAGGCAGGCACATTAAAAAGTAAACTCAAGTTGAAGGATATTTGCAAGGAAGTGGTCCTAGTAAAAAGTGCAAGGAAAGCCTTACCTGTGTCTCTAGTGTTGCGGTTATCGTTAAGGGCTTTCGGCCATCTCCCACCACCGCCGCCGAGTCAGACAGTGACACCGACACAAGCGTTGGGGGGTGGAGTATAAAAGGAGAAATCAATCCACGGGCGCTGAGAGGGGGATCCACGGCAACCCCAAGACACCGATCAGTACAGCGGGGGGCGGAGAAAAGAGAAGAGTAGTGAATCCTGTCAGCAGAAATAAAAATAGAAAACAACTGATATACGAGCAGAGTATGCACCGGATATAGTAATACAAACCACCTCAAAAGGGGAGGGTTGAAATGAAGCTGTATTGATGTATACAGGATAAGGAATGGGGTAGGAGGAAAGGGTAGTTTCAAAATTACCCTTGGGCAATCGTCACAGGGGCACTGCAGGGGCAGAGGGACCCTGAGCGAGAACTGCACGGCACCCCCCCACAGCGAACTGTGGGGGGGTCATGCAATAAACGCCCACCGACGCAGGAAAGGGCACCATGAACAGCAGGCACAGACCGGTAGCATGAGGCCGCCGGACACTCCGTGAGTGTGTTCCGGGTACCCATAAAGAGGCCCCCCGACGGACAGGGATTCCCGGGAGGCCCACGTGCGCCGGGCGGGACAAAGAGGGGACAGAGCTGTGGTAAAAGATGTTTCCCAAGAATGGACGACAATGTGCCTCAAATGATGACACGCCTGTGTGAGAAAAAAAAAAAAAAAGGGGAATATAAAACGCATAAAAAAACGCATACAAAAAGGCAACTAAGACAGGCATAACAGCATCAATACTTTATAAGTCTTTCTCGCAAACCCCCGAGGAGAAACCCTCTAGGAAAGGTCTAAAACTCAAATGGTCATTGAGAGATTTTACAATCTCTGGAAGGTCTACATGTCTCAGCACAGTCACTACTGGTAGCTATTGATGTCGAGGCCCTTTATAGCTCTATTCCCCATCATTTAGGGCTGACCGTGGTCAGACACTTCATTACCCAAACTCACAGAGATGATAAAAAACTCTGCGAATTTGTCATTATGGCCCTGGAGTTTATCCTTCACCATAATGTCTTTTCTTTTGATGGCTCCCACTTCCTCCAGGTACAGGGCATGGCGATGGGGACTTCCTGTGCCCCGTCCTACGCAAACCTGTACCTGGGGGAGTGGGAGCAGTCTTTCCTTTCCGATGAGGCCTTTAGATCGCATACTCAACACATAGTCGCATGGTATCGTTATATAGACGACATTTTGGTGTTGTGGGAAGGCTCCGAAAATCAACTAAATGAATGCATCCATATGATGCAGCTTAATAACTTCAATTTAAAATTCACTGTGACCCACAGTGCACACAATATCACATTTTTGGATACAACCATCAGCAAGAATCCTGAAGGGACACTCTCCAGCAGCCTTTTCCCGAAAACCAACCGCCGGCAATACCATCTTACATGCCTCCAGTTCTCACCCCCAACCACTAATCCGAGCGATCCCCTACAGCCAATACTTGAGGCTGAGACGGAATTGCTCTGACCAACAGACTTATTTGACTGAAGCTGCCGCGCTCAGAGACAGACTGCTTCTGAGGGGCTACTCCTCTACGCTTTTGAAAAAAGCGTTCAAACGCGCTAATAGATACACTCGACGGGAACTTCTTTTTGGTCCTTAAAAAAAGACTGTTATGGACTCAACCACTAGGATCATCATGCGGTTTACAAACCAACACGAATCTATTAAGTCTATTCTTAATAAACACTGGCACCTTCTGCACTCTGACAATACCCTACGCCCATATCTACCCGCTCGGCCGGCAATCACCTACCGGTGTACCAGTTCCCTGCGTGACCACTTGGTCCGCAGTGAATTTGCTGGTGAATCACGCGGGGACCCCTGTAAGAGGTTTGGAACATTCACATGTGGAGGATGCTCCACTTGTAGATTTATGAACACACAACAACATGTGATCCTCCCTAATGGACATCCATATAGACCACGCCACTTTGCAAACTGTAAAACAGAGGGTGTGATATACCTTCTAGTTTGCCAATGTCTTCAATTCTATGTAGGCAAGACCAAACAAAGATTCTCTTTGCGAGCCTCACGGCACATTTCTGCCATGAGGAAAGCGAATCCTGAACTCCCATTGGGGAGACATGTGGCGAATGTGCATCATGGTAATTTCCCTAACATTTACTTTCTAATCTTGGACAGAGTGCACCCCAGTCCGAGGGGTGGAGATTGGAACAAGGCCTTGCTGCAACGGGAGGCCCGCTGGATTGCAGACCTTGCTGCCACCTCACCCCCCGGCCTCAATGACCATTTGAGTTTTAGACCTTTCCTAGAGGGTTTCTCCTTGGGGGTTTGCGAGAAAGAATTATAAAGTATTGATGCTGTTATGCCTGTCTTAGTTGCCTTTTTGTATGCGTTTTTTTATGCGTTTTATATTCCCTTTTTTTTTTTTTTTCTTCTCACACAGGCGTGTCATCATTTGAGGCACATTGTCGTCCATTCTTGGGAAACATCTTTTACCACAGCTCTGGCCCCTCTTTGTCCCGCCCGGCGCACGTGGGCCTCCCGGGAATCCCTGTCCGTCGGGGGGCCTCTTTATGGGTACCCGGAACACACTCACGGAGTGTCCAGCGGCCTCATGCTACCGGTCTGTGCCTGCTGTTCATGGTGCCCTTTCCTGCGTCGGTGGGCGTTTATTGCATGACCCCCCCACAGTTCGCTGTGGGGGGGTGCCGTGCAGTTCTCGCCCAGGGTCCCTCTGCCCTTGCGGTGCCCCTGTGACGATTGCCCAAGGGTAATTTAGAAACTACCCTTTCCTCCTACCCCATTCCTTATCCTGTATACATCAATACAGCTTCATTTCAACCCTCCCCTTTTGAGGTGGTTTGTATTACTATATGCGGTGCATACTCTGCTCGTATATCAGTTGTTTTCTATTTTTATTTCTGCTGACAGGATTCGCTACTCTTCTCTTTTCTCCGCCCCCCGCTGTACTGATTGGTGTCTTGGGGTTGCCGTGGATCCCCCTCTCAGCGCCCGTGGATTGATTGGCGCTGCGGGATTTCCGCGGCACCTGCACCCTGATCGGAGTGACGGGCGGCGTGTGACTAAGTGGCGTCTCTATGTTGCCATGGATTTCTTTCCCCCTCAGCGTCACGTGCTGGATTGATGCTGACTCCACGGCACCTTTACCCTGATTGGAGCAGTGAACGGCATGACTCCGAGTAGCGTCTGATGGTTGCCATGGCTTCCCTTTTTCAGCGTCCTTTGACGCTGTGGGATTTCCCTGGCATCTGCACACTGATTGGAGTTGCGATATGATTGGCGGGATTCTACGCCAATCATTGCCGCACCCGCCCCCTCTTTCTCCTTTTATACTCCACCCCCCAACGCTTGTGTCGGTGTCACTGTCCGACTCGGCGGCGGTGATGGGAGATGGCCGAAAGCCCTTAACGATAACCGCAACACTAGAGACACAGGTAAGGCTTTCCTTGCACTTTTTACTAGGACCACTTCCTTGCAAATATCCTTCAACTTGAGTTTACTTTTTAATGTGCCTGCCTGGGGAATACCCTGGTCCTGCACATTGGGCAGCATTACATATAGTTAATACCTCTCTTTTACCCCCTTCTATAGATTTCTCTGCATGAGGTTGCTTCTTCCCATTACAACTGCAGCCGACTCTGCGCTTAAAGCACATCTGCTCCCTCTATTCGCATATTGGGGACACCCACTTACTCCTAATCACCACATTCTTCACACACCATTATTTGGGTAAGTCATGAATGTTCAGACTACTTTCTCACCCCTGGCTTTGATGCATACCCGCATGCTGTGCGGTTTTTATGCATCTTTAACACATGGGTACGTGCTGCCTTGACGTATGTTGTCTATGCGTCTGCAGCATAAGTATACTTAACTATTCTATAAGCCCCTTTTTTAACATTTTAGCACATAAGGCCCTTTTTTCTTCCTTCTTGTATTTTCAGATACCCAATCTTTTCTTCTTCCCCCTTCTTCCCCCCTCTGGTTCTTCGCTCGCTGGGACCCCCTGGGGTAGCATTGTCCCCCTCGAGGTGGTACACTGGGACCAGTGTGGAGAAGGCGGGGCCAGAGATACGCCCGCTTCCTAATTTTGGTTTCCGGGCGCCCTGTGTGTGTTTGCCCCTGAGAGTTGTTCTGACAGTTGGCCTCTTGTCCTGTTCATGCTTGGGTATGTGTTTTTGTTTTTTTGTTTTTTTTGTTTTTCTTTCTTATCCTAGAATGATGTTAAATGCAGTAAACATGTTCAATGCAATTGTATCTAATTACGATATTTCATGGTTCATTAGTGTAAAGTCTGCTTACCACTTGCCCCTGATGAAGGGACCCCAGTAGTCCCGAAACGCGTAGGCTCAGGTAGAAGACTACATGAACACACCTTTGGTTCGCTCACCAGCATAACATTGTTTTTATTGTTAAACTGATTTACACGACTGTATCTGCCAAAATCCTTTTTGATATGTATAATTTTGTATAATTGTATTAATAAAACCGTTTTTTTATTCTTATTCCGTTGCCTTCAAAGTCCCACCACTTTTTGAGGGGTTTTTTCCTTTTTCTGGACCAATACTTTGGCTATGCTGACAATATCTCTGCCTGCTGCCTGTAATGACCCAGGACTTTATGGACCATGTTCCTTTGTGTTGCCTGGAACAATACGTTGGCTGTACTGGCCATAGCTCTGCCTGCTGCCTGTACTGACTATGGACAGTATTCCTGCCTGCTGCCTGGACGATTCCCTTTGCATCTGTTGACCGCGTCTCTGCCTGCTACCTTGACCAATGCTTTGGCTGTGCTGACAGTATCTCTGTCTGCTGCCTGTACTGACTATGGACAGTATTCCTGCCTGCTGCCTGGACGATTCCTTTTGCTGTCACTGACCATGTCCCTGTCTGCTGCCTGAACCGATGCTCACTTTGCATATGAGTCTAAATATGGATATCCAAAAGTTGTCAGTTTAGGGCAGCTCCAAATGGTATGAAGGAGGTCGCCTTTTTGGCCACAGTTTCTCCAAAAAATAATTAAGTGTGGAATTACCAAATCGAGGAATTCTGTCGGGAGTTAAGTACCATCTGAGTAGCAATTTAATGGAAAGTTCCCAAAGGGTGGAGCAGCTGGTGGCTTTGTATGTGGCGTTACAGGCTGTGGTCCACTGTTTGTCAGTGTATGTACATCCTAGGTCATTTGAGTAGGGGGGTTGATTTAGTGAAGGTGCGTTTTTGTTGTAGGATAGTGTAGAAGAGCAAAATCCCTTTGTTTTGGGGTACACTGGCAGTGTAACATATCCAAGCTGTTGAGGGTATTTTACATGGCCATGAGGAAAACGTTGATATGCAATGTTTCATAGGGATTTATTTGTATAAATCTGAGTTTGGGAGGAGGAAGTATTTTTAGCGGGTTAAAATAGGCTTGAGAGTTTCATTGTCAAATAGGTCATTAATATGCATTATGCCTTTTACCTCCCAGGGTGTAAGGCATATTAAATCCATAATGTGGTGTAAGGCTGAGATGGGGATTTTAAGGGTGGTAGATTAAGGATAGGAGCAAGCTGAGTGAATTAAGGATCTTCAGGCTTTAATCGAAGCTGTCATAGTGGGAGGTGTGTGTGTGGGGATTTGAACTCCCAGAGGTATACTGGCGAGCCAAGAATATAGGGAGCGTCCTGACATATAGGATGATTTTATAGTTCCCCAGATTGTAGTAGGATAAGGTAAGAACCATTCTCTAAGTTGATTGAATAGAGACACTAAGTAGTAATCAAAAATGTCTATATATCCTGTGCCCGCCTACTGAGCAATGTTTTATGAGCTTTGTATGAGCGTAGCGAGATTTTTTCCCCTGCCATATGTATCTAAATAGGATAGATTGTAGTGATTTAAAGTAGGTATGGGGATTGGAAATGTTCTGAAGAGGTAGAGAAGTTGAGGGAGGTGCAGCATTTTGAATGCCGCCAGTCTTCCCATCCAGGAAAATTCTAATTTTGCTAGATTGTTAAGGTCTTGTTGTAATTTGGTACGGAATGGTATGTAATTGGTTTGGAATAGGGCTCTGGTTGACTTAGTCAACTGTATCTCTAAGTAGGATATACGATCTTCGGCCCAAGCATATGGAAATTGGTTTTGGAGGAGGTTGCTAGTTGTTGCATCAATCCCTAAGTTAAGAATAAAGGACTTTGGGGGTATTTACGAAAGGCAAATCAACTTTGCACCACAAGTGCAAACTACAAGTGCAAAGTGCACTTGGAAGTGCAGTCGCTGTAGATCCGAAGGGGACATGCAAGGAAAATAAAAAACAGCATTTTAGCTTGCACATGACTGGATAATAAAATCAACAGAGCTTCCCCTCATTTCAGATCTACCCCTCAGATTTACAGCGACTGCACTTCCAAGAGCACTTTCAGTGCAATTTCAAGTGCACTGTCCACTTGTAGTGGAATTTGTAAGTGGATTTGCCTTTCATAAATAACCCCCTTTGTGTCGTTTACTTTGTAGTAAGAGACTTCGCTGAACGAGGAAAGTGTTTTTTGCAAATCGAGGCCTAAAACATCTAACCATCTTCTCCAAATAATCTCAAATTTCCCTTGGCACCCTTGATATTAAAAAATATACTTCTATTTTAACAGGATTACTTTTATTTGAATTCTCCATTCCTCCACTGTTGGTGGGTATACTGAAATCCATTTTTGTGCTATTAGATAACATGCTTGAAACAGGCTTCTTGCTATTGTAATATAAGTACACTCTGGAAATCTAGATTCCTCTATTATATTTAACAAACAAATGGCAGGATCTAATGGCAATTTATTTCTGAACAGACCATTAATAGTCCTAATTACCGTATTTATCGGCGTATAACACGCGCCGGCGTATAACACGCACCCCAAGTTTAGGAGGGAATTTTAAGGAAAAATACTCTTAGGAGGGAAGTTTAAGGAAAAAAACTTACATTTAAATGCCCATCAATGCAGCCTCATCAGTGTTCATCTGCAGCCTTTCCCCAGTGTCCAGTGCAGCCTTGTCAGTGCAGCTTTGCCCCAGTGCAGCCTTGTCCCCAGTGCAGCCTTGTCCCAGTGCAGCCTTGTCCCCAGTGCAGCCTTGTCCCAGTGCAGCCTTGTCCCCAGTGCAGCCTTGCCCCAGTGTAGCCTTGCCCCAGTGCAGCCTTGTCGCCGCCGACATACAAACGTTTAGTTTGTATTTTTAAACATGGCGCCACGGAGTTCGGATGGACTCGGCGGCGCTCATTCAGCTGAATGAGCGCCGCCGAGGACACAGTGACTGGGCGGAGCCAGATACACATAGCCGAGGGTTCTCGGCTATTCTCGGCGCCGTTCACAGTCACGCCCAGTCCCTATGATGGACATAACACAGGTCCAATGGCGGGACTGGGCGTGACTGTGAACGGCGCCGAGAAAAGCCCTCGGCTATGTGTATCTCGGCTCCGCCCAGTCACTGTGTCCTCGGCGGCGCTCGTTCAGCTGAACGAGCGCCACCGAGTCCCTCCGAACTCCGCGGCGCCATGTTTAAAAATACAAGCTATGTGAATGTCAGCGGCGATCGCGGCGATCGCTCCGACAGATCACAAAATAGCGGGGATCGGCGTATAACACGCATCCACGATTTTCCCCTTATTTTAAGGGGAAAAAAGTGCGTGTTATACGCCGATAAATACGGTATACCCTGCCAATATCGGTGAAGTTTGGGACATCTCCATAACATATGTATTAAATTTGCTGGGCCTCCCCTACATCAGGGGGCAAAGAGGGGAATCTCTACATTTCCATTTAAATAGTTTCTCAAGAGTATAATACAATCTATGTAAAATGAATAATTGCGTTCGTTTTTGTGTAGTGGACAACAATACCTTTGGGAACGCAGACAGAGCCATTGTCCAATGGTCATCTGATAACGGTCCCAGGTCTCATTCCCACTGGGCCCTTGAGGGAAATCTACAGAGTCTTGAAACGTATTATATAATACCCTATGGAGTCATGATATAAGACCTTGCTTATGCCCTCTATCATTTAACCACTTCAGCCCCGGAAGATTTTGCTGCTTAATGACCAGGCCATTTTTGGCGATACGACACTGTGTCAATTTAACTGACAATTGCGCAGTCGTGCGAAGCTGTACCCAAACAAAATTGATGTCCTTTTTTCCCCACAAATAGAGCTTTCTTTTGGTGGTATTTGATCATCTCTGCGGTTTTTATTTTTTGCGCTATAAACAGAAAAAGAGCGGCAATTTTGAAAAAAAACCACAATATTTTGTACTTTTTGCTATAATAAATATCCCACATTTAAAAAAAAAAAAAAAAAGCTAATTTTTTCCTCAGTTTAGGCTGATAATCGCAATAAGCGTATATTAATTGGTTTGCACAAAAGTTATAGCATCTACAAAATAGGGGAAAGATTTATGGCATTTTTTTATTATTATTTTTTTTTTTTTACTAGTGATGGTGGTAATCAGTGATTTTTATTGGGACTGTGACATTATGGCGGACAGATCGGACACTTTTGACACATTTTTGGGACCATTTACAATTATACAGCGATCAGTGCTATAAAAATGCACTGATTACTGTGTAAATGTCACTGGCAGGGAAGGGGTTAACACTAGGGCGTGATCAAGGGATTAACTGTGTTCCCCAGTGTGTGTTATAACTGTAGGGGGGTGGGAGTGACTGGAAGAAATGACAGATCGTGGTTCCTAGCTAATAGGAACTCACAATCTGCCTCTCCTCTCCTCACAGAACAGGGATTTGTGTGTTTACGCACACACATCCCTGTTCTGCCTATCAGTCATCGTGACCCCCCTGCAGTGCAGCAGGCGCCTGCTATCCCGCTTAAAGGGACCGACATACAGCTACGATGTTTCGCGGGATTGTGCCGACCTGCCGCAGTATAATGCAGCAGGTCGGCAAGCGGTTAATAATGATATTATTGTAGAATGATTACATTTGAATTCAAAAGAGCGGCCTGAGCCTGTAAGGTGTGTCTGAGTTGAAGATATTGGAAAAACCTCTACCTTGGAATTCCAAATTCATACGATATTTGAGTAAATGATTTTAGACTATCATTCCAAAACAGCTGCTCCATATATCCTAACCCATGTTTTCGTCATAACTCGAACCCTTCCAGTTTCTGCAATTCCTCACTATTTGCATTATTCCATATTGGGGTATAACATGTATAACCCGTAATATTAGTAATGTTTTTCATTTCTTGCCAAACTTTATCAAAAATTTTACCTGTCAGAAATTCTTTATCTCTTTGAAGATTTTTTGTCTCCAGAAAGGAGATCAATGTGTATTACCTGCATAACGGAAATAGCAGACCCCGTATAGGATCAGAATCCGTAATTTCCATCCAAACAAAAAATTGTTGTAGTTCTGAGGCTAAAAAATTGCTTTTAATATGTGGAATAGCAAGTCCCCTGTGTCTTTAGCTAACATTAAACTGGTTCATTTTATACGGGATTGTTTTTTTCTGCCATATAAATTCTCAGAAGACAGATTCAACCTTCCTAAATCAATACGATATTATCCAAATAGCAGAATTATGAAGGATATACAGTAACTGTGGAGTCCAGATCATTTTAGTGAGATTCGCTCTACCAATCACTGTTAGTGGAAGTTTACACCAACTCTGGCACTTATACCTAAATTTAAGCAATAATGGTTTAATATTCAAATCAACATAATCCTTTACGTTACGGGTTACCTCAATCCCCAAATATTTAACTGTATGTTTTATTTACATTTGTGCAGCTTGATCTGGTAAGGAGATTTCTGCATCGTCTAATGGCATCAAAATTGATTTCCCCCAATTAATACAAAACCCCAAGAAGTGCCCAAATGTAATAACAAGTGTCATAAGTTCCACTAAAGACTCTGCAGTATCTCCCAAAAAATAAGAGCATCGTCCGCATATAGGCCAATTTTTTCTTCCCTTCCTGAGCGGCTCCACCTTGAAGTAACTTCTTTAGCTTCCAGTTCAGTTCAATTTTGTAGATCAGACTCTTAAGTCACCATCAGACTTTGGAGTCACAGCTCTTGGGTATCCACTAGACTTCTATCCACCTCACAGGACTGTTATCACCACTGACTTCTGTTGCTAAACTTGAAAATAGTCTTCTGGTCACTTGGATGCCACCAATGTAGTGATATAGTTGTGGGAAGATGATAATTGTTATAATGCTAATTATTTCTGCCGCAATTAGGTTCATCCAAAGAGACCCATGTATTGAGTCCCAGCACAGAATAAATTCCACAAGATACTTGCAACAGATGACAAAATCCAACAGAGAAGTTGTAAATATTACCATGAACATCATCCTTCAGAGTCCTATTTGTCATTCATATTCTAGCAAGCATACGATCGCACTACAATCCAGCATATGTCCAATCTATAATATGCACCTATATACTGTAGCTTCCATGCATGCAATAATATGTATTACAATCTAGACCTGTACCTCTATCATGATTAAGAAAGAATTCATATTCTAGCAAGCATACGATCGCACTACAATCCAGCATGTGTCCCATCTATAATATGCACCTATATACTGTAGCTTCCATGCATGCAATAATATGTATTACAATCTAGACCTGTACCTCTATCACGATGAAGAAAGAATGTGTGTAAGAATGAATGCTTTCTTACCAAATTGCATTACCAACCTCCCTGGACCTTTACTATTCTCTTCAAGTCTGATCAGACAAATTTACATTTTACAATCCCATGCTCTCCTTCCCAGCTGTGTGGACTGTTTGACATTGATATTCTGTCCCTGGAGGGGAAAATGCTTTTTATACAATCCAGCTACTCTGTTTAATGTGGGACTGATATGGAAGTGGAGTAGGAACTGTGGGGCTGTGGGGGGACTACGCGGGTCGGCCAGTACCACTAGGGATTTTTGGATCTTAAGGTGAAGTTACCCCCCACATACTACCTTATGTATATGCTAAACTAAAGGGTAACCCAGTCGGTAATCCAGTACCTTTTTCATACGCTATACAGCGTGGGCCATTCAGCTGGTCTTGTAACTTGGTGTAATTGGAGTTTTCTTTTTTTGGTCTTCCTGCTCCTGGTACTCCTTGTACTCCACTTATATAAGCACTGTGCTGGCTAGCAGTGGTGAGGAAAGGAGCGTACAATGCAGAACTTACGTTCTGCTAAAGATAAAAACCCGCAGCTTTCAGTAGCGGCGTCAGCAGCAGCGAAGTTAGAGCAATATGCTCACGCCCCAATTGTGACTCCCCCAAAGAAGGGGTCACAATCAAAAACAAACCAGGGGGGGCACCTGATAGGAAAAGTCTGGGTCAACAGCAGGTACTGCCATCAGGGGCTACTCAAGCGGTCCATGCATCTAAAGCGCACAATACAAATGGGTTGGGGTTAAGTGATCAAAATACGAATATGGAAGTTAGTACCGATTCAAACTTACCCAAAGAACCAACTCTTACAGACGTATTTATGGCAGTGGGGGTGTGTAACTCCTCGCTTAAAGAACTTTGTGAGCAGATGAAGGGAGTAAAAGCGGACCTGTTATTGGTCAGGCAAGACCTACAGAAAACGGCAGAGAGGACAACAGCTCTGGAAGAAAGAGTAGGGCTGCTGGAAGACGACATGTCCCCACTGATTAAGGAAATGAAATGGTTAAAGGAGCAGATATCCAAACAAGCTTCCAAACTAGATGAAATGGAGAATAGGAGCCGAAGGGATAATGTGAGGCTGGTGGGACTTCCTGAAAAAAGCGAGGGCATTGACCCGCCAGAATTCATAGAAAAGTGGTTGGTGGAATTATTTGGAAGAAAATCATTTTCAGCATCCTTTTCAGTAGTAAGGGCTCATAGGGTCCCTTTTAGGGCTCCCCCAGCAGGGGGCTTTCCTAGACCTCTACTTATAAGGTTCCTTAATTATAGAGACAAAGTGGTGTAGCCCCGTAAAATAAGGGAGGCAGGAAATGTCCTCTTTAAAGGGGCTAGAGTATCTTTTTATGCGGATTTTCCTCCAGACCTGCAGAAGAGAAGGGCAGCGTTTATTCAACCAAAGCGCACCTTACAAAAAGTTTAACCTTTCTTATGCCCTCCTCTATCCGGCGAAGCTACGGGTATCAGCTTTGGGAGAAACCCTGTTTTTTTATTCCCCTGCTGGTGTGGAGAAATGGCTCGAGGAGAACAGAGAAAAACTTTCAAGCTCAACAGTGCTATGAGTGGCAGGATAAGACTTGGGATATACTGGCTTTTTTTTTTTTTTTTTTTTTTCGGGGGGGGGGGGGGTAGGGTCACGCAGGCGCCCGTTGGGGGGTGTTGAATGGGAGAGGAGTACAGGAGGCAGTGTATGGTGCTGGATGGAGTTAGTTGGGTGACGGTCATGGTTAACCCCCGGGGGTTCACCTAGATAGGTGGTGGGGAGGTAGGAGGGGGATGGGAAGGGGGATGGGTTTGGGTAGGGGTAAGTGGTGGGGAAGTGGGAGGGGGGTTGGAGGGGGGAGGGGAGTGAGATGGAGAGGTAGGGGGATGGGAGGGGTAGCTTGATTGAAAAATTTAACACAGAAAATCTACACACTTGTGGAAAGCACCTGGGCTGGAACCAGGGATTTACATTTAGATACACATATAGACACAATGACAGGAAACTGGCTCTTAAAATTATTTAGGTAAAGACATGTGTTTAAAGCTCACGTTTATATTAAGTTAGTATTATTATGGTTTCTTGGTTTCTACGTGTGATAAGCATAGTGCAAACACATTTAATAGTAATTAACTTAAGTCCTGATAGGAGGTTTTGTAGGGGTTGTTTGTCGCTTCTTCACTGTATTTCTTTAAATAATGTGGGATGTAGGCTGAAATGGTGAAAGTTGGATCCTGGAATGTTAGAGGACTGGGGAGTCCTCTCAAAAGGTTGGCAGTGTTCTCTGTGCTGGAGAACTATGGGGTAGACTTGGTCTGTCTGCAGGAAACCCACCTCACCAGGGATACAATATAATCTCTACAGATGCATAAATTTCAATATCAATATAATGCGGTTCACTCTTCTTATAGTAGGGGGGTGAGTATCCTGGTGGGATCGGGAGTTAAATTTTCCTGCAGACAGACCAAGATTGATAAAATGGGTCGATACATCTTTTTGTTGTGTTCTATCAATAATGCTATGTATGTACTGGCAAATATATATATCCCTCCCCTGTTTAACTTAGATGTTATGCTCAAACTGAATGAATTTCTGATAGATAAAAAAGAAGTTCCTATCATAGTAATGGGAGACTTTAATGAGATTTTAGACAGAAAGTTGGATCGTTTCCCGAGGAGAACCCTTTTGGAGTATACCGCCAAGAGCCATCTAAGTCAGTTTATGGACGAGGTGGGGCTGGTAGACCTATGGCCGGTACGGAATCCAGGGGTGCTCCAATACTCATGCAGCTCAGCGTCACACTCGACCCTCTCAAGGATAGACATGGCCCTGGGGAATGATAGAGCATTCCAGCTAGTAGGAAAAATTGTGTATGGGCCAAGAGGGGTTTCAGACCATTCTCCCATGGTAGTTTCACTGAAGGTAGGGGAATATAGACTCCGGAGGGAATGGAGAATAAGCCCGCATTGGTTTGAGGTAATCAGGAAGGAGGAGGGTATTCTATCTGCTCTGAGGGAATTTGCAAGTTTCAACCAGGGAACAGTGACATCAGTTGTGCTCTGGGATGCTTGCAAAGCGTTCCTTAGAGGGGTGTTAATAAAGCAGATGGCCAAATATAATAAAGAAGATAGGCGGGAGGTAGAGAATTTACGGAAGGATGTATTAGAGGCTGAAAGCAACTTCATTAGAGACCCAACCCCTGAAAAGGAAAAGATCTGGCAAGAGAAACAACGGGGGTATAAACAGACTACTCTACAGAAGGCTGAGACCAGACGGCTTCTCCAGTGTCAGGTATCCTCGGTCGAGGGTGAGAGAGTGGGAAGAGTATTAGCACAGTTGGTGAAATCTAACAAGGCTCCAATCAACGGTCCTTGCTATTAGAGCGCAGAATGGAGAAATCCTTTCAAGCTCCCCAAAAATAGTGCAAACTTTTAGAGACTATTATAAAAAGCTGTACACTTCTCAGAAAAAAAATAAAGAAAGGGCGATGGAGGACTTCCTGGGGAAGCTGTCAGTCCCGCTCTTATCGCAAGAGGAGCGGGATCTGTTGGAATCCCCAATAACAACTACAGAATTACATTAAGCGATTAGAAGCATGGCATGTCTTAAGTCGCCTGGCCCAGATGGAATACAAATCGAGGCCTATAGGCATCTCGGGGAGGTGCTAATCCCTGAACTAATGAAGGCTTTGGGGGAAGCGAAGGAGGGGGGGTGTCTCCCTGCATCAATGTTAGAAGCAACAATCATAGTCCTGCAGAAAGAGGGGAAAGATCCCCTTGATATGGCCGCCTATAGGCCAATCTCTCTAATTTGTACAGATGCTAAAATCCTGGCCAAGGCTTTGGCTGCCAGATTGAGCAGAGTCATACATAAACTAATTCATGAGGACCAGGCGGGCTTTATGGCCAATTGATCTACGAGCCTAAATATCAGAAGGGCTTTCCTGAACCTACAGTCTCCTATGGAAAAGGAGAGCTCAAGAGCCCTGTTGACCCTAGATATTTCCAAAGCTTTTGATAGTGTGGAGTGGGATTACATGTGGTATGTGCTGGGAAAGTTTGGCTTTGGTCCATCCTTTACTGGTTGGATTAAGATGCTTTATAATAGTCCTAGGGCAAGAGTCAAAATAAATAACGAATTTTCAGACTGGTTTGTGCTTGAGAGGGGGACAAAACAGGGGTGCCCATTATCCCCTTTGCTTTTTGCTCTGGTAATGGAGCCCCTGGCTATGGCCATTAGATTGAGCCACGAGATAAAAGGATTCCAGAGGGGGTCGATTGAGGAAAGAATTGCCCTATATGCAGATGAAATCCTGTTATTTTTAGACGATTGTAAGAGATCAATGGCAGGCGCAATGAGAATAGTGGAGAAATTCGGTAACTTCTCCGGCCTGGAAATAAACTGGGAGAAATCCGAGCTCTTACCGTTTGACCCCCAACTGTACCTGGGCTTTCCCAGGTGGCAACCGTGGAAGCACTAAAGTACTTGGGAATTGTCCTAACTTAAGACCCCAACCAATATATTAGTAAGAATTTAGTACCTCTTCTGGCCAAATTTAAACAGAAAACAAGCATTTGGAGACGCCTCCCCTTATCAGTAGCAGGAAGATGTAGCCTGATAAAAATGATCTGGATGCCTCAATTGCTCTACATCATGCATAACTCCCCAGTATGGATTAATAAGAGCTGGTTTAGGAAAATAGAGGTTCTATTTAGGGATTTGATATGGAAAGGTGGGCAAGCTAGGTTACGATTGCAAGTCCTCCAGCTTCCTACTAAAGAGGGGGGGTTTGCTCTTCCCCACCCGGAGCGCTATTTCCTCGCATCACAACTACAGCATCTAACGGGCTGTGGAATTCCAGAGGGGGGCACTCCGAATGGCAGGCTAATCTTGTTAGGCGCTCGCCATAATACGCTTATTGAGGCATTAGAGGCAGATATATTTTACCATGAATGCCCCGACGATTAGGTTGCTAATTAAGATATGGAAATCTGTTAAGAAATTAATGGGGTATGAGGGATTTACAGATTACACCCCTATTTGGAATAACCGGAATTTACAGGAAATTCTAAAAATTGGAAAGAGTAGGGGGTGGGAGGCTGATGGTATTAAAAAGTTAAGACAGCTCTACTCTGGTAACACCCTTAAAAAATTTCCTGAGCTTATTAGGGAATTTAAGATCCCTCAGAGCTCCTTGTTCCTTTACCGGCAGATAAAACATGCTCTTAGGGCCCAATTTGGTGATCAGCCTCCAAGATGGGTTGAAATGCCCTTTGTTCGTCATTTACTACAAGTAGAACCCACTAGGGGGCTGATAACTGAAATCTATGACCTACTAAGTAACTCAGAGGACAGACGGGAAATACTTCAGAAGGTAAGAGTTAAATGGGAGGCAATTTCTGAGGAACAATGGAGGAGAATTTTAGAGATGGCACCTCAGGTGTCAGTAACCCCTTCACAGAAGATTTCTCATTTGATGCTGCTTAATAGGGCCTATTATACTCCAAAACGGCTCTTTAGGTTCGGTAGAAGGCCTAATGATAATTGCCCTAGGTGTCAGGAGTCTGGGGACCTCATCCATTTATTCTGGAGATGTCCCAAGCTGCACCGATACTGGGAGGGAGTGGCTAGCAGTTTGGGTGATACCTATCATACTTCAGTAAAGAGGGAGGCAGTGGAATGCATACTGGGATATAGAAAGATAGAGGGGGAGAGGAGGGGTACTACTCTGACAATCCTGAGAGGTTTATTTCAGGCTCGAAAAATGATAACGCTAAGGTGGCAATCAAAGGAGCCCCCGACAGTGAATGATTGGATAGTTACACTCGGTGCCTCCATTGGCAGGGAGAGATTGGAGTATATAAAAAGGGGGAACCTCCAGGAATTCGACAAAATATGGAAGCCATGGATGGATAAGGCAGCCTGCTTAAGGGGAAAGTTTGGTGTGTAAGGGTTTAGGTTAATAGTCAAGATATATATGCACTAGAGAAATATAGAACCGGTGAATTACATAAAGTAATTTAGGGTTATTGGTGTTTTGTTTTAAGTAGGTAATAATAGTAAACATTAAAACTCTGTGTTTGGGTTGGATCTTGTATAGAAGTGGTACGGGGTAGTGGGGGGTGGGAGTAGGGGCATGGGAAGGGGTGGGGGGCTCTCACAAATATGTAACAGTTCACTAGTGGTCTTAATAGGGGGTTATGGGTGTGGGAACCCCATTAGTCCAGCATCATACATGTCGCTCTCCTAGATTTCATTGACGGGTAGTGTTTTTTTTTTTATATATTTCTTTGCCATTTGTCCTGCTCCGCGCTGGGCCGCGAGTGTAGATAACCGCTCGTCTTATATTTGTTAAAAGTAAGAAGAAAAATAAATAAATAAATAAATAAAACCACAATGATGTGAATCTCAGTTGGCGACAATAAATGAATATTACGCTGATTAGGCCAGTTGGTGGTACTTACTGATGTGGAAAAAAAAAAAAAAAATGCATTCGTTCAAAGAAGATTCGACGGAGCAGCTAAACTGTACGACGACGTATAGTTTACCTGCTCTGTCGAATCTTCTTAGAACTTTCAACAGCCACCATAAGCCAAAGTACGTGTGTACTTAGTTCTAGCTATTTTACTGCTTCTCCTCTTTGGTTACAATCAGCCAATAACATTCATCATCATCATTATTTTTATTTATCTTTTCTCCCCTACGTCAAATCTTTTCTCCCCTACGTCAAATCTTTTCTCCCCTACGTCAAATCTTTTCTCTCTCTGTGTCGAATCTTTTCTCTCTATGTAGAATAATCTTGGACTAATAGAGTTAAGGTTAGGCACATTCGACCACAGGTTTGATGGACACAGATTGTTATTGTCATCATCATGTCGAATCTCCTATCTATATCGAACTGTTGTAGCAACGAAAATGAAAATAAAGCATTTGTTTATGTCGGATCTTTCGTTTTTCGGACTCTGCACTTTCGTTATCGTTTGTTAAAACGATAACGAAAATACCTGAAATTCGGACGAAAATGCATTCCGACGAAAATGAATGCACATGTCTAATGGGAGCTGGCAATTAGCCGACAGCTGAGAAGGAAGGCTGAGTACAGCCCTGACAGATTGGAAGGGGAAGCCAAATTAAATTATAGATTGGGATTGGGGAACATTGAATAATAGTATGATAAATCCAGATAGGAAGTTCTGAAACCGCATGAAGTAATGTAAGAAGTGTAACTTGAGCAGCCAAGTAATATTTAGAGATGTCAGGGATATGTCAGGGTTATTTGATACAGCAACTTTTCAGCAGTTGTCAATTGTGAGTTACCAAGTTTTCATTGCTAAAAATCCTTTAGTAAAGATATTTTTGTGTTCACTGCAGCTTGTGTCCATTTACTGTTGTGTTCACAATAATGTTATTTGCCAGGTGTGCCAGAAGGGCTGAGACTGTTCTTGGGGTTAACAGGCAGAGCACAGAACCTAATATTCCCATGCGGCTCCTTCGGAGGGTGGTGCTACATAACTATATGATATTATATAATGTTTATTCATGGCTGTGCCTCAGGCTGCTGAGCCCAAGCCTTTATAGCTAATTATTATCACATGATGTATATTTCTGTCTGTGCTTTAGGCTGTTGAACCATATACATAAGGATCCTTTCAGGACCTGACCATTAGATCTGAGGGGGAGCAGGGGGGAGAGGGGGTCTTTGAGAATAGGAAGTGGTTTGGGACCTGGTGTGTTGGGGTTGCGGGATTGGATGGGAGGGTGGAGATAGGGGGAGTGTTCCTTTGGGGGGCTTGGCCTCTGTGTTTTATTTATTTTTTTTAATATACATGTCCAATACATTTTTTATTTGTGTTTGGTAGCCTTTGTATGTGCTTTATCCTTGGTGATTTATTGTTGTACCTTTTTTAAGTGTCTGCCTTATAGTAACTATGTTGTGACTTTCACATTTACACTTTCGCTTGCATACTGTATATAGTCTTTGTTGTGTAAACTGACGACATTAGCAAGATGAAGCCGAAAAGCACAACCAGTAGTACTAAAAACAGAAAGCAAAGCCTGTGTATTTTATGCATAAATACGGCTGCCCCATATTTGTATACCATTAAAATATGTATACTTGATAGTCATATATACTCTTTAAATGAATGTTCACTGGCATTTCTGTCTTACATGTCAAAGAATGGTTACCATCAGCTGTTCAGCCATGCAGTCACCTAAATTAAAGTGAACAGTAAAATACCCTTTAGCTAATGCACTTATATGTGTTTTATAGGAAATCGATATAATAATTATTTACATTGTCTAATGTTGTTGTCTGTCATTGTGTAGCTTACCTTTAAAAAAAATAATCATGACAAAAAGCATTATATTACTTTGATCTGTTTGTTTGATTACTGAATTGCCTAAATAAAGAACATTTTTAAGGACACTCTAAAGGGAACATAATGATTTCTTTACACAGTCTGAAAGGGTTTCAAGGTGACTTATCTGTATACCAAGGAAAACCCAGCAAACAATAGCTTTTATTAAGAACATAAAGTCTGTCACTATCAGCTAGCCACAGTTTGTTCTGCTTCTCAATCGGCAGAGCTTTTCATTGGGAGCTGAATTAAAAACATGTTCATCAGTCTACAGAGAACATTTTGTCTGCTTAGATTAGGATACTGTTTTGTCACACTTAGCCCAGGCAGTGTGTGGAGGTCTGTGTATTGACAGCCAAAGAGGTGAAATATGATTGCAACCTATACGTCTTAATTATGAGACAAAAATCTAATTTAGAATGGTTATCTACTCAAGAGTTCAAGTTCTGAACCCTCACTGTGTAGAGATTTATAAATGTAAATATTTCATTGTTCTGTTTCAAATGTCGCTTTATGCAGTGACATACCTTCTTAGACTGAGTCTGTACAGACAGTATGATCACATGCTGACTTGGCACCATCAAAGAAACATTGGTATAGAACACATGATGTCAGATTCAGATAAGTAAAATAGGGGTTTTAGGAGTTCTTGTGTGAATGGGTGGAAAAGGTTTGAGAGCAGGGAATAAGGAAGTGATTTATGGAGTGATTGCTAAGACAGGATTTAAAGTGCCCTTTAGCCCCAGCCTGGTAGTGTAGTAGGAAAATGTATGTAGTGGAATTCCGCGCTCAGGACGGGCTTGTGACCGAACTGCAGCCCCCCAGATAAAGAAAGCACCTAGGTGCGATCCAAATGTTATAAAAATAATAAATAAACTATAAACAGACTCCTAACACAAGGGAAACATTACACCACAATCTGGGTGAATAAACACAGTATAATATAGTATGTGTGAATAAATGTACTTGCTAAAAATTACCAAAGAATGTGCAAACTGCCCAAAGTGAAGTTGTATATAAATAATAAATAAAATAATAGATAAAGTTCCAAACAATAATATAAGTGAATGGTCAATCAAGTGTAAAAAAAATCCACAAGATACAAAGAAAATAATCAGTGAAGGGTATAAGTGAATTATACCCTAAAAAAGAACAAACACAGTGTTACCCACTACAAAATGGTGTATATACTAGCAAAGTGAGGCTGGATGGTGTTCAAATGAGATATAATAAGCCAAAAAAAGGACAATTAACAGGTGGTGTGCATAAAAGTGTTGTGTTCAGAATAGATAATGAAAAAAATGAAAAAATAAAAAATATATAAAAAAGTCCATGCATCCAAAAAATTCCAAAAAATGCCAAAAATTGCCGTGTATACTAAATTGCTATAAATATTGTCCAGTGTGCATAAAAAGTTCTAGTGCAGAAAGCTAGTGTATCTTCAAATGGTTCCAGGTAAGTCTGTCCCAATAGATATATACTGTCCTGTGTGGAGCCCCCTCTAGTGCCCCCACTCACCGGAGCGCCCAACCCCTGCAGGGGTAATGGGCATGTAGATGTAAATCCGATGATCCAAGCGGTCGGTGTCCCCTTCACCACCTGCTCTCCACTTGTGTCACCAGATCGCTCTCAAAAGGCATCCACCCGGACAGAATACCATGTACACTTTGTTTCTGTGAAGTGTACATGGTATTCTGTCCGGGTGGATGCCTTTTGAGAGCGATCTGGTGACACAAGTGGAGAGCTTTATCTATTATTTTATTTATTATTTATATACAAATTCACTTTGGGCAGTTTGCACATTCTTTGGTAATTTTTAGCAAGTACATTTATTCACACATACTATATTATACTGTGTTTATTCACCCAGATTGTGGTGTAATGTTTCCCTTGTGTTAGGAGTCTGTTTATAGTTTATTTATTATTTTTTTCACCAGTGAACAGCGCCAATCCCCTATTTTCTCAGATTTTATAGTAGGAAAATGCTTCAGCAGTGAAGCTACTAAAAGTAATCCAAAGTATTTTAATGACTTTAATATTCAAAGCTCCTAGAGCAGAAGGGTGCTGTCGGGGATTCAAAAAGCTTCTTGCAATCACATCTTAAAACATACAGTTTATTGACATTCCAAAAAAAAAAAAAAGTTATAAAAGATGGCTTTTTCTTTATCCAGTTAATGCGTGCAATATTACATTTTATCGAAGAGTGCAGCTTGTTTAAATAACTGTGGCATGGTCATAAACAGGTCTTGTCTTTTATAGTTTTATACACCTCCATTTTAGAAAATATTAAAAATAGCTGCTTAATGTTAGAGGACAGTAAAAACACGGCTCAGCTATATGGCTAAACTGGCTGCTGCTGGCCAATTTACAGTAATTTTATTCTTAGTAGTAAAGCCCCAGTCTGTGTCCTTTGTTTCTAGTTAATTTGGGCCTAGCCACTCTTTTTCTCTAGTACTTTTCTGTCAACTCTGCAATGTCCTGTTGCAGTTTGAATAATTTAGCCAGAATACTTGGATAGAAGCTGGCCATTAAGCAGAATCATTTTGCTGCAGCAAAAACAGACAGCCTTTGTGAACTAAAAAGAAAAGAAAAGGGTTCCGGAACTCCAAATAATGTGATACCTTCAAATGATGGTGTAATATTAGCTAAAATGGCTCATCTAATGTACAAAATATAGAAAAAACAAAGGAGAGGAGGCAGCCATCCTCAGAGGGTGTCCAAGGACCTCTGTCAGCAAGCAAATGAAAAGGAGGGGGATTGGGAGGCGCCAACTCTATATATACTGACAGATAATGTTAATATAGTGCAGTATACACACTTACTGATTCGTACCTTTAGAATGGGGTGGCAGTGTCCATGAAACCTACAGATGTCCTATGGTATGCTGGTGCTGGGGTGCAGGCTTCGGTTGCCGTCTATGAGCTCAGGGGAAGTTGTACTCCTGGAAAGACCTAGAATCGCGCTATAAAACAAAATGATTGTGAAAGTGGTATGATCAAACACTGGCAAATCTGGTAAACAGTAATTATGGAAGTGGTATGATCATACACTAGCAAATTTGATGAACAATCAATATAAAAAAAATATATGTACAAATTGAAAGTGCTGGATAAAGGATATCCCACCTAATAGTGCATAAGTGTCACACTGATGCAACAATGAAAATGAAATAAATAAAAAGTTCATAATAATTGACCACAAAAAAATGATACCAGAGGGGCCAAAACATTATTCCCATTAAATAAGTCCAATACTGAAATAGTGTCTTCAAAGTGTTGAACAAACTTGTGAAGGGAATCCACCACTGGTGAATAAGGGGTATCCGCTTACCAAAAGCCCATGACCCCCCACTACAGAGGGTCAAGGGAATCCTGTATAAAAGGAATCCTTGCGGGGCACAACAGATGGACCTGGATTAATGATGATACAGCGGTCTCCAAGACTCCTTGGGGCTCTCAATATTCCAAACTCTCCTCATACCATAATGATGGATGTGCATAGCAGAAAAAGAGATAGACACTCCATAGTGTAAAATCTTCCATTTAATGAGGGTAAAAAAGTAAAAACACTTACATAAGTTATACTCCTGGATGGTGAAGCAGATCAGCGCTGTCCAGCGTGTGGAAGCTCCACGCTAACCACCCGGGAACGCAGAAGCTGAAGTGACGTCAGCGGTGCACGGAGAGCATCCAACCATGGATAGTGAAATGTACAGGCTATGCGCTCGGGGCTCACAGCTCTTTCTACTGGCCTGTCAGCTCTCAGGAGGAGAGCAGTTTAAATAGAATTAGAGGACGTACTACTACTACCACTACTCGGAGACCCTTTTTTGGTTCCTTCCCTTACCCAACAACCTAAGGTATCTTACCGTAAAGCAAAAAATATAAAGAGAAAAATAGCACCTAGCAAAATCAAAAATGTATCCACTCCGGCTTCGCATATTCCCCTAATTCGGTTAGTGGGAATGTATCAATGTAAGAAGAAACTATGTCTCACCTGTAAATTTGTCGAAAACGGCCAAAAAAATTTTACCATCCAAGGAAAAACATACACCATTAAGGAATTCTACAATTGCTCTAGTGAGCACGTGGTATACTGCTTGACCTGCCCATGTGGCCTATTCTATGTAGGCAGAACCATACTCACCCTACGTCATCGGTTTGGCGAAGATAGACGCTTTATAGAGAAAGCTCTTTATAGAGCTATGACAAACACAGTGTCCCTCTTCATTTTCTGAAGGAACATCAAAAATCCACCACAGGCCTCAAAGTCTGGGTTATAGAGGCCATCCCCAGAGGTCTTCCTGCTGCAAAACGTTTTAAATGTTTATGTCAGCAGGAAACCTACTGGATATATTCTTTGAACACCCTCTCGCCGGGGGGACTCAATGAGGAAATAGAGACACACTCCTTATTGTAGATTTTATTCCTACTGTTTTTTTGCCATTGCCCCATAGAGAAATATTTTTTTACCAAAAAATGTCACGCTTCTATGTGTTCCACTGTTTTAACAATTTTTCTCTTTTGTTTTTTCTCTGCTTTTTAATGCATTTATAATATTTTTCTCATATTTCTCATTTTTCATTTTTTATATATATATTTTTTATTCTTTATTTATTTATTTATTATTTTTTATATTTTATTTTTTCATTCTTTATTTTATATATATATTTTATAATATATATATAATATATAATATATATATATATATATATATATATATATATATATATATATATATATATATATATTAATATATATATTTTTTTATTGTCATACTTTATAATAAAGTGCTTTTTCATACAATTAATTGACTTTTAAATCTTATCCCCATTTGCATTCGCATTAATGTAGGTCAGCTGACTGTTATGGTTCCACAGCCGCGGACCCCCCGCCCACTTCCTTTCAATCTTACGTCCAGTAATTCTATTTAAACTGCTCTCCTCCTGAGAGCTGACAGGCCAGTAGAAGGAGCTGTGAGCCCTGAGCGCGTAGCCTGTACATTTCACTACCCATGGTTGGATGCTCTCCGTGCACCGCTGACATCACGTCCACTTCTGCGTTCCAGGGTGGTTAGCGTGGAGCTTCCACACACTGGACACTGCTGATCTGCTTCACCATCCAGGAGTACAACTTCCCCTGAGCTCATAGACAGCAACCGAAGCCTGCACCCCAGCACCAGCATATCACAGGACATCTGTAGGTTTCATGGACACCGCCATCCCATTCTGAAGCTACGAACCAGTAAGTGTGTATACTGCACTATATTAACATTATCTGTCAGTATATATAGAGTTGGCGTCTCCCAATCCCCCTCCTTTTCTTTAGCCTTTGTGAACTACTGACCAATAAGCAAGTCTAATATTGTTTCATAAAAAAAGCTTGTATCACCGCTGAAACTACCTGAAGAAAATAAGAAGATTTGAGGGCGGAGGGGTGCTGCTTTATGAAAACCAAATTATTTGTAAAAGAAAAAAAAATAAATTCCACTGTATACAAATGTGCTCTGTTACTGTAAATGTCTGTGAAAATTGTACTGTTCACACAGATTCACAGACTTTAAAGTAGGGCTTCGGAAATTAACGATTAATTCCTCAATTATTCGTTAAATTTTCTTGATCTATCAAAATTCTTTTGATTGGTACTCACTTCTCCACCAGCTTCCGGGTCTTCAGGGAGTTCCGTCGGAGATCCGGTGATGTCACGGACATTCACGTCACCGGACTCCTCCCCCTTCCCCAAGTGCCTCCATCTGCTAACAAAGGCCTGACAAACCAGAGCTGGTTTGTCAGGACCTGAGGCAGGTGTCCTACCTGGAGAAACAGTTGAAGTCACGAGCCGTGGCTCCACATTCTGCAGGGAGAGCGATCTAGAGATCTGGGTGGAGTGTGGGCAAGGAGATGAAGGTCAAAGTGCAGGAGGTGGAAGAGAGGTGAGCAAGGTCTAACGTTGTATGGTGCTGAAAATGATTCAGGGATCTTATCTATGTACAGTTATCTTAATGCCGCAAAATTTGACCTTTCAATAATCCCATGACCATCTTAAAGTGTATCTAAAGTTCAAAAAGTTAGATCTTCTTGGTGTGGAAATCAACAAAGAAAAAGGAGGAGATGGCTAAATACTTTTAAAAAGGAGACAGAATCTTTTTTAGGTTTATCAGTGATGGATGGAAAAAATACCATGGCATCACTAACACGAAAACTGGGTACAACACTTGTGGGGCTGTGCAGTGGCAGTAAACACTTAGATTCCAGTTACAGTAGCAGAACTGTATTGAAGTTGATTGAAGTTCAATAAAACACAACTACCCATTGAAACTATCTAGTGTTGGGTGATTGTATATAGTGTATACCACATTTACCACTGACTAATGCAGAGTTGCAATGCAAGGAGATCAGCTAAAAGTAGTTGGATCTGTATGTGCATTATAATTAATCGAAATTAGTCGATTATTCGAATAAAAAAAAAAACGGTTAATCGAACCTGAAAATTTTAATCAGTAACAGCCCTACTTCAAAGCCATCCCTTAAGCAGATTATTTAAAGGATTTGTGCATTTTTAATGTTGCCCTTGAGGCCACAAGATCCCCTGTTTGGTATTTTTGAAAACTTTCTTTGCATTAGTACATGGCAGTACCCAGCCCTCCATACCTACCTTCTATACTGTGCCCATTAGTCCTAGTACTGGTCATAATTTACTAATTTACTAGGTAAGATTTGCTGCTAAGTTCAGGTTCACCAAATTTCAAAGAGGATTCACTAAATGTTTGGTGAATCAAACCCTGGCATTTTTGCCCATTCCTACTTGGCTGTGGGTAGTACGGGAGCAATGTTTAACCTGCAAAAGGATTTGCATCTGAGTCCATCCAGTCCTATTTATAGAGCCCTGCCAGACAGCACCACCAAGCTAGTTATTTGACATTTCAACACTACAGTTAAAGTGGCACTAAATTGCCTGCCTAAATTGACTGCAGTCTGCAGTCTGCTCATATAATTTGTAATAAAAACATATTTGCCATTCTGAAGGTTCCCTCCAACCACTTTGCATGTTATTTTATATATACTGTGATTCTGTACTTGCCAAATATGCTGCAGAAATCTACCGCCACTGAGTCTGGCTGCATCCATTTTAACTGTGGGCTGCTGGAGCTGCTGCCTGTTCACTTCCTGGATTTACACAGACACACAGAGGCACACCTCCAGCTTTGCAGCCTTCGTTGGTCCTCTTATGACTCATCCCCCTCCCTTCCTGGCAAACTCTCACGAGAGTGAGAGAGAGAGCTTTGCATGATGTCATAAGCCTGGGCTTTTTACCAGACAAAAAACTGGAAGTGGGCTGTATAAGGTATTTACTGACAAAAAAAATGTTTTACTATCCAAAGTTAAAACAGCAAGGGTAGAAGATTTAATAGATGGAATGTTGAAAAAATTACTGAAGTTCTGCTTTAACCACTAGGCGTCCGCGCTATAGCCGAAAGACGGCTACAGCGCGGACTCCAATTGCTGGGAGGGCGTCCCTGGACGTCCTCCTGTTCACTTCCGCGTTGCGCGCTCCTGCGGGCGTGCATCGGGGAAGTTTTGTGCTGGCCATGTCCCTCGGACACAGCCAGTCACAGATCGCCGTAAACGGCCAATGACTGCGGCCGTTTACAGTGCGATCGCTATGCCAATGTGAGAGGATCTCATATGTAAACATATGAGATCATCTCTCATCGCCGGCTCTCCCTCCTCACACAGAGACAGCGTGTGAGGAGGGAGAGCGAACCGCTGCGGCGATAAGTAAACAGGAAAAAAAAAAACTAAAAAAAAAAGTGTCAGCACTGTTATCTGTCCTGCCATCTGCCCCTGCCATCTGTCCTGCCATCTGCCCCTGCCATCTGTCCTGCCATCTGTCCTGCCATCTGCCCCTGCCATCTGTCCTGCCATCTGTCCTGCCATCTGCCCCTGCCATCTGCCCCTGCCATCTGTCCTGCCATCTGCCCTGCCATCTCCCCTGCCATCTGTCCTGCCATCTGTCCCCCTGCTGTCATGTCCCTGCCATCTGTCCCCACTGCCATCTGTCCCCAGTGCCACGCATAAGTGCCATCTGTCATCAATGTCACGTGCCATCAGTGCCACGTATCAGTGCCATCTGTCATCAGTGTCATCAGTGCCACGTATCAGTGCCATCTGTCATCAGTATCATTGGTGCCACGTATTAGTGCCATCTGTCATCAGTGCCACGTATCAGTGCCATCTGTCATCAGTGCCACGTATTAGTGCCATCTGTCATCAGTGCCACGTATTAGTGCCATCTTTCATCAGTGCCACATGTCATCAGTGCCACATATTAGTGCCATCTGTCATCAGTGCTATTTGTCATCAGCACCACGCGTCATCAGTGCCACATACTAGTGTCATCTGTCATCAGTGTCACGTGTCATCAGTGCCACGTATTAGTGCCATCTGTCAGTGCCATGTATTAGTGCCATCTGTCATCAGTGCCACATCAGTGTCAGTGGATCGATACAGGAGTCAGGTAAGTATTAGGAAGAAGGGGAACAGACAAGGGGAGTTTTTTTACCTTAATGCATAGAAAACGCACCTAACACTCCTTCCTTTACTCTCCCTTACTCTTTAGCACTCAGTTTAAATAGCTTATGGCCCTACGGTGTGCCACTAGCCATTATTGCAGTTTATACTTTCAGTGGAAGTTATATTACCCTCTTCCTCTGTGTTTTAACGCTCCCCCATACAGCAGAGCCTGAGCGCTAAAGCTGAAACTTTTGGTTCCACCCCTCTCACTCTAGGCAAATTAGCCGGTCTAATACTGTTATCAAATAACTGATCAGTTCCCTCTTCTACTTTCTCTACTACTCCTCTTTCCCACCAAACTCGCCCTCCTATCCCCTCTTTTGGTTTGTGTGTGGTGTTGTTTTTTTTGTTTTTTTCTCTGTCTTCACCTAGCTGCTAATACCCAGGTAGACACCTTATATTTAAATGGATTGTGAGCAAACATGGAATTCATTTTTCCTGGGTTGCCTAATAACAACATGTTTTAATGATAGTTATTGATTCGTCAGTGAGACGGGATACCTCCAAAGCTCAAATAAGTCAAAATGGGAAAAATGGAACAAAGAGAAGAGCTATAGGGAGGATCAGCCATGGTATGTCAAATTTAGAAAATAGCTGTATTGAAATTACAAGTGTAAAATATGGCCACTACAAGTGTTGAATAAACACAGCAATGGAGCCACCCCCCCCCCCCCAGTATACCCAATAATAAAAACACATACAGACAAAAATGACAACGTTGTCACAATATGGCGCCAGCCACAGGGCCCCACTCATACACACACATGCAGGGACCAGCTATGAGGGGAATGAGGCTGCTAGCAAAGAGGAGGGGGCGGTGCTTGCTTTTGATCCTGAATGATCAATAATTGCTGATTGTGCATGCTGCATGTCCAAATAATGGACTTGTGTGGTTATAGTTTAGAGGAATTGCATCAGCAGGTAGGTCAAACATATAGAGCTAAGCTAGGAGCTAGCCTAAGTTGCAGGATGGACAAGTCAGCGAGTACTGGATTCAAAAGACTGCCAGTGTACCAGTGATAGAATGACTGGGTAAGCAAAAGACAAATGAGTTGGATAAAAGAGGATACACTGGCTGTATGGCATACTATGTATGAATGCGTGAACTACACAGTTCCTTGTCCCGGTATGGCATGTCCAAACAATGCTCAATGATGGGGTGAGTCCACTGGGTATATACAAGATGATGAGGGGAGGGAGAAATGGGGGTTATAAATATAAGTTGCCCGGAGGCTCTCACCACCCTGGAATCATGGCTGCAAAGGCCGTAGTAGTAGGAATCTCTTCCCCTCGAAATTCAGCCTGTAGGTAGACGCTGGTATCAGCTGGTGGAAAGACACTGGTATAGTTTGTCAGCATGTGGCAGTCTGGTGTATAGCGTCCATTCTCTGAACATCCGATTGGAAGTGCGTTAAGGTGGCTACTGAGGCCAGCAGGTGAATGCGAAGCAAGCTCGTCATGTCTATCCGATTGGAAGTGGCGGTTTGATGTTAACTTGCACACTTGCTGGAGCACATGATGAAATGTGGTGGATGGTCGGGCTGGGTTGGCACTGCCTACGTCAATGCATTTCGCACATGTGACTGTGCACTTCGTCAGGATGGTTGACGTAAGTTCTCTTCATCCTTTTAAAGGGACCTGTGCCCAATCAGTGTTTATTACATCAGAATATATTTTTTTTTTCTTGTGGTGATAAATCATATTGCAGTAATTAAAAAAAACAGGTAAAAGGTGATAGAAATTGTTGAACCGACAGTATTGATTGCATCATGTAGTCGGGGCAGATCTGCACGGGACAAAGGCCTAGATCCCAACCATTCACACACAGTCAATCAGGGATAAGCAAATCTAGGATATTGAATTAAGCCAGATCGCACAAAGAACATTTTTAATGATGAGGGGGAATCTGGTTGGATTATGGTTCAAAGAAAATGTTGAGACTCAGCTCATTATTTAAACCTTTAGGCTGTAAATTATCTAGCCTAAATATCCAAGATTTTTCCTTCCTAAGTAAGACAGTGTCGTAATCACCTCTACATTCTGTTTAGGGCATAAAACCCCTTGACCCTCAGACCGGTAGATTTCCTGCCATGGCACTGTATGAAATGTTGGGCCACTGGAATGTCCTCTTTCTGTCTGATGCTTTTTAGGCGTTCACCGAACCTGATACGGAGTTGACGTTTGGTTTTGCCTGCATAAAGTTTTTTACACGGGCACACCAAAATATAGAGGAGCCAGGCGCATGCGCGGCTTGTAAAGATGGCGGGCGCTTAGGATCTGAGCTCCGGCCTCCGCCTACACATTCAAACCTCTCGCTCCACACCGTTAGACATACCATCTGCCCAGGGAACCTCTCAGCCACCCTCCGATCAGTGTATGGGTAAGATCGGAGACCAGCGGCACATATGCCAGAGACATGCTTCACAGGCCGTGCTCAGGCCCGCCCAGCTTATGGATCGGTATCTCCGTAGGCCGCAATCCCTGGCCTCAAGTATACGGGCGGCTGCTACAAACCCGATGGACGTCCTCCCGCTGGTCGATACCTCTTTGTTTGCAGAGGATCCCCCACAACACCCGCATCCACCTGTACCCCCCGCAATGTCACGACCAGTAATCGTGGATATATTAGACACCAAGCTACAAGCATTGCTCCACAGCATCACCCAAAACATTGCCATGGAGGTGAGTAAGCTTGCTCATGAGCTCAGAGCTGAGATTGACCAGCTGAGGGAACGCACAGATACTTTGAAAAATAAATTTGATGACATGGTACAATACGTCCATGCCATAGAGGAAGAAAATGCCAGCTTGAAAAATGCAGTTTCACAAATACAAATACAACAGGAGGACCTTGAAAATAGAGAACGACGCCAAAACCTCCATATCCGTGGAGTCCCTGAATCCATATCAGATAAGGAAATCCGGCCTTACCTCCCCACCCTCTTTGTCACACTGGCACCCCACATCCCTGACATAGACTGGCGCCTTGATAGAGTGCACAGATCGCTGGCTCCTAAACCTCCTCCAGACGCTAACCCCAGAGACATCATCGCACGCTTCCATTTCTATGAAAGCAAGGAGGCCCTGACCAATGCCACTCGTAACAGGTCACGGGTTGATTTTAAAGGTGCAAAAATTCAAATCTTTAGCGATTTGTCACCCATCAGCCTGGCTAAATGACGTGCCCTGCATCCAGTCACATCTCATTTGCAGCAAAATCAGGTTCCATACCACTGGGGCTTCCCGTTCTGCTTGTCTGTTACCAGAGATGGTTCGCAACACTCCATGTGAGAGGACAGGAAAGTAAGACTTTCATCAGGAACCTGGGCCTCCCCCCTATACCAGATGAAGACCTACAGGCACAGATTCCACCTCCTCGACCCATATCCACACCTGAGAGCATCAGAGGGAACGGAAGGCCCCAGTCACTCCCCAAAGAGCTGCACCATCCAAAGGCCCTACCTGAGACTGTCCTCTAGACTATCCTTGTGTCTCATCTTTACACGTAAGTCCTGTTTTTGACTTATGTGTCCCATCACAGAGCAAACTCATTCTTACATGCGGAAATGGTCCCACATTCTAAACAGACCCATTTCATTACATGAATGGAAGGAAATTTGGGAGGCTACCTCTAATATATCTAGATGTGTGGCTCAGAAGGAACCCGCATATAAAATATTGCTGTTCTGGTACAGGACCCCGGAATTCTTAATGAAACAAAAGCTTACAATCTCTGGGCAATGCTGGAGATGTGGCTCGTCCTTAGGCACTCACTATAACATATTTTGGGAATGCCCTATGATCACACCCTATTTGTCACAGATCCATGTTTTCCTGGGGAAAATCCTGAGTATCTCCATACCTTATCAGCCTATACATTTCTTACTAGGCTTACCCCTTCCAAAAATGCCTATTTCCCCCCAGGAAATTGATGGCCTTAATTTCACTAGCAGCTAAACGGGCTATTCCTCAGTGCTGGCTTGCCAATACCCCCCCTACTTTTACACAATTTCTAATTGCAGATATTCGTAGGATGGAACGTCTTTCAGCTGTAATTAGAGACTCACTTCCCAGTTTTGATGCCATATGGGGGAAATGGGATTCCTCCGAATATAATTTAGAGAACTCACAAGTAGCCCCGAGTCAATGTGTTTGAAGAGTAGGGATGAGCTTCGTGTTCGAGTCGAACCCATGTTCGACTCGAACATCGGCTGTTCGACCGTCCGTCGAATTGCGAACGTTATGGGCCGTTCGCGCCAAATTCATGTGGCGCGTCACGGCCCATAATTCACTGCGGCATCGCAGTGCATTGCTGGCTGATGATTGGCCAAGCATGCACTATGACCCGCATGCTTGGCCAATCACAGCGCCGTCAGTAGAGAGAGCTGTAATTGGCCAAAGCCAGGGTGGCTTTGGCCAATTATGGCTCAGGGGATTTAGTACACGCCCCACACTATATAAGGCCGCCTGCACGGCGGCCCTGTGTAGTGTGTTCCGGTGTGCTGATAGAGAGAGAGACAGACAGTGTCATTTGATTTGAGTTAGCTAGATTAGGCTAGATCTGTTCCTGCTATTTACATTTAGTGCAGTGCGTCCTGCTCACAGTGTTCAGCTAGATCCGTTCCTGCTATTTACATTTAGTGCAGTCAGTGCGTCCTGCTCACAGTGTTCAGCTAGATCCGTTCCTGCTATTTACATTTAGTGCAGTGCGTCCTGCTCACAGTGTTCAGCTAGATCTGTTCCTGCTATTTACATTTAGTGCAGTTCGTCCTGCTCACAGTGTTCAGCTAGATCCGTTCCTGCTATTTACATTTAGTGCAGTGCGTCCTGCTCACAGTGTTCAGCTAGATCTGTTCCTGCTATTTACATTTAGTGCAGTGCGTCCTGCTCACAGTGTTCAGCTAGATCTGTTCCTGCTATTTACATTTAGTGCAGTGCGTCCTGCTCACAGTGTTCAGCTAGATCCGTTCCTGCTATTTACATTTAGTGCAGTCAGTGCGTCCTGCTCACAGTGTTCAGCTAGATCCGTTCCTGCTATTTACATTTAGTGCAGTCAGTGCGTCCTGCTCACAGTGTTCAGCTAGATCCGTTCCTGCTATTTACATTTAGTGCAGTCAGTGCGTCCTGCTCACAGTGTTCAGCTAGATCTGTTCCTGCTATTTACATTTAGTGCAGTCAGTGCGTCCTGCTCACAGTGTTCAGCTAGATCCGTTCCTGCTATTTACATTTAGTGCAGTGCGTCCTGCTCACAGTGTTCAGCTAGATCTGTTCCTGCTATTTACATTTAGTGCAGTGCGTCCTGCTCACAGTGTTCAGCTAGATCTGTTCCTGCTATTTACATTTAGTGCAGTGCGTCCTGCTCACAGTGTTCAGCTAGATCCGTTCCTGCTATTTACATTTAGTGCAGTGCGTCCTGCTCACAGTGTTCAGCTAGATCTGTTCCTGCTATTTACATTTAGTGCAGTGCGTCCTGCTCACAGTGTTCAGCTAGATCTGTTCCTGCTATTTACATTTAGTGCAGTGCGTCCTGCTCACAGTGTTCAGCTAGATCCGTTCCTGCTATTTACATTTAGTGCAGTGCGTCCTGCTCACAGTGTTCAGCTAGATCTGTTCCTGCTATTTACATTTAGTGCAGTGCGTCCTGCTCACAGTGTTCAGCTAGATCCGTTCCTGCTATTTACATTTAGTGCAGTCAGTGCGTCCTGCTCACAGTGTTCAGCTAGATCCGTTCCTGCTATTTACATTTAGTGCAGTCAGTGCGTCCTGCTCACAGTGTTCAGCTAGATCCGTTCCTGCTATTTACATTTAGTGCAGTCAGTGCGTCCTGCTCACAGTGTTCAGCTAGATCCGTTCCTGCTATTTACATTTAGTGCAGTCAGTGCGTCAGTGCGTCCTGCTCACAGTGTTCAGCTAGATTCGTTCCTGCTATTTACATTTAGTGCAGTGCGTCCTGCTCACAGTGTTCAGCTAGATCCGTTCCTGCTATTTACATTTAGTGCAGTCAGTGCGTCCTGCTCACAGTGTTCAGCTAGATCCGTTCAAGCTATTTACATTTAGTGCAGTGCGTCCTGCTCACAGTGTTCAGCTAGATCCGTTCCTGTTATCTTCCTACTGACAGGCAGGCTTGTCTGGTTACAGTATATAAAGCTACCTGAAGAAAATTACAGGTGTTCTATCCCAGCTTAGTGCAGCTACAGGCCATTAGTATGTCTGGAAGGCTAAGAAGGAGATGCAGACAGTCACAAGCCAATAAGAGAGGGCAAGCAGGCTCTGTGTCTAGTGCTGGTCGTGGAGACGGTGCATCCTCATCAGCCCGTGGCCATGGGACACGCTTGGCCTTTTTTTCGGCAGCTGACCGTGTTGAGCCGCAACATGCAGAAAACTTGGTCGAGTGGATGACCAAGCCGTCCTCATCCTCCTCATCCTCTCTCACCCATGCCCAGGGTGCTTTGTCTGGCAAAGCAGCGGCCTCTTCCCTCAGCTCAATGTCATCAGTGACTCCTTCCCTAGCTCCACCATGTCCTCCTGAGGATTCCCTCGAACTATTTGACCACAGTGTTGGGTACATGCTCCAGGAGGATGCCCAGCGTTTGGAAGGCTCTGATGATGATACTGAGCTCGATGAAGGCAGTAACATGAGCACGGACAGAGGGGGTGCCCAAGAAGGACAGCAATCTGGCAGTCATGCTCCCCCTGCTGCAGCATACTGCCAGGTTTGCTCCAGTGATGAGGAGGGAGGGGATGATGAGGTCACTGACTCAACGTGGGTGCCTGATAGGAGAGAGGAGGAGGAGGAGGAGGAGGAGGCGGCACATCACCAACGAGGCAGGATGCCCTCCAGGGGCCAGCCTAAGGGCAGCACATTGACTGCATCACACCCCAAAGCTCCACATGTGCAGGGCGCTGCAGTCTCTGCGCGTTATTCAAAAAGTTCTTTGGTGTGGGCCTTTTTTGAGACGAGTGCATCAGATCGCACCGCTGCTATTTGCAACATATGTCTCAAGCGTATCTCGCGTGGCCAAAACATCTCCCGCTTGGGTACCACATGCTTGACCAGACATATGTTGACCTGCCATGCAGTTCGTTGGCAAGCATATCTAAAAGACCCACACCAAAGAACAAAGAGGATCTCTCCTTGCTCCTCATCAGCTGAGATTTCCAACCCCACTAGACCTTCAGTCCTCTCTGAGACCTGCAGTGAGAGGAATAAAGGTGTAGAATTAGGTGTGTCACAGCCAAGTACTTGTGGGCAATCTGCTTTTGGTACACCGACGTCAGATTGTACCAGGCAAATTTCCCTGCCCCAGCTGCTGCACCGCCGAAAGAAGTTTGCTCCCAGCCATCCACATGCCCAGCGGTTGAATGCTAGCTTGGCAAAATTGCTAGCACTTCAACTGCTGCCTTTTCAGTTGGTAGACTCTGCCCCCTTCCGTGAGTTTGTGGAATGTGCGGTTCCTCAGTGGCAGGTACCCAAACGCCACTTTTTCTCACGGAAGGCGATTCCGGCTCTCTACCGGCATGTGGAAGGCAATGTCCATGCCTCGCTGGACAGGGCGGTCAGCGGTAAGGTGCATATTACCGCTGACTCATGGTCCAGCAGGCATGGACAGGGACGTTACTTAAGTTTCACGGCGCATTGGGTGACTCTGCTGGCAGCTGGGAAGGATGCAGGACAAGGTGCAGTAGTGTTGGAGGTTGTTCCGCCACCACGCCTCCAAAATGCTGATTGTGACACACCTCTCTCCTCCACCCCCTCCTCTTCTTCTTCCTCCATGGCCTCTTCCTCGGAACCAGCGGTGCTCCGTAGGCGTTCAAGGGGCTACGCAAGTACGCAGGCCAAAAGATGACATGCGGTGCTTGAGCTGGTGTGCTTGGGGGACAGGAGCCACACTGGGGCAGAGGTTCTGTCAGCTCTGCAGGGGCAGGTTCAGAGGTGGTTGACGCCACGCCAACTTAAGGCAGGAATGGTGGTTTGCGACAATGGCACCAACCTCCTCTCTGCCCTCCGACAGGGACAACTGACCCATGTGCCCTGTTTGGCTCACGTCCTTAACTTGGTGGTGCAGCGGTTCTTGGGCAGGTACCCGGGCTTACAGGATGTCCTGAGGCAGGCCAGGAAAGTCTGTGTGCATTTCCGCCGGTCATATAATGCCAGTGCTCGGCTGACGGACCTCCAAAAGGAGTTTAACCTGCCCAAGAACCGCCTAATCTGTGACATGCCCACCAGGTGGAACTCGACATTGGCCATGCTGCAGCGGCTGCACACGCAGCAGAGGGCCATCAATGAGTACCTGTGCGACTATGGCACCAGGACAGGGTCAGGGGACCTTGGTTTTTTTTCCCCACGCCAGTGGGCCATGATCACGGATGCATGCACTGTCCTGTCACCATTCGAGGAGGCCACGAGGATGGTGAGCACTGACAGTGCATGCATCAGTGACACTGTCCCCCTTGTCCACCTGTTGGAGCACACGCTGCGTGGAATAATGGACAGGGCACTTGAGGCAGAACAGAGGCAGGAAGAGGAGGACTTCCTTAGCTCTCAAGGCCCCCTTTATCCAGACAGTGTTCCTGCGTGCCCGCCGATCACACAGGAAGAGGACGAGGAGGAGGAGGAGGAGGAGGAGGAAGATTGTGTCAGTATGGAGGTGGAGCCTGGCACTCAGCATCAGCAGTCTTTAAGGGATCAGTCCCAAGGAACACATGGACTTGTACGTGGCTGGGAGGAGGTGGCTGCGGACGTTGTTGTCCTTAGTGACCCAGAGGACTCCGGACCGAATGCCTCAGCAAACCTACGCTGCATGGCCTCCCTGATCCTGCAAAGCCTGCGTAAGGATCCTCGTATTCGTGGTATCAAGGAGAAGGACCAATACTGGCTGGCAACCCTCCTTGATCCACGTTACAAGGGTAAGGTTGCGGACCTTATCTTGCCATCGCAGAGGGAGCAGAGGATGAAACATCTTCGGGAGGCCTTGCAGAAAGGTCTGTGCAACGCGTTCCCAGAGACTGGGAGGTTACAAACTCCTGTTTCTGGACAACGTGTTGCTGAGGCTTCGGTCAGTCAAAGAAGGAGCGGTGGAGAAGGTGGCCGTCTGACCGATGCGTTCAGACAATTTTTTGGTCCGCAGCCCCAAGGTATGATCGGTTCCAGCAACCATCGCCAGCGTCTGTTTTACATGGTGCAGGAATACCTAGGGGCAAGATCAGACTTGGACACCTTTCCCACCGAAAATCCTCTGGGTTACTGGGTCTTGAGGATGGATCACTGGCCAGAGCTTGCACAGTATGCAATTGAGCTACTGGCCTGTCCTGCATCCAGCGTTCTTTCGGAACGCACATTCAGTGCTGCTGGAGGCGTGGTAACCGATCACAGGGTGCGTCTGTCCACTGACTCGGTCGATCGGCTGACCTTCATAAAAATGAATCAGTCTTGGATCACCACCAGCTACCAAGCACCTGATGCTGATGTAACTGAATATTTTTTTCAGATCCCTTCAAAGACTGCCTATGCTGATGCTGAGTGACTATCCCTGAGTAATTATCCTCTTCCTCCTCAATCATCACGCTGATAGCTTGTAAGAACATTTTTGGTTCTGGGCGCCACCACCAGTGCCTAAGGCACAATTTTTCAGCCCCTGTTTAACAGGGGCGTGTAATTACAATTCTTGATGTAATACTTTGCAGCAGGGCTCGTTCCTGCATTCCAACTAGAGTGTCTGTGAGGGGTTACAGTGTTGTGGCACCAGCACCAGTGCCTAAGGCCCAATTTTTCTGCCCCTGTCTAACAGGGGCATGTAATTACAATTTTTGATGCAATACTTTGCAGCAGGGCTCGTTCCTGCATTCCAACTAGAGTGTCTGTGAGGGGTTGCAGTGTTGTGGCACCAGCACCAGTGCCTAAGGCCCAATTTTTCTGCCCCTGTCTAACAGGGGCGTGTAATTACAATTTTTGATGCAATACTTTGCAGCAGGGCTCGTTCCTGCGTTCCAACTAGAGTGTCTGTGAGGGGTTGCAGTGTTGTGGCACCAGCACCAGTGCCTAAGGCCCAATTTTTCTGCCCCTGTCTAACAGGGGCGTGTAATTACAATTTTTGATGCAATACTTTGCAGCAGGGCTCGTTCCTGCGTTCCAACTAGAGTGTCTGTGAGGGGTTGCAGTGTTGTGGCACCAGCACCAGTGCCTAAGACCTAATTTTTCAGCTCCTGTTCAACAGGGGCATGTAATTACAATTCTTGATCTAATATTTCACAGCAGGGCCCTGTGAGGGCTTACAGTGTTTTGGCCACAGCAACACCTAAGGCCCAAATTTCTGCTGAGTATATAGGGCAGGACCCTACTTTCAAACATCTAACTTACAAACGACTCCTACTTGCAAACGGAAGGAGACAACAGGAAGTGAGATGAAATCTACCCCTAGAAAGGGAAATTCTCTCATGTAAGAGTTAATATGGGAAAACAATTTCTCCTTTCCACTGATGCTTTCCAATCCTTGTTCCACAAAAAAACCCAAATTTTCAAAAAACATTTTTCATTGGGACAAAAAAGTGAGGTGAAATCTTCTGAAGAGGAGGAAAGACGCAAAACAAATGTCACAGGGGTGATAACCCTTCCCTATGTTTTCCAAAAAGCTTAGAAAAGATTTTTTGGCTGGAGCTAAACACGTTAAAAATGTTCAAAATTACAAACAGATTCTACTTAACAACAAACCTACAGTCCCTGTCTTGTTTGCACCGCCTGTATACTGCTGTTCAGAGTATATAGGGACCTTTCCTTATTTTAATTTGGGTGCGGGGTTCCCCTTAATATCCATACAAGACCCAAAGGGCCTGGTAATGGACTGGGGGGTACCCATGCCGTTTGTCTCACTGATTTTCATCCATATTGCCATGACCCGACATGACATTCAACCCGCAAGCAGTTTTAAATGAGATTTTTTCCTTTAAAAATGACATTTGGTGCAGGGACTGTTCTAAACATGGGAAACACGCGTCACTTTACAGGCATACTATAGACACCCCCCAGGTACGATATTTAAAGGAATATTTCACTTTTTTTTTTTACTTTAAGCATCATTAAAATCACTGCTCCCGAAAAAACGGCCGTTTTTAAAAGTTTTTTTTGCATTGATACATGTCCCCTGGGGTAGGACCCGGGTCCCCACACCCTTTTTAGGACAATACCATGCAAATTAGCCTTTAAAATGAGCACTTTTGATTTCGAACGTTCGAGTCCCATAGACGTCAATGGGGTTCTAACGTTCGTGCGAACTTGCGGTCCGTTCGCGGGTTCTGGTGTGAACCGAACCGGGGGGTGTTCGGCTCATCCCTATTGAAGAGCAATACTTTCGATTAAAAGAATAGAAAAAGTACCAACTAGATTATCATTGAACCTGTCTCAACAGTTAACTTCTTTTTTTGTTTTGTTTATCATGATGTATATGTATTATCTGATAATCACCTGACACTTTATAGTATTTCCCTTTTTGTGAAATATGTTATGATTATACCCCATTGAGATTATATTCCCTTTTTCATGTGAATATGTATGATGTTCCTTTTCTTTGAAAATATTCAATAAATAAACAATTTAAAAAAAAAATAAAATATATATATATATATATATATATATATATATGAGCCAAATTGTGGCACAGTTAATAAACTGTTTGATCTAATATTCATGTCTCCTTTGAGAGTTGGTGAAAACCCTGGAGCATTCAACATATCTACACATACCGCAGTGGCCACAGGGATACATTCCTTTGAGTCTGGGAAAGTCAGTAAGCCAATTTCTATTTTGCGGGCGAACAAACTCGGACTGGACCAATGTGTCGTCTAGATTTCTGGCTAGTTTTGCTACCATATGGGGCCTAGAGACGACAATATCCTTGATGCCCTTAGAGCGTCTCAGGATATGCCAGTGATTTTGTAAGATTTTGCCAATTTGGTCCCATTGTGTGCCATATTGTGTTATCAATCTTACTGGTCCCTCTGGTTCATCAGTAGCCCTATCTCGAGTCTGTAATAGGTCTGCCCTGGTTCTTTGCGCAGCAATTTTTCTAGCTCTTCTAAGAGTGTGGTGGGGATAGCTTCTTTCCCTGAAGCGTCGATAAAGTTGATCTGACTACTCACGTTGATAGTCTTCCTCGGTTGAGCAGTTCCTCCTGAGGAACTGTCCTACCAGGATCCAGCGGATGAGTGGTCTGGGATGATGGCCATCTGCTCAGAAGAGGGTGTTGGCCGCTGTCTTCTTCCTATAGGTTTTGGTTACCAGTTTACCACCCTCCAACCTAATGGAGAGATAGAGGAAGGAGATCTCATAGGGGTCTACCACATAGCTCAAATGTATGTTCCCAGTGTTGTGGCCAAGTTCATTCATAAATTCCAGTAATTCAGTGCTGGATCCCTCCCATACCATTAGAATATCGTAAATGTACCTCAGCCAGGTGCAGGCGTGGCCAAGGTACATCGATGAGGTGTAGACCACCTCCTCCTGCCACCATCCCAGGTGGAGGCAGGCATAGGCAGGTGCCCAGGGTGCTCCCATAGAGGTACCACATAGCTGTTGGTATTGATGTCCCAAGAATTGGAAGAAATTATGTTATAGTGCCAAGTCAAGGAGTTCAATGACAAACTCATTTTGAGTCCCCATGGTGGGGAATTTTTTTCTCCAAAAAATGGAATTATGCAGAGATTCCCCATTCATGTGGTATAGAAGTGTACAATGCCTCTACGTCAATTCCAACAAGGAGGACATCCCCAAGGAAGGTCAAATCCTTAATTTTATTAAGTACATCGCTGGTATCATGTATTTACGAGGGTAATGTGGTCAACAGATCCTTAATAAGGGAGTCTATGTATTTACCGACCTGTTCTAATGAGCCCCTAATTGCGGAGACAGTTGGCCATCCCGAGGGGTCCTCCTGGTTTTTATGAATCTTCGGAATGACGTAGAAGGTGGGGATATTAAAATCATCCACCTTCAAATAGTTCAACTACTTTTTTGTAAG